>CM066592.1:600000-1200000 GCA_033816785.1 Picus viridis
GCCTGTCCCTGGACAGACAGCTCCAGATTCTCAAGTGCTTTGTTACCAGGGAGTGCAGGAGGCCTGGGAGGACAGCAGGGTGTGTGTTCTGTTGGGGTGAAGGCTTTGGTGGTACAGCTGGTGCTGGGTGCTGGTTTGGGTCACATCTGTGCTGTCTCCAGAGCAGTGGAGATGCAGAGCCTGGTGTCACATGAGATGGCTGGCCTCAAAATCCTTCCCCACTTGTTTTGCTCTGGGTTACAGCTGGGCAGAGGCTGCTCTGAAGGCCAGATGTGATGTGATGAGATGAGAGTGCCTGGGCAGGCAAGGATCCTGAGTGAGTAATGCGTGGAGAAGGGCAGGAGAAGGCACAATTAAGCTTAGGTCAGAGGACAGAGTGAGCAGGGGACTGTAGATGGAGGCTGCATGGCCATGTGCATGCTGGAGGAGAAGAAAAATGGCCTTGTGCTGGTTTGGTGCTTGCTGTGCTTCACAGCTCCCTGAGAGGAGCCTCCCCTGGCTGCCAGGGAGCCTGGAGCTGCTCCTGTGCACCACTGCTGCCTGGCTTGGCTCTGCTGGGGCTCTGCGGGAGCAGCCCAGGACCCTGGGCAGAGCTGCTGCCGAGGAGGTGCTCTGGAGATGCAGTGTGGAGTCAGGTGGCTTTCATCTGGGTCCTCTGCAGGGAGGACGACACTGAGCTGCTCACTCAGGCTGGACTTGACTTCTGCAGGTTCCCCCCCCCCCCACCCGGGGCTCCAGGGGACAGGTTACCCCCCCACCGTGGCTCCAGGGGCAGTCCTGTGCTGCTGCAGTGTTCAGGTTGGCACTGCCAGCACTCTGGAAGAGAGCTCACAGCAGCAGCTGAGCCCTTAGTGCAGCAGAGGTTTAAAGCAGATCTGTGATGAGTAGCTGTGGTGCAGAGCCTGGGGTCTGACTGCCTTCAGGAGGCCCTCAGCTGCCCCCACGCTCACCCAGAGCCAGTGCAGCAGCAAGCAGCAGAGCTGCAGGTAGCTGTGGAACCAAGGAGGTGCCCACAGGGCTGATCCCACTGGAGTCTTGCCCCAGTAAACAAAGAGGGATGTGGAATCTTGTAATGATTCCTGACAGGCAGATGAGGGAAGATGGGAGAGATGTTGGAGAAGGCCCTGCTGGGCTCCAGTGAGTGTTGTTTGCTCAGCAGGACTCAGGCCAGGCCAGCAGTGCTTGCAGCACAAGATCTGGACGTTGGGAAACGGAGCAGAATGCAGGAGAGGATGAGGGCCAAGCAGGGGTGGGGAGGAAGGAGCAGGGAGGGCTGAGCTCCATCCTCGGCTCAGAGGGGAGGAGGGGTGGGCTAAGGGCTTGGCTCCTCAGTGCTGCCAGGCACGGCACCGAGGCTGCCCGCGGGGCAAGGGTGGCAGGAGGGGGTCGCTGCTGCCAGGTCCCTCTGCAGAGCTGTCCTGGTGCTTGTCCTTGGCCCCCAGCCTGTCTCTGCCTGCGTGCTGCGGCCGGGGCAGCTCGGTGGGCACCCAGGCACGGAGAGCAAGCGGGAGCCCCGGGGAGCAGGAGTGCTGAGGCACGCAGAGGGCTGGGGGCTGTGTGGAGGCAGCTTCCCGGTGAGGCAGAGCGGAGGGAGGCAGCGTGTGGAACACGAGATAATTGGGAATATTTTTGGCTGATCCTTCAGGCTGGGAATTTGTTTGCAGCAGGGAAGTGGGGGAGAGAGGAAGGAGCTGTCTGGTCTCGTGGAAAAACCACGCTGGGGAAGCTGGAGGCTGAGGCATGGCCCTGCTGGGATGTGCTCTGCAGCTGCTGGGGGCTGCAGCCTGCCCGGGGAGGGGACATTCCAAACCCACCTGGATGTGAGCTGCCCTAGGTGCCCTGCCTTGGCAGGGGCCGGGGCTGAATGACCTCCGGAGGTCCCTTCCAGCCCCTGCCGTGCTGGCTGCAGGCTGCTGCTGGGCAGGGCGACCTATGCTGGGGCCCTGACACCTCTGAGTCTCCAAACTGGGATCGCAGCTGAAGCCTGAGGGTGTGCAGGGGGAGCGGGGGGGGGGGGGGAGCGGTGGCAGGGGGAGGGGGCTGCCGGCTGCCTTCTCCTGCGTGCTCTGGGGCTGGCGATCCATCAGTCTGCACCATCTCCGCAGACTGCAGCCTGAGCTTATTTTAGCAGAGCAGCAATCAGCAGCAATTAGCAATCTGCTGCGGGGGGAGGCTGCCAGGGAAGCAGGCGGCAGCCCTGCCGCATGCACTGCGCCTGGCACCCCCTGCCTGCGGCTCCCCGCGGCCTGCAGCCGGCACGGCCCCGCCGCAGCTCCCGGGGCTGTGGGGACCCTCCTCAGCCTGGCACCGATCTGCTGCAGCTGAAACAGAGCAGCTGCAGCTCGGCAGCGTGGGGCTCTGCGCTCGTAGCCCGGGTGTCAGGTGCGAGGGGTGGGAGCAGGGCGATGCCGGCAGTGCTGCGCAGATGTCTGCAGCCTGAGCTTCAGACAAGGCTGCAGACCCCTATGAAGGGCACAGCCTGCTCGAGGGTGTCCCACCCTGCCCAGTGACCCTGGCTCTGGTGGGAATGCCGGGGGTGGGGTGGGCCAGGCAGTGAGATCTGCTCTGGGAGAGTAGCAGTTCATAGACTTCTAGAATGGGTTGGGCTGGAAGGGCCTCAAAGCTCATCCAGTGCCAACCCTCTGCCAGGGGCAAGGACACCAGCCCAGGCTGCTCAAGGCCTTACCCACATCTTGGTCTGCTTTCCCCTGCTCGGTGCACTGTTACCGTTAGTGTTTTAGGCAGACGTTCCCTGGCTGGCACCTCAGCCAGCCCCATGGTTTGCCCCGTGTGAGGGGATGAGAGTGCCAAGAGTCAGAGAGCTCTGCAGGCCTGAATGGGAGCAGGGGGAGGCAAGGCGTTTGGCGTTTGCAGCGGTGCAGGGACAGGATGCTTTGAGGGGGCAGATGCCTGTCCTGTAGAGAGTGCCCCGCTCCTGGTGCCCGCCGGAGAGCACGGCACAGCCTGGCAGAGGAGCTGGGCTGGCACAGCTCTTCCGGGCCGGGAGGCACCGCTGGGTGGGTGCTGCGTGTCCTGCCGGTGCTGCTGATTTGCTGGGCAGCTCCTGCACACCCAGCGCCGGCCCCGCCGCTGCCCTCGCCGAGCTGTGAGCCCTCTCCATGGCTGGGCTAAGGAATGCAGGGTGCTGGAGAGAGCCTTTTCATGATCCTCTCCTTTATTCCGTGCGGGGGCTCAGGGGTGATTCACAGCCCTGCGCAGCCCTTTATTCCTGCCACTCTGAATGCCTTCTCCTTTGCATCTTAATAGCCCCAAGCACAGAGCTCTGCTGACGCCAGCCAGGGGCATTCAGAGTGTCAAAGACTTTCTCCGGCGGCCCCGGCAGACAAAGCCTCCTCTGAACCCTGGCTGTGGGCTGGAGGGAGCAGGGATGGAGCCTCTGGAGCTGCTGCAGCCTGTGCCAGCAGGGCAGCCAGGAGATGGCTTTTCTCTGGGGCAGAACCTACCATCTGCTTCGGGAGGCTTCCTTTTGTTCTTCTCCAGCCTTCAACAAGCCCCACAGCAGCCCTGCCTGCCTCTTCTCTTTAATGCTTTAATTGGCTCTTAGGGGCTTCTCCCTAACGCCAGGGACAGGGGAGGAGCAAACCCACTGAGCCCAGCTGTTCCCTTTCCCCTTCCATCCCCTCCCTGCTCGGGAAGCAGCTGGGGATGGAGCTCACCTGCACAGGGCTCCTGGCTGTGGGGACCAGCTGCTGGTGCAGGCTGAGATCCCCCAAAGAGAGGTCCAGCAGAGCACTGCCAGCAGTGTCTGGATGGGCTTGGAATGGACCTCTTCAAAGTGTGGCTTGATTAAAACCAGCCCCAACCAGGACAGACAGACCCCAAACGCTCCCACGTCTGTGTTGCTGTGTCCTTGGACTCCTCCACCTCCAGTCCCATCCCTTACCCCTCCCAGAGCATCAGCACAGGCAGTGCTGGGCAGTGGGGGCTCACTGTCCTGTGCTGCCCAGGCAGGCAGGTGTGGGGACAGCTGTGTGCAGGCGGCCTGTGGGGAGCAGAGCCATGACCCCCCAGCAGACCCGGGCTGGGCGAATGCAGGCCCTGCAGCTGCAGCTCTGAGTGCAGTGTCCCTGTCTCAGAGCATGCTGCTTCCCCCTGCTGACTCCATGCCCCATGCTCCCTGGGGCTCCTGCTCCCCCTGGCAGTTGTGTTTCTGTGCTTGGTGCAGCCCCCAGGCTGGTTGCTGGCAGCCTTCAGCCCTGGCATGTCTGGGCTTGAGGCTGAAGTTAAGAATAGGAACTGTCTGGGTGGCTTTGCCTGCTGGGGCTTTGGTTTCCTTCCCTTTCCTGCCCGAGGAGCATGGGCTGTCCCAGCAGAGCACAGCTGCCTGGCCCTGGCACGCTGCCTGCACAGGGCAGGAGAGTGGCTGCTCTGCTTCCCCCCAGGCTCTCCTCCTCCCCTGCTGCTGGGCACTGTCCCTTCAGGACCCGCTTGGTCACTTGCAGCTCTGCATCCAGAGTCAGCCTGTGAGGGAGATGTGCTGGCAGCAGCCTCTGTGGGTTTGGGTTACAGGAGCCAGTGGTGAAAGCCAGCAGCTGAAGTGAGCACTGCGACCATGGGTGAGGAGCAGAGGCACTGGAGAGCCAGCTGGGAGATCTGCTGCCACCATGGCTCTTGGGAGGAGAGCTTTGCCTCCTTAAGTGCTTCCCAGCTGCTTTGTAGTGACTTCAGGACTTCATTGTCACCAGCACAGCTTTGATCTTCTCTGCCCTTGTCCTCTTTGCTCCCTACTTAAGACAAGAGGGGCTGGGTACAGGTGGGCTGAGCACCTCCAGCACTTCCAGACAGGCTTACAGTGAAGCACCAACTCTGCTGCTGGGTGCCACTGAGGTGGGCACAGGAGGCTGATGCTGAGTCCTGCTGGGTTTGGAGTGTGAAAGGCTTGGGGCAGGTCACCTGCAGGGGCCCACTGCCAGCACCTGCTGCAGGCTCAGCAGAGCAGTCCAGACCAGGTCCTGCTGGGGCTCAGTCCCCAGACATCCTTTGAGTCTCTGCTTCCAGAGTGGTCATGCTGGGGGTACCTCAGCTGGGCCACTTCTGCTCCCAGTCCTGGCTGTGTGTGGTGAGAGGGCTTGGGTGGGGGTAGGAGAGATGATGGCTTGAAGCTGTTTGACTGCAGGACACATTGTGTGGGACCTCCCTGGCCCGGTCTGGGCTGAGCTGGGACCAGCACCTGGGTTTTGGGAGGGCTGGGTGAGCCCGGGTGAGCCTGGGTGCAGGGCCTGGGGAGCAGCAGGTGCCTGGCTGGGATAAACCTCCTGCCTGTGGTCTCCTGTGGTGGGAGCCTGAGCTGGCTGAGCAGTTCTGTCTTGAGCTGCTGGTGGCAGCAGCCTTGTTTGTCATCTAGGAAGATGACCTAGAAAGATAAGAGACTGCCGGGGTGGAATTCCCCTCCGGGCCGGGCTGCCCAGCACTCGGTTGGGAGTAGCTGTGGAGCTCTCAGCAGGCTGTCAGGAGAGCATCTCCTGCTCGGGGCAGGCTCTTCCACACCTGCTCTTCTCCAACCTGTGCTCTCAGAGCAGGCCAAGCCTCAGTTGCTGTGGTGCTCACATGTGGTGACTTTCATCTACAGTTTGAATATTGCTGTGACAAATGACAGTGAGGGGGCTGGAGCTGCCCCCGGGGAGGATGTCCCTGCTCAGTGGCTGCTGCAGGCAGCCCTCCAGGAAGGGAAGTTTTCTTCATGGCTTGGCTGCTTATTCCCTGAAGGCATAGTGGGGAGCCCATGGTGAGCTCCAGGCTTGCAGGAGAGCCAGGACCTGGCTGTAGCCCCCAGGAGTGAGGGTGAAGGGGCAAGGACTGGGGCAGGCTCCAGAAGCCAGCTTGGTTAGCAGCAAGCCCAGCGTGGTGCTTCCCTGCCCCTGCCAGCCCTGTGCCAGGGCTTCCAAACTGCCTGGCCCCACATCTGCTCCCAGGGCATGCTGCCCCCACGGCCCCCGGCTTCTCCAGGGCAGGGGGTTCCCAGGAGGGCAGGGGGTTCCCAGGAGGGCAGGGGTTCCCAGGATGGCAGGAATCACCTAGGTCAGGATCTGGTTTCTTACTTTCAGTTCCCTTTTCCGTGGTTGTGAATTGAGAGGTTGTGCTGCAGCCTGGGCAGCAGCCACCTGCATGTTCAGGGGGCACAGCTGGGGCTGCTCCCTGGCAGTGCCTCTGGTCTGGCTGTGTTTGGGGTGGGCTGGCTCCTGAGGAGCTCCCCTAGGCTGAGATTAAAGACATGCAGGAAGCCCCCTGCAAAGCAGCAGTGTCTCTGGGTTGCTCTCAGCCTTGCAGCAGCCTCAGCCTGTTCTGATGCCTCTCTCTGCGCTGGGATCCCAACCCTCTCCTGGCAGAGCAGAGCTGCCCCTGGCTCTGTCTCGCCATGAGCCCAGCCTCTGTCCTTCCCTGGGCAGGGTCGTTGACAGGGGCCCCAGGGCAGGAGGAGCCTTCCCTGCTTGCCCTGGGCTGTCTGCTGTCCTGGACACACAGCAGCATCCCCAGAGCAGCTGGGGGTGGCTGGGCTGCCCCCAGGCCCTGGGCTAGAGGCTGCTGGCAGCAGGGCTTGGCCCTGCTCTCCTGGTTGTGCCCAAGGCAGAGGAGGACTCTGGAAGCTTTTATCCTGTTGCCAGAGAAACCTCTGCCTTTGTGTGTCCCTGTCTGAGCAGCTGGAGCCTGGGGAGCTGGGGAGGGGTGGTGTACAGGACCCCACAGCTCTGTGAGGAGGAGGAGGAGGAGGGTTCTCACTTGTGTGGGGTCCAGCTGTGGACTGTGGCTGGTGGGGCTGGGCCATGTGGGGCTCCCTGCCCCACGGGTCTGCTGCCTGGAGCATTGCTGCATCCCCGTCCAGGCTTTCCCACTTCTGGAGCAGGCTTGGCTGCTGTGGTGCCTCATCCTGCAGCTCAGGCTGCAGCCCTCCATCAGCCTGAGACCTCCAGGCCACTCTGCCCCTTGCTTTCCCTCACCTTCTGCCCGTGTGGAGCTCCTTGGCTTGATCTATCAAAGCCCATCCTGAGCTCCTGGTGCCTTGTCCTGGCTCTGCAGCCTGCCCAGGAGCTGCTCCTGCACACAGCCACACTTCTGGGGCCTGGCTGTGCCAGGTGTGCTCAGCTCTTCCTGCAGCACTTGGGTAGGGCTTTGGGTGTTGATTTCCACCAGAAGTACCTATAAATCCCAGGGTCAGCCCCAGGCCTGCTGAGCTGCCTGCTCTGCTCCTGCAGACCTGCAGCATTTCTGCTCCCATCCTGCTGGTGCTGGGCAGAAGCTGGGCTGGGGGCTCTCCTGGTGAGGTTTGCTCTTCAGGCCAGCCAGGAGAGCTCTGGTCTTAGGGTCGTGGCCACTGCTTGAACCAAGAGAGCTCTGAGCCCAGCTTGGGTCATGTCTTTGAGACACCTTCAGCTCCCTTTGTGCTGCTGTCCAGGGCAGCTTCCCAGGTCATTTCCCCCTACTGTGAGGAAGGATTCCAGCAGCTGAATCCCAGGCGTCAGCCCTGCACACTGCCCTGGCTGCAGCTGCCTGGTAGTGGTTCTGCTGGTGTCCCTTTGGCTTGTCTGCCTCCTCAGGGCCACTGAGAGCTGCTCTGGAGCCCACCTTGGCTGGCAGCTCCGGGGGTGCCCTGTGTGCCCTGCTCCGGGGGTGCCTGTGCCAAGGCCGGGAGGGGACAGCTCCCCCGGGCGGTGCTGCTGACACCTGTGCTTGTCCTCTCCTCCCTGTGGCTGCAGAGATCCGGAGCCAGCTGGTGGAGCAGTTCAAATGCCTGGAGCAGCAGTCGGAGTCGCGGCTGCAGCTGCTGCAGGACCTGCAGGAGTTCTTCCGCAGGAAGGCAGAGATCGAGCTGGAGTACTCCCGCAGCCTGGAGAAGCTGGCCGAGCGCTTCTCCTCCAAGATCCGCAGCTCCAGGGAGCACCAGTTCAAGTAAGCTGCCGCTGCGGGGCCACAGCCGGCCCTCGGGGGGCGCTCCGAGCCGTACGGCCCCGGAGCGGAGTGAAGGAAGCGGTCGGAGGTGACCCCCTGCCCAGCACTCAGCAGGGCTCACAGAGCCCTGAGGCTTGGAGTGCCGGGGGGCCAGGGCGCTGCGGGGCTAGGGCGCTGCGGGGCCAGGGCGCTGGTGGCCGTGCCCTGCGGGCGCTGTCCTGAGCCGGTGCTGTGCCCCCAGGAAGGACCAGCAGCTGCTGTCTCCGGTGAGCTGCTGGTCGCTGGTGCTGACGCAGACGCGGCGCGAGAGCCGTGACCACGCCACCCTCAACGACATCTTCCTCAACAACGTCAGCGTGCGCCTGGCGCAGGTCGGCGACGACGTCATCAGGCTCTTCAAGAAGGTGGGCAGGGGCCTGGGGGCGGCTGGAGCACCAAGCGGGGGCCGGGGGCCGCCCCGGACGCCGCCCCCGGAAGGCTCCCGAGGCGCGGTCGAGGCAGCGTGGCGGAGCGGGACGCTCCCTGCGGCCCCCGCGGCTCGGCGAGAGGACCGAGAGGCCTCGGAGCTCTGCCCGGGGAAATGGGAAGCCAGAGCAGGGCAGGCCCAGGAGGTTCAGAGGCAGCTCCAGCCAACACCACCAGGCACCTGCTGCGGGGGGTGGGGAGGGACAGCGTGCAGACGCTGCAAGGTGACAGCCAAAGGCTTCTGGAGCTTGGAACTGTTTGTGGAAGAGCTTGGAGCAGAGGGGGGTGATGAGGAACCTCGCCCCACCGAGCTGCCAGGAGATGCTGCAGAGCAGAGCTGTCCCGGGCAGTGACAGAACCAGAGTGCTCTGGGACGGAGGGGACCTCCAAAGCTCCTCTGGTCCACGCCCCTTGCAGTCAGCAGGGACATCCTCCACCAGAGCAGGAATATCACTGGAGGCTCTCCATGTGGTACTGACCCAAGACCTGTAAAGAGCCTGAGCTGCCAAGGGAGGAGGAGGGAGGTGTCCCCCCGGTGCCTGACCTGGCAGCAGAGCCAGAGAGAAGGAAGGTGGAAGTGTGGTGACCTTGGGAAGGCTCCTGCAGGGCTGCAGAGGACAGGGCAGCATCTGATATCCCCAGGCTGGTTGGTCAAAGCTTCAGGGAGGAGCAGGGGGACAGGCAGGGGGCAGGCCCGTGAGAGCAGGCAGTGGCTTGCTGAGGAGTCATCCGCAGAAGCCCCAGGGAGGTGTTTCCAGGGGGTGGCACCGTCAGTGCCTCAGAGGTGTTGGGACGGTGCCTTGCTGGAGCTCCTGAAGCAGAGAAGCTGCTGAGATGTAGGGGGGCTGCTTTGTGGGGTGATGCCTGCTTAGAATCAGAGATCAAAAGGAAGGGGAAGGCCAGGGGAGGCTAAGCTGTGTCATGATTGCCCTTAGCGTGGATCCCACCTCGGGGGTGTCCAGGTTGTTGCACAGTCACAGACTGCATCTGATTGGAAGGGACCCCCAAAGGGCATCCTGTCCAACCCCCTGCAGGCAGCAGGGACACCTCCAGGCTGACCTTGAATGTCTCCAGGGGTGGAGCTTCCACCACATCCCTTGCAGCCTGCTCCTGAGGGGCTGTGGGGCCTGGCAGCTGTGTTTGGTGGGAGGCATTGGGCACATGTGTGGCAGCAGGAGCAGCCTGGGGACAGCCTTGCTGGGACGTCCATCCCAGCCCTGCAGCTGGCAGGGGAGCTCAGGGGAGGAGGAGGCCTTAGCTGCCCTGTGCACACCTTTGTGTGCCAGGAGCCAAGGGCCTGAGGCATCCCTGGGAGCCTGCAGGAGCGTGGGGTGCAGAGGGGTTAAAGCTCTGCAGCTGTGGCTCAGCTGCTGGCTGTGGGTGGCTCTGGTGGGGGGCTGGGGGACATGTTTCTGCAGAGCTGTCACACTGACTCCCTCCCAGCCAGGATTTATTCATGGGCTGTGACACGCTGCAGGTGCGGGGCGGGGCTGGCAGGGTTTGTTTTGTGCTTTCATTATGTAAATGCAGAGGGTCTGGGGAAGCAGGGGGTGTCTGGAGAGGGGGTGTCTGGGGTGGGTGGCATCTGCAGGGGTGGCATTTGGGGTGTGGGGAAGCACAGAGCTAAGGAGCAAGTGCTCAGCACCATGGAAATCTGCTCCTGGTCTCCTCACTCCCCTGGCTCCTCCCAGGTGTTCATCTCCACCAGGGAGCTCTGGCCTCCTGCTGAGCAGCAGCAGCCTTGACCCGGGACATGCAGGCTCTGGAGGCAGAGGGCTGCTTATCGGGGTGAGCAGTGGTGTCCCCTCAGCAGGGGCTGCAGAGCTCTGCAGGTACTGAAGGGTGTCCCAGAGCCTGGCAGCTGGGGACCAGCCTCCTGTGCAGCCAAGCCTGGCCTGCAGCACAGCCTGGGCAGCTGGAGTGGGCAGCTGGAGTGAGCAGCTGTGTGTCCCCTGCCTGCTGCAGCAGGAGCCCTGCTGGTGAGGGAGGCAGAGCAGGGAAACTCAGCTGGGCAACTGCCCTGGAGCTGGCAGCCTGAGCCCTGCTCCTGGCACAGGAGATGGTCAGGGCTGACAGGGAGGCAGTGAGGGGAGGTGCTGAGATGGCACTGCAGAGATCCAGCCACTGTGAGCCTGTGCCCCATGGGACCCCAGAGCACCTCCACCATGGCCTCTCCTCACCCCATTTCTGCTGCCTGTAGTGCACTGCAGTTTCACTGTGCCTTTCAGAAGTGCACTCCGAGTGTGACAGTCTCCACTCTGCTTCCTTTGGTCTTGCAGAGCAAGGAGATTGGCCTGCAGATGCATGAGGAGCTGCTGAAGGTCACCAATGAGCTCTATACGGTGAGTGGAGAGCTGCCCCTGCCCAGCCTGCCAGGTCGTGGCTGGAGCCTGATGTCTATGCAGGGCTTGGGGAGGCTCTGCCCCTCTGCTGCTCCTGCTTGTGCAGAGAGACTCTGCTCTCCTGGGCCCTGCTCTTTTAATTCCTCGAGGCAGGAACTCCCCCAGCCTGTCCCAGTGCCACTGAAGTGGTGCCCAGAAGCTCTGCCTGAGACTTTCAGCTCCTCCTGAGGAGCTCTGCCTGAGCCTGATCTTCAGCATGAGGTCAGGCATCGCCTGCCTTGTCAGGGCAATGTGAGAGCAAACATCACATCCTGAGGGCAGGTGATGAGAGGGGACAGGGTGACTAAAGGCATCAGGAGAGAAGAGCAGATGTGCTCCTCTGGCCAGCTCCCTGAAAGCCATCAGCCTGCCCTGAAGGGAAAGGCTGTGGCAGGAGCTGTGCCTGCAGTTTTCCTGGCACTGGCTCAGCATCCATCCAGAGCCTGACTTTAAAGGAGGAGGTGTGGCTGCAGCCCAGCCTGGCACTGCCTGTGCCTGGCAGCAGCAGCAGGAGGAGCACTGAGTGGTGGTAGGAGACAAACTCCATTTCCACCTGGGAACTGCAGCTCCTCCAGCTTCAGGCTGGGTTGCACTGTCAGGGTGGTAGAGCAGGGGATGTGCAAGTGTGAGGTTGGGTCAAGAGTGACTCCAGGTTGCCTTTGGCCACCTCACAGTCCTTGTCCTGCAGCCCCTTGCCCCAGCTGCAGAGCACTGGGAGATGTTCCTCACATGTGGAGCTCTTTGGCCGGGGGTGTGCTGGAGGAACATCCCAGCCTGACCCTGCAGCGAAGAGGGGGTGAGGAGGACAGCTCCTGCACCACCCCTGTGCCAGTTCAGCACAGGGCCAGAGATGAGCTCAGGCCCTGTGGGCTTTTCCTTGCCCCTCTAATGCCACCATGGCCTTGGCCAGCCCCGGGGTTTGCTGCAGGCTGCCCACAGCTCTGCTCAGCGCTGCCTGGGGTGGCTGCGGGGCAGGGGACTCACAGGCTGCTCCCCCTCAGGTGATGAAGACCTACCACATGTACCATGCAGAGAGCATCAGCGCTGAGAGCAAGCTGAAGGAGGCTGAGAAGCAGGAGGAGAAGCAGTTCAACAAGGCAGGGGACAGCAGTGTGAACCTGCTGCGGCACGAGGAGCGGCCCCAGCGCCGCAGCTCCGTCAAGAAGATTGAGAAGATGAAGGAGAAGGTGAGGGCAGGGGCCAGGCTGGGGCCAGGCTTTGGAGGCTCTCTGCCTGGACAGGGTCCTGCTGTGGGGGCTGTGCTTAGCCTTCTGGCCAAAAGGGCACTCTGAGCCTCGAGGCTGTCCCGGGGTCCCTGCCAGGGCTGGGTCTGTAGAGAGCAGAGCTGCTGCCTGCACAGGCTGCTGGCTCCAGCCAGCTGGAACACTGCAGTCCAGCTTCAGCACATCCCACAGAGCTCAGCATCTCCAGGGCTGTCCTTCTCCTCTTCCTTTTGGAGAACAAGCAGTAGCTTCCTCAGCTGGGACCTGCTTGCTCCACGCTAACCCAGCTGTGGGATGTGGGCAGGCAGCAGCAGGCTGCAGCCTGTCCTCTGGGAGGCGTCCCTGCCCATGGCTGGGGGTTGGAACTGGGTGAGCTTGGAGGTCCCTTCCAACCCAGCCCACTCCATGGCTCTCGCAGTCTCTGAACCTTTGAGGGTCCCTTCCCCTCTGTGCAGTCTGTGGTCCCATGAGCCCACCCCCGTGCCCTGAGGCTGTGTTTTGCTCCCCCAGAGGCAGGCCAAGTACTCTGAGAACAAGCTGAAGTGCACCAAGGCCAGGAACGACTACCTGCTGAACCTGGCAGCTGCCAACGCTGCTGTCAGCAAGTACTACATCCACGACGTGTCCGACCTCATCGACGTGAGTGCTGCCCCCTGCCCCCAGCCTGCTCGCTCCTGGGCTGCACGCCTGCCTGCTGGGGCCGAAGGGGTTAACCGCCCTCAGCGGGGGCCTTGCTCTGCACCTGGCTTTCCCCCACCCCCCCTGCTGCTTTTTCACCCCCAGCTCCACACTCTGCCTCAGCTCTGCCCCAGCTGCTGGGGGTGTGAGCAGAGCCAGGGTTGCCACTGATCCCAGGCTGGATTGGGTTGGAAGGAGCCTGAAGCTCATCCACTCCAAGCCCCTGCAGCCAGCAGGGCCATCTGCAACTGGAGCAGGTTGCTCAGAGCCCCAAGCAGCCTGACCTGCAGCGGTGCCAGGCATGGGGCACGCACAGCTTCTCTGGGCAGTGCTCAGAGCTGGCCTCCTCTGGACTTTCTGGTGGCCTCATGGTCACACAGCAGACGACCTGACTCTGCTCATGTGAACTGCTCTCACCAGGCCCTGGGTAAAAGCTGGAGTTTGGTGACTGCAGGCTGTGAAGCAGCCTGAGCCAAGCATGCTCCTGGCTTGAGCTCATCCTCCAGGCACATCTGGTGCACTGCTAGGGACTGCTGCGGGAGTGCTCTGCACCTTGCCTGCTGTCAGAGCTTGCTCAGCTCTGGCTGTTGGGGGACCTTAGCTCTGTCTCCAGAGCCATGCAGATGTGGTGCTTCCCTCCCTGCTCTGCCTGCTGGCATCTCTGCTCTGCCTGCTGGCATCTGCTCTGCCTGCTGGCACCTGCTCAGGCTCCCAACCAGCAGTGTCCTGCAGCTGGAGCTCCTCACAGCCTCTGGGACAAGCAGGTGAGCCTGAGCTGGTCCTGGCTGATGGGATGCACTGGAAAGAGAGAGACTCTGAGGAGGAGCAGCTGCATCCATCTGGTAGCTGAAAGCCTTTCTCTCTGCTGCACTCACCTGCAGGTGCTCTCAGTGTGAGGAGACCCTTGGTGGCAGCTCAGCACATGTGGAAGTGCTCTCTGGGCTTGGGAAGGTGTCTCCTGAGTTGTGCCCAAAGGGCTGATGGCATGGAGCAGCCTTGGGGCAGGGCTGCTGGAAGCAGGGCATGAGCTGAGCTGCTTTGAAAGATCCAAGGGAAGGGATTTCCCCTGCTCCTGCAGCAGGGCTGTGGGTTGCACCATGGGGAGTTTCCTTCTGCTGCATTGCTTCAGTGGTCTCTTCTTCTGGAATCAGGTAGTAGGGGAGGAAATGGCCTGGAATTGTGCCAGGGGAGGGTTAAGCTGGAGATGAGGAACAATTTTTGTGCTGCAAGAGTGGTCAGGGACTGGCAGAGGCTGCCCAGGGAGGTGGTGGAGTCCCCGTGCCTGGAGGTGCTCCAGAACCCTGTGGCCGTGGCACTTGGGGCCGTGGTTTGGTGGCCATGGAGGTGTTGGGTTGCTGGCTGGACTGGATGAGCTCAGAGGCCTTTTCCAGCCCAAACCATTCCATGATTCTATAAACAACTCATCTGTGAGGACTGAGCTGCCCTCTGGCTTCCTCATTACCCACCTGTGCCCTGGTAGGGCCTGCTGGGCTGGGCAGCTCCTGCCCTGACCCCTCCAGCTCAGATATGTCCCTCTGAGCATCCATTCCAGAAGGGGCTGCAAACCTCTGGGATGTTTGGGACCCCTGGGCTGTCCTCTTAGTTTTCTTTGGCATTTAAGATGTCATGTAAAAAACTAACAACATGATGATGGAGCCAGCTGAGGGCTGAGAACACTTTGGCTTGCTCGGGGCTCTCTGCTCCAGCCAGGGCTCTTCTCCCCTGGGGGCTCTCTGCTCCAGCCAGGGCTCTTCTCCCCCTTCTCTGCTCCAGCCAGGGCTCTTCTCCCCCTGGGGGCTCTCTGCTCCAGCCAGGGCTCTTCTCCCCCTGGGGGCTCTCTGCTCCAGCCAGGGCTCTTCTCCCCCTGGGGGCCTCTCTGCTCCAGCCAGGGCTCTTCTCCCCCTGGGGCCTCTCTGCTCCAGCCAGGGCTCTTCTCCCCTGGGGGCTCTCTGCTCCAGCCAGGGCTCTTCTCCCCCTGGGGGCTCTCTGCTCCAGCCAGGGCTCTTCTCCCCCTGGGGGCTCTCTGCTCCAGCCAGGGCTCTTCTCCCCCTGGGGGCTCTCTGCTCCAGCCAGGGCTCTTCTCCCTGCTTCATTTGATGTTTTTTTAAGCAGGAATGATTTGCTTCCATGGAGCCCTGGGGCCTTGGATTTCCTGGAGAGTTACTGAGCTCTGTTTTACTTCTGACTGTTTATATTATCCCTCCCAACTTTATTTCCTTGCTGACACTTCCACTGCAGTCAGCAGATGGCTTTTCTCCTGCACTCCAGGAATCCCTTCAGGGGACTGGAACTGGAGCATCCTCAGCTCTATGCAGCTGAACGCCCTGGTGATTGATGCTGTCCACCAAAGGGAGCAAAGGACCAAGAAGAGGGTTTGGGGTTAGCTCAGAGCTTCACCAGTCTCCCAGCAGTGTCCTTGCATTGCAGCTCCTCTGCCCTGGGGGGCTCACTCCTCCCCTGTCAAGCTGCCACATGCAGCTGTGTGATTTGCCCACAGCCCTGCAGGGTCAGGCCCCGGGAGCAGCTCATTTCCCCCAGGTCTCTGGTGGCTTTGGTGTCATCTGTCAGGTACAGCCTCGACCCTGGCTGTGCCCTCGGCGTCACCGCGGCTCCTGGCTCCTGTGACAAAGCCCTGGAGCTAATCTGCTCTGCTGAGGAGGAAGGTCCCAGCTGCTGTGGGAGAGGCTGGAGAGTCCTCCCAGGGCCGTGGGTTTAATGAGGAATGGAAAACTGGATCAGAGGAGCTGTGAAGTGGCACAGAGTGCCTCTCCCTCTGTCTCCAGTGGCCTCTTTGTTTTGTGCTCTGGCAAGGAGAAGAGCCCAGAGACAGTCTGGCAGAGAAGAGCCCAAAGACAGTTGGGGACACAGTCTCAAGCTGTGCCAGGGGAAGTTTAGGCTGGAGGTGAGGAGAAAGTTCTTCACTGAGAGAGTCATTCGCCATCAGAATGTGCTGCCCGGGGAGGTGGTGGAGTCACCGTCCCTGGAGGTGTTCAAGAGGGGACTGGATGTGGCACTTGGTGCCATGGTCTAGTCGTGAGGCTTGTGGTTACAGGTTGGACTCGATGATCTTCGAGGTCTCTTCCAACCTTAGTAATACTGTGATACTGTGAGACAGATCAAAGGAGGCTGGGGCTGCACCCTTGGGCTCCTCTCATTCCTGTCGTTAACTGTGACCAAGTTAATCTCCTTGGCCACGAATGTGGAGTGGAGGTAGAGCTGCTGATCCATCCCTCTGCAGTCCTGCCTGCAAGGCAGTGGCCACAGGCAAGATAGCGCTGGGTCGACCAGAGCAAAATGGGACAGCTGGGGCAGCTCCCGCCGAGCCTCCGGGCCCCGGGGCAGCTCCCCCGAGCCTCCGGGCCCCGGGACAGCTCCCCCGAGCCTCCGGGCCCTGCCCTGCCAGCCTGCTTTGGGTCGTTTGGGAGCAGCAGCTGCTCCTGGCTGGTGTCTCTGTGTCTGAGGGAAGCAGCAGCAGTGCAGGGGAGCTGAGGATTCCCCACTGCAGGCTGCTGCCGGAGTGTTTGGTCCCTGGCACACTTGGCCGCTGGCTGTGGTCAGGTGAAGCTCAGCCCAGGGAGCAGATGGAAAAGCAAAGCTGCTCTGCCAGGGATCTTCAGCTGGCTGCACTCAGCTCCCAGTAAAGGTTTGGGGGCAGTGTCAGGAGAGGAGGCCACAAGCTCCAGACAGAAGTGTATAAGGTGTCTGCAAAGGAAGAGGAAGGAAGAAATGAGGAGAAGGGGAACAGAGGAAATCCAAAGCCCCAAACACCAAAAAACCCGTCAAAAGAAAATGTAGTTGGGAGAGGGAACTTCTCTGGAGAGGCTGAGGAGCAGAATAAGATGTGGACTGAGAATGCTGCAGGAGGAAAGCAGCTCTGGGGACTGCAGAGTTAATTAAGTGGAGCTGGGGTCTGGGAGCACCAGATAATGCCTGGCTCTGCCGTGCAGCTAGGGACCTCTGCTTACAATCAATCAAAGCTCCTGCTCTGGGCCTTGACCTGGTTACTGCTGGGCTCAGGGAGGATACCTCCTTCCCCAGCTGGACCCAGCACCCTGCCCTGTGTGGCTACATCCAGAGAAGGTCTTTGGGAGATTTGCTCTCCTTGGTTGCTGCCTCAGGCGAACACTGAAGCTGCTGAGCCCAGGCTGCTCCTTGGGCAGGGGCTCCTGGTGCCTGCTGGGCAGTGCAAGCCAGGCTGTACTGTGCAGGGGGACCCTGCCTCTGCCCAGGGAACCTTTCCAAGCCTGCACTTGTCAGGGGCTGCAGGAGGAAGGCAGCCTGGAAGCACACAATGGAATTGTTTGGGTTGAAAGAGACCTCTAGGATCCTCCAGTCCAGCCATCAACCCAGCACCACCATGGCCATCAAACCGCATCCCCAGGTGTCATGCCCTGGGCAGGGACAGGTGCATCCAGATCAGGTTGCCCAGGCTGCCTCGGTACCTCTTCTCCTTCAGCCCTCCTCCTTCTTGCCTTGCATGCCCTGCTGAGCAGTTGGCCGCCCCTGGTGCGGAGGTGCTGGTCCCTGGGCCGCTCCACAGCCTCACCCTCCAGAGCAAGGGCGGGGGCGAGGCTGTGACCGTGCCCTGCCTTGGTGTCTGTCAGTGCTGTGACCTGGGCTTCCACGCCAGCCTGGCCCGGACCTTCAGGACCTACCTGTCAGCAGAGTACAACCTGGAGACGTCTCGGCACGAGGGCTGGACATGATCGAGAGCGCGGTGGACAGCCTGGACGCGCGCGGCGACAAGCACGCCCTGATGGACCTGTGCCACCAGGCCTTCTGCCCCCCGCTCAAGTTCGAGTTCCAGCCGCACATGGGCGACGAGGTACTGCCCCGGGCACGGCCCTGCCCGGCTGTCCTCAGCCGCCCGGCGCGGGGGCTGCGGGGCTGCCCGGCCTGGCTTCCTCCTGCACCTAGAGAATGCTCCAGGATGGCAGGGCCCTCCAAAGGTCAGCTAGTCCAACCTCCCTGCAGTCAGCAGGGTCACCCCAACTAGACCAGGCTGCCCAGAGCCTCTTCACCAGCCCAGCTGAAGCATTTCTGAGCCCTTCCCCCTGTGCTGCCCTCAGGCTGCTGGTGGCATTTCCTTCCTTCGTGGGGCACTGGGCTCGTGAGGGCTCCCCTGCCAGCCTGTCCTGCCTCCCTTCCAGCTAGGAGTGCTGTGCTTTGGGTCCCTGGAGCTGCCCAGCAGGTTGGTGCTGTGCAGCTCTGAGCTGCCTGCTGCAAGAGGAGGCCTGCAGAGGGCAGCTTTCAAATGCTGGGTGGGAAAGGCCCAGTGCTAGCCTGGGTCTGGAGCTCTGCTGGTGAGAAGCTGGGTGGTGCAGCCTCCCTAGAGGCTGTGAGGGGCTCCTGGGTGCGATCACTGAGGTGTTCCAGTGTGTGTGTGGTTAGGGCACGACCTGCTGAGCCTCTCCTGTCTGCCCCATGCCAGGTGTGCCAGGTCAGTGCCCAGCAGCCGGTGCAGACGGAGCTGCTGATGCGGTACCACCAGCTGCAGTCTCGCCTTGCCACCCTCAAGATTGAGAACGAGGAGGTAAGAGGTGCCCTGGGTTGTGTGTGGCCTCCTGGGCAGCTCTGCTGAGCCTGGCACCCATCACACTGGGGCTCTCCTGCCCTGCTCCTCAGGCATGGAGTCATAAAATGGTTCACAGAGAGGGTTGGGTTGGAAGGGACTTCAAAGCTCATCCAGTGCCAACCCCTGCCAGGGGCAGGGACACCTCCCACCAGCCCAGCTTGCTCAAGGCCTCATCCAGCCTGAAAGGGACAGCCACAGCCTCCCTGGGCAACCTGTTCCAGTGTCTCCCCAGCCTCGCCCTCAAGAATTTCTTCCTCCAGCTTCCTCTGCCTCTGCTCCCTCTGCCTCCTCTACCTCTCCCTGCAGTACTGCGAGCCCCCAGTGGCTGCGGCCAGCCAGAGCTGCCCGTGCCCCGGTGCCAGGCAGTGCCAGGGCGGTGCCAGGCCGGTGGCAGGCGGTGGCAGGCCAGTGGCAGCCAGGTGTGTGCTGTGGCAGGTGAGGAAGACGCTGGACGCCACGCTGCAGACGCTGCAGGACATGCTGACCGTGGAGGACTTTGACGTCTCGGACGCCTTCCAGCACAGCCGCTCCACCGAGTCCGTGCGCTCCGCCGCCTCCGACACCTACATGAGCAAGGTCAACGTGGCCAAGAGGAGAGCCAACCAGCAGGAGACAGAGGTCTTCTACTTCACTGTGAGTGCCCCCTGCCCCGCTCAGGGGCTCGGCGGTGAGCAGCGGACCTCGCTCGGTGTCCGCGGGTGGCTGCTCTCTGAGAGGGGCTGCAGGGTGCTGCTGGGTGGCAGGGCGCTGGCGCTGCCTGCTTGGGGTCTGCCTTGTTCTCCTCTGGAAGGAGCAGCTGGGGCAAAACAGATGTGACCAAAGCCTTGCACAGCTCTGCTGCAGTGGCTTGGAGCAGTGCAGCAGACCCCTGCCAGCCTTGCAGCTGGCACTGTCCCGTGGAGACCTGGAGACTGCCACAGCTACAGCATCAGCCAAGCCTTAGCTGCCCCCCATGGCTCACGCTGCCCCTGGCCTGTGGGGGAGCTAAAGGCTCCTCTGCACCTCATGCAGGGTGTTGGAGGAGCCTGTGACAGCTGGGCCTTGCCATGCTGGGCCTTGCAGTGCCTGGCTCTGGCTTTGCAGTGCCGGGCTGTTGTGTGCATGGGGTAGAGGCAGCTGTGCTGTGTCTCCTCTGCCACCTTGGTCCCAGCCTCCATGCCCAGGCAGGTTTGAGGTCCTCTGCAGCAACCTCCATGGAGCATGGCTGGCAAGCTGGGGTTGCACAGCACAGCTCCTGCTTTCCCGTGGTCCCAGGCTAAGGGGAGATGGCAGCTTCTGTTCTGGGTCGTGCTTTGGGTTTTATTTAATGCTTCTTGCAAGAATTTGCTCTGTGCCATCCCTCCCCATCCCTCCTCTGTGGAGCTGCTTCCTCCGTGCTGTCACTGGTGCCAGACAGCCCCAGGGCAGGCAGGAGCTGTGCTGCACAGTTGGTGTCCCCAGTGCCTGTGGCTGGGCCCTGCCCTGGGAAGCTCTGAGGCTCTGGGAGTGCTGGCTCTGCACCAGTGCCCTGCACAAAGGCACAGCTCCTGTTGGGCAGGGAGAGCCTCTTTGATCACCCAGGCTGTTCCCAGCAGCCTGACAAAGGCAGCCTTGCTTCGAGCCCTTCCTTTGGAACTGCCTGTTCCCAGGCAGGAGGGGCAGCACCCAGGAGACTGCGGGGACTTGGGGAGCTGAGCAGGGCTCTGGAGTGTTGAGCAGTGCCCAGCCCTGCAGCACAGCTGGGGTGGGCTCTGGTGGAGCCTGCCAGCCTTGCTGAGCCCCTCCAGCAGCCCCTTGGGCATGACTCCATCAGTGGCCCTCTGGAGCTGCCAGGAGCCTTAACCCTCCCTGTCTGCTTTGCTCTCACTGCCAGAAATTTAAGGAGTACCTGAATGGCAGCAACCTGATCACCAAGCTGCAGGCCAAGCACGACCTGCTGAAGCAGACCCTTGGGGAAGGTGAGTGCTGGGGCTGGGGGCACCTCCTGGCCCCTGAGCTGGTTCTCTCAGTGCTGAGATCCAAAACCACACCAGGGGAATGGGGATCCTGACAGGCAGAGCAGAGGCTGCCCGAGGGTGAGGAGAGGGCCTCCCACCCTAACCCTAGCCCTGCCCCTGTCCTGCTGCCTTTGCCCAGCCCTCAGGCAGAGGAGCACTCAGTGCAGGGCCCTCAGAGTGCCTGGGCATGGACCTCACCGCAGGCAAACCTTCAGTGGCAGCTGGCGTTGCCTTCCCTTGCCCCTGGCTAGCTTGGACCTCTAATGTCTTCTAATGGTGGGGGCTTGTCTGGCAGCCAGCTCAGCCCCTGCCCAGCACCTGAGCATGTTCAGCTTCTTTTGCCAGCACCCTTGAGCCCCCAGAGGCAGCCCAGGGCTCCCTGAGGCAGCCCTGAGTGACCGTGTTGTGTCCTTTGGTGGTGGCTGTGTGGAGAGCTGATGGAGCCTTGTGTTTCCCCACAGGTGAAAGAGCTGAGTGTGGAACAACCAGGTGAGCTGCTCCCTCTCCATGGCCCCTGGGGGGCTGCCTCTGGCAGCAGGGGCTGACCCTGGGCAGGCTGCTTGGCTTTGCTATGGGCACAGCTCACTGGGCTGCACATCTCCCGTGGTGCCAGGCTGCAGGGGGTGACCCCAGCTCCACATCACTGCCCTGCTCCTGAGGTGGTGACAAAGGAGCCCCTGGTTTGCTGTGGTGCCACTGCAGCTGGCTGGCTCTGAGCTGCTGTGCCAGCGTGGTGTGTGCCAGGCCCCCAGCACAGCTGAGGGAGGGCTGGCTTCAGGCAGTGCAGCACAAGGGTGGCCACCCACCCCCTGCCATCCCTGCTCACCTGAGGGCTTTGATATGTCCCCACCAGCCCCCAGCTCTGGCTGGGGGTGCAGAGCAAGCCTGGGCTCTGCTTTCTGCCAGCAGGAGATGGTGCTGAGTGAGTGTCACAGGCAGGAGGCTGTGACCTGTGTCCAGTCCATAGAGCATCTCCCCAGAGTGCTGGAGGCTTGCTCTGAGCCTGCTGCTTCTCCAGCAGGGCCAGCAAAGCCTCCAAGCATCTCCCAGAACCAGAGTCCTGCAGTGCTCTGGGTGGGCAGGGACCCCCAAAGTTCCTCCAGTGCAGCCCCCTGCAGCCAGCAGGGACAGCCCCAAGCAGGGCAGGCTGCCCACAGCCCCAGCCACCCTGCCCTGCCCTGCTGCCAGCCAGGGGGCAGCTCCCAGCTCTCTGGGCAGCCTGGGCCAGGCTCTCCCCACCCTCAGCATCAAACCTTTCTCCCTCTCTCCACTCTCAGTCTCCCTCTTGGAGTCCAAACCATCCCCCTTGTGCTGTCCCAGCAGGATCCCTGCTCTAGAGTCTGTCCCCAGCTTCCTGATTGTCCTCCTGAAGCACTGCAAGGCCACCAGCAGCTCTCCCTGCAGCCTTCTCCTCTGCAGGCTGCCCGAGGCCAACTCTCCCAGCCTGGCTCCCAGCAGAGGGCTTCCAGCCCTGCCAGCACTGCTGTGCCCTCCCCTGGCCCTGCTCCATCGGCTCCCTGCCTGTGCTGTGCTGAGCACCCCGGGGCTGGGCCATGCAGAGCTCCTCTGTGCTGCCCTCCCCAGCCCTGCCTCAGTGCAGGGTTTCCATCGCAGCACACCCCCAGCCCCCTGCAGGAGGTGCAGGAGCAGATGGTGGGGCCTGGGCTGCCTTCCCAGGCAGGAAGGAGGCTCCTGAGCAGAGGGCATGGCAGGGCAGGGTCCCTGCTCCCTCTCCTTCTGGTCAGGGGCTGTGCTGCTGGCACCAGGCTGGCTGGCACCAGGGCTGGGCACCCTCAGGGCTGCAGCACAGGCAGGGAGATGCCCTTTGTGTTAGGACAGGCTGAGATCTTCACCTGGGCTTGCAGTCAGGGGTGCAGGGACCAGCTCTGGTGTGCTTCTGAGCTGCCTACACCTGGGGTCTGCTGCCTGATCCCACCCCTGCCAGCTGCACCCAGGCTCAGCCTGGCATGGGGGCCCTGCAGAGCTGAGGCCATCACGGGCACAAGATGAGCAGGCACCTAGTGCTACCTAGTGCTGGGCTGGCCCAGCCTTGGCTGCTGGGCTGAGCAGAGGGCAGTCCCCAGGAGCCACAGGCACTGTGTGGTCATGGACCCATGGAGTGGTTTGGCAAAGCTCTCTGAGGTGGTGGAGTCCAACATCCACCCAACCCCACCACAGCCCCACGTGCCGTGGCCACAGGTTGCTGGTGGAGGCTGTGGGGCCAGGCTGTGGGGCCAGGCTCTTGGCAGGTCCCTGGGGGCTGGTGGAGGGGTGCCCGTGGGGGGACCCTTGGTGGCTGCAGCCATGGGGTGCTCCTAGGGGGCTTTCCTGGTGCTGTCTTGCTCTCAGCCATGCCCCCGTGGACCTCCCCCCGTCAGTGCATTTCTGGTGCTGTTGCTGATGTGTTTTGTTCCCTTCTCTCCCAGGCCCCCCTGCCTGCCCCCTAAGCCACAGAAAATGAGGAGACCTAGGCCCCTCTCAGTCTATAACCATAAGCTCTTTAACGGCAATATGGAAGCCTTCATTCAGGTACTCGAGCCTGGAGGACCTGGTGAGCGCTCAGGGTGCAATGGCAGCCTCCTGCCTGCTGCTGCCTGCCCCCGGGGGCTGCTGCCCCTGCCCCCAGCTGCCTCCAGCGCACCTCTGCCTCCGTGACGGTTTCTCCCCGCGGCTGCCCCGGCCCCGAGCGCCCCTGGGGCTGCGCCCAGCTCAGGGCGGCTCAGCGCCGCCGCCGGGGGCGCTGGGCCCTGCCCGCCCCAGGGCGTCACCCAGCAGGAGGAGGGAGAGCTGTGCCTGTGGGACTTGGCCCGCAGGGGACCTCCAGCCCTTTGGCTGCTGGAGGGGGTGCCAGAGGAGGGGTGCCAGGAAGGTGCAGCTCTTGCAGCTGCTCAGGGCTTTAATCCTGCATGGGGAAAGCTGCAGGGAAAACCCTGTGCTGACAAACCCTTGGATTAGGTGCGGTGAGAGGCCCTGCCCAGCCCTGAGCCCCCTTGAGGGCAGCCCTGAGCCCCAGGGCAGGTGCCAAGCAGCTGCTGTCTCGGGCACGGGGTGGGCAAAGCTGCTCATGGTTTAAATCTTGTGATTGCTCCTCACTTAAGCAGGGTTTAAGGAGGCAAAGCTCCTTAGAGGGCAGCCTGAGCAGCTCTGGCAGGGCAATGATCTGCTGTAGGAATGCATCCAGCAGAAGGCTGCCCTGTGCTGGGGGGAGCTCCTCAGGGCTGTGCTGTGCTGCTGGGGCTGTCCTTCGGGCTGGGACCCTGCAGTGCCATGGCACAGCTCTCTCTGGAGCTTCACCAGCATGGGATCACAGAGTGGCAGGGGCTGGAAGGGACCTCTGGAGATCACCTGCTGCAGCTCTCCCTGCAAATGTAGCTGCACCCAGAGCAGGGTGCACAGGAATGTGTCCAGCTGGGGTTTGAAATCTCCAGGCCTCCAGCACCCTCACAACGAAGAAGTTTTTCCTCCCCTTCAGATGGAACCTCCTGGGTGCCACTTTGTGCCCCTTGCCCTTGTGCTGTCCCTGGGCACCACTGAGCAGAGCCTGGCCCCAGCCTCTTGCCCCCCACAGCTCCTTTAGCTCTTGCTGAGCATTGCTCAGCTGCCCTCTGGGGCTGCTCTTCTGCAGGCTCTCAGCCCCAGGGCTCTCAGCCTTTGCTCCTCACAGAGCTGCCCCAGGCCCCTCAGCAGCTTTTGACTCTCCCCTGGACTCTCCCCGGCAGTTCTCTGTCCCTCTTGACCTGCGGAGCCCAGAGCTGGGCACAACACTCCAGCTGTGGTCTCACCAGGGAAGAGAAGAGGGGGAGGAGACCCTCCCTTGACCTGCTGCCCACACTCTGCCTCAGGCACCCCCAGACACCAGTGGCCTTCTTGTCCAGGAGGGCACGTTGCTGGCTGGTGGGGAGGTGGTTGTCCCCCCAGGCAGGGTCTGGCCGTGTCCCCAGGCTGCTGCAGGGAGAGGGAGGGGAGAAATCCGAGAGGCTCCTCTGAGGTCAGCGAGGCTGGGGTGCAGCGTGGCAGGGTGGGAGGGGGGACACCCTGCTGGCCTGGGTTGGCCCCTGCTGAGCTGCCATTGCATTTGAGCCTTCACAGCCTCCAGAAGGGATCTCACCTCTGACCTGGCCTGTCCCTGCTTAACCTTCTCCTTTCTTCCCACTGCTGCTTTTCTGTGCCTCAGAGGAAGGAGGAATGCGCGGACCAGGAATCAGGTACTGGGGCCCTGCCTGCTGCGGCCCTGCCTGCTGGGGCAGGCAACCAGACAGCCCTTGGGGGCAGCCCGCCACAGAGTCCTCTGAGGTCATCCAGTCCAACCTTGTCCTGACCCCACCATGGCCACCAAACCAGAGGCCCAAGGGCCATGGGCACAGGTTTGTCAGCAGGCAGACAGCTGCTGCCCCCGGGCTCCTTCCACAGGGGCCTGCAGAGCAGCAGCTCTGACATGAAAGCCAAAGCTCCTCCTGGCTTCAGGCAGCTCATCCTGTGTGCTGGCCTCGGGGTTCCAGCATGGCTGGCAGCACCTCTCGCTCCAGGTGCAGACCTTGAGCTGAGCTCTGGCCCTGGGAGCTTGTTTTGCCAGGCTGGCAGAGCACAGGTCTTGTCCTGGCTCAGCATGGCACCTGTGACCCTGTGGCACCCCCCCGCCCCCGGCTCCAGCAGACAGTGAGCAGTGGCCTTCACACCCCAGGGAAGCTGTTGGTGCCCAGCTGCATGCCCCACACGTGTGCCCTGATGCCCTGGTGTGTGCAGCACCTCCTTCTCCTGCCTCTGCTCTGACTAAACCTGGTGGCACTGATGTCCTGGCTCTGGGCTCACAGCCTCTAATGGTTCACAGCCTCTAACCTCTCCTGGTTCCCACTCTGCAGTCTCTGGTTCTGCTCTCTGGTGCAGTGCCTTCCTGTGTCACCACAAAGCAGTAACTGCTCTGCTTTCCCTTTTGTGCCACAAGGACTCTGGCCAGGCCATCCCTCTGGTGGTGGAGAGCTGCATTCGTTACATCAACCTCTATGGTGAGTGGGCAGGGCCTGGCTGCAGAGGGCATGGAGCTCTGGCAGCCAGCAGAGGTGCCCACAGGGGCCCTTGCTGGGTGGGCTCTCTGCATGGGTGGTGGAGGTGGAGGTCTTGTTACTGCTCCTCAGGCAGCCCCAGGCCAGCATGAGCCCTTTGCTGTGGGGTCTTGCCATGAGCAGGGGTCATGGCAGGCTGCTCCTTTCTTGCCCTGGGGCTCTGCAGGGCACCAGCTCCCAGCCCCTGCTGCTCCTCAGCACCCAGCTGGGGCAGGGGGCAGAGCTCTAACCCTTGTCCTTCTGCAGGCCTCCAGCAGCAGGGCATTTTCAGAGTCCCTGGCTCCCAGGTGGAAGTCAATGACATCAAGAACTCCTTCGAGAGAGGTGAGTGGCCAGGCTGTGCCCCTTGCTGGCACTGCCAGGGTGTGCTGGGTGCATCAGATGCTGAGGGAAGGCTGTGCTGAAGCCTTTCTCTAAGAGCCATGGTGGCGTCACCCCTCTGGAGCTACCCCAGTGTGGTATCTCTAGCAGTGGTGAAGGGAGCAGGGTGAGAAGCAGGGATGGGGGCAGAGATCTTCCCCACAGTCACCAAGAGCATGAAAGCAGCAAACAAGCCACAGAAGAGTGCTCTGGGGGATCCATTTTCCACTTTCCTACAGTCATGTGTCAGGGGAGGAGCAGCATGGCCAGGGGGCCCTGGTGGCAGCATGGGAGGTGGAGCTGGCAGCGATTCTGACGAGTAAATCACACCCGGGGGGCAGGGCAGGGCAGTCTGCTGCCACCAAGTGAAGGTGAAGCCAAGCTCAGGGAGGTCTCCATGGCATGAAGCTCTGAGCAGCATCAGAAGGATCAGGATGAAGGTGGCCAGGCAGGGAATGAGGCAGAAGCTGGAGGATTTGCACAGCCAGTTGAAGAAGGATCAGCATCCAAAGGCCACAGGCACTGCCAGCCCCTTGGAGCTGCCAGCCAGAGCCTGTATCCTCCAGCCCAGCCCTTCTCCTCTGGCTGGCACCCACTGCTGCCTGGATCTGCTCAGCTCTGAGCTGCTGCTGCCAGTGCAGGAGTGCACAGGGCTGGAGGCTGTGAGGAGCACCAGACCCAACTAATGTCCTCTTCAGGAGGTGCCAGATGTGCCCTGGGAGCTGGGAGCTGGGCTTGTGCAGGGCAGGCTGGAGCACGCCTGGGCAGGCTGCTGTGTCACAGCTGCCTCTTGCTGGCTCAGCACCACCAGCGGGGGACGCTCTGAGCTGTGGGAAGCTTTGGGCTCCTGCTGAGCTGGGGAGAGCCTCCTGCTGTGTTGGTCCAACCTGCCAGCAGCGCTGTCCCCGGGCAGGTGAGGACCCCCTGGCTGATGACCAGAACGAGCGAGACATCAACTCCGTGGCTGGAGTCCTGAAGCTCTACTTCCGGGGGCTGGAGAACCCTCTCTTCCCCAAGGAACGCTTCCAGGACCTGATCTCAACCATCAGTGAGTGCCTGGGCAGAGCTGGGGGCACCAGGACAGCAGTGGGGGGGTGCTCCTCTCAGCTCTGCTGCTGCGGGGGAAGCTGCTGGCAGAGGACATGAGGAGCGTGGGTGGGCAGGGCTGGGGGCGAGGCAGGGGTCCAGCACCCTGCCATGGCTCTCTGGGATCATGAGGGTCACCAGAGGTCCTCTCCAAGCTCAGGCTGATGAGCAGTCTGAGCAGAGTGCACCCACGGGGGCACCTTGCCCACTCTGGCTGCCCCTTCAGTGCCAGGCCAGTGGACCACAGCTGTTGTCCTTGCCCAGCGGGCTGCTAGCCCTGGCACAAGCCCCCCTGGGTGCCTGCTGCTGAGAAGGTCTAAAGGGCTGCTGTGTCCCCCTGTGCTCCAGAGATCGAGACCCCCCCGAGAGGGTGCAGCAGATCCAGCAGATCCTCATCACCCTGCCCCGGGCGGTGATCGTGGTCATGAGATACCTCTTTGCCTTCCTCAACCAGTGAGTCCCTGCTCTGGCCCCCCTCTGCTCCCCTCTTGCCATGGGCACTTGGGCTCTGCTCCTTCCTGAGCCCTGCCAGCTATGGCAGTGTGCCCAGGGATGCCCAGCACGGTGCCTGCTCCTGGGGGGGCTGGGACACCTCTGAGGGCAGCTCCCTGCTCCTGTGCCTGCAGCCTGTCGCAGTACAGCGATGAGAACATGATGGACCCCTACAACCTGGCCATCTGCTTCGGGCCCACGCTGATGCACATCCCAGACGGGCAGGACCCCGTGTCCTGCCAAGCCCATGTCAATGAGGTCATCAAAACCATCATCATCCACCACGAGGGCATCTTCCCCAGCCCGCGGGAGCTGGAGGGACCTGTCTACGAGAAGTGCATGACGGGGGGGGAGGAGTACTGGTGAGCACGGGGGCGGGGCTGTGCTGGCTGCGGGCCCTCCCGCCCTCAGGGGTCCCCAGGGCTGTCTGCTGGGCTGCACATAAGCTGTGACAGCATGCAGAGCTTTGGCTGGGTTCCTGGCAGGCAGCGAGGAGGCCCCAGCTCACACCAGTGCAGCAGAAGGGCTCTCAGAGGCAGCTCTGCAAAAGGGATGGGAGTGGAGGAGAGCTTTAGGGAGGCTCAGCCTTAGCAGTGAGGGCAGCTGGGCCAGGCTGAGAGGGTGCTGGGTGAGTTTGCCCTCTGCAGAGAGGGCTTCTTGCCCTTGTTCCAGGTGCTGAGCTGGGCGAGCTGCTGCTGTGCATCTGCCCTGCTCGTGCCCTCATGCTGGCTCAGCACCCTGCTCCGTGCCAGGCTGCAGGGCTCCTGGCTCTGAGCACCCTCAGGAGAGCAGGGGAGCCTGCAGGGCTGCCCCCGCAGTCCCTCCTTGCTCTGGGCAGGTTTGCTTCCCACCTGGGCTTTGCTGGTGCAGACAAGCAGCTCCTCTGAGCTCTGCTCACTTCTCTCCTGCTGACTCAGCAGCACAGCCCTGGGTGGGAGCCTCAGGAGCCACCTCCCATGATGCTGAAGCTGCTGCCAGCTGCAGACCACAGAAGTGTTTGGAGCAGCCCAGCATTTGAGGTCAATTCTAAGCTAAGTGCTCCTGGGCTGGAGCTTGTGAGCAGAGCCCTGCAGCTCTAGCAGCACCTGCTGGGTGCATGAATTCCCTTCCCCAGAGCTGGCCTGCGCCACCCCCCACATCCTTCCCTTCTGTCAGTGCTGGAGGCCAGAGGTGTTTGCCATGGGGGGGTCAGTGCTGCACAGCTGACCCCCCTGGTGCCCAGCATGGGAAACCCCCAGCCCAGCTGCCAGCAGGAGGGTGAGGGCTGGCACACCCTGGGCTGCAGTCTTCTGCTGGGCTCTGAGTTTGCCAGGGCAGTGCTGGTAAGAGGCTGGCACTGGTTTGTGTGTGGCTCCTGTGCACTTGTGAGACCTCATCTGCCCTGGCACTGGGCACCTGCACCACCCTCATGGGGCAGGCTGGAGGGCAAAATGCTGGAGCCAGCTGTGGAGGAGGGACTGGAAGGTTCTAGCTGGGTCCCACTTTGTGTGGCCAAGCACAGGTCAGACACTTAGGCCACAGCACAGCACCCTGGGTCTGGGCACAGTGGTGGCAATGTGTGCTGCTCAGAGCAGGTCCAGAGACCTGCTGTGGCTTCAGGTGACCACCTCAGGCCCAGCAGAACTAGAGCCCTGGGTCTCTCAGGTGGCAGTGTGCCCAGTGTGGGAGGCTCAGGAGCAGCCCTGCCTGTGCCCTGACTGCCTGCTGTGTTGTGTTCCAGCGACAGCCCCCACAGCGAGCCGGGCACCATCGAGGAGGGTGACCACGACAACGGCACCGAGCCACACACCAGCGACGATGGTGAGCGGCGGGGCTGGCCCGAGGGGCGGCGTGCTGCGGCGGGGCTGGCCCGAGGGGCGGCGTGCTGCGGCGGGCGGCGTGCTGCGGCGGGGCGGCGTGCTGCGGCGGGGCGGCGTGCTGCGGCGGGGCGGCGTGCTGCGGCGGGGCGGCGTGCTGCGGCGGGGCTGGCCCGAGGGGCGGCGTGCTGCGGCGGGGCGGCGTGCTGCGGCGGGGCGGCGTGCTGCGGCGGGGCTGGCCCGAGGGGCGGCGTGCTGCGGCGGGGCTGGCCCGAGGGCGGCGTGCTGCGGCGGGGCTGGCCCGAGGGGCGGCGTGCTGCGGCGGGGCGGCGTGCTGCGGCGGGGCGGCGTGCTGCGGCGGGGCGGCGTGCTGCGGCGGGGCTGGCCCGAGGGGCGGCGTGCTGCGGCGGGGCGGCTGCAGGCCGCTGCTCAGCAGGCTGGGGCTGCGCTGTGGGTGGTGCATGCAGGCAGCCGCCGCAGGCTGCCCGTGAGGGTCTCACTTGCTGGCAGGGCACAGGGTGGATGTTTGGAGCTGTTCTGGGAGGTTCCACTAATCCCATGCAGAGTTCTGCTTCCTTCCCCTTGTCCCCTGTGTGTGTGCAGGGGGAGGTGGGGGCTGTCATGGGGGGACCTGCTGTGTTGGCATTGTTGGGGAAGCAGTCAGTGCTGGTGGCCCTGTTGGGGTCCTTCTGAAGCTGGGGGGCTTTAGCTGATCTAAGCTCATCCACCTCTTAAGGGAGATGTTTCTGCCCCCTGGCAGGAGCTAAACTTCCTGGTGGTCAAGTGAGCTGCAGCCTGGTTGCCCCTATGGTCAGCTCTGTTTCAGGGACCCCCTTTAGGCTGCTGTCGGCCCATGGAGCTGGCTGGCTTCAGAGGGCCAAGCAGGAGGTGTTGGGAGTCAGGCCCCTGGGGGTGGGTGCAGCTGGGGGCTTGTGCCTGCAGCTGGGGGCATCATCAGCATTCCCTAAGGCTCTGGAGGAGGCTCAGCCCCAGCTCTCTCTGAGCTGCTGGAGGATAATGAGGTTCTGTAGGGAATGAGGGTGTGGGTGATGATGCCCACACCGGGCAATACCAGCTGGGGGGGGGGCTTTGTGTAACTGCTGGCAGCTCTTGGGTCTGTCAGAAGCCCCAGGAGGGCTGAGGGACCAAGGGAACGGCTCAACCTGCAATACTGGTGGAGAAAGCTGCTGAGGTGCCTGTAGCTGTGCCTGAAGCAGGCTGTGCTCTGCCTCTGCTTCTCTGCCGCTGCAGAAGTGGAGCAGATCGAGGCCATAGCCAAGTTTGACTACGTTGGGAGGTCCCCTCGGGAGCTCTCCTTCAAGAAGGGAGCATCCCTGCTGCTCTACCACCGCGCCTCCGAGGACTGGTGGGAAGGGAGGCACAACGGTGTGGATGGCCTCATCCCCCACCAGTACATCGTGGTGCAGGACATGTGAGTGCTGCCCCGGCCCCCGCTGCCCCAGCTCCAGCTCGGGCCCCTGCTGCCCCCACCCCCTGCTGCCCCCACCCCCTGCTGCCCCCACCCCTGGCCCCTGCTGCCCCAGCTCCAGCTCGGGCCCCTGCTGCCCCCGGCCCCCGCTGCCCCAGCTCCAGCTTGGGCCCCTGCTGCCCCCGGCCCCCGCTGCCCCAGCTCCAGCTCGGGCCCCTGCTGCCCCCGGCCCCTGCTGCCCCCGGCCCCTGCTGCCCCCACCCCCGGCCCCCGCTGCCCCAGCTCCAGCTCGGGCCCCTGCTGCCCCCGGCCCCTGCTGCCCCCGGCCCCTGCTGCCCCCACCCCCTGCTGCCCCCACCCCCGGCCCCCGCTGCCCCAGCTCCAGCTCGGGCCCCTGCTGCCCCCGGCCCCTGCTGCCCCCACCCCCTGCTGCCCCCACCCCCGGCCCCCGCTGCCCCAGCTCCAGCTCGGGCCCCTGCTGCCCCCAGCCCCTGCTGCCCCCAGCCCCTGCTGCCCCCACCCCCGGCCCCCGCTGCCCCAGCTCCAGCTCGGGCCCCTGCTGCCCCTGGCCCCCGCTGCCCCAGCTCCAGCTCGGGCCCCTGCTGCCCCTGGCCCCCGCTGCCCCAGCTCCAGCTCGGGCCCCTGCTGCCCCCACCCCCGGCCCCTGCTGCCCCAGCTCCAGCTCGGGCCCCTGCTGCCCCCGGCCCCCGCTGCCCCAGCTCCAGCTCGGGCCCTGCCCCCGGCCCCCGCTGCCCCAGCTCCAGCTGGCCCCTGCTGCCCCTGGCCCCCCCCCACCCCGGCCCCTGCTGCCCCAGCTCCAGCTCGGGCCCCTGCTGCCCCCGGCCCCTGCTGCCTCCGGCCCCAGCTCCTGCCGCCCCTGCCACCCCAGCTCCAGCTGCCTGCAGTGGCCTGGGCACAAAGCCTGCCCCTGCTCACAAGCTCCCTCCCCATGTGCGGGCTCAGGTTTTCTCCTTCAGGCTGACAAAGCCAAGCACCAAGTCCTGCTCCTCAGAGAGCCTGGCCCCAGCTGTCACTGCCCCCCCAGAGTGGCATGGCTCAGCTATAATCCTGGCCTGGCCTTGCCTCCTCTGTACGTTGGCCTGGCATCAGTCAGTGCCCACCTGGCCCCTAGGCAGACGTAGGGTCCTTCTCAGGTGCCACTTCTGGTCCTGTACCTAGATAAGATCAGGTCTGGAGGGGGATGCAAAGATGATCCAAGGGCTGGAGCACCTCTGCTATGGAGACAGGCTGGGAGTTTGGGCTGCTCAGCCTGGAGAAGGCTCCAGGGACACCTCAGAGCAGCCTTCCAGTACTTGAAGGGGGTACAGGAGAGCTGTTGAAGGACTTTTGATAAGGGCTGGGAGTGCCAGGACAAGGGGTGGTGGCCCCAGACTGGAAGAATGTGGATTTAGATGAGCCATGAGGAGGAAATTTGTCCCCATGAGGGTGGTGGGGTGCTGGAACAGCCTGCCCAGAGGGAGGCTCCTCTGTGGAAGCTCCAAGCTGGAAGTGTTCAAAGCCAGGCAGGATGAGGCCTTGAGCAAGCTGGGCTGGTGGGAGGTGTCCCATGGCAGAGGGGCTGGAACTGGGTGATCCTGAAGGTCCTTCCAACCCATCCCAGTCTGTGATTCATTACAACAGCAGCTGCAGCTCAGGGGAGGCATGAAGGTGATGTTTGCTTTTAGCAAGCTCCAAGTGCTGCTGGATGGTGGCTGTGGTCCAGCCCTGAGTTAGCCAAGGCTGCAGCTGCTGGGGTGGTGATGCTCAGATGCCCCTTGTGGCTGGGCTGCCTGCAGGGGCAGGGCTCTGTGCCTGATGGGGGTCTCCTCTGCCTAGGGACGATGCCTTCTCCGACAGCCTGAGCCAGAAGGCAGACAGCGAGGCCAGCAGCGGGCCCCTGCTGGATGACAAAGGCTCCTCCAAGAACGACATCCAGTCCCCAACAGACCACCTGTTGGACTACAGCTTCGGGGGGTGCTGGGCCGGTAAGCAGCCCCCACTGCTGCCAGGGACAGGCACAGGGCAGGCTGCAGGCAGCACTGCAGGGCAGGGAGGTGTGGAGGGGTTCTGTGTGCCTTGCCCTGTTGGGACTTCACCTTTCCTGTCACTGTCTCAGCTCTGCCTGCCCTCTTGCCTTGGCCTGCTGGAGATGAAGGGCTGGAGCTGCCCTGCCCCTGCCCCCTGAGCCGGGCGCTGCCCTGCTCTGCCCCCTGAGCCGGGCGCTGCCCCTCTGCCCCCTGAGCCGGGCGCTGCCCTGCTCTGCCCCCTGAGCCGGGCGCTGCCCTGCTCTGCCCCCTGAGCCAGGCACTGCTCTGCTCTGCCCCCTGCTGGGCGCCGCCCTGCTCTGCCCCCTGCTGGGCGCCGCCCTGCAGCAGCCGCCGTGCCCCTTGCTGCTGAGGCTGACCTGGTGCTGTGCTGCTTCCCTGCAGGGTGAGGCTGCGCTCGGACGGTGCTGCCATCCCGCGGCGCCGCAGCGGGGGACACCCACAGCCCTCCCCGCGGGCTGGGTCCCGCCATCGACACCCCCCGCGCGCCGCCGCCTGCCCCAGCAGCCCCCACAAGCTGCCCCTGGGCAGGGGCCGGCTGGAGAGCCCCGAGAAGCGCCGGCTGGGCACCTTCGGCAGCGCCGGCAGCATCAACTTCCCTGACAGGAAGGCCCTGGCCGAGGGGCACCCCCTGAGGCCTGCCTGCGGCTCCACCAGGCACAGCAGCCTCGGCGACCAGAAGTCCCTCGAGGCAGAGGCGCTGGCTGAGGTAAGAGGCTGGCAGGGGGCTCCTGCTGCCCAGGCCCCCGGGCATGTCAGGGGGCAATGCCACAGAGCCCATCCCTCTCAGCACACCCCCAAGGTGCAGAGCTGCAGTGGCTGCCATGCTCTAAAGACCACAGCCAGCAGCCTGCCTGCATGAGCAGCTGTGCTAGCTGGTCCCAGGAAAGGTCACAGACAGAGAAGCATTAAGCTTGGAAAAGCTCTCTAGGATCGCCCAGCCCAGCAGCAACCCAGCCCCACCATGGCCACCAAACTGCGTCCCCAAGTGCCACGGCCACAGGGTTCTGCAACACCTCCAGGCACGGGGACTCCAGCACCTCCCTGGGCAGCCTCTGCCAGTCCCTGACCACTCTTGCAGCACAGAAATTGTTCCTCATGCTCAACCTAACCCTCCCCTGGCACAATTCCAGGCCATTTCCTCTCCTTCTGCTCCAGCCATGCTGCTTCTCCTGCTCTGCAGCACACTGCCAGCTTCTCTGTCCATCAGCAGCTTGCCTTGGTGTGATCCCTGGGGCTGCAGCACAGAGCCTGCCCTGAGCCACTGCTCCCACTGGGGCACCATGATTGTCTGGGTGGGACAGCAGCAGGAGCAATGTCTCTGGGCCTGGCTGCTGGGCAGAGTGTGGCACCATGCAGGGACATCTTGGGGTGTGGACTGGGTGAACGCTGGGGATGGAGCTGGGTGTGCACAGCCCAACACTCTTGGGGGTTGGTTTAGGTTCCCACCCAGCTGATGTGAATCAGTAGTGGCCTTGAGGGCTGCAGGGCTGCGGCACTGGGCGGTGTGGAGGGAGCCTGTCCCGGGGAGATGTGGGCAGGCTGCTGCTCACCACAGCCCTCGTGCTGCTTGGGCTTTGCTTCCCCTGCTGCTGGTGACCAAACTCCTGCTGGCTCGGGAGGCAGCACCTTTGTGTGGCCAGAGTTTGGGCTTTGCCTGCTGTGCCTGGAGGCCCTCGTCTGCGGTCAGAGACCCACACACAGCCACGGGCCAGGACCGGGGGCCCCTCGTGGGGTGGACAGCAGGGCAGCGTGGCAGGGGCCCGACATCCCTCTGTGTCGCCGGCAGGACATCGAGAAGACCATGAGCACGGCGCTGAACGAGCTGCGGGAGCTGGAGCGGCAGAACACGGCCAAGCAGGCGCCGGACGTGGTGCTGGACACGCTGGAGCCCATGAAGAACCCCGCGCCGGGCGCCGCCAGCTCGGAGCCCGCCAGCCCCTGCACACCATCCTGATCCGGGACCCGGAGGCGGCGCTGCGCCGCAGCAGCAGCTCCACGGCCGAGCTGCTGACCACCTTCAAGCCGGCGCTGTCCGCTCGGCTGGCCGGGGCTCAGCTGCGGCCCCCGGCGCTGCGCCCGGCGCGCCCGGCCGTGCAGCACCGCTCCTCCAGCAGCAGCAGCTCGGGGGTGGGCAGCCCTGCCCTCACCCCCACCGAGAAGCTCTTCCCCGGCGGCCCGGCCGACAAGTCGGGCACCATGTAGGGCGGCGCCGGCCGGCGGCGGGGCTCGGCCGGCCGAGGGGCTGAGCCCTGCTCCGCGGGACCCTCTCGGAAGGAGCCCAGGCCCGGGCCGAGGCTGGGTGTCTGCCGGTCCACCCGCGGGCACCTCCCCGCCGTGCAGAGACCCTTGCCGGGCACAGCCTGGGCCGTGGCAGCGGTGGGCAGCCCAAGTGGAAGCCCAAGTGTACAGATCCCAGAGACTCCTCCAGCAGCAGCTTTACCTCAGAACCTGGCTCTTCAGGGTCCCCTCGGGAGAGGTTGGGCTGCTGGGGGCTGTCTGCAGGCTCCCCCTCCCCTGCTGTGTGTCAGGCACTAGGAGCCCACCCCTGCAGGTCACCTGGGGTCTGGTCACTGCTGGGCTGGGGAGGCTCAGTGGGTGCCGGCTGGCTGGGGCTGCCTGCTCAAGCTGAGTGCTGAGATGCTGTGGCATGCACAGTGATGCCCACCCAGCAGCACCTGGCAGCAGAACTGAGGTGTGCCCCAGCAGCACCAGGCAGGGAGGAGGGCACCCCATGAAGAGCTCAGAAGGCAGGAGGAGCAGTGACCAAGCCGTGGAGGAGCACGAGGACGGTGACCTGCTCTGTGTCCCTTCCCCACACTCTGCTGCTGGGTCTCAGACCCCAGCCTGAGGACAGAGGGGCTCGGGGGCACGGCACAGCAGCGGCTGAGGTCACTCAGGGTGTGGCAGGGGCTCTGCTGGGGCCCTGCTGCCTTGCAGCAGAAGCCTGAGCCATGCTTGACCACGGGAGCTGTGGGGCCGGCCTGGGGGGTGACACTTTGCACTTTCTGTCCTGCACCCTGCGGTGCAGCAGCTGTGAGCTTATGCAACAGAACCTCCGCTGGGTCTGCTCCGAGCACCGAGCCCAGAGGTAACAAATATGCAGAAAGAGCTGGGGGCTGGCATGGTCCCTGTCTGGTAACTGTCTTCTGGAAGCTCTCCGTGCTCCTGCAGCTCTTCCCTCCTTGTACAGCTCTCCACCCACGGCTTACTCTGGTAGTGACAGCCCCGGTGTGAAACAGGCTGGCAGGAGGCTCAGCCGTGCAGACAAGCTGCGCTGGGGGCTGCCTGACGCCCACCCTCCCACCAGCTCTGCCCCCTGCTCTGCTCTGGCCCTGGCTGGAGAAGCTCCTGAGGCCTCCTGCCTCACCCAGCAGCCTCTGGCCCCTGCCCAGGGCTTGGCTTTTTTCCCTGCTTCCCCCTCCTCCTCTCTCCAGTGCCACTGCAGGCCCCAGCTCGTGTGTGGCCAGAGGAGCAGCTGGACTCCAGGAGGCCCTGCCCTCAGGAGCTCCTGCCTGCCCCCTGGCCCTGCCCCTCATCCAGGAGCTCACCCATGCTGTGCCATGGCCGTGGGTACCTGCAGGTGCCAGGCACAGCCGTGGTGCCACACACGCAGGGGCTCAGCCCAGTGCTGGCCCCGTGCCCACGCATGTCCCTGTGCCCCTGCCCCCATGTGTGGTGCTGGCCCTGCTCCAGCGCTGCGCAGTGGCTGCCCACATGGCCCCTGGGAGCTGCTCTCCTGCCCTTGGCAGGCAGCTCTGTGTACAGATGAAGCCCCAACCCGTGGTGGCAGCCAGAGGCCAGGCTGTGGGGAGAAGGTCTGTCCTGGGGGTGCTGGCAGTGTTCCTCTGGGCACTGCTGGGAGGGCAGTGGCTTTGTCCTGGTCTGCTGGCACCGCTGGCATCTGTCATGACCCCAGCTGCTTCCTCTTGCTGGGCATTTCCCTGACACGGCTTTGTGTCACCTCCCCCACCCGAGGCACACCCTGAGGCCAGCACCTCTCTGCTTGTGGGCAGCAGGGGACCAGCCAGCACCCGAGGGGGCAGGGGGAGGGAGGAGACCCGTTGGGCACCAGGGCTGGGTGTTGGCTGCAGTAATCCTTTCTCCCTCTGGTTCTGGGGAAGGTTTCCTTTGCCAGCCTTTGGGGCTTTGCTTCCCTGCCCCAGCTGCCCTGCCATCAGCCCCAGGTGTCCTAGGGCTGGGGTTCCCTGCTCCAGGGGCAGTCCCTGCTCCACTCTCTTTCTGTTAAGTTACTGCCTCTCCTACTCCTGGGTCCTCTTCCCCTGTGGCTTTGTCCCAGTCCGGTTGTTTTCTCTTTAAGTGCCTTTTTGAGCACCAGAACAAAGGCTGGGGGTGGATGTCCTGGAGCTGGAGGCATCAGGCTTCCCTTTGCACGGCTGCCTTGTGCTGGGGGCGGCTTTGGGAGCCCTTTGTTGTGTTTTTCCCTCCAAGAGAAGCAAGCCAAGAGGTTCTGCTGGAGAATAAACCTCCCCCTTTTAACCCAGTGCTGCAGGTGCAGCGTGAGCTGCTGTACAGCTGGGGGCAGAAAGCTGTGCCCTGTAGAGCTGACCTGGTACCCCCTGGAACCCCCACACTGTAGAGAACCAGAACTGGAACCTGCTCCTGGCTCAGGACCGACCTCACCCTGGGCCTCCATACCTCCAAAGGCGTCAAGACTGTTGGCTTCAGAGAGAGCCCACGGGGGCAGATGAGGGGAGGGGGTGGTGGGAGCACCCTCCCCGAGGGCCACCATGCTCCTGCCTCCCCCCACCCCAGGGGCAAGGCCTGGGGGTCTGGCACGTCCCCACGCAGGGACCTGGTGTCTTCATGGTGTCGTTTCTCTGCTGTGCAGAGTGAGTGCCAGCCTCTGGCTCGGCTCCTGCAGACCCTGCTGAGTGCCCTCGGAGCTGCCCAGTCCCATCCCAGTGCCATGGCCACCTCTGCAAGGGACAGCTGGGCGCTCACCCACCCTCCCCAGGGCCTGGCACCGCCTCGGCCGGTGCTGACCCGGAGCAGTGGCACCATGGTGGCCGCCCCCTGTACAGAGTCCTCCCAGCGTGCCAGGCATGCCGGTGCCCGGGGTGGCGATGCCAGTGCACTTTGCTCCTGAGGCTGCAGTTCCCTGTAGGTCGTTTTGTAGCCCCTGGACTGTGTTACTGACCCAGCAGTGTTGTGGTCTGCAGCCCCTGTCCCCAGGCTCCTCTGCTCCTCGGGGCTGGGCCGGGCAGCCTGCTGCTGGGGGTGGGTTTGGTCGTGCTGGGGAGCCCTGACTGCCCTCCTCCTCCTCCTCCTCCTCCTCCTCCTCCTCCTCCTCCTCCTCCTCCTCCTCCTCCTCCTCCTCCTCCTCCTCCTCCTCCTCCTCCTCCGTTGTCTCTGTGGCGTGTGGTGAGCTGCTGTTCAGCTGGGGTGTCTGAGTGGGTCCCCTGTGGTGTGTGCTGATGATGCCATGTAGATGAAGCCACTGGTTGGGTGTGGACTCCTCCCCTCCAATAAACCTGCTTCACTTTTCTCTACAGCTCTGCCTGCAGCTTCCACTGCTTCACCCAGCCCCAGAGCCAGCCGCTGGGCATCACCCAGCCCAAGCCCCCTGCTCCAGCAGGGCTCCCACAGCAGCTTCCCCAGGAGCACAGTGCCCAGGAGGGGTTGGAAGCTCTCCACACAAGGAGACTCCACAACCTCTCTGGGCAAAAGCTGGCTGCCTCCAAGAGCCATGTGGGCCTGCACCCTGCCTGCACCCTGCCTATGGCTGCCCCATCCCTCACAGGTGGTGGCCAACAGAGTTCCCAACCCTCTGCCTCCAGGAGCTGTGAATTTGCTCATTTCCCCCCGTGCTGAGCTGCACCAGCCAGGATGTGTCCTGCCCGTCAGAGCTGCCCTTCCCTGCTGGACCTCCTTCGGGATGCTTCCAGGGAAGGGCCAGGGGAACAAGGGGACCCCTGGGCTGGGGGAACAAGGGGAACAAGGGGACCCCTGGGCCAGGGAAACAAGGGGACCCCTGGGCTGGGGGAACAAGCCCAATTAGGAGGAAGTTCTATACAGAGAGAGTGATTCCCCATTGGAATGGGCTGCCTGGGGAGGTGGTGGGGTCACCATCATTGGAGGTGTTCAGGAGGAGACTTGCTGGGGTGCTTGGTGCCCTGATCTAGTTGTTTGGGTGGGTTGGATTGGTTGATAGGTTGGACGTGATGATCTTGAAGGTCTCTTCCAACCTGGTTTATTGTATTGTATTGTATTGTATTGTATTGTAACAATACCCCTGGGCCAGGGGAACAAGGGGACCCCTGGGCTGGGGGAACAAGGGGACCCCTGGGCTGGGGGAACAAGGGGACCCTTCTTCCATTGGTTCTGAACAGGCCTTATCACCCTGGAACCACCAAAATGGAGCTGAGGCTGGGGCCGTGCAGCTCTGCTGGGCTCCCGGTGGGGATGAGCCACCCTGTGCTCCCCAGCCCCTGCTGCAGGAACCCTTCCCAGCTCCAGCCCTCCACGAACCCCCTGCTGTGGCTGCAGCACCCGGGGGCTTCCTTGCCTGCCCACGGGGTCAGGGGTGGGTGAGAATGGCAGCCGAGGAGCTGAGCCCCACGCCTGCTCCAGACACCTCCCCTGGGCTCCTGCTGTGCCTGTGGCCTGCAGCAGTGACAGCTCAGCAAGGCTGGGGGGCACCAAATGTGCAGCACCTGCATGGCTTTGATGGCTTTGCTGCTCTGGTAACAAACCAGTGCCCCCAGTGCCCGTGCTGCTGGCTTCTGTCCTGGTCCTGCCTTCTGCTGGGCTCTCAGCTGGGCAGGTCCTGTGGTGGTGCTTGCTGAGCAGGGGAAGCCTTGGTCTGAGGGCACCGATCACTGAGTGCCAGCTGGGTCCCTGCTGTCCAGCACTGCCAGCCAGCACAGGCTGCTGTGGGGCTGCTTCCCCTTCCTTCTGCCCACAGCAAGGCTCCCAGTGCCAGAAGCGGGACATGAGTGGCAGTGGGAGCTGTCCCCCTCGACCCTGGCAGGAGCTGACCTCCAAGGCCAGAGCAGCTGCTGCCACCTCAGCACCACACAACCATCAGCTGGGGAGGGCGGCTGGCAGTGACCCACCAGGGCTAGGAGCCCTCAGGGCAGAGCCAGGACACAGAGCCCATCCAGCATGACACAGCCCCGGGGTGCCCATCTCAAGTGCCCAGCTCTGGCCACGGGGTGCCCACAGCACGGCCCCGGGGTGCCCATCTCAAGTGCCCAGCTCTGGCCACACACAGCACGGCGCCGGGGTGCCCATCTCAAGTGCCCAGCTCTGGCCACCCACAGCACGGCCCCGCCCAGGGTGCCCATCTCAAGTGCCCAGCTCTGGCCACGCACAGCACGGCCCCGGGGTGCCCATCTCAAGTGCCCAGCTCTGGCCACGCACAGCACGGCCCCGGGGTGCCCATCTCAAGTGCCCAGCTCTGGCCACGCACAGCACGGCCCCGGGGTGCCCATCTCAAGTGCCCAGCTCTGGCCACGCTTTGAGCAGCGTGAGGAGGTCACACAGTGGTGAGGGAGCCAGGCAGTGCCCTGTGCTGCCAGCAAGACGAGGGCGCTCCAGCCTCACCTCATTGACCCCTTCGGAGGCCTGCAGGAACCGGGCTGAGCACCTGGGAGGTGTCGGCTTTGCAGTGGCGTTCCTGGAATCCCCAGGGGAAAGGTCCCCAGAGGGCTTGGGTGGGTGGCCCTAGGCAGCAGCTGCCTGCAGGCTGTAAAGGGGCAAGGTGGGCATGGTGGGCACACTGCTCACACTGCTGCACCCAGAGGCACACGAAGACTGAAGCCCACCCTGCCCCTGCTTCCTGGCTTCATTTGGCAGGGGTTTGCCCAGGGCAGAGGAGCCTTGGCCTGGGGCAGAGGAGGGTTTGCCCAGGGCATAGGAAGGTTTGCCCAGGATAGAGGAGCCTTGGACCGGGACAGAGGAGAGTTTGCCCGGGACAGAGGAGCCTTGGACCGGGACAGAGGAGGGTTTGCCCGGGACAGAGGAGCCTTGGACCGGGACAGAGGAGAGTTTGCCCGGGACAGAGGAGGGTTTGCCCGGGACAGAGAAGCCTTGGCCCGAGCGCTGCCGCCGGCAGATGGCATCAGCCCCCGCGCCTTGCGCTGCCGGCTGAGCCCAGCCCTGCCCTACGCCATCGTCTCGGGCTGCTCCCGGAGCCTCCTCACCGGGATGCAGGGAGCCTGGCAGTGAGCTCCTGCGCTCTGCATGCTGCTGTCACTGCTCTGCTGGCTGGCGGCTGCAGGGCCCAGGCTGCCCACCCTGTGCTCTGTGCTCTGTACCCAGCAGAAGGGGCTGTGAGGGGTTGGTAACTGGCAGCTGTGGAGGGGTCTGCTCCAGGAGGGGTCCATAGCCCCTAAACAGCCTTGTAACTGGTAGCTGGTGATGCTCCTGGGCTCCTCAGGCTCTGTGGGGAGCTAGGAGGCTTTTAGCCTAGTGACAAACATGTCCCCTCGGAATCCCCTGAACCTCAGTGTGTACAGCACAGTGCCAGGGACCCAGCACTGTGCCCTGCTGTTGCCCAGGGTTGTCCCTTCCAACAGAGCCTCAGCCCCTTGCCACTTTGCCCAGCACAGTCCTGCTGCCCTGCCCTCCACACCAGCTGCCCAGTGCTTCCCCATTGTCCCTGAGGGCATAGTCAGGCTAACTGCAGGGACTGAATAAGACATAAAGACCAGCCCAGGCTCTGGGCACAAGGTAGGCTCTGCCTCACAGCAGCTTATTCCCTGGCTGCTGAGGCCCTTCCAGCAGCTCTTGGTTCCCCTGCTGAGCAGATGCAGGTGCCCTGCTCCATCAGAGCTGATGAAGAGCAGGCTGCAAACACCAGAGCCTCACTGATGCTGCCTTTAAATCCCCTGAGCTGAGGGCTGCTGGCCTAGAGAGGCTCAGGGAGAGCTGGGCTGAGGTGAGCAGGAGGATGGAGCCTGAGGGTCTTTGAGGTAAGTTCAGCTCCAGCATGGACTGAGGCTGTGCTGTGGTGAGTGAGAAGCTGAGCAGGAGGGAAGCCCAGGCTGGGCCATGGGCTGCCAGCAGGCACAGCTGCTGCCCCTTGCATGGGCAGAGCTGTGGCAGGAGGGGCAGGGGGCTGTGCCTGCTGGCTCTGCTGGGGTGGGCAGAGCTGATGGCAGTCGAGGGAGGGTGAGGTCCTGCAGCTGACAGCCCAGGCTGCTAACAGCTTTCATCCCCTCACCCCTAAGGGAGCCCTTCTGGCTCTCCCCAGCTCCCTGAGAGGAGCCTGGAGCCAGCTGGGGGTTGGTCTCTTCTGCTCAGGAACATGGGGCAGGATGAGAGGGAATGGCATCAAGCTGCCAAGGGGAGGCTGAGGTGGGCCATGAGGAGCACCTCTTGCAAGGAAGCAGCTGAGCAGCCTTCCCAGGGCTTAGCTTCCCATTCTGCCCCATTCCTGCCCACCTTGATTCCACAGCTGGAGGACATCAGGGGCATGCGGGTGCCAGCACTTGGTTACCTTCTGCCACACCAAGGAGCTCCTCTGGGCAAGGTGCCCTTTGCCAAGCAGGTGGGACAGGAAGAACTGAAGTCTTTAACCAGTGCTTGGAGGCTGTCAGCACAGTGCAAGGGCTTGGAACTCTGGATCCAGTTCTCTCACTGCAAGCACTTTGATTTCAGGAGGCATTTCATATCCTGCCTGCTTCACACAGGTGTAGAATCCTGCAGTGGCTTGGGCTGGGGGGGACCGCAAAGCTCACCCAGCTCCAGCCCCCTGCCATGGGCAGGGACCCCTCCCACCAGCCCAGGCTGCTCAAGGCCTCATCCAGCCTGGTCCTGAACACCTCCAGGCAGGAGGCAGCCATAGCCTCCCTGGGCAGCCTGTGCCAGAGTCTATCAACCTCCTACTGAACAGCTACTGCCTCAGCTCCACTCTAACCCTGCTCTGCCTCAGCTCCAAACCGTTCCCCCTTGTCCTGTCTCCAGACCCCTCAGCAGGAGTCCCTCTGCAGCCTCCCTGCAGGAAGCTGAGAAGCAGGAGGTGCTGCAGGGGGTTGGAGAAGATGACCTTTGGAGGTCCCTTCCCACCCAAACCACTCTGTGGTTGCTGTGCCAGCTGCCATGTCAGTGACCTCTGGCATCAGTGCTAAGCTCATGCCATGGTGCCATGGCCCTCCCTGCACACCCATGGCCCACCCTGGGTCTGCTGGGTTTAGGATCAGCCCAGGACGGAGCGAGCAAAGCTCTTTGGACAAGTGCTGGGCCTTGGCTGTCTTCAGGGACAAGCTGGTGCTGGTCTGCTGGGCCCTCCAGGCTCTCTGCCCTGCCCCTCTTGGGTCTGTTGCTCTGGTTGGCATGGTGAGGGCTCAGCCCAGCAGGCCGTCCAGGGGCTTGCTTTGACAGGGGCTTTGAGCAGCCCTCTCTGGAGGCAGTGCTTCGTGGTGGGGTTTTGTTTTGTTCTAAATCTCTCCAGATCAGACTAAATTTAGGCATGAAGAAATCAGCAGATCGCTGCCAGCTTTCACGAGGGCAGGGCTGGGTCGTGGAGAAATGTTCCTGAGCAGCCTCAGTGGTGGTGCTGAGCTCTTCTCTGCAGCTGGGAGTGCCACAAGAAACTTTCCACTGCTCTAAATGTTAAGGAATCTCTGAAAACATTCAGCAGCAATCAGTGCAGGACGTGCCGCGGGCCGGGGCTGCTGCAGCACACCGTGTGCTGCTGCAGGGCCTGCCCCGGCGCCTGCTCCCCATGCTGCGTTTGGGCTGCTGGCAGGGCAGGTGTGGGGCAAGGCTCCTGCCCTGTTTGCTTTGGAGAGCACTCAGCCCAGGGCAGCTGAAGCTGAGCTCCCTGTCACAGTGTGGGGCCCCGCGGCTGCAGCCCCCGGGGCCAGCCCTGGGCTCCCCGGTTAAGAGGGACAGGAACTAGTGGGGAGAGTCCAGGGGAGGCTGTGAGGATGCTGAAGGGTCTGAGGAGGACAGGCTGAGAGCCCTGGGGCTGAGAGCCTGCAGAGGAGCAGCCCCAGGGGAGATCTTATGGATGTCTATAAACACCTGAAGGGTGGGGGGCAGGAAGGGGCCCCCAGGCTCTGTCCAGTGGTGTCCTGGGACAGCACAAGGGGCAGAGGGCACAATCTGGAACCCAGGAGGCTCCACCTCGACATGAGGAGAAACTTCTTCGGTGTGAGGCTGCTGGAGCCCTGGAGAGAGGTGGTGGAGTCTCCTCTGGAGACTTTCAGGGCTCAGCTGGATGTGTTCCTGGGTGCCCCTGCTCTGGCAGGAGGGTTGCACTGCATCTCCAGGGGTCCCTTCCAGTGCGCAGCACTCCGTCCAGTGAACAGCTCTAAAGCAGTGCTGAGGCACAGGCAGCTCTTGGCAAGGAGGATGTTTGACCCCAGGAAGCTGTGCACAGCCCGGGCAGAGCTGCACTGACAGGTGCCTGCTGCTGAGGCAAAGCAAAGGGAACGGAGCAGCTTCTGGAGCTGCGCTTTGTGTCAGGACTCCACCTGCCCCTGAAGGCTTCTCTCTGCTCACAGAGCAGCTCCCTACAGCTGCTTCAGTGGGAATGAACGTTCAGGGGGCTGGGAGGAGGGGAGATGTTCTCCCTCTGGGTGTTCTGTGCATATTAACAAGTTGTAACTCGGTGGTTCAGCAAAAATAAACCAGTTTGGTGCTGCACACCAGGGCCCAAAGCGCCCATGGAGCAGCAGGAAGCGTTCCTGTGGAGGAGGAGAAGCGTCCTCACTGGAGGAGTCCTTGGGTTTCATCTGCTCCCTGGGACCCATCAGGCTCACACTGAGCAGGCCAGAGTGTTCTGCCTGGCAGCACAGTGTGGCTGGAGGGGGCTGAGAGGCGTCCCAGAGCCTCTGCCAGCAGGCAGAGCTGCTGTAGGCTGTGGAGAGGAGCTGCCCATGCTGCCTAAGGAGGACACTGAGAAGTCTGGTCCCATCTGCCCATCACCCAGCCCTCAGCTGTTTGTAAGCATTGGTGAGGTCCCCCTCAGCCTCCTCTTCTCCAGGCTCAAGTCGCTAAACCCTGTGGCAGGGCACCAGCAGCTCCCAGGCACTGGCACTGCCACCTGCCAGCCTGTTGTTTCCAGCTATTGGTATTTCCAGCCTGGGTTCTGTGGTGTCCCCTCGGCGGCAGTGGAGGAGCCAGGGCTGGCTGAGGCCGGGACAGAGGTGGTGGTGCTGATGCCCATTTCCATGGCGACCCACCACAGCCCTCTGCTGAAGGTCGTTCCCATGGCAAAGGGCTGACGTCCACCTGAGCAGAGGCAAGAGACTGGAGTGAGGTGAGGTGGTGGAGCAGGGCAGTGCAGGAGGGGAGGGAGGCAGGGGAGCAATGTTCCAATCTCACTGGCACAGCAGTCTGGCTCAGGGAACATCTCCTGGAAGATGCAGGGAGAACTCCCACAGCCCTGTGCTGGCCATTCCTCGCCTGCAGGCCTGGGTCCAGGTCTGGGCTCCCCAGCTCAAGGAGGACAAGGAACTGCTGGAGGGAGTGCAGTGCAGGGCCGGGGCTGCTGAGGGGATGCAGGAGCTCTGCCCGGCTGGAGGAGGCTGAGCGGGGTCTGGGCAGTGCTTGCCAGCACCTAAGGGCAGTCAGGACGATGGGGCGGGGCGGGGCTCGGTGGTGCTCGGGGACGGGACCGGAGCTGGTGGGCACCGAGCTGCGCCTGGGCAGCCGTGCCTGAGCGCCAGCAGGAGCGCCTTGGCTGCCCACGGCGCGGCCGCGGCCTCCTCCTGCGTGACCTGCCCGGGGGGTCCTTCTCGGGGCTGGGCTCAAACGCCCCCGCCCCGCCTGCCGCCGCGGGACTACATCTCCCGGCAGCCCCCGCGGCGGCGGCGCGGCCGGGCCCGCGCGCGGGGCTCAGCGCGCGCGATTTGGAGTCGCCGCCGGCTGGGGGGGCCGGGCCGAGCCGAGCCGAGCCGAGCCGAGCCGAGCCAGCGCGGGCCAGGCCAGGCCGCGCCGCGCCGCCATGGCGCTGCCGGTGCCCGAGCCGCCGTGGCCGCAGAGCCTGTCCCGGCTGAAGGTGCGTGAGCAGGCGGCCGCCTGGCAGCATCCGCGGCGCGGGCAGGGATCAGCCGAGGGCGGCCAGGGCCAGGGGGAGGAAGCAGGCGGGGGTGGGGGGAGGGGGGAGGAAGCAGGCCGGGGGGAGGGGAGGAAGCAGGCCGGGGGGGGGGGGGGAGGAAGCAGGCCGGGGGGGGAGGGGAGGAAGCAGGCCGGGGGGGGGGAGGAAGCAGGGGGGGGGAGGGAGGGCAGGCCGGGGGGGGGGGGGAGGGAGGGTGGGTGGGTGGGTGGGGGAGGGGGGGGGGAGGAAGCAGGCCGGGGGTGGGGGTCCCTCTCCCCGGCGGTGGGAGCGGGGCCTGTCCCTCCCCGGCCCTGCGCAGCTCAGCAGCTGGCGCCGGCCCCCTCCCCGAGCTGCTAGCTGCGCCCCCGCTTCCCCTGGCAGGAGGTGGATGACCTGCTGCGCTGTGGGATATGCTTCGATTACTTCAGCATCGCCGTGATCATCCCGCAGTGCTCGCACAACTGTAAGTACAGCCCCGGCTGCTCGCCTGCCGCCCAGCTCCTGCCTCCGGGGGCCGCAGGTGGGGGCTGCTCCCTCCCTGCCGCCCGCCCTGCTCCACTGGCTCCATGGGTGCTGAGCCCCCAGGGATCACCACTAGCCTCCCTCCTTCCCGTGGGAACCGTGCCTCCCGTCCTGGGTGAGTGCCCTGTGGAGGATGCCTTGGCACGCTTGCTGCTCTTGCTTTGGGTTGAATTTGCCCCAGTTGGAACAGGAATGGCCCAGAGGCAGTGCAGTTGTGCCAAGGAGTGCTGGAGCAGGAGCCCAGGCAGGGGATGCTGAGGTTGTTCCCTCTGCCCTGGGGCTGTGTGGAGCTGAGGTGTGCCCTGCATTGTGCCCTGCCCCAGGGACTGAAGGGCTGGCTCTAGCTTGGCCCTTGGGCTCCTGGGGCTGACTTGTCAGCCTGCTGACAGGTGAAGGCAGACAGGCAGGGCTGGAGATGTGCTCAGCTTTGAGTGGGTGGTTTGGTCCTCAGCTTTCCCAGGAGACACAAGACTGGAGGCGGACTTGTATAGCATCAGGATGGTTTGGGTTGGAAAAGCCCTCCAGGACCACTGAATACAGCCATCAACCTGAGACCACCATGGCCATCAAACCACATCCCCAAGTGCCCCTGGGGCACACAGGCTGGCAGAATCCTCTTGCACTTAGCTGAGTGACAGTGAACCATGGGAACTTACCCTCTAAGAGAGCTGTGTGCTGCAGAGTTTGAGAGACGAGTTACCATCGGACTGCTCACTGTGCAGGGCAGAGCTTGCTGGTCCTGGATTTCCTTTGCCAACCAGAGGATCTCTTTGGTTGGAAAGGCCCTTTGGGATCACAGATGTTTGGATCATAGGTGAGCCATTGCCTGGGGCTAAGCCCTCAGCACTGCATCTCTGCCTCTTGTAAACACCTCCAAGGGTGAGGCTTCAGCCACCTCCCTGGACATAGAATCATTAAGGTTGGAACAGACCTCTAAGATCCTCAAGTCCAACCTTGTGCCCAGCACCTCCTGCTTGAGGCTTAGCCGGTGCAGACACCTGCCTCTGAGGAGCTGCTCTGGATGACAGCTGTGACAGCTTCTCCCCTGGGTGAGAGCACTTCAGCACCACCTGCTCCCACAATTCTTCACTAAAATATCTTCCATAACACCTTAAGCACCCAGCTGTGTGGCAGGAGGTGTTCTGAGCTCAGGCTGTGCTGCTCTGCCTGCCTGGGGCTGGTGGCTGCTGGCATGTGGCAGCCTAGCAGCTTGCTCTGAGTCAGGTTGAGAGGGAAGTCCCTTGCCTTCTCCCATGTTAAAATGAGGCTGCTCATTGTTTTGTCCCAAACTCACAGCACTTCCCTTTCCTGCCATGGAGGAGGCTGTTGTAGCTTGGCAGTGGGCTTGGGCTTAGCTTGGCAAAACTGTGGCCATGGAAAGCAGGAGCCCTGCAAGCTCCCTGCAGGCACTGCTGTTGCAGCCTGCCTGTGACACAGCCAGGCTCAGAAGCCCTTCCCTCAGGACAGACTCTCTCTCCCTTCTGCTTTTCAGCATCTTCCACATTTCCCTCTGCAGGCTGCAGGAAGCCCAAATGTTCCCCAGTCACTCTTGGTGTTTCTGCCTCTGTGTGTAAGCCCTTCAGCCCCCTGAGGCTGTGCTCCTGGAGCCTGTGCTGGGCAGCAGTGGTCCTTCGTGCAGAAAAGGAGAGGCATTTGCTTGCAAGAGAGGCTTGTCCTGCTTCTCTTCATGATCTGTTTCAGGGCTTCCAGACACCTCCATAAGCTGTTTGCACCTACAGCCACTTAAGATTCCTCCTCTGCTCCTTCCTGGGTGACTGGTAGCCTTCAGCAGCAATCCTGACAGCAGCTGTTTAGCCTCCTCAGTGCTCGGGGTGGCACCTTCAGTGGCTGAGCAGATTTGCCCCTGGAACTTGTGTCTCGATCCGGAGAGGGAAAGAGATTGAGGTTTTTAATGACTATTCCCGTGTTGTGAAATTAGAGGCACAAACGAGGCCAAAATATCAACAGCTAGACTATTGATTACATAAATAAGGTGGAAAGAGAGAGAAAATAAAGAGAGAAGAGAGAAGAGGGAGATTAAAGGAAAGGAATTATATTACCACACCCCTCACCCCCAAGACAGTTTGAGTCTGTGGAGGAAAGGTGCTGCAGGAGATGTTGGGTCTGTAGAGGAACGGTGCTGCAGGAGATGTTGGGTCTGTAGAGGAACGGTGCTGCAGGAGATGTTGGGTCTGTAGAGGAACGGTGCTGCAGGAGATGTTGGGTCTGTAGAGGAAGGGGTGCTGAGGCTTTGGCTGTAGAAGGGATGAGGTCCTTTGAACAGCTTCTTCAGCTCCATGAGTTGCAGCAGGCGGAACTTAGGGCACGGAGAGTCCAAGATCCATTGTGTTGGCCCCGGGATGTTTCCAGCGTGTGCTGCCGTCTGCTTTCTTCTGCATCTTGCTTCTCCAATTTTCTCCTCCTCAGCCAGCAGTTGCTCCAGTCTTTTATACAGTTTTTTAGCCCTTAGGCAAGTGTCCAGGTGTTGTTCCCCAGGATATCGTTCTGGGAAATCATCTTTAGGTCCAGGTATCGCTCCCCAGGAAATCTTTCTGTGTACTCAGGTGAGTTTGGGCAGCCACTGGATAGAGGGGGGAAGGCCTCCACCTCCTCCTGCTCCATCTAGCTCCCCACACACTCTTTACATATCAGGAACCATTGTCCTTTGCTGGGGTATCTGATGGCTGGAAATGATCTTGTCCTGAAGGTGTGGAATGCTGAGCCCTTGGGCCATTGTTGTAGGCCAGCTGCAGTCCTGAGCAATGTTATCTTTGCACCTTCCAAGAGTCCTTCCCAGTGGCTCTGCCCAAAGCACATCAGCTATTGTCTGGACAAACAGCAAGTGATTTTATCTTTGTTGAGTCACCAGGAGACACAAGCTTTAGTCTCTCACAACTTGTCTCAGCTAATTGAAGCCCCTGCAGAATGTCTGCTGCAGACACCCCAGCAGGGCTGAGGGAGCTGTGCCTCACAGATCTCTGACGCTTGGGGTCTGAGAGGACAAACTCAGGCCCTGGTGTGGAGGTGATGTGAGAGGTCGTCAGCCTCTGGCAGGCCTGGGCAGCAGTGCTCACAAGTGCTGCCCTCCAGCAGGGGATGGAGCCGCTCTGGCCCCAGCTGCCAGCAGCTCCAGAGCTCCGGAGGCAGCAGCGTGCCCAGGCTGGAGCCTCTGCCCCAGCACAGCTCTGGGGAGTGCAGCCCTGGCCTGGTGCAGTGTGGAAGGTGGGCAGGGAGCCTGGGTCTGTTTGATGTGCTCCTCCACAAGTGGCTCTCTTGTGCCACCCAGGCTCTCCCCTTCTCTGAGCCTGTGTTGAAATCCCTGCTGGGCAGAGCTGCTGCCTCCCCTCAGCACCTGTGGCCTTTGGTGTCTGCACCTTGTGCTGCCACTGACTTCTCCCTGCCCAGCTGCTTTTGTTCCTCTTCCTGCTTGCAGCCTGGGCCCAGCAGTGCTGCTTGCTGGCAGTCCCTGGGCACTGTCCTGTCCCTGTCATTAGGCATCCAGTGGTGGCTGCCAGCTTGGTTCCAGCTGCTGGGGCTCTCCTCTGTGCTGGAGCAGGATGCTGCAGCTGAGCCTTGGCACTGCTTTGGAGGTGTGGGTTCACAGGGGGGTTGGGTAGTGCAGATGGCAGTGAACCTGGTGGCACCACTTAGTTCTTGGTGTCTGCATGAGGCAGAGACCTGCTTGGTCACCCCAGCACTGGCAGGCTGAGGCCTGGTGGGACTCTTCCTGGAGGAAAAGGAGGGGAGTAGGAGAGAATGGACAGGGGCCAGGACCTGGGAGGTCATTTCCTTCTCTGCATGGACCTAGAGGCAGCCCTGGGCACAAACCTTGAGAGGGTCTGTGATTTATTATCCCTCTGTGCCCTGGCTATGAGCAGCAGTGGCTGCAGCCCTGGGGCCTGCTGGTGGCTGGGGGGGTGGCAGGCTGGGGCTGACCTGGCAGTGGAGTCATCAGCACACAGCTAGCAGGGACTGGTTGTTTAGTTTGGGGGAATTCAGATGGATTTCTGGGGTTTGGTGCCAAATCAGTGCCTCAATGCTGCTGCTGCTTTCCAGCCTCCTCCAGAGAGTCTGTGAGAGAGCCCTGCTGGGGTGGCTGCTGCTGAGGGTGCTCAGTGCTGGGGCTGGCAGTATCCACCAGGCTGGGGAATGCCTGCTTGGCTGGCTCCTGATGGACCTTCTGCCTCGTGGTTCTGGAGGCTCACAGAGTGGTAGGAGAGCAGGAATTCACTGCAGCCAAGCACAGCCTGTGCTGAATGTCACCCAGGGGGTCTCCTGAAGCATCCTGTGATGATGCTTTTCCTGGGAAACATCTAAGCCATCTCTCCAGTGCTGTTCCCTATCCCTTTTTGCCTTTTCCCTCCAGAGCAGGTTGGTGTTGGCCTGGAAAGGGGAATACACACCTGGGAAAAAGAGAGGATAGAGAGTTTCATGGAATCGTTGAAGGGACCCCAGAGCTCATCTGCTCCAAGCCCCTGCCAGGGGCAGGGACACCTCTCAGCTACACTCAGCTGCTCAGGGTCTCATCCAGCCTGGCCTTCAACATCCCCAGGCAGGAGGCAGCCACAGCCTCCCTGGGCAGCCTGGGCCAGAGTCTCAGCACCTCCTACTGGAGAGCTTCTTCCTCAGCACCACTCTAACCCTGCTCTGCCTCACCTCCAAACCATTTCCCCTTGTGCTGTCTCCAGACCCCCTCAGCAAAAGTCTCTCTGCAGCCTTCCTGCAGGATCCCTTCAGGTCCTGGCAGGCAGCTCTGAGGTCCCCCTGGAGCCTTCTCCTCTCCAGGCTGCACAGCCCCAGCTCCCTCAGCCTGCGCTCCCAGCAGAGCTGCTCCTGCCCTTGGAGCATCTTTGTGGCCTCCTCTGGCCTCTCTCCAGCAGCTCTGTGTCCTTCTCCTGCTGGGGACCCCAGAACTGGAGGCAGGATTGGAGGGAGGTCTGAGCAGAGCCCAGGGCAGAATCCCCTCTGCTGCCCACCCTGCCCTGGCTGCAGCCTGGGGCTGTGCAGGAAGATGACAGCGATGCAGCCCCAGCCAGGACAGCAGGGAGCTGCTGGGGTGAGCAGTGCAAACACTGCAGCCTGCAGGGGGGAGCAGGCTGAGCTGCTCTGCTCTGCACTTGGAGAAGCAGGAGTGAAGTGCTGCTTCTGCCAGGGCTCTGGGGCTGCCTCTGGGTGTGCTGAGAGGCTGCTGCCTGGCTCTGACCTCTGCTCCTCCCTGCAGATTGCTCCCTCTGCATACGCAAGTTCCTGTCCTACAAAGCCCAGTGCCCAACCTGCTCTGTGGTAAGTGCTTTGCTTGGCCTCACCTGGCTCTTTGGGGGCCCTCAGCACCTCCTCCCTTTGGCCTGTGCTGAGCAGTGGATTCCAGTTCTGCCTGTCCCAGCTCTGCTGCTGGGGAGGGAAGGGGCAGAGCGTGGTGCTCCCCCAGCTGCTCCGTTCCTTGAGTGGGGGAGGTGAGGCATCCCTCATCAGGCAGCTGAGTGAGCACTGGGGGTGCTGGGGCCTTCTTCTCCCTGCCTGTGGATCTTTGCCCTTTGTTTGCCCTTTTCTTTCTTTGACCAGGCAGCCTCAGAGTCTGACCTGAGGAACAACCGGGCCCTGGACGAGCTGGTGAGGAGCTTTCACGCTGCCAGGTACTCTGCTTGGCTGCACAGCCTGCCTGCCCTGGCAGCTGTCACACAGCCCAGGAGGCCTTCTGGAGGGGCAGTGTGGGGTCTGAGAGGCAAACACAGAGGTGTCACAGAAATGTTGTCAGAGGCAAATGTTTGTGCTGCTGGAGAGCTCCTGCTGGCTGAAGGGCGCTGTGCACTCAGGAGATGTGTGGAGCTTGGGTAGCCTTGGGGGGGTTGCTTCTGGCTACCTGCTCTGGAGGTTCCAGTCCCTTCTGCATGCAGGAGGTCAAGAAAAGTCAGGATTCTGCCAGGAAAATAACCACAGAATCCTTGAAAGCCTCCAAAGCTCATCCTGTCCAGGCCCCCTGCAGTCAGCAGGGACATCCCCCACTAGGTCAGGTTGCTCAGGACTCATCACTGACATCTTGGACATTCATCTTCCAGCCTTGAAAGGCTTCTGCTGCTGCTCTGGGGCTGCAGAACTCATCACTGATGTCTTGGAGATTCAATCATAGAATCATTAAGGTTGGAAAAGCTCTGTGAGATCATTAGGTCCAAGCTAACCCAACTGCCATGACCACTCTTCCAGCCTTGAAAGGCTGCTCTGGAGCTCCAGGACTCATCACTAACATCCTGGAGATTGATCTTCCAGCCTTGAAAGGCTGCTCTGGAGCTGCAGCACACTGAGTGCCCTTGGGCAGGAAGGTGGAGCTGTGCCTGCTCTAACCTTTCAGGCTGGCTGGGCTGTGTGCAGAGTGTGATCAGTAGTGGTGAAAACTGAGTGCAGAAGGCAGAGCCCCCTGAAAGTGGGTGGTGCTGAGGCTTCCCAGGTTGGAGGGGGCAGTGGTGGCTCTGCTATCCATCTGTCAGTGAGTCCTGGGTGCAGCCCTGCCCCTCTGAATGAGTGCATGAGCGGGCAGCGGGGTGCTGAGTCAGGAGGAGCTGGGCTGGTTTGCTCTGCTGCTGAGGCACTGCCAGGGCTCCTGCCAGAGAGCCCAGGGCTGTGTGGTGCTCTGGGGGGCCTGGGTCTGCAGGGGCTTGGTCCTGGGGCCTCTGGGCTGGGGTGGCAGGGCCACCAGAGGTCATCCCACAGCCAGGGGAGCTGCTCCACTGCCCCAGGTGCCACACTGGGAGCAGCCAGGCCAGGGCCTTGCTGAGTGCAGCACCTGCTGCATTGTGCCGCCAAAAGGAAGGGGCAGCAGAGGTCCCCTGCGGGGCTCTGGCACCGACTTTCCATCTTCCCCTGGTGGCCATTCCCTGGATTCTGTGCCAGATCACAAGGTCTGCGCTGAGCTTTTATCCTGTGGTCCAAGGCATTGCTCTGTGACTTTGTAGGCTGCTGGTGCAGCTCAGGCAGCCCTTGGTGCCAGTGCTTGCTGGGCTGGGGGCTGGGCCCTGGGCTGGTTTGCCAGCTGCTCTCCCTCTTTCCTGCCAGCCTCAGAAGTTCACTGAGACAGCTGCTCTGCAGCCTGACTTTTCTGCATCTAGGCAGATGTTGCCTCCTTGCACTGGAAAGACCTTGCACAGGAAGGGCTCCTGTCTGTCTGTCTGTCCTGTCAGCTCCAGAGCTCAGCAGTCTGTGCTGTACAGGACAGGTTGAAAGGTGCTGAGCTCTGCACTCTGAACCTTCTACTGTGTCCACTGCTGGCCATGGAGCTGCCTTCCCCCAGCCCTCGTGGGGCCTGCTCACTGCCCCTTGCTTGGCTTTGCAGTGCACTGGGGTCCAGGCCAGCTCCAAGCATCTGCCTTGGCCTGGGAGCCCTCCTGAGGGGCAGGTCAGACCTCTAACATCTCTGCCTCTGAGAACTCTAGGTGCTGTGGGCTGCGGTCCCCCCTGAGAAGAAGCCAGAAACCAGCCTGCAGTCTGGTGAGGAGAGGAAGGGTGTGAGGCTGGCTGCAGTGCTGGCAGCTGGGGGAGCCCCTGGGAGAGGAGCCTGAGCTGCTGCATGTGTTGTGGAAAAACAAACAGAGGTAGCTGCTGGTTACATCAGTAGAATGTGGCCTTGACAGGAGGAGCCCAAGAGCCCCAGGAAGTGCCATGAGAAGAGGGGAGGTCAGCTGTGTCCTCCAGGTGAAGGCAGGGGACCCCAGCAGCTCCCTGGTTCAGCTCGGTGTCCTCTGGGGCCTGAACTGGGCTTCGTTTTATGAGAAGCTAAGCTGAGAGGATGCTGGAAGGGGCCTTGAGCAGCCTGGCCTAGTGGAAGGTCATCTGTCACCTTGCTGTGCCTCAGCAGGCTCCCTGTGACCTGTGGGGGGAGCTTTGGTGCTCCGTGGAGGGCTTGGCAGTGCTGGGTGAGCCCTGGGACTCTGACCCTGGAGCTCTTCTCCAGCCTTAGGGACTCCTGCTTGCAAAATGCCTTTCCTTGTGTCTGGAGGAGAGGAGGGAGGCTCCCGGGGGTGCAGAGCGTGGGGAGCTCCTGCCCTTGACCCCTGCCCTGCTCTGCCTGCAGGCAGGGGGAGGCGTTGGGGGCAGGGGGAGGCGTTGGGGGAGGCGTTGGGGGCAGGGGGAGGCGTTGGGGGGAGGCGTTGGGGGCAGGGGGAGGCGTTGGGGGCAGGGCTCCAGCTGGCTCCATTCTGGTTGCTGCTGCAGAGCAAGCCGCTGCGGGCAGCATGCTGGGCGCTGCAGCTGAGCGCTCCCCGTCTCCCTGCCGCTGCGGGCAGCATGCTGGGCGCTGCAGCTGAGCGCTCCCCGTCTCCCTGCCGCTGCAGGCTGCAGCTGCTCCAGCTGGTCTCGGCTTCCCCCTGACTTCATCTCCGCCGGCCTGCAGCAGGCCTGCAGCTGGCAGCAGCCACCTCGGGAGTGCTGGTGCCCAGCCAGCTGCAGAAGAGGAGGTGCCAGTGGCTGGCAGCCTGGTGAAGAAGGAAGAGGTCTGCCCCCCAAGCAAGGCAGGGCAGCCTGAGGCGCGGCACAGCCCGGGGAGCAGCTCTGCAGAGCTCCACAGCACAGCTGCTGAAGAGGCATCCCCAGGGAGCCCTGAGCGCACCACAGGCCAGGAGAAGCCTTCCACCTCTGTGCTGAAGGCAGTCAGGAAAGGTGAGACGTGCTTTGTGCTGGCCTCTCCTCTGAGGCCTGGCTGTGCTGGCTGAGTGCAGCCCGGCGCCCTCAGCCCCCGCCGGCTGCCGCCGTGGGCCAGCTCTGCTGCAGCCGTGCTCCTCGGGACAGGGCTTGGGCTGCTGCCAGACCCTCAAGTGGGGTTCAGTGCTGCCAGATTCCTTTGCTCTGAGTAGGAGCCTGACAAACGCTGCTTGCACAGCCCTGGCTCGGGACAGCATGAAGTCATTTTCCCTTCCCCTTCCCTTGCTGCCTGGACAGACAATGGCAGCACTCATCCTGCTCTCCTGGCCTGAAGGAGCCAGAGCAAGGTGTTCTGCACTGCCTTTGGGACTGGAGGGCTGGAGCCAGCCTCACAGTGCTGTCCATGTTCCCATGCAGAAGCTCTCCAGGAGAAAGCCATCTCCTTGTTCAGCAGCCTGCCAGTACCCCTGGAGGCTGCAGGAGAGCTGCAGGGGGCTCCTTGCAAAGGCTTGCAGTGACAGCAGCAGGGGGGATGGCTTCAGACTGGCAGGAGCTGGACTGAAATGAGACATGAGGAAGAACTTCCTCCCCAGGAGGGTGGTGAGGACTGGCACAAGTTGCCCAGAGAAGCTGTGGATGTCCCCTCCCTGGAGGTGTTCAGGGCCAGGCTGGATGAGGCCTGGAGCAGCCTGGGCTGGTGGGAGGTGTCCCTGCCCAGGGCAAGGGCTTGGAGCCATTCCAGGCAATGTTTGTGGCTGCTGCTTGAGAGCAGGGGCCCAGAGTGACTGAGCTGAGTGGGGCCACGCTGCAGGGTGCTGGCAGCCCCCTGGGAGGCACAGCCTGGGCCATGGTGTTAAGTGTGAGCAGAGCTGCTGTGGTGCTGCACAGCCCTGCAGCTGCTCCTTGGGGAGAGAGGGGAGCAGCAGCAGGCTGGTGCTGATGTTCTCCTGGCTGTGCAGGACAGGCTCCAGTGCAGCTGCCTGCAGGGGGCTGGGAGCCATGCTGACAGCACCCAGAGAAGGGAATCCCTGCTCTGGAGTGAGAGCTGGCAAGGGAGGTCCTGGCCCCTGGGCTCTCCTTTCGCTGTTCACCTCTCGGGTGCAAGCATTCCCTCTGTGCTCTGGCAGCCCCCAGCAGAGCCCTGCTGCAGGCACCAGCAGCTCCCTTCTGCCTTGCTTCCAGTGGAGTGTCCTGTCTGTGAGGTGCCTGTGCCTGAGCAGTACATCAACAAACACCTGGACAGCTGCCTGACCAGAGATGAGAAGAAGGACAGCCTCAGGAGGTGAGGAGCAGCCTCTGGGCATGGGGCAGGGCTGGGGAGGTGGCCAGGGGCTGTCACAGAGAGGGGCCTGGGTTTGCTTCCTGGCTGCTTGCTGGGCAGGCCACGCTCAGTCACTCCAGAGGCAGGGCAGTGGGCATCTTGCCCTCTTGAGACAGCAGCAGCAGAGTGACTGAGGAGAGCAGCAGCCCCTGGGCAGCGTTGGGAGCTCAGCACAGGGAGTGGCAGGGGCTGAGCATCATTCTCCTCACGTTCCTGCTGCCTGCCATTGAAGCTCTGCTGAGGGAGCACTGCTGCCAGTTCTCAGCTGCTGAGGGAGTTGCTTCCCTGCCTTCAGAGCGGCCAGGAGGCAGCAGCTCCAGAGCTGTCCAGCTCAGGCCCCAAGGGCAGCCTGTGCTGCTCACTGTGGGGCTCCCTGGGCTGCCCCAGCCAAGGCTTCTCTTTAAGGTGTCAGCTGGTGTGGAGAGCCTCTTGCTCTGTGCCTCTGCCCCAGTGTTTGCCAGGGCTGCCCCACTCCCATCAGAAGGTGGATTTCAGTCTGTGTCCCTTGCTGGCCTGAGCTGAGCCCATGGGTGTGATGTGCTCAGGCTGCAGGGCTGGGGGCTCCCCTCCCTGCCTGCTCACATCCCCAGCTCCCTGGAACCTGGGCTTAGGAGGTGACCTTACCTTCAGGCTTCTCTTGCCCAGTCCTGCTCAGCGCAGGCTGTGAGCTGAGGCAGCTGGGGGACTGCCCCTGCAGCCTGCTGGTGCAGTCCCATCCCATCTGGGACAGGCTGGAGGTGTTCTCTGCCCTTACCGCATGGAAAGAGAAGCCAGCTGCGCCTCGGGGGCCCAGCCTGTGCCCCACCAGGCCTGGGCCTTCTGCTGACTCTCCGGGCTGCTGGCATCTTGGGAAGGTATCACAGAGTGGAAGGGGTTGGAAGGACCTCTGGAGAGCCTCAGGTCCAACCCCCCTGCCAGAGCACAACCCCAGGGCAGGTCACACAGGAGCACATGCAGGTGGGCTTGGGAAGGCTCCAGAGAAGGAGGCTGCACAGCCTCGGCTCTGCACAGGGAGGCTGCTGGCTGTGGTGCTGAGGGCTGTGCCGGTGGTCTGGCACAGCGGTGGCGTCCTCAGCCCTGGGCGAGCGCTTGGACTTGGTGGTCTCCAGAGCCTCTTCCAGCCACAGCAGCTCTGTGATTCTTTGGCTCTGTGCTGCCATTTTCCAGGGGGCTGCAAACTCTGCCTCTCCTTCAGGGCTTTCTTCTGGCAGTGCTGCTGCCTGCAGCCTCCCCAGGGCAGCGCTGGGGGCGGGGGCTGGGGGAGCAGCCTGGCCCTGCTGGGCTGTCGGTGAGCTTTGCCTGCTCTCCCCTGCCAGCTCTGCTCACAAGAGGAAGCCCTTGTCCAAGGTTGTCTACAACCTGCTGTCTGAGAGGGATCTGAAGAGGAAGCTGAAGGAGCTGGGGCTGTCTGCCCGGGGCAGCAGGCAGCAGCTCGTCAGGAGGCACCAGGAGTTCACACACATGTACAATGCCCAGTGTGACTCCCTGCACCCCAAACCAGGTGAGCTGGGGGCTCCACCTGCTGGCACTGCTGCTCTGCAGGCCGGGGGTGAGGCTGGGCTGAGCAGAGCTGGGGCTGCAGGGATTCCTCTGCCGTCAGTCAGCAGAGGGAAGTGTGAGGAAAGCAGAAGTGTCCTGGGGTGCCTTGCAATTCCTTCCCCCTGCCTGCTTTACCAGCCCTGCTCTCTGGCTGCAGTGGGGGGGCTCCAGGCTGCAGTGGGGGCTCCAGATTAGACTCTTAAGCTGTTAGTTAAAATAAAAAGGAGGGGAAAGGCTGTTAGTGGATGGCTGATTGCTTTATCCTCTGCTTGGACTTGTTCCCCTCCTGTGCACTGGGAGGTGGGGGGATTTAATTTCCTGGTAAGGTGTCCTGGGGAGAGGACAGCTCAGGGTGGAAGGGACTGATGAAGTGGGAGATGCTTCCCTGGGCTCTGTCTGCAGGTAGGTGTTTGGCAGCAGCTGGGGACAGCCAGGCTCAGCCTATTTGCTTGTGCTTTATGTGGCCATTTATTGGCTTTTGGAGAGCAAGTGTGAGCCAGGGGCAGGCCTGCCCCAGCTCCTCTCCTCCTAGCCTGCTTTCTTCAGCATGGATTCAGGGGTGGCCCTGTGGCCCTCCCAGCTCAGTGCCCCAAGGAGCAGCACAAGCAGCTGGCCCTGTGTGGCTCAGCCCCAGCAGCTTCAGGCTGGGTGATGTGTTTGAGGGGGAGCTCAGGGCAGAGAGCCCCTCTGGAAGAACCTCTGAGAGGCTCAGCTTCTGCTGCTGCTCTGCTGGGAGCTGCACAGCCACCTGTGTCCTGCAGAGCCTCAGCTGCTGGGGCTGGGGTCAGGATGGGGCTCAGTCCTGCTGCTGGAGGAGCTGCTCTGGGTTACCTCAGAGCTAGAGGGGCGAGGAAGTGGAGGGATGTGAGCTCCAGGTGGGTGGTTGGGCTGGGTCCCAAAGGTCTCTTCCAGCCTCCCCAGTTCTGTGGCTCTCTGCTTCTGAGGCTCTGTGCTGTTCATCCAGACTGGCTCAAGGAGGAAGCTTCACCAGGTGGTGCAGGGAGCTTCAGCTGGGGAGACACTGGAGCAGGGGGGCTGTGGCTGACCCCTCCGTGGAGGTGTTCAAAGCCAGGCTGTGGATGAGGTCTTGAGCAGCCAGGGCTGGTGGGAGGGGTCCCTGCCCGTGGCAGGGGGTTGGAGCTGGATGGTCTCTGAGGTCCCTTCCAACCCAACCTGCCCCAAACAGTGCAAAGCTCTCTCTGAGCTCTGCCCAGAGCCTGGGAAGGGTCAATCATTAACCCCCCACTTAAGATGCAGCCACACATCTGCAAGGGGTGGCAGGGAGCCTGAGGTCACTGCAGCACCACAGCTGAGCTGCTGAGGAAGTCTGGGTGCCAAATGGAGCCAGTTTGGAACAGGCTCTCCTCCTTCACACTTTAATAAGCTTTGTTCTCTGGCTGCTTTACAGCCTGGCAAGTGTTTGTTTTATGGAGCAGCCTGAGCTGCCTCCCAGCTGTGCACATGAGCCAGGGCAGGAAGAGATTTGCCAGAGCCAGCAGCAGAGGGAAGCAGGCAGGGCTTGCAGAGCTGCAGCCTGACTTAAAGTTATCAGAGCTCTGAGGTCTCTCTGTGCTCTGGGGAGGCCTTAGAGTGGGCTTTGGGCAGAGGTCTGCAGGCAGCTCTGTGCTGCCCTGGGAGCCGAGTCCCTGGATGTGACAGCAAGGCAAGGAGTGGGGCCTGGGGTCACAGACTGGCTTGGGCTGGAAGGGCCCTAAGAGATCAGCTCTGGCAACCCCCTGCCATGGGCAGGGACACCTCCACCAGCACAGCTTGCTCAAGGCCTCATCCAGCCTGGCCTGGAACACCTCCAGGCAGGAGGCAGCCACAGCCTGGGTGCCCTTGTTTGATCTTCCATAGCAGAAGCACTACAAAAGGTGAGCCCAGAGCAGCCTGAGTGCCACAGGGCCCTGCAGAGTGCTAGGAGGAGCTGTGAGGAGAGGACATTTCCCATGGGTGCAATCCAGAGGCAATGACAGGGAGGGCCCAGGGACTGGCTGCAGGCTCCTTGGCCAAGGCTCACAGCTCCCCACCTCTGGAGTCCTGAGCTCTGCTTCCCAGCTGCCCACAGTGGGAGCCTGGGCAGCAGCCTGGGCAGCAGCAGCCACTGCAGGGTAGAACCAGGCTGGCTGCAGCCACCTGAGGGGGGGGCTGGGGTTGGGCTCTGCTCCCAAGGCACAGGTGATAGGATGAGAGGAAACAGCCTCAGGTTGCCCCAGGGCTGCTCAGGTTGGCCATGAGGAACAGTTTCTTGCCCTTGAGGGTTGTCAAGGGCTGGCCCAGGCTGCCCAGGGCAGTGGTGGAGTCCCCATCCCCGGAGGGGTTTCAGAGCCCTGGAGCTGTGGTGCTGAGGGCCGTGGGGGGGGTGGTGCCCTGGCAGTGCTGGGGTCAGGGTTGGACTCTATGAGCTTGCAGGCCAAGGGCTCTGTGGTGTCTCCAGCCCTGCTGATCCTCTCTCCTCTTCCCACACAGCTGCAGAGATCATCAGGGAGCTGGAGAGGAACGAGAAGCTCCGAGCCCAGCTGGAGCTCCGCAGGCCCAGTGACAACGTGAGCGAGGGCCCCGGGCAGGGGCTGGCAGGGTGGGCACTGAACCTGCTGCTGTCACCTGAGGGTGGCAGTCCCTGGGCTGCACCTTGGGGTCCTCACCTGACACCTGCCAGCCACCCATTTGCTGCCAGCAGCGCCTTGGCAGGGGCGTTGTCTCCGCTGCCCTGTGCCCAGCCTGCCGCCTGGCAGCGTTCCTGGCACCCGCCTCGAGCTCTCGAGCAGTGGTCCTGTGCAGGGCTGCACCCTGCAGGGCTCTGAGGGGAGCAGCTTGCTTCCCAGAGTCCTGCAGGATTTAGCTGGCAAATTCCTTGCTTCCACCTCAGCAGCAGTGCCTCCTCCCTGCCCCGGGAGGGCCTGGGTGCCGCTGGGAGCTCCTCTGTGGCCCACCCTGGGCTGCCTTGGCTGAGCCCTGCTGGGGGGAGAGCAGGGCCAGCCTGGCCGTGGGCCTCAGGCTGGGCTGGGGGCAGAGCCAGCTCTTCCTCCCCCCACTTTGGGGCTGGCTGGGAAGCCTGCAGCTCAGCAGCTTGTGTGAGTGCCCTTCTGTGTGCCCCCTCCAGAGCCTGACCTTCAGCAAGGACCAGACAGAGCAGGAGATAGATGAGATCCACTCTGACTACCGTGAGTGACAGCCCCCTGCCCTGCCCTGGCTTTGCACCTCCCCTCCTTCTCCTCTGCCCTGGCACAGGCACGGGGTGAAGCCTCCCAGCCAGTGAACCCAAGCTGGAAGTCCTCTCTCTGGGCTGGGAGTTCTTCTGTCCCTCAGTGTGTGCAGTGCTGGTGTGTGACAGACCCCACAGGCAGGGCTGGCTCAGAGGCAGAGGGAAGCTGGTGGCCTCCCTGGCACATCCCCACCTGGGCACTCTGCTACCTTCTCAGGGGTCCTGCCTGGACACGAAGAGCAGAGCCTCTGTCCCCTCTGCTGGGGCTGTCAGCTGCAGCTGGGTGGCTTGGGGCAGGGATTGTCCCCTGCACTGCTGAGGCCACAGCCTGAGTGCTGGGGGCACTTCAGGACCTCTCGTTCCCAGAAGGACACTGAGGGGCTGGGGCAGGGCCAGAGAAGGGCAGTAGAGCTGGGGAAGGGTCTGGAGAGCAGGGCTGGGGAGGAGCAGCTGGGGGAGCTGGGGGTGTTCAGGCTGGAGGGGGCTGAGGGGAGCCCTTCCTGGAACCCCCTCACTTGCTGGAGAGTTCAGCTGCTTTTAGCCTTGTTGATTTTCCTGGGGGTTCTGTCCAGGCTAAATAAGGACCTAAAGCTTCAGCAATTTCCCCCTTGCTTTCTGTAGCTGTTCCTGAGGCTGCTGCTGCAGCTCAGCACTGGTTGTGGCTTCCAGCTGAGGCAGCCTCTGCTTCCAAGGAGCTGGGCAAGCATCACCCTCGAGGCTTCTTGAGCCAGAGCAAAGGGAAGAGCCCTGGAGGGAAGCACAGCAGTTCACAGAGTTCAGCCCAGAGCAGGAGTCCTGCCCCAGGAGCCCTCAGGAACTCTGTGCAGAGCCAGGCCAGGGGCTGCAGGGGCTCCTGGGGCAGAGCTGGGGCCATAGAAGCAGCACTGCAGAGCAGCTGGGGCTTGGGCTCAGCTCTTTGTAGGGTGCTGCAGTCACCATGGAAGGGCAGCAGTGCCCTGAACTGTGCCCCCTGGCTGTGCACAGGGTGTCACCAGAGAGCTGCCCCCAGTGCCCTGAGCTGTGCCCCCTGGCTGTGGCTCCCTGTGGAGCTGGCCCCTGGCTGTGCCCAGCCCTGCACACAGTGGGCAGTGCCCCGGGGCCTGGCACTGCTGCTGCCCCTCCACCTGCCCTGTCTGAGAGCCAGCAGCATTTCCAAGCCCTGGAACCCCACTGAGCTTCTGCTCTTCCAGGGGGTGGCTCCAGGGGCAGGAGGTGCCCAAGGGCAGCTTCCCTGGGCACTGGAGAGTCTGCAGAGGCAAAGCAGGGAAAGGGAAGCAGGGAAGTGGAGACAGAGAGCTGGAGGATGAGTGAAAGGATGACCCAGGGGGAGAGGTGACCTGCTGGCAGCAGATTAGCTGCCAGGGAAGCAGAAGGAGCCTGGCAGGAGAATTGCTCACCAGAGGCAGAGGAAGGCAGGGCTGGGAAGGCCTCTCCTGCAGGGCTGTCCCTCCCTGCAGCTCAGCCTTGTGACAACAAAAGGCTCTTTTCACTTTGGATTGGCATCTGCCCCCAGGCCCTGCAGCCACAGCCAGCTGAGGGAGCTCCTTGGCTCTGGCAGAGGCTCTGAGCCCTGCACTCCTGGTGCTGCTTCCCTGTGGAGCAGCTCCCTGCAGCTGAGAGAGAAACCAGCCCTGAGAATCTCTCACTTCCCACGCTCCCTGCAGCCCTGGGCTCCTGGCACAGTGCAGGTGGCACTCCTGGGCTCTGCTGCTTGCTTGGTGCTGGCTGGGGGCTGTTCTGTGTGCTGGGCTTAGCCCCTTTTCCCTCTCTCCTTTTCCCTCTCTGCTGGCAGACCCCAGGGCCTGGCTTGGTCTGATGGACCTGAGGAGCTGCCTGGGAGCAGCCCCCTGGCTCACCCCTCACAGAGCCACCACACAAGCCCAGGGTGGCTCAGGCTGGAAGGGACCCCAGAGCTCATCTCCTCTGACCCCCTGCCATGCCCAGGGACACCTCTCAGCCGGACTCAGCTGCTCAGGGCCTCATCCAGCCCGGCCTGCAGCACCCCCAGGCAGGAGGCAGCCACAGCCTTCCTGGGCAGCCTGTGCCAGAGCCTTCCTCATACTGAGGAACGTCTTCCTCAGCTCCAGCCTGGATTCGTGCCTGGGGCTGGCCTGACCCAGCTGCAGGACCCTGCCCTTTGCCTTCTTGACCCTCCTGCAGCTGCCCCTGGCCACTCCTCCAGCCTGTCAGGACCCTTCTGGATGGATCCCTGCCCTGCAGTGAGTGCCCAGCAGCACACAGCTGGGTGTCTCCAGCAGCCCTGCTGAGGGACCTCGGTGCCACTGCCCTGTGGCTGGCAGGGCTGCTGAGCACCAGCCCCTGCAGCAGCTTCTGCTGCACCTCAGCAGCTCCCTGACAGCCTCAGCTCCTCTCGGCTTCCTTTGCTGGTCCTGTACAGCAAACCTTCTGCTTTCCCCGGGGTAACAAAGCAACAGAAACACTTCTGTGAGGCAGCTTCCTTCTGGCAGCCTCCCCTCACAGCCAGGCCCCTCCTGAGAGCTGAAACCCTCCCAGCAAGGAGCCCTGATGCAAAGCTGCCTCCACCCCTTTGCATTCCCAGGGCTAGCAGAGGCTCCCCCTGCTGCTCCCTGGGGCTGTTCCGTTGTGCCTGTGTGCAGGGTGTGTGGCACTGCACTGCACTGCACTGCACTGCACTGCCTGCTGCTGCCAGCACTTCTCCTCGTGGCTGGGAGGGCTTTGGGGTTGCAGCAAGGAAAGCAGCAGCAGTGCTGGAAGGCTGCAGGGGGATGATGCCCTGGAGGTGCAGAGCTGCAAACACCAGCAGCTGGGCCAGGGACTTGCTTTCCATGGAGGGAGTTGACCTTGTGTGGGGTTTGCAGCCACACAGCAGAGGCAGCTGGGCTCCAGTCTGCTCCTTCTGCAGGGCAGAAGCTGAGAGGGTTTTGGTCATGGGATCACAGGATGGCTTGGGTTGGAAGGGACCTTAAAGCTCTCCAGTGCTGCAGGCAGTGCTGCAGTGTGGGAAGAGCAAAAGGGATGATGGAAAGCAGCAGCCCCCCAGCTCTGGGCACAGATCCCTTTCCATCTGCCCAAACACAGCCACAGCCTGGGGCGTGGGGCTGGCCTGCCTCTGCTCCACCCCCTGCAGGGCAGTGCTTTGTGTCTGCTGCTGCCCCCTGGGCCCTGGCACTGGCAGCCTGCTCCTTGCAGGCAGCAAGCACAGGAGGGAGTTCCAGCTCTTGGTGGAGCAGGTCAGCAAGAGGTGGAAGAAAGGTGGCAAGAGGAGAGCAGAGGGAGCCCCAGGCACAGCAGAAGACACTGCCAGAGAGCTGCCAGCAGCCACAGGTTGGTGATGTTGTGTGACACAGACCCCTCTGGGGCCACACTGCTGGGGGGTCCCAAAGCAGTGCTCTCCTGCAGCCCTTGGGGGAGACAGGGAGGGGAATGAAGCAGACCCTCCAGAGAGGGAGTGTGGGGCAGCAGCACAGCCCCAGCCCAGCACCAACACCTGATGGTCTGCCTGGAGGGGGACAGGGGGGCTCAGATGAGCTCTGGTGAGGGGGTGGGCAGAGGGGGGGTGGGCAGAGATGGGCACATCTTAATCAGCTGCTTGAAAGGGGATCTTGGGCTCCAACCCAGAGCTGCTGAGCTGGGCAGGTGCCAGTGTGCAGGTCTGAGCTGCAGGTGCTCAGCTCCCTGGGTGCAGTGCAGAATCCTCTGCCTGTGAAGGGTGAGGTGTAGGAGTCTGAGGGGGAAGCTGCTCTTGTGTGCCATCAGTCCCAGAGCTGCCCCTCTGGTGTGGCAAGCAGCAAGCTGGCACTGCAGAGTGGCTCTGTGCCCTGGGCAGAGGTTGTGGCTGCTCTGAGCTCCTCTGTGCACTGAGCTGAAGGGTTGGAGGAGCCAAAGAGAAGCCACTTGAGTTGACCACCAGAGTGCTCAGGCAGAGCAGGAGTGCCAGCAGGAGTGCCAGCAGGAGTGCCAGCCTGCCCTGCTGACTCCAGCACCTGCTGCCACCCCTCTGCTTCTGCCAGCCCTGCAAACCTTTCTTGACCCTTTCTCTGCACTGAGCTTTCAACTCCTCTTTGACATCTCAGTGTCTGAGTTGGTGCCAGACTGCTGCACCTGGGCAGGCTGCAAAGCCCTGCACAACCAAAGCAAACCAAGGAGACAGAGCCAGGGGGTCCCAGAGCCAGGGGTCCCAGAGCCCTTTAGCCTGGAGAAGCTCTTTAAGGTCATTGAGTCCAACCCTTAACCCCACACCACCAAGTCCACCCCTAACCCATGTCCCCTCAGCACCACACCTCCAGAGGGCTGAGTTGTGGTGCAGGAGCAGCTGCCTGCAGGCTGCTTCCTCAGGTTCATTATTAACAGCAATTATTTGGTTATTAAGCTGCAAATTGCAGCAGGGGAAAGGCAGCAGCAGAGCTCTGCTGACGTGCAGGGATGGGCTCAGGGCAGCCCTGGCCAGCAGGCTGGGGCTGGGGAAGAGGAGATGGAGAGCAGCCCTGCAGGGAGGGAGCCTGGGGGGAGAAGCTGGGCAGGAGGCAGCAGTGGGCACTGGCAGCACAGCCTGGGCTGCCCTTGGCCTTCTGTGCTGCCAGGGCCCATTGCCAGAGCTGGAGGGAGGGGATCCTGCCCCTCTGCTCTGCTCTGACCTCACCTGCAGGACCACCAGCACAGGAAGGACCTGGAGCTGATGGAGAGGGTCCAGAGGAGGCCACAGAGAGATCAGAGGGCTGCAGAACCTCCCCTGTGGGGACAGGCTGAGGGAGCTGGGGGTGTTCAGCCTGGAGAGGAGAAGGCTGCAGGCAGACCTCAGAGCTGCATTTCAGTGCCTGCAGGGCAGCTGCAGGCAGGCTGGGGAGGGACTGCTCAGAAGGGGCTGTGGGGACAGGAGGAGAGCAATGGCTTGGGACTGGAGCAGGGCAGAGGTAGGATGGACACCAGGAGGGAGTTCTGCACAGGGAGGCTGGGGAGAGGCTGGGACAGGCTGCCCAGGGAGGGGGTTGAGGCTCCATCCCTGGGGACACTCAGGCTCAGCCTGGCTGTGTCCCTGGGCAGCCTGCTCTGGCTGGAGCTGTCCCTGCTGCCTGCAGGGGGTGGCCAAGGTGCCCTTGGGGGTCCCTTCCAGCCTGATTCAAGCTGTGGCTCTGTGGAACCTGTGCCCCTTGCAAGCCTGCCTGGAGGGGGAGCTGAGGCCTGGCACCAGTCCTTACCTCTGCGCCCCCTGGAGCCTTCCCTCCAGGCTGAGCTGCCCCAGCTCCCAGCCTGTCCTCGGAGCAGAGGGGCTCCAGCCCTTGGATCCTCTCTGTGGCCCTTTGGGAAGCTGCTGGGTGGGGATGGGGCAGTGCTGGTTGGGTGTTCAGAGCTTCATCCTGTCTGCAATCTGTCCCCAGGCTGCAGAGGTTTAACTTGGACATTCCTGCTGATCAGGAGCCTAACCTTTCTGCTTGGTAGGACACAGGGAAGAGCATCAGGCAGCTGCTGGCCCTGGAGAAGCCCAGGCCCTGCAGACAGGAGCTCCTGATGGCAGCAGAAGTGCCCCAGGCTCCTTGGAGGAGAGCCAGAGGTCAGCCTCCCCTGAGTCCTCCCTCTCTTCTGGCTCAACCAGCAGGTGAGTGCAGCACACTCCTGTCCCTGCACTGTGCCAGCTTAGAGCAGAGGTGGCAAAACCTTGCCAGTGCCCTCAGGCTCTTCCCATCCTGCTGGCTGGGCTCCTGGGCTGTGGCTGCTCAGCTGCCTGAAGGCTGGAGCAGGAATGGCTCCAGGGCTCGCTGAGCTGTGGGCAGTGCCCAGCCAGGGGGTGCTGGAGTGGAAGCTGCTGCTGAGGCAGCCAGAGGGGGCTGGCTGTGCTGCCAGGAGAGCTTTTGGTCTTCCATCCATCATCTCCCTCCTCTAGAAGCTTTGATCTAGAGCTCCAGAAGTGGCTGTGGCCTCAGGCTCCTAACAGCTGCTGGAGCACTGCTCTGAGAAAGGGGCTTGAGCTGCCCCATTGCCTGTGGGCACTGCTGGGGTGCCACTGACCCCTGACCTCCTGCCAGCCTCTCCCTTCCCTTCCTTCATGCACTCAGCTCTGGTGCCTGCAGGCTGCCTGCTGGGAGTGCAGGGCCAAGGCAGGCTCCAGCAGGGGTGTCAGATGTGCTCTGGGCAGCTTCCAGGCCCCACCTGGCTGTGTTCCCGTGTGCCAGCAGCAGGGTGCTGCAGGGCAGGAGGGCTCTGCTGGTGTTCCCCAGTGTCAGCACTCCAGTGCTGGGCTGCAGCCCTGCCCTGGGCAGCAGGAAGCTGCTCCCCCCAGCTGTCTGCTTTTCTGCCTGGCTCGTTGCTGCAGCGTTGCCACAAGTGGCTCTCAGGGTTTAATGGATTGCTGCTTAATGTGTAACCAGCCTCAGGAGCCTGCTGCTGCTCCTCACTGCTCTGCCCCTGCTGGCAGCTCTGCCCCCCAGGTAAGTGCTCTCAGGCAGGGCCCAGCGCTCAGTGCCTGGTGCTGCGGTGCCAAACCTGCAGGTCTCCAGACCCCCTCAGCAAAGGTCTCCCTTCAGGTCCTGGCAGGCAGCTGAGGTCCCCCTGGAGCCTTCTCCTCTCCAGGCTGCACAGCCCCAGCTCTTCAGAGCAGCAGCCCCAAGTCTCAGCAGCACAGTGAGTCACAGAGGGAAGGCTGCCCAGGGCCTTGGCCAGCCCGGCCTTGGTGTGCAGGGAAGGTCCACGAGGAGGAGCAGAGGGCTGGAGCTGCTCTGCTCTGAGGACAGCCTGAGGGGGTTTGGGTTGTGCAGGCTGGAGAGGAGAAGGCTCCCAGGAGACCTCCTTATGGCCTTCCAGGATCTGCAGGGGGCTGCAGGAAAGCTGGGGAAGGACTTTTGAGGGTGTCAGGGAGGGATAGGACTGGGGGGGATGGAGCAGAGCTAGAAGTGGGGAGATTCAGGTTGGATGTGAGGAAGAAGTTGTTGCCCAGGAGGGTGGTGAGAGCCTGGCACAGGCTGCCCAGGGAGGTGGTGGAAGCCTCCTGCCTGGAGGTGTTTGCAGCCAGGCTGGAAGTGGCTGTGAGCAACCTGCTGTGGTGTGAGGTGTCCCTGCCCATGGCAGGGGGTTGGCACTGGCTGAGCCTTGAGGTCCCTTCCATGCCCAGGCTGGGCAGCTGTGGCTCCTGAGCCACTCCACCCTGCCCAGGCTTTTCCTTCCTGTGCTCCAGTTTGCCTCTTGTCTCCCCTGGGGCTGGGTACCAGCTGGGGCAGGCTGCCAGCTTGGCTCCCCAGCTTTGCTGCTCAGAGCTGAGCTCCTCCGGAGCCCTCTCTGCTGAAGGCCAAGCAGTCACTGCCCCCTCAGCCTCTGCTCTCAGCTCTCAGGAGCATGAAGGGTGGCAGGAGTGGCTCTGCGGAGCAGCACTGAGTGCTGAGTCACAGGGCCTGAGAATCCAGAGTCCTGTGGTTGGAAAAGCCCTCAGAGATCATGGAGTCAAACCATTGCATGCCTCTGCCAGGCCTGGGGCCCACCCATGGCCCTCAGCACCACAGCTCTGCCCCTCTGAAACCTCTCCAGGCACGGGGATTCCACCCCCTCCCTGGGAGCCTGTGCCAGGCTCTGAGAACCCTTCCAGTCAAGGAGCTGCTTCTGATGTCCAACCTGACCCTGTCCTGGTGCAGCCGGAGGCCATCTCCTCTTATCCTCTCCCTTGCTGCTGGGGAGAAGAGCCCAGGCTCCCCCTGCCCCCAGCTGCTGTCAGGGAGCTGTGGAGGGCAGCTGCCAGCACAGCTCAGTCTTGGGCAGTGTGCAGGAGCTGGAGCAGCAGCAGAGCCCTGCAGCCCAGCCCCAGCAGCTCCTGGGGGCTCTTGCAGGCTTGCTGTGCCCTGGCTCTGAGTGTCTCCCAGGAGGGAGGTGGCCCTGTGGCTGTGCTCCAGGGCTGGGGCACTGTGCCTGCAGCCTCAGCTGGGCAGCCCTGGGCAAGCAGATGGCAGCAGGTCCTGAGGCTTGGTTTGTGTGGTGCTGGGCCTGGGGGCTGGTGCTGGGCCAGCTCCTGCAGGGGCTGCCAGGCTGGGCAGGTGCACAGATGATGGATGGAGCTGCCTGCCCCTCCTCCTGGCTGTGCCTGCCCTGCAGCTCTGGGTGTTGCTGTAGCCTTCAGCTTGGCTCCTCACCCCGGGCTGCAGCCTCCCCCTCTCCCATGCTTCACTTGGCTTTCATTTCTCTTGGTGGCAGATGAGCCTCCTGACATGACAGGCCTTGGGGGATGCAGTTTTAATCTTGGAGAGTGAGTTCCTGGGAGGAAGAGAGGGCCTGGAGCAGCTCCTGCAAGGTGCCAGCAGAGCCCTGCCCCGCTGCCAGCTCCCTGGCTGGAGGCTGCTGTGATCATTCTCCTCCTGGCCCTGCACTCCCAGGGCACACTTGGAGCCTTTCTCTGGCAGCAGCCTTCTGTCTGAGGCACTTCTCCCGAGGGTGTTTGAAGCTGAAGCAGAGCAGGCTCGGGCTGGAGCTGAGGAGGAAGTTCTTCACTGCCTCCTGCCTGGGGGTGTTGAAGGCCAGGCAGGGTGAGGCCTTGGGCAGCTGAGTCTGGCTGAGAGGTGTCCCTGGGCACGGAGGGGAGGTTGGATATGAGCTCTGAGGCCCCTTCCAGCCTGAGCCATTCTGTGGTTCTGTGATCAACTCTTCATGAGGGAAGGAGATGTGCTGGGCCCCTGTGGTCACCCTGGGGTTAAGGTTGTGTTCCCTGCAGTGGGATACAGCCAGCAGAGCTCCCCAGGGTGTGGGGAGGGCTCAGCAGCATTGTGGTGCTGTACCCGGCCCTGGCTGTCTGGGGCTGGTGCTTGGGCTGTGAGAATCAGAGGATATCCTCTGGGGAGGGGGAAGGCTTTGCACATTGAAATGTCAGATGTGAAATATATTTGGAGGTCCTCCCTGCTCCTGGCAGCTGCCTGAGCAGCCAGGGCTTTGTGTGGCCCCTTGGCATGGGGCAGGCTGTGCCCTGCCTGCAGCCAGCTTTGGGCAGGGGCCCGAAGGTCGAGCAGAGCGGGCCAGGGCTGGATGTGAGGAGCGAGCCCTGCAGCAGGAGGCTGCTGGGAGACTGCAGCAGGCTGCCCAGGCAGGGGCTGGAGGCCCCAGCCCTGGAGGGGCTCAGGGGGAGGCTGCAGAAGGCTGTGGGCAGCCTGCCCTGCTGGAGCAGGTCCCTGCAGGGGCTTGGGCTGAGCTCCGGAGGGCCCTTCCCTCCCAAGCCCTGCTGGGCCTCCGCTGACCAGGGGCCAGCCTCCCACCTGCTGGGCAGGGGCCACGGTGGGGGCTGCAGCCTTGCCCCAGGGGTGGTCTCACAGCCTGCTGAGCTCAGCCGGGTGCAGAGGGGCCGAAGCAGAGGCGGGAGCTGTGCAGGGTCACGTTGCAGAGCCCTGCAGACGGCTGCAGGGTCCCCCCAGCAGCCCCACTGCTGCTGCCAGGGCTCCAGCCACGGGCAGGGAGCAGGGGAAGTGATAAGGAGGCGAAGGGAGCATGGGGAGGGAGGAGGCCAGAGGGGTTCTGCTCCAGAGCAGTTGTTCCTCTGCGGAGCTCTGGCTTAGGAGGGAAGGTTGGCTCCTGCTGGCTGCACTGAGAGGCTGGCAGCAGCAGCCAGAGGAGGCTGTTGGTCTGCTCTGAGGTCACAGAATCACCAAGGCTGCAAAAGACCTCCAAGAGCAGAGAGTTGTCCCAGCTGCTGCCAAGCCGCTGAGGAAGGTGGCTCAGGTAGATCCAGCAGATCCCATCCTCTTCTGAAGGCCTCACAGGCTTGCTGCAAGCTGCAGAGGAGCCCCTGGGAGCCAGGGAGCTCTGGAGGGAGTGAAGCAAAGCAGGGAGGCAGTGGAGCCTGGGCAGAGCTTTAGCAGAGGTGAGGTTTAGGAGAGGTCCAGCAGAGATGAGAGCCTGCAGCCCTCCAAAGGCAGGAGGGTGAAGCCATGCTCAGTGGAGCAGCTTGCCAGGGCTGTGGAGGCCACGCTGGGAAGCCAGGAGGACCTGGTGGTGAGCAGGGTGGGTTGGAAGGGAGCTCACAGCTCATCCAGCTCCAAGCCCCTGCCCTGGGCAGGGACCCCTCCCACCAGCACAGGTTGTCTCATCCAGCCCGGCCTTGCCCCCCCCAGGGAGGGCACAGCCACAGCCTCCCTGGGCAAAATACTGCAGGGATGATCAAACCTTCCCAAATTCTGTGAGCTCTGGGTGGGCTGAAATGGGAGGAGACAACTCAGAATGTCTGCTTGGCAGAGCCCTCCAGGCTCGCCCGGCCCAGCCCCTGGGCTGTGTCCCTGGGCCGCAGGGCCTCAGGCTGCTCGGGCACCCCAGGGGTGGTGACTCCAGCACTGCCCTGGGCAGCCTGCCCCAGTGCCTGAGAGCCCTTTGGGGCAGAAGCAGTTCCTGCCCTGCAGCTGGCCTGGCCCAGGCTGAGGCAGCTGCTGTGCTTCTCAGGAATTCGCTTCTCACTTAATGCCAGAAGGGCTTGTGTGCAGGAGCTGAGAGGGAGGTTAAGATCGTGAATGCTGCTGCTGCCCAGAGTTTCCTCTCCTTAGTTGGAAGTGACTCTTCCTGCTGGTTGTTTTTCAGCTCTCTGGCAGATCTGAGGAGGCTTTTCTCCATGGGAGCAGTTTCCCCCTGCATGTGGAGGGAAGGTGCAGGAAGGGTTAGCTCAGCTCAGGCATCCTGAAAGAAGTCCATGGGGGAGAGGCAAGGAGCAGGCAGCTGGGGACTGGCTGCTGGAGGAAATTGAGGTGCATGAGGAAGAGTGTGGCCAGCAGGGCAAGGGAGGTTCTCCTCCCCCTCTGCTCTGCCCTGGGGAGGCCACAGCTGGAGGGTTGTGTCCAGTCCTGGGCTGCCCAGGTCAAGGGGGACAGGGATGTACTGGAGAGAGCCCAGCAGAGGCTGTGAGGATGCTGAAGGGCCTGGAACAGCTGTGTGGGGAGGACAGGCTGAGAGCCCTGGGGCTGAGAGCCTGCAGAGGAGCAGCCCCAGGGGAGATCTTATGGATGTCTATAAACACCTGAAAGGTGGGGGCAGGAAGGGGCCCCCAGGCTCTGTCCAGTGGTGTCCTGGGACAGGGCAAAGGGCAATGGACACAAACTGGAACCCAGGAGGCTCCTCCTCAAGGTGAGGAGAAACTTCTTTGGTGTGAGGGTGCTGGAGGCCAGGAGCAGAGAGGTTGTGGAGTCTCCTCTGGAGACTTTCCAGCCCCACCTGGATGCATCCCTGGGTGCCCTGCCCTGGCAGGGGTTGGCCTGGATGCTCTCCAGAGGTCCCTTCCAGTCCCTCCCATTCTATCATCCTATGAAAGCTTTTCAGCTTCAGCTGGAGGGTTCAGGACCCTGCAGGCTGGGTCTGTACCCTTAGGCAGCTGCATCCTCAGCCCCAGAGCTGCTTTGTGCCCCCAGGGCTCTGGTGGCTCCTGAGCTGGTGGCCAACCACGTCCTCATGTGTGGGCTGAGGAGGAGCTGGCTGCAGAACATTCTGTGCCTGCTCTCAGAAGGCTTTGCTGGGCACAGGCTGAGGTAGGGAGGCAGATGATGAGCTCCCAGCCTTCCTCTGAGCCTTGGCCCAGTGTGTGCACTTTCCCTGCTGTGCTGGTGACAAGTGGCCCTGGGGCTGCCTGGGGAAGCAGCACCTCCAGGCTCCAGACCTGGCTGCTTCTATTTTAGGCACTGGAAGCTCACAAGCAGCCTCCTGTCCTCCTCTCCTTTGCTCCTCAGTGTCCCTGGAGCCCCGGGCTGGGGTGCAGCAGGATGCCAGCAGCTCACACCCTGGGAGCAGCAGCTCCTGGCAGACAATGCAGACATGCTGCCCTGGCCAGCCTTGCTCTGACAGCCTGCTCTGGCCTGGCCTTCCTCTGGGCATCCCACTGCGGCTTTGGTGCTGCAGCAGGGAATGCAGACAGTGTCCTGGCCCAGGGAGAGCAGCAGAGCAGCAGAGCCACGGCCGGGACGGGGCCAGCAGGCAGCTGCAGCACCGCGGCCCAGCTCCAGCTGAGGGACCCTCTGCCTCCCGTGGGCTGCGGCCCAGGGCTCCCCCCCAGGCACAGCAGGGACCGTCTGCTCCGACCCCCCCAGGTGATGCTGGAGTGGCAATGAGCTGGCCCTGGCGAGAGGAGTCTGCAAACTGTCCTGTGGGGGATGCCACCACTTCCCTTGGGAGCTGACCTTGTTGCTGGAGCAGGCCCAGGGGAGGGCAACCCAGCTGGGGAGGGGTCTGCAGAGCAGGGCTGGGGGTGTTGATGCTGGAGCCAGGTGGGGGTTGGTCTCTTCTCCCCAGTCTCAGCTGATAGAAGGAGAGGAAATGGCTGAAACTGCCAGGGGAAGGTTAGGCTGGAGACAAGGAACAATTCCTTTGCTGCAGGAGTGGTCAGGGACTGGCACAGGCTGCCCAGGGGGGTGGTGGAGTCCCTGTGCCTGGAGGGGTGCAGGGAGGCTGTTACCACCAAGCAGACCTGGGCAGGGAGTTGTCTTGTGTGGTGAATGCTGACCATGAAACCTGTGCTGCCTGGGGGCAGGACTCAGCTTCTGCCCTGTGCTGCTGCTTGGGAGCCTTTCTGGGGGGCTGAGATTCCTTCCTGCTGCCAGTGCAGCCTGGAGGGACCCATCCCATCCCACCCCGTCCCAACTCACCCCACCCCACCCCTGCCCTCTGCTGCCTTTGTAGGCAGGCAGACCCTGCTGCGCTGCAGCTGTTGCTAGGGTAACTCACCTCTGGCTGCTCTGCCCCTGCAGCTCCTGCTCAGACATTTTGAGAGAGCCTCAAGAGCCTGAGACGAGCTCAGCCTCCCTGGCAGGTGAGTGGAGCCCACCAGAGACTGCTGAGCTCAGACTGCTAGGGTGGGTTGGCTTGGCAGGGACTGAGTCTGGACCCCCGTGCCTGTGGGCCCCCCGTGCCTCTTTTCATTGTGGATCTTGTGGGGTTTGGGTGTTTTGTCTCCCCCAGCAGTCTCCTGGCCCTGGGAGGTAACAAAAGAAAGTCTCCTCAGCCCCACGTGCCGAAGAGCAAGAGGAAGAGGAGCTAGAGCTGTGGTGCTGTGAGGCCCCAGGCCCTGCAGGAGGCACCTCAGAACCTGCTGAACTTTCACCTAGCTGCCACTCAAGACTGCCTTGAACTCCCCTGCTTGGTGTGCTGCCCTGGCACAGCCCGCCCTGAGCTGGGCACGGAGTGCTGGAGTGCTGCTGCAGCAGTCTGGCCTGGCCCTGCTGTGCCCAGCTGCCCTGCTGTGCCCAGCTGCCCTGCTGTACCCAGCTGCCCTGCTGTGCTGGGGGCTTGCTGGTGAAGCACCCTGGGCTGCACAGGGCCCCTGCTCCTGCTGCCATCCTGGGAAGCAGGCTCTGAAGTGGGCAGATGCTGCTGCTCCAGATCCCTGGAGCAGCCTGGGGAGGGGCAGGGAGGGAGCTGGGGGTGGGGAGAGCTCCTGCTCTGCTCCCTTGGGCGTCCTGCCTGGGTGAGGCTCTCCCCAGCAGGGGTCCCTGCTGCAGGGCACAGCCATGAGGGCTGCAGGGGCTTGGGCAGGAGCTGTTCTGGCTCTGGAAGGTCCTGGCTGCCTTGGTGGAGATCTGTGGTGAAATAAAAGCAGTGGCACCAAATCAGAGCTGAGCAGCAGGGAGCTTGGTGCCAACAGAGCCTGAGAGCAGAGCACAGCCCTGGGGCAGTGCCCCCAGGGATCTCAGCCAGCACTGGGGATGGCTGTGGCCCTTCCCTGGGGACTCTGCAAAGGAGGCACAGGAGCTGCTTAAGGGTGAGGGTCCTGTGTCTTCTGAGTGCAGTCTGCTGTCTCCTGTCCCCCTCCTCACACCCTGGCTCCCAGCTGGATTGGAGGGGCTGGAGTGAGGCCAGAGAAGGGCAAGGAGGCTGGGGAAGGATCTGGGGCATGGCTGGGGAGGGGCAGCTGAGGGAGCTGGGGGTGTTCAGCCTGGAGCAGAGGAGGCTGATGGAGACCTCATTGCTCTCTGCAGCTCCCTGAGGAGGCTGCAGCCAGGAGGGGGGTGGGCTCTGCTCCCCAGCAGCAAGGGGCAGCAGTGCTGCTGTGGGGCCCAGCACACAGAGCCCTGAGCAAGCATCTCTGCCTTGCTGGGAGCTGCTGTCCTGGGCAGGTGAGACCCCTCCTCAGGAGCAGCCAGCCAGACCCCGAGCTGCTGTCCTGGGCAGGTGAGACCCCTCCTCAGGAGCAGCCAGCCAGACCTGGGCCTGCTGCCTCAGCCCCTGGGTGGTGCTGGGGATCCTTCCATGCAGCTTCAGCTGCTCTGGCTCCCTGCCTGGCAGCAGTGGGCAAACTGTGAGAGCTTCTGTGTCAGAGGAGCAGCTCCTGCCAGCGCTGGGGACAGCCCCGGGGCGGGGGCTGCAGCGGGGCAGCAGTCTGCAGTGTCTGTGCTCAGGAGCTGGTGGGCTGCAGCTCAGGACATCTGCACTGAAGGTGAGCTGCAGAGCTCTGCTAATTGGGGTGCTCAGATGATGAGGCAATTACTTGGTGTGGTGGAGGAGAGAGCCAGCAGCTCTGCCACCCTCAGTGCCAGCATCAAGCTGCCTGGCTGCCAACCGCCCCAGCTTCAGGGCTTTGATCTCACTGATTGCTGAAGCCACCAAAGTGTGAAATGGTTCCCGTGGCTGGTGGCCACCTGAGCACAGAGTGACAGGATCCTGCTGCTGGAATGTGCCTGTGGTGAGCAGCCTCAGGGCCCTGCCACAGACCCGGGCCGAGCTGCTGGGCTGGGTGTGAAGAGTGGCTGTGGAGCTGCTGGTGGAGGCTGCGTGGAGCAGTCGAGGTGGAGGCTCAGGATAAGGCCCTGGAGGTGGTGTCCTGGTGGCTCTCACTCCTGTCCCCACGGAGCAGGATGCCCGGGCAGGGGCTGCTGGCCCTGCCTGATGCTGCCGGGGCCGGGGCCGGCTCCAGCCGGCTCCTGCCTCTGCCGTGGGTGTTTGCTGCTCCCCGGGTGCTGCACATCCGTCCCCAGCCCTGTGCTCCCAGAAGCTGAACAGCATCAGGAAAAAACAACAGCGGCGGAGACGAAGCGTCCTGCCCGCGGCGTGCTCCCCACGCTGTCCCCCGGCGCTCCCTGGGGCTCTGCTCTGCCGTCAGCGAGGCAGGGGGCAGCTGGGGGGCAGGCAGGGGGCAGCTGGGGAGCAGGCAGGGACCTGTGAACAGCCTGGCTGGGACAAGAGTCTGCACGGGGCGGAGGGAGGGCAGCGCTGGGGGCTGGTGCTGTGCAGGACCTGGTGATGCTCTTCCTGCTGCCCACTCGGCCCTCGCTGGGCATCATCCTGCTCTGGGCTGTGTCCCAGCCCTCGGCCGGAGCCGAGGTGGGCAAGGCAGGGGGAGCTCAGCTGTGCTTGGGAAGCAGTCGCCCGTGGGCTCTGCCTTTTCCCCGGCCGCTGGGCTGACTCGGATCCGCCTTAAGCACTGTTTGTAACCCCCAGCCACTGCCTCTGCTGGGCTTGCTGCTGCAGGGGCAGATGTGGTCCTGGGGACCGTCCACTCTGTCCTGCTGCAGATCCAGACCCCATCTCCAGGCGAGTGGATCCCAAGGATCCCAGATTCAGACCCCACAGTGGGGCCGGAGGCTCCCGGTGCAGAGCCTGGCCGCTGCCGCAGGAGCGCCGGGGGAGCCTGCTGCCGGCAGCCGGGCTGCGGGGGACGCTGGGCTCCGTGGAGGGTGGTGGCCAGAAGCTTTGGGAACGGCTGCCTGGGGCAGAAAATCCATCCAGGAGGAAATTAATTCAGTCACGGAGCTGTCCCCAGGCCAGGGCAGGAGAGCCAACCCTGAACCAAAATAATCCGAGAGAGGAGAACGTCCCTGTGCAGGCTGCCCCGGGGCTGCCGGAGCAGCAGCAGCGCGGGGGCTCCACGCCTGCTCCCACCACGGGTCCCCCCAAACCCAGCAGCCGGGGGCTGGGGAGGGTGGGGTGAGCTGCTCTGCAGGTGCCAGAGCTGCTCTCTGGAAGCAGAAGGCATTGCCACAAACCTGCCCCATCTCCGTGCCCCCGCGGGCAGGGGGAGAGAGGCTCCGGTGCCAGCCGAGCTGGGAGAGCCGGGGCAGGTTCTGGGGAGAAGGCCTTGGGGGTGTTGGTTGATGAGAGCTCATCCCGAGCCAGCAGCGTGCTGCAGCCCCCCCCCCCCCCGGCTTGCTGCAGCCCCCGGCTTGCTGCAGCTCTGGAAGCTGAGCATTGCCAGGCTGGGGCTGTGCTGGGGTCTTGAGGGACCCGCCACGAGGGAGGGTTTCTGTGGCCTGGCTCTGAGCGGCCAAGCCCCGGGTCTGGCCCGGCCAGTTCCCACGTTCGATGGTGGCTTGGCTGCTCCTCATCCCCTGTGCTCTGGAAGCCTTTGGCAGGGACCTGCCACACGCTGGGCTCCTGTTTGCTCTTAGTGGCAATTAATTAACGAGCTGGCTGATTGCCCTGCGTGGGCCGGGAGCGCCAGCCTGCCTTCCTGATTTGCTCATGAATCGCTGCCTTTGTTTGGGTTTCATTCCTGCCTATTAAAGCCATCTTCAGCTGCTGCCTCCTTCTGCCAGCTGTGGATTCACCTGAGGGCAGCCCTGGGGTGGTTTCAAAGCCAGCTGGAGATGTCTTAGGTGGGTAAGGAACAATCAGGATGAAAAACGGGATTTGGGCCGTTGGCCTGAGAGGGGTTTGCTGTGCAGGTGACTGCAGGGGGCTTGAGGAAAGTCACTGCTGCCTTGTACCCCCTGTGGGGGCTTCTGAAGCCATGGGAAAGGTTCATCCGGGTGAGAAGGGGAAAACCAACAACAAACACATCAAAGAGAGGTAAGAAATGAGCTGTGGGAAGGACCAGAGAGCACAGAGCCCTTGCTTTGTGCAAGCTATGATCCAGCTTGCCCAGCAGCACAAGGACCAGGGGGGTTGGGAGCTCTCCACACCAGGAGACTCCACAACCTCTCTGGGCAGCCTGCTCCAGGCCTCCAGCACCACAAACACCTCCTCACAACAAACAACTTTCTCCTCCTCTTCAGGTGGCACCTCCTGGGTTCCACTTTGTGCCTCTTGTGCTGTCCCTGGGCTCAAGGGATGCTCCAGGCCCCTCAGCAGCCTCCTCTGGGCTCTCTCCAGCAGTTCCCTGTCCCTCTCGACCTGGGGAGCAGCTCTGTCCCTATGGGTATGGCCATGCCCTCTGAGCTGGAGTGGCCTCAGGGGTGGTGCCAGGACACCAGGTCTCTGCTTGCCTGGCTTTTGATTGTCCTGGCTGGGCAGCCAGCAGGGGGCAGTGGGGTGGGGGTCAGGCTAGACAGAAGCAGAGGAACAACAAAGCAAGCAGTGAAATTCTGCTCTAATCCCCCAGCCAGCAGCTTGGAGCTGAGGGCTCTGTTACAGCCCAGATGTGTCTGGAGTTGCACCAGCCCAGGCCAGCCCAGCTCGTTCCCAGGCTCTCTGCAGGCTCCAGTGGCTTTTATGGGCTCAGAGTCCAGGAGGGGATGGACAAGGAGCATTGCAGCATGACCCAGGTCGTTATGGAGCCACCTGCAGAGCCCACAGCCAGGCAGGCTCAGGAGCTGCATGGAGAGAGCCTCTGCAGGGCTTACGTGGGTCGGGTGGAACCTGTGTGCCCCCCCTTCCTTCCTTCTCAGGTGAAATGCCTGGGTGCCCCTTCGAGCCTGGCAGGGCCAAGCTAGCTGGGCAGTGACCCTGGGGTGGCTCTGGCCAGGGCTGTGATACACAGCTGCATCAGCACCCTGCCTGGATTGAGCCCCTCAGGGGTGAAGAACAGATCCTGAGCAGCCTGGTGCAGAGGCTGCCTCCTGGTGCCATGGCTCCTGGCCCCAGGAGAGACCCTTGCAGGGGTGTGCTGGGGGGGGGCTGTTCCAGAGTAGGGCTGGTTGGTGTAGAGCTGTCCTGGGGTAAGGTTGTGGCTGTCTTGGTGGAGGGAGGTTCTCTTTGCCCTCTGCTGTGCCCTAGTGAGGCTGCAGCTGGAGCCCTGGGTCCAGCTCTGGGCTCCCCAGTTCTGGAGAGACAGAGAACTGCCGGGGAGAGTCCAGGGGGCTGCAAGGCTGCTGAGGGGCCTGGAGGAGCTCTGGGAGCAGCAAAGGCTGAGAGCCCTGGGGCTGAGAGCCTGCAGAAGAGCAGCCCCAGAGGGCAGCTGAGCAATGCTCAGCAAGAGCTAAAGGGGGTGTGGGGGGCAAGAGGCTGGGGCCAGGCTCTGCTCAGTGGTGCCCAGGGACAGCACAAGGGGCACAAGCTGGCACCCAGGAGGCTCCACCTGAAGGGGAGGATAAACTTCTTTGTTGTGAGGGTGCTGGAGGCCTGGAGCAGGCTGCCCAGAGAGGTTGTGGAGTCTCCTGGTGTGGGGAGCTTCCAGTCCCTCCTGGATGTGTTCCTGTGTGACCTTCTCTGGCAGGGGCCTTGGCCTGGATGATCTCCTGAGGTCATTTCCAGCCCCTCCATTCCCTGACTCCCTGCTTGGGGGACTGCAGGGCTTGGTGTTTCCAGGGACTGTCCCAAGGCTGCAGCTCTTCAGAGCCAGTGCAGGGGTGAGGGCTGGGAGCAAAGGCTGGGACGAGGACAATTTCCCATGCAGAAGCAGCAGCCCAAGCTCCCTGCCCTGCTCCCTAGCTGCACTGCCTGGGCCACAGCCATGCAGGAGGGTCCTGGAGCCGCTGCAGCTCCCTCCACAAACCACTGGCCTGGACTTGATGTTTTGCCAGGCTCCTGTGTCATGGGGGCTGTGAAGCTGGGATTCAGGAGAGCTCTTGCAAAAGGCAGCTATTTGGAGTGTCAGCCAGCCCCGGGGGGAGTAAAGTTAGCTGTGTGCACCACTTGTGGTTTTGATTACTCCAAAGTGGGTATTTTTAAACCCAAAATGTTCCCAGCTTCACCGCAGCACCGAAGGGTCTGAGCTGAGTGACCCAGAAGCCTTTTTGTTCTCACAGGGCTCTCCTGGGCACCACCTGAGATGGGTTGGTGATCCCATGGCAAAGCTGTGGCTGCCCCACTGCTGTGGGGCCATGGACATCTCCTGTGGGGCCAGCACCTGGGGAACAGCACCAGGAGCTGGGTGTTGTCCGAGGGGACACCATGGACATGTCCCTGTGCTGCCTCAAGCTCTGTGTTGGGACCTGGGGTGGCCAAGCTGGGCAGAGCCTGCAGGGAGCTGGCCTGGGAGTGCCTGGGAGGAGGCTTTCTGGGGCCACTCCCAGCCTGCCTGGCCACGCTGCTGGCCCCTGGCTGGAGGGGAAGCCAGTGAGGACCAGGATGACTTTGATGCCTGCAGGGTCCCTGTGAGCTGCTGCTGGCCCAGCGTGGTGCTGGAGCAGCTCCGTGTTGGTGGCCCACGGTGGGCAGGAGGCAGCCCAGGGCTGGCAGCCTGCGCTGGGGCAGGGACCTGCTACTCAATTTGTTTTCCACCAAAGAGGTTTCTTCATTGCTGCTCTTGGGGGAATCTTTGGGGCTTACCAAAACAAACAACCTGGCTGCCAAAGCTGAGGGCCAAAACCAGGATGAGGAAATCCAGGGAAGGGTTGGGCCTTGCCTCAGGGGCAGGGCTGGTGTCAAGCCCCAGAGAGTGGCTTCTGCTTCCAGGCTGCCTGGGGGAGCCAAGGCCTGCAGGGGGTGGTGCTGGTCCTGGTTTTCCTGGGCATGTCCTCATGGCTGGGCAGAAGGAAGGCTTTGGCTGTCCTGGCAGGTGGCAAAGCAGCTGAAAGCTGCCCAGAAAGCTCTGAGTGAAGCTTGTGCAGGCACAAATGTGAAGGAGGTGGCTACTGGGAAGGGGACAGGAGAGGAGGTGATGGCCCTGGGGAGCTGCCTGGGTGCTGATTCATAGAATCATAGAATGGCCTGGGTTGAAAAGGACCTTCAAGATCATCAGCTTGTGGCTGCCCCCTCCCTGGAGGTGCTCCAGGCCAGGCTGGATGAGGCCTTGAGCAACCTGTGCTGGTGGGAGGGGTCCCTGCCCATGGCAGGGGGCTGGAGCTGGGTGAGCTTTGAGGTCCCTTCCAACCCAACCCCCTCTGTGATTCATGTTGGGGCCAAGAGGAGCAGTGGCTGCTCTGTGTCACCTGAGGTGAGTGTGCCCCCAGCACTGTGTCCCAAAGCAGGTTCACCTTCTCTTGGTGTCCTGCAGGCTGCTGCAGGAGCTGGGCAGGGGCCAAGGGCAAACTTCTCCTTGACTCCACTGGAGCAAAGTGGACATCAGGAGGAAGTTGTTTACAATGAGAGAGGTCAGACAGCGGCACAGGCTGCCCAGGGATGGGGTTGAGGCTCCAGCCTTGGAGATACTCAAGGTCAGACTGGATGTGGCCCTGGGCAGCCTGCTGTAGCTGGAGGTGCCTGCGGGGGGTGCCCAAGGAGAGCTTGGAGGGTCCCTTCCAACCTGATGCACTCTGTGGAAGGTTTCACCCCAGGCCCCCTCCTGCAGAGCTGTCCCAGAAGCAGCAGGGCGGTGAGGGAAGGAGCACAGCCTGGTGAGTCGCTGTCCCAGCAATTCCCACAGCAGCTTTATGGCCGGGAGGAGCAGGAGCAGGGACCCTGGAGGGGAGAACTTGCCAAAGAATCCAACAGGGCTGCATCCTGCCTGGAGCTGAGGGCTCCCAGAACCCTTTAAAAATAACCACGGAGACGTCGGCTCAAGGCTGAGCTTGGGGTGTGGACAGGGAGCAGCAGCCCCTGGGCTTTGGGGGAGCTGGGGGGGCGTTGGGGAGGGGGTTTGCTGGGAGCTGCAGCAGCCCGGGTGGGATGGCTCTGCTGCAGGCACCAGTTCGGGCTGAAGGCCTGGGAGTGCCCCAGGGGCTGCCGCTGCTGCCAGGAGCAGGGAGGGGACCTGGTGGGCGCTAGAGGCTCTTCGGAGCTCTTGGGTCCCTGCTGCCCTTGTAGGGGGGCTGGGCCCAGGGACAAGCAGTGGCTGTCCTGCCGAGCCCGTGGCGCTGGTGGCTGCCGATGTCGCACACGGAGATGTCGTCCCCTGTAGGATGGCTTCAGCGTGCTCCGAGCCACAGCGCCTTGAGCTCTGCCTAGGGCGCCCCGCGGGCGCCGGGGCTCGGTGCCCAGGGCTCCGCCGTTCTTCTCGGGTCTCTCGCAGCCCACCCCGGCTCGGAGCGGCCCCGCCAGCCCCTGCCCATTACCGTGGGACCCGCCGGAGCCGCCGCCGGTGCCTCCGGTCTCGCCGCTCCCTCTCGCGGTGGCCGCTCCGAGCGCAGGCACCGCAGGCGGCGGGACCCGGCCCCGGGACCCCGCACCCCCGGCGGGGCAGGATCCAGCCCCGGAACCCCGCAGCCCCGGCAGGGCAGGACCCAGCCTGGGGACCCCGCACCCCGCAGGGGCAGGATCCAGCCCCCGCCCCGGGGCCGCTGCAGGGTGGGGCCGCAGGTAGGACGGGACCCCAGCGCTGCCTCGGGGACCCCCCCCCAGGACCCGTCGCGGGTGGGATGCCCATGGGGCGGGAAAAAGATGCTGAAGCAGGGTCTGGATGGAGGGGCCCGGGGGATCCGGGGGCTGGAACAGGGACACGGCGCCGCTTTCCCGCAGCCGAGATTTGTCTGGGGGCAGGAGGCTGCGGAGGCGTCGGGAGCTCTGGGAGGGGCCGGGGAGGAGCCGGGCAGAGCCCCCCGGCCCCGGGGACAGGGCTGGCGGCTCCTCCTCGGAAGGCAGGGACGGAGCAGCACAGCCCGCGGGGTGCGAGCACCGGGAGGGAGCCGCCTGCGGCGGGGACACGGCGGGCGCAGCCCCGGGACCCCTCTGAGAGGAGCTGCCGCCAGCCTCGGTGCCACCAGGCTCTATGTGGGACGGAGCTGGCCATGGAGAAGTTGTACCTGGCAGGGAGCAGCCTGTGGACCATCAACGGCTCTCTGGCGAACAGCAGCCTCCGCCTGGAGAACCGGAGCTCCGCGGGCAGGAACAGCACCACCGACCCCCTGAAGAGGAACGAGGACATGGCCAAGGTGGAGGTGACCGTCCTCTGCCTCATCCTCTTCCTCGCCCTGACCGGCAACCTGTGCGTGCTGCTGGCCATCCACACCACCCGCCAGAAGCACTCCCGCATGTACTTCTTCATGAAGCACCTCAGCATCGCTGACCTGGTGGTGGCGATCTTCCAGGTGCTGCCCCAGCTCATCTGGGACATCACCTTCAGGTTCTACGGCCCGGACTTCCTCTGCCGGCTGATCAAGTACCTGCAGGTGGTGGGGATGTTCGCCTCCACCTACATGCTCCTGCTGATGTCCCTGGACCGCTGCCTGGCCATCTGCCAGCCGCTGAGGTCGCTGCACCGCAGGGCCGACCGCGTCTCGGTGCTGCTCACCTGGCTGCTGTGCCTGCTGGCCAGCATCCCCCAGATCCACATCTTCTCCCTGCGGGACGTGGGCAATGGGGTCTACGACTGCTGGGCGGACTTCATCCAGCCCTGGGGGCCCAAAGCCTACGTCACCTGGATCACCCTCATGGTCTACATCATCCCCGTGCTGATGCTGAGCGTCTGCTACGGCCTGATCAGCTTCAAGATCTGGCAGAACGTGAAGCTGAAGATGGCGCCGGGGCCCGGCCCTGGCGCGGCGCTGAGCCCCGGTGCCCGCGGCGGGCAGGCCTTTGCCAGGGTCAGCAGCACCAGGCTCATCTCCAAAGCCAAGATCCGCACGGTCAAGATGACCTTCATCATCGTGCTGGCCTTCGTAGTCTGCTGGACACCCTTCTTCTTCGTGCAGATGTGGTCTGTGTGGGACACCAATGCTCCACACGAAGGTAGGTCCTGTCCTGTCCTCTCCTCTCCTGCCCTCCCCACGCTGCAGGGGCTGCCGCAGGGCCACCCACAGCAGCCAGAAGCTGCTCCAGGCTGGGTCTCGGCGGGTGGGGAGGAGGCAGGAGAAGTCCTGAGCGCGGAGAACTGTGCTGGCTCTGGAGCAGGCTGCCCAGAGAGGTGGTGCAGTCTTCTTCTCCAGAGAGTTTCGAGCCCCATCTGGAGCGCTCCTGGGTGAGCCTGCTCTGGCAGGGGGCTTGGACTGGCTGACCTCTGAGCTCCCTTCGATCCCCACCAGCTGGCACCACCGAGGGGCAGCAGTGCCTGCGCCTGGCCGGGGCAGAGCTCAGCCCCGGGAGATCCGTGGCTGCCACAGCACAGGGGTCAGGCTGTGTGGGTGGTGGCCTGGGGGCTTTCACTGTCCCCATCAGCTCAGCCCTCCTGGGGGGCTGCCTGGGGGTCCCTGATGGTGCGATCAGGTGCTGGGAGCTCAGCCCTGCCCCGGCTGGAGGAGAAAACTGCGCAGCACCAGCGCCGACCTCTCTGCTGTGCCCTTCTCTCCCCCCTCACTTCTCTGCTTTTTCCTGCTCTTTTTCTCTCTTTTCCCCATTTCCCGCACCCCGGGCCCCTGCTGCTGTTGTTTTGTCCCTGACTCCTCAGGCTCCTCAGCCCCTGATTTATGAGCCAGGGCTTTTCCTACAGGAGCCAGTGGCACCCAGTTGCCCTTTTTTATCCTTGGTGCTGGCTGCTCCTGGCACTGAGGCTGCAGAGAGGGAAATAGCTTCTCCTTGGCCCCACACGCCCGGAGCTCTGCCAGTCGCTGCTGTCCCCAGTGGCGGTGGCCAATGCCCCTCTGCACCTGCAGGGACACCCAGGCTGCTTTAGAGAACTCTGTGCAAGTTTGCAGGGTGGCAGGAAGGGAAGAAAAGGGCCCCCAGGGGCAGCTCTTTGGGCAGCCTGACCCAGCCCCACAGAAATGCTGAGCCTGGGGGTGTCAAAGACCAGCCAGGAGCTTACACTGTGCTCTCCTTTGCCTTCTCTAAGCCTCCTGCAGCACACAGTGCTCTGTGCAGAGCCCAACGTCTCCTGCAGCCCCTGGGCGTCTTTTTTACCAGGGACTGAAGCTGGTGGCCTGGCTCCAGCTCTCCAAACTGCCTCTTTCACTGCTTGGCTTTCAGGAGCAGCAGAGCCCAGCGTGGTGCCCTCCCCAGGCACTGCTGGCAGCCAGCCCTTGCTTCCCACCCACTTCAGGCAGGTGGAGACCCCTCGTGTGTGCTCCCGGGGGTGCAGCCATGTCCCGGCCGTGGGCTGGAGGTCAGAGGGCTTCCACCTGGCCCAGCCTCCAGCAGACTCCTCTGCCCTCTCCTCTTCCTCTGCCCTCTCCTCTTCCTTTCTGCTCGCTTCCTTCTCGCTCTCTTCTCTCCCTCCTCTCCCTGGAGCAGGCTCTGTGCTGCACACACCCTGTGGATGAGGGTCATTGATGTGGCACTCTGAGCCTTGAGCCAAAGTTGGCTTCAAGCAGCTGTGGAGGCAGCAGTGGGGCTGTGACTCTGATCGAGTGGTGCCTTCATCCTGGGAGCTGCTGCCCTGGCCCGTGGGCAGTGAGTGATGGCATCTCTCTCTGCATGGGCATCATCACCTTCCACTTCTGCAGCAGCTCCTGCAGCAGAGTCCTGCCCGGGCACTGCCCCTCCCTCCCCTAGCACCGCTGGGATGGGGGACACCGGGAGCCTGGTGAGGAGGAAACGTCCCTGAGGGACAGAGCTGGCTCCTGGCAGCACCTCGGAGGGTTCTGCAGGCAGAGATCCAGGCTGAGGACCTGCCCTGCTCCGTGAAATCCAATTTGTTTCCCGCAGGGAGGGAAGAGCTGAGTCAGCCGTGGCTGGGAGGGTTGGAGAGCAGAATGTTTGGGGAGAAATCGTTTGATCTATTCCAGGGCTTGTGCCTGGGATGTGCGAGCTGCTCCCTGGGGACCTCCCGCAGCGGATGTGGGCAATTAAAGACGGTCGGAGCTGGCACCTCCGGGGCAGGAATTATTCGTGAGCTGGCTGGAGGGCAGCTGGGGAGCCAGAGCTGGGGCGTCTCACTCCTCCTGCACATCAGAATCCCTGAACCCTGTGTGGAGTTTTGCAGAGGCAGAAAGGGACCAGAACCACCAAGACCCATGTCCTCATGGCTGCTGTGAACCCTGAGAGCACAGGGAGGAGAGAGGATGGGCTGAGGACAGAGGCAGCAGAATAAAAGCCCTGTCCCTGTCCACAGCCACTTCATGGAGCCCACAGGGGTCTGGGGCTGCCCTTCCTTGTCCCAGCTGCTGTGGTGGGTGTGGGTCCCACCACCCCCTCTCATAGAACCACAGAATCCTTTTGGTTGGAAGAGACCTTTCAGATTGTGGAGTCCCACCCTGACCCCAGCACTGCCAGGGCACCACCACCCCATGGCCCTCAGCACCACACCTGCAGGGCTTTGAAACCCCTCTGGGGATGGGGACTCCACACTGCCCTGGGCAGCCTAAGGTCACAGCCCAGGAGCAGGGGATGACCAGGGGCCAGGGAGAGGATGGAAGCCACCAGTCTGCCTCAAACTGGCCACTGGTGGGGAGCTGCAGGGGCAGAGCTGCAGGAGGGGAGCTGCAGCAATTCTGGGGGAAGAACACTGCAAATAAGTTACTTGAACCCTGACTTGCTTCCTCCCTTTTTGCTCACAACCTCTTCTGTGCTGGTGTCCTGCCCGTGGTGTTCCTGCAGGCAGAGCAGCCTGTCCCTGGCATGGGAGGAGGCATCGTGGTGCCAGCAGAGCTCAGGGCTCCTTGCAGAGCCCATCACAGTGCCTGCCCAGGCCCCACCTCAGAACCCCAGACTGGTTTGGGTGGGCAGGGACCCCAAAGCTCCTCCAGTGCAGCCCCCTGCAGCCAGCAGGGACAGCCCCAAGCAGGGCAGGCTGCCCACAGCCCCAACCACCCTGCCCTGCCCTGCTGCCAGCCAGGGGGCAGCTCCCAGCTCTCTGGGCAGCCTGGGCCAGGCTCTCCCCACCCTCAGCATCAAACCTTTCTCCCTCTCTCCACTCTCAGTCTCCCTCTTGGAGCCCAAACCATCCCCCTTTGTGCTGTCCCAGCAGGATCCCTGCTCTAGAGTCTGTCCCCAGCTTCCTGATTGTCCTCCTGAAGCACTGCAAGGCCACCAGCAGCTCTCCCTGCAGCCTTCTCCTCTGCAGGCTGCCCAAGGCCAACTCTCCCAGCCTGGCTCCCAGCAGAGGGCTTCCAGCCCTGCCAGCACTGCTGTGCCCTCCCCTGGCCCTGCTCCATCGGCTCCCTGCCTGTGCTGTGCTGAGCACCCCGGGGCTGGGCTGTGCCGTGCCCAGGGCGCTGTCCCTGGCCGCCCTGCCCTGACTGTGCCTTCCGCCCTGCAGCCTCCCCGTTCATCATTGCCATGCTGCTGGCCAGCCTGAACAGCTGCTGCAACCCCTGGATCTACATGCTCTACACCGGGCACCTCTTCCACGACCTGCTGCGGCGCCTGCTCTGCTGCTCCCGGCGCTGCCTCAAGTCGCGCCCCGCCTGCCGCCTGCCCGTGGCCAGGAAGAGCAACTCCTCCTCCTTCGTGCTCAGCTGCAGGAGCACCAGCCAGAGGAGCTTCGTGCAGCCCTCCACCACCTGAGGACGTCTCCCCCGGGGCCTGGCGCTGCCGTGCCGCCTCCGGCGCTCCCCGGTGGGCAGCTGGGGCTCGGACACGCAGGGGCTGTGCGCAGAGAGCTGTGGGTGTGTCTGCGGCAGCCGCAGGGCTCCTCAGCTAACCCAGCTGGGCCTGGGGGAGCACTGCTGAGCTCCACCTGCCTGTGCTGCCCGGCCCCGGGCAGCAGGGACCCGCTCCAAGCCCTCTAACCGGTGACCTCGGTGGCATTTTGCTGCTGGGAGGTGCAGGCTCTGCCCCAGAGTGTCCTGAGCTGCTGGGGCATGTGCACAGTGTCCCGTGGGGTGCACAGGGTGATGGGTACCACTTGAACACCAACTCCACCTCTGCCTGCAGCGGGAATCCCATGGGATGCCAACGCTGGGCACCGTGCTTGCTTCACCTGAAGTGCTGTGGGGCAGAGGCATTCCCAGCCCTGCCTCCCCGCATCCCATCCCTGCATCTCCCCTCCAGCCCTGCCTCCCCGCATCCCATCCCTGCATCTCCCCTCCAGCCCTGCCTCCCTGCATCCCATCCCTGCATCTCCCCTCCAGCCCTGCCTCCCTGCATCCCATCCCTGCACCCCTGCTCAGTGCCAGCACCCCTTCCCCCAGCTTGAACCCCTAGGAGGCACAGCGCAGGGCAGCCCCCTGGGCAGTGGGCACAGTGCTGGGGGCAGGGGCAGCTCTAATGCCCAGGTGTCTCTGTGCCCCTGCTCCATGCCCCACGTTTGCTGGGTGTGCTGCAGGCCTCTCCAGAGCTGGGTCGGGAGAGTGGCTCTGTGGGGCTGGGTGGAGGCCCCAGAGCCGAGCTTCTGCCCTGGTTCGCTGCAGGCTGGCACCGTGACCTGCTGGCACCATGACCTGCTAGCACCATGATCTGCTGGCACCGTGACCTGCTGGCTCCTGCTCGTGCATGGAGCTTCTCTGGGCAAGAAGTTCCTGACAATAAAGGTTTTCTGACTGTGTCCTGGTGGAAGGCGGCAGGGGAGGGGCAGGAGTCAGAGGAGGAAGGGAAGCAGCCCCTGGACCTCAAGACCCTGCCGGGTGATGCTGTCCATGCAGTCCTGCGCCAGGCACTTGAGGTCTGCGCCTCGGCTGCTGCCATCCTGTGGCGCTCCCTGGGATGTCTGTGCTGGGTGGGAGAGCTGAGGCGAGGTGCAAGTGGCGGCAGCTGTCCCACGGCTCGGTGGCAGTGGACTCTGGTGACTGTGGACAGATGCTGCTGGCTCTCCTCACCTCCTGCCTCCTCCCAGCGCAGCAGCTGGTGGGGATGTGCAGGAGCAAGGTCTGCCTGGGCCGGGGAAGGGTTGGGATGGAGATGAGGAACAATTTCTGTGCTGCAGGAGTGGTCAGGGACTGGCACAGGCTGCCCAGGGAGCTGGTGGAGTCCCCGTGCCTGGAGGGGGTGCAGGAGCCCTGTGGCCGTGGCACCTGGGGCCATGGTTTGGGGGCCATGGTTTGGGGGCCATGGTGGGGCTGGGTTGATGTTGCCCTGGATGGCCTGGGAGGGCTTCTCCAGCCCTAACCATTCCATGGTAGTGTGGTTTGACCTCCCACGTTCGGGAGGAGCATGACAAAGTGTCTTAGAGGTCTGCTTTGTTTTGTCTCTGCCATGCCCAGGTGCAGCTCCAGGCTTCCTCTGATCTGCTGCTAGCAGCTCCAGGTGAGCTCTCAGCACACCTGCTGAGCACCACCCAGCACCCTCAGCACCTTTTACCAGCCTGCTTTAAACTCTTAGGAAAGCTCAGAGCCTTTTCCTCCCCTCATCACCTCCTTCCTCCTTGGCAGCAATCAGCTCCTGCACAAAATAAGGGGTGGGGAGCCCAGGGCGGGCTGCATCCTCCCCCTGCCAAGGAGGACACAGCTTGGTGCTGGATCTTACCTGGCTTGGCACACAGAGCCAGGAGGCAGCTCTGGGACAGGTAGGACCTTGCCTTACAAGCCCTGGCTGCAGTTACTGGTTGTGGTTATGGGGTGGGGAGGCAGCTGGGGTCCCCCCCAGCCATGCCTGGAGAGCCTGAACTCCCCAGCTGAGTGATGCTACAGCCCAGGGCTGAGCTCCTGAGGTGGGGAGGGGGAGAAGGGGAAATGGGGATGGGGAGGGTGGGCTCCAGGCTTGTCCCAGTGGAAGGAGATCAAATGTGCTGCTGAAAAGCTTTTCCTGGGGGTGAATAGCAAGAGAGCTGCTGGCATGAGTGAGGAGTCCCCCACGTGCAGGGAGCCCCTGGACCACCGTGGTGGGGAGAGCAGAATTCAGGAGGTTTTGGGGTTCAGGCCATGAGCTGCTAGAACAGGAGAAGAAAATGCAAAGTAGTGCTGGGGTTGCTTAAACAATTTTTATCCCCCCCCCCCCCAGCAGCTCATGCTGAGTGGTGTTAGAGCCCTTCCCCCCTGCTAAACATCTTCCGTCCCTCCTGCACCTCCCTTCCCCTCCAGGTGGGCTGCTGGTAGCCCCCGGGGCCGTGTTGCTGTGGAGCAATGCAGTCCAGAGTCCCAGGTTGCTGGAGGAGCCCCAGCAGCCAGCCTGCCTCTTCCTTCTCCTTGGCATGGCTCTAGAAGAGGCTTTGGCTCCAAGGCTTTGCTGGGAGCCAAGGGGAAGAGCAGAGCAATACAGCTGAGAGTAACCTCTGAGCAGACCTGAGTCAGCAACGTGCTTGAGGCCAGGGCCAGAAACATTTGAGTGCCTCAGGGCTGGAGCCTGGCTTCTGGAAGAGGCAGTGCAGAGGAACTGGCAGCACAGGGCAGGACACAGCTCCCCTCACCCCTGTGCCCACAGGGAGCAGTGTCCCGCAGCTGCTCCTTCCTCTGCTGCCACAGCTCACCTCGGGGGCACCGGCTGGGGGGAAGGGCTGGGGCAGAGTGCTGGGTGTGGGGCAGAGCCCCAGGGGTCAGCCTGGTCCTGCCCCATCCCTGTGCCAGGACAGGAGCTCAAGCGGGGCCAGCCCTTGCTGGGGCACAAAGGTGCTGCTGCAGGCCAGAGCTGGTCCAGCACCACGGAGCAGCCACCCCGGGAGGGGTGTCCCCAAGGCTTTCCTTCAAGCCATGCCCGAAGATCTGCCAACCCTGGGTGCCCCTCGTGGTGCTGCCCCTCTCTGCACCTTCCATGCCATGGTGATGCACAGGGCAGCTGCCCCCTCTGCTGGGCTGCCCACCAGGCATGAGGGTGCTGCATGGGGTGGCCCAGCTCAGCAGATGCCCCCAGAGGGCAGCGACCTTGCCTCGCTCAGGATGCTTCCTGCACCAATGCTCCTGGGTCTCAAAGCTTTGCAGCCCTGCCAGGCAGAACCAAGCTCGTTTGCAGCCTGTGCTGGGCAGCTCTGGGCACAGCAACCACCTGCAGCCAGCAGCAGTTCCCAGCCAGGGCTCCTCTCGGTGCCTAGAGCAGAGGATGCAGCAGCAGGCAGGCTCTGGGCCCCCGCAGCCGCAGGTTGCGGTCCAGGAGATGCTGAGGTCCCTCCTGCACGATGCCGAGGGCGCTGGAGGGCAGAGGGCTTGTCCTGGGCTGCTCGCCAAGCCTCCAGGAGCTTCATTTCTCCTAGGGTTGGCTCTGGGGTGCAGTAAGGAGCAGCCCCGCAGGGCGCTGGGCACGGAGGGCCGGAGCAGGGCAGCCCGCAGGCAGGGGTGGCAGCCTGAGCGCTGGGTGAGGGCGCCCGCGGGCACCTAGGTCTCCTTCCGGAGAGCCACCCTGACGTTGGAGCAGACCTTGGAGAGCGCCTCGAAGAGGGGGTCGCAGAAGGTGTGGATGCAGAGCGAGTAGATGCGGCTGACGCACTGGATCTCGATCAGGTAGCTCTTGATGCAGGGCACCACCGCCCAGATGTGGCAGAAGGAGATGAGGGCGAAGAGGAAGCCCCAGAGGACCGCCAGGGGGATGCCCAGCACGGCGGAGAGCAGCCGGTAGCACCAGTACTTGCTGACCGTGAAGGTGGTGTAGCTGCCCTTCCACACCCCGTCGAAGCTGTAGGTCCCCACCGGCTCCGCGATCACATCCTCGAACTCCACCTGCGGCTCAGGGGGGGCTGCGGCTCAGGGGGGCTGCAGCGGGGGCTGCAGCTGGAGGGGCTTTCGAAGTGGGAAAGGCAGGGCTGGGGGAGTCGGGCTGGCAGCTGGGGCTAGAGGTGGGCTCAAGGCACTGGTATGACCCCTCGGCTGCTGGTGGCACCTCCAGGCTGGGGAGCAGGTAGATGTTCCCCAGGGGTGCTGCCTGGCACAGGGGGAGTGGGCTGGAGGCTGTCCTGGTCCTTGGCAGCATGGCTGATGGCAGGGGGTGGTGCCCACAGGCTGGCACCTTCCTGGGCTGAGGCTGCTGGGAGGTGCTGGGGTGGTGTGGCACAGATGTGGGGCAGGCTGCTGGGAACCCGCTCGAGATACCGAGGGGCCTGGCAGCTGTCATGGGCACCTCTTGCTGTGCCACAGGGATGCCCATCCGTGTTGTCACCCTCCCAGCTCAGCCTGGGGGTTAGCTTGCCCGTGCCAAGGTTTTAGCTGTGGCAGAGCTTTGGTGCACGAGTGCAGGCTGCATCGAGGACAGAGGTTCTGTGGCCAGGCTCTGGCTGCGCTGTGCCCCCTGGCGCCTCACCCACTCTGAGCTCTCAAATAGCTCTAACAAAGCCCTGCCACCTCCTGTCCTCCTCTGGGCCAAAGCTATCTCTGGTGTTGCTCTGCCAACGCCCAGAGCAGGCAGAGGGCAGCCTGCAGGAGCAGCTTTGTTCAGCCACAGCTCCTCGGGGGCAAAAATAGGACCCAAGAGGTTTGCTGCAGCCTTCTGCTGCCCTGTGGGAGAGGCAATCTGCTGCCACCTGGGACAGCAGCCAGCCGGGAGCCCAGGGGCTGGAGGTGAGCAGTGGTACAGAACCACAGAGCCCAGAGGTGGTCTCTAGGCTATGGGCTGCCCCTGACCTTGTCTCCCCACCCCTGGCACCGAGCAGGGCATCTCCCAAAGCTGGAGAGTGCACCCAAGGCATGGGCAGCATGGCATCAACTGGAGCCGTGCAGAGCAGCCATCTGGGCTGTGGCCATACTGGCGGTGGGGCAGGCGGTGGCGGGGGGGGGCAGGGGCAGGCAGGGGCAGGCGGTGGCGGGGGGGGCAGGGGCAGGCGGTGGCGGGGGGGGGCAGGGGCAGGCGGTGGCGGGGGGGGGCAGGGGCAGGTGGCAGGCAGGGGCAGGGGCAGGCAGGGGCAGGGGCAGGGGGGGCAGGGGGGGGGGGGCAGGGGCAGGCGGTGGAGGGGGGGCAGGGGCAGGCAGGGGCAGGGGCAGGCGGGGGCGGGGGGGGCAGGGGCAGGCGGTGGCAGGGGCAGGGGCAGGCAGTGGTGGGGGGGCAGGGGCAGGGGCAGGCGGGGGCAGGGGCAGGTGGGGGCAGGCAGTGGCCCTGCAGCCCAGGGCACAGTCACCTCCTGAGGGATGCACTCCCGGGGCTTGGAGCCCTGGCTGAGGCCAGGCCACACACAGCATAGCCACGGCAGAGTTCAGGGTCACAGAGTGGGCAGGGTTGGAAGGGACCTCGAAGCTCATCCAGTGCCAGCCCCCTGCCATGGGCAGGGACCCCTCCCACCAGCACAGGCTGCTCAAGAGCCGGCCTGGAACACCTCCAGGGAGGGGGCATCCACAGCCCCCCTGGGCAGCCCGTTCAGCATCTGTCCCTGCTCCCTGCCAAGGCTGCTGGCTCCGGGGGGGTGGGGGGAGCCCTACCTTCACCACGTCCTCGTTGATGTGCTTTGGGTCCCTGTTGACCAGGTCGATCTCCTTGGTGTGCTGGTCCTTGATGATGATCCTCTCCTCCAGCTCGCTGTGCTCCTCTGCCATGGCTGCCCCGGCTCGGCACTGGCACTGGGCAGGGGCTTTGCTGGGGAGGCTCCAGCCCCCCCGCCACCCGGAGCAGCTGCCCTGGGCCCCTGGCAGGGCTCCAGGCTAAAATTAAAGCCCAGCCTCTGCTGGCTGCCGTGAGGTGCCCCTTACAGGGCTGCGCTGGGACGCCTCGCGGGTGGGGGCGTGTCTGTGGGTGGCTGCTGGCTCCTGGGCCGGGGCAGGGGGGCAGGGGTGGGGGTTTAACCCACTGCAGGCCTGGGGGCTGCAGCACCACAGCTGCACGTGGAGCCCTGCCGGTGCTGCGCCCATGGGGCACACCTGAGACCTTCCCCAGCCTTGTGCCTGCAGGGCCGGCCGCGTCTCTAGCCGGGGTCACTGCTGGTCGCTGGCAAGGCTGGCAGTGCCACCTGCGACGCTGGCGCTGGCTGGAGCACCCAGATGAGCCTTGCTGGTGGCCCATGGGCAGCACCCGAGCCTGCAGCTGGTCCTGCCTGCACAGCTCTTGTGCTGATGCAGCCCAGCAGAGGCAAGAAGGGACAGGAGAGAAGGGTGGGAGGGAGGAGTGCCCTGAGGGGGCTGCTCAGCTGGCATGGCACAGGGCAGGAGGGCATTTGAACTGCAGCAGGCTGCTGCCTTCTGGAGCTGCCAGTGCCCGGCCAGGGCTGCCTGTCACAGAGTCACGGAATGGCTTCTGTTGGAAGAAGCATGGCACAGGGGGGCAGAGGAGGATGGCAGCGTGGCTGTGGGCTGCAGGATGTGATGCCCAGGGCTGCACTGTGCCCGGCCCTGCTCCACCTCTCCCTGGCATCGCTGCCAGCACCACTCACTTGCTGCTCCTGGCTGTCCCCTCCCTGGCTTTGGTGTGCCAGGCGTGGGAGGAGGAGAATGTGGAGCCCCTGGGGGGGCAGCTGGGTGGGTGAGGAGCTGCAGCAGCAGTGGGGATTGTGTTGCACTGCAGGCTATGAATAGCCTCAGTTCTGGGGACTGCAGGCTGTGAGTGGCACAGGGGCTGTGCTGGAGGAACTGCAGCCTGGGGCTGCCAGTGCCTGCTGGCAGCCAGGCTGGCAGTGCCCAGGACAGGTGGCAGAGGCAGCTTCAGCAGCTGTTGGTGTTCTCCAAGGGATGGATGCTGGGGAGAGAGGCACTGAAAGGTTCTGCTGGCCATGGGTGGCAACCCTCTGCCAGCCTGCCCGGACAGGAGGCTCAGCCTTGTGGCAGTGTCCTCCTGGCACAGCTCACAGCTCAGCTGCACTGCCACAAGGCATCAGCAGGAAGAGATTCTTCAGAGTGAGGCTGGGGAGAGCCTGGCACAGGCTGCCCAGGGAGGCTGTGGCTGTCCCCTCCCTGGAGGTGTCCAAGGCCAGGCTGGATGAGGCAACCTGGGCTGCTGGGAGATGTCCTCTGAACCATCTCCTCCTGGCTCTGGGCAAAGCTGCTCTTAAATGCTGGACAAATGCCTGTCCTGGAGCAGCTCGGGGGGCAGCAGAGCAGCTGGTGCAGGGGCAGCAGCTCGGGGGCAGCAGAGCAGCTGGTGCAGGGGCAGCAGCTCGGGGGCAGCAGAGCAGCTGGTGCAGGGGCAGCAGCTCGGGGGCAGCAGAGCAGCTGGTGCAGGGGCAGCAGCTCGGGGGGCAGCAGAGCAGCTGGTGCAGGGGCAGCAGCTCGGGGGCAGCAGAGCAGCTGGTGCAGGGGCAGCAGCTCGGGGGGCAGCAGAGCAGCTGGTGCAGGGGCAGCTCTGTCACCCTCTGCAGTGGCTTCACAACCAAAGGATCGTTCTGGCTGGCAAAGCCCTCTCAGCTCACCCAGCCCAACCAGCTTCTGCCTCTGCCAAGCCTGGGCCTCAGCCATGGCCCTCAGAGCTCTGCCTCTCCAAAGCACCTCCAGGGATGGGGGTTCCACCGCCTCCCGGGCAGCCTGCGCCAGGCTTTGGGAACCCTTTCAGGGAAGAAGTTTCTGCTAATGTCCAACCTGACCCTGCCATGGTGCAGCCTGAGGCCCTTTGCTCTGGTGTGGCAGGGGGCTGTGGGCAGTGCCCAGAGCTCTGCCCACCTGCACCCTGCTCGTCCTGGGGACACAGAGTCCTGGCTTATGGGCTGCTGGTGCCCCAGCTGAGCTGGGCTGTCACAGCAATGCTGCTGGCTGGTGCCAAGCCTGCTCTGAGGGAAAGCAGCCCCAAGGAGCTCAGGAGCTGCTGCTGCTCCTCAGCTGGAGGCAGGGGGGGACAGCTCTGGGGCAGCCCCCTCCCTGCTGGTGTTTGTATCTCCTCTTGGTCTCAGCTCTTCTCTCTCACCCCAGCTCTCGGCATTCCTTTGGGTTTTCATTTCAAAATAGCTTCTCTTGGCTTCTCCTTATCAAGTGAGAGCCTCTGCTGATGCCTCACTCGTGGCAGGGCCAGCTGGGCAGGCTGCTGGGCACATTTAACCCCTTGGGGTGCTGCTGGGGAGCCAGCCTTGCCTCTGGCACTGCTTTGTCCCTGCTCATTGCTCTGCTCCATGGCTGCTCTGTCCCTTCCAGCAAAGAGGAACAGAGCTCCAAGCTGCAGGGCAGGGAGCCAGGTGAGGAGAGGAGGCACTGCCAATGTGTGGAACACCACTGCCAGGCTCAGAAGGTTCTTCTGTACCAAGCCACAGCAAGTGATGGAACTCAGGCAGCTGGAAGAGGCTTGCTGCAAGGGAATGTCCCCAGGGCAGGAGCTCAGTGAGCCCCAGGGGTGGCAGCTTGGGTTCTACCCCAACCACCTGCTCTGCTCCCCTCAGCCCAGCCTGTCCTGAGGAGCAGAGGTCAGCACTCTAGTGGAGAGCGAAAGCCAAGGCCAGGCCTGCGGCTCCAGCAGTGCTCAGCTGCTGGCACCCAGCTTAGGCTTGGTGGGACAGTGGAGGCTGCCTGGGAGCCCTGGGGTGGCCCTGGGGTCCTTCCTCAGTCTTGGGTACCTGCTGTGTTGCAAGGAGAGACCACGAAGAGCTTTTGGCTCTGCTCCTTCCTGAGTGTGGAAGGACCAACTCTGACTGTCCTGGGCTTGAAGGGGAAGCTTGGGAGGACAGAACTGGAGAGCCTCTTGCAGCCTGGGCTGCAGCCAGCCTGGTGGTGTTCAAGGGAGCTCTGGTTGGTGGTGTCAGGACTGCACTGCAGCCCCCAGGCTGGCAGCTTTTGCCAAGAGAGATGTGAGAGGAAGGAGGGCAAAGAGCTGAGCCCCTTGGGAGGCCAGGGGAAAAGCCACCCTGGTACCCTGGCATGAGCAAGGGGAGCTGGAGGAGACTGGTGCTGGGCCTGGCCACCCAGGGGGTTGCTGTAGCCCTTTGGGATGGTTCAGTTCCCCTTTGTTGCCCAGGGGCTTTTGCAGTGCTCCCTTGCTGGCTGCTCCAGTGGGGCCGGTGGTTTGGAGGCCAGGGTTGGAAGCTCAGCAGCTCAGCACTCCTTGGAAGGACTCTGAGTTGGGCTTTGAGCAGAGCAGTCCATGGAGCTGCAGAGCAGAGAGCAGTGGCTGCTGCCACTCAGAAAGCAGAGCAGAAGCTGCTCTCTGGCTGATCTCATGGCAAAGATGTGCAGAGGGACCCTGCCTGGCTGGGGCAGGGCCAGGAGCCCCCAGTGCCTGCAGATAACCCCTCTCAAGCCCTGGGAGGGAGGGGCAGGCTCCTCCTAACCCAGTGCAGAATGCAGAGGGCTATTTCCAGCCCGGGGAGCTCTGCTGCTTTCAGCTGCTGCTCCCTGCCCTGTTCTTCTCCTGACCTATTGTGGTGCTGCTGGCAGCCCAGGAGCTCAGTGCTGGGAGGACTCAGGCTCCAGTAAAACCAGCGAGCCAAAGCAGCAGTGCTGGGGCTGGTGGCCAGGCAGTGGCCCTGATGGTCAGGCTGGCAGGGCCTGGGGGTCCCTGGCAGGTGCCTGAAGTCTTGGGGTGACTTAAGCCAGAAGAGAAGAGGCCAAGCTTGTGAGCAACCAATGCCCCTGGGGCCTTGAGTAACCTGGGAGGTGGGAGCTGCCCCATCCCTGGGAGCACTGCAGGCTGAGCTCTCTGGGGGCTCTGGGTGAGGATGCACTGCAGGGACTCTGCACTGGACCCTTCCAGCTCCCTTCTCAGCCCCAGTGTGGGCTCTGGGACCCCCTGTGCAGTGCTGCAGGCACTCAGGGGGAGCAGGGAAGCTCTTCCCACAGCACTTTGCTCTCTCTCCAGCACCCTTTGTGGCAGCCAGCATCAGGGAGTCCCAGAATGGGTTGGCCTGGAAGGGACCTCAGAGCTCATCCAGCCCCAAGCCCCTGCCATGGGCAGGGACCCCTCCCTACCAGCCCAGGTTGCTCCAGGCCTCATCCAGCCTGGTCGTGAACACCTCCAGGGAGGGGGCAGCCACAGCCCCCTGTGCCACCCTGCGGCTTTGTTTGACTTCATCTTCACAGCATCCCCTGGAGTGCTGCACCCAGCCCTGCTCTGTGGGGCAGATGTGGCCGTGCTGGGCTCTGCCCAGGGAGGTGCCAGGGGCCTCCTCTGCAGCCCCATCCAAGCAGAGCTGTTTGCCCCAGCTGATGCCCAGCACCACTGGCAGGAAGCTTTGCCCCCAGGCTTTTCTTTCCTGCTAGGCTTCATTTGCTGCAGGCAGAGGCAGCCCCGTGCCCTGGGCAGGTGCTCTGCCATCTCATGGCTCTCTCAGCCACGGTGAGTGAGCAGCTCTGGGGACTGTGCCCTGTGATTTATTTATGGGGGAGGCAGTGGAGCCCTTCAGGAATCTGGATGCTCTCACGTCCTCTGGAGCACAGCCAGCAGCCAGGACCTCATCTCTGCTGCTTTCATGGAAACAGGGTGCCCCAACCTCCCCTGAGCCCTGAGACTGTGCCCAGGGGAGGGCAACAGAGCTGGGGAAGGCTCTGGGGAGGGGCAGCTGAGGCAGCTGGGGGTGTGCAGCCTGGAGCAGAGGAGGCTGGGGGAGACCTCATTGCTCTCTGTAGCTCCCTGGGAGGAGGCTGCAGCCAGGGGTTGGGCTCTGCCCCTAGTCACAGGTGAGAGAGAGAGGAGAAGGCTGAAATTGTGCCAGGGAGGCTGGAGAGGAGGAACAATTTCTGTGCTGCAGCAGTGGTCAGGGACTGGCACAGGCTGCCCAGGGGGTGGTGGAGTCCCCATGCCTGGAGGTGCTCCTGAAACCCATGGCCATGGCAGCTGGGGCCAGGGTTTGATGCCCATGGTGGGGCTGGGTTGAAGGTTGGCTCAGTGACCTCAGAGGTCTCTTCCACTTCCAGCACTTCCATGGCTCTGTCCTACAGGAACCAGGCAACCTCCCCAGTGTCCAGGAGCCAAAGAGTGCCAGGTGCCCACCAGAGACCTTTCAGTGGAGCTGGGCAATGCCATCTCAGAGACACTAAGGTTGCTGTGCTCAGGACAAGAGGCAGGCAGAGAAGAAATTGCCTTTGCTTGGTTCCGCTGCCTTCCTGGGGCTGGCAGCCTGGCCTGCCCACACCACTGGCCAGAGAAGGCTGAGTCAGACCTGGAGGGGAGGCTGCAGCCGGAGCCTTGTGCCCCCAGGGTGCTGGCAGCGCAGCCCAGGGCACCTTCCCCTTGTGCCATGGCCTGCCAGGAGCCCTCTGCTGCCACGGGGGGAGCAGGGCATGGAGTGTGTGGTGAACCCAGGCCATGAGGTGGCTCCTCCTGTGCCTCCTGGCTGTGCCCAGGCTCTCCCTGCTCCCCAGCCTGGCTCTCAGGTGGGTGCCTGCTCGGCACAGCAGGTTGGGCTCTCGGGGGAACCTCTCAGCTGCAGGGCAAGACGCTGAGGGCCGGCGAAGCTGCTGGGGGCATGCAGGAGCCAGATCCTGCCAGGTGCTGCTCTGCCTGCCAGGGCTGCAGCTGGGGCCGGGCCCCTGCAGGCGACCCGGGAGCGTGGTGCAGCTGCAGCTGGAGCTTTGCAGCCTGGGCTCTGCTGCTGTGGCCGTTGCCTGGCCGGGGCTGCTCCCGAGGGCGGAGGGAAGGAACGCTCACCGAGCTCCGGCCCCGGCTGCCCGTGGCAGCACAGCCCTCGCTGAGCTGCAGCGCAGGGTCCTGGTGCAGCAGCAGCTGTGCCGAGGCAGCTTTGCCTTCAGCTCTGTGCTGGCTGGGGGAACACGACCCTTGGAGCACACCCTGCTGGGTGAGGTGCTCCTTCCTCCCCTGGGCTGTGCTGGCACCTGGGCTCTGGGCAAGAGTCCTCTGCTCTCCCAGGTGCAGAGCTGGGCCTGTCCAGGCACCAGCAAGGGCTTGCAGGTTGCTTTCAGAGCTGAAGTGCCAGGAGCATGGAGTGGAAAACTCCCCAGGTGGGTGGGGGTTGCCCCAGGGCTCTGCTCTGCGTGGCTGTGCTGTGGGAGGCTGAGCTGGGCAGGGGCTGGTTGGATGCTGGTCAAACATTTCAGGGCTCAGAGATGATTTTTCTGCTTCAGAGGACAATGTTCTGCACTTCACACAGCAAAGAACACCCAGGGAAGAGCTCAAACGTGAGATGGATGCTTCCCCTGGGAGCTGGAGTGCTGCTGGCTCAGCAAGAAGCCAGGTGCTGAAGCTCTCAAATGGGGAGGGGAGAGCCTGGCCCAGGCTGCCCAGAGAGCTGCCCCCTGGCTGGCAGCAGGGCAGGGCAGGGTGGCTGGGGCTGTGAGCAGCCTGCCCTGCTTGGGGTTGGCCCTGCTGAGGGCAGGGGTTGAACTGGAGGAGCTTTGAGGTCTCTTCAGCCCAAACCACTCCATGATTTATATCCTTCCGTTGTGCCTCTCCTGAGTGACCTCAAAGGGCAGGAGGGCCTCACGTCCTCTGTCCCTTTGCTGTCCCTGAGCCATATGGCCTGAAGCTGTGCCAGGGGAGGGTTAGGCTGGAGAGGAGGAACAGTTTCTGTGCTGCAGGAGTGGTCAGGGACTGGCACAGGCTGCTCAGGGAGGTGGTGAAGTCCCCATGCTGAAGGGGTTCCAGAACCCTGTGGCCATGGCACCTGGGGGCATGGTTTGGTGCCCATGGTGGGGCTGGTGTTGGACTGAAGGATGTCAGAGGCCTTTTCCAAGCCAAGCAGCTGTGAGAGGCAATCCCTGAACACCACCCCAGGCATCAGCTGCAGCTCTGCAGCAGAGGGCTCCAGGAGGGGCAGCCCTGCTGCCTTTCTGGCTGAGCACTGCACCACCTCCAGCCCAAGGAGCACTTGGAGGTCCTGCTGTGAGGCACCGGGCAGACTCCTGCTCCTGGTTTCCATGAGCGTTTGGTGGCACCGGGGGGAAGCATCCCTCTGGAGAGCTACGAGACAGAGTGGGGGGAGGACAAAACCCTCTTCTCAGAAGGGGTGGGATGGGGGAGGGACGCAGGCTGGTCCTGCCCCCAGCACCAGGCGTGGGCAGAGAGCTCCATCTAGTGAGGCTCTGCCTGCCAGCTGCCCGCTCCGCGGCTCTCCAGACCTTGCCGGGGTTGCCTCCTGCTCGCCTCGGGCAGCTGTCCCTGGGCACTTCCACCCATGGGCATAGGAACCTGAAGGGTAGGCGGCAAGAGGCTGGGGCCAGGCTCTGCTCAGTGGTGCCCAGGGGCAGCACAAGGGGCCAGGGGCACAAACTGGCACCCAGGAGGTTCCATCTGAGCAGGAGGAGAAAGTTGTTTGTTGTGAGGGTGCTGGAGGCCTGGAGCAGGCTGCCCAGAGAGGTTGTGGAGTCTCCTGGTGTGGAGAGCTTCCAACCCCCTCTGGCCATGGTGCTCCTGCTTTGGCAGGGGTCTGGACTCCACCTCTAGGGGTCCATTCCAACCCCTCCCCTGCTAGGATTCTATGGTTCTGCTTGGGCTGTGGGAGCAGCTGCTGGGATGCTTTGGGCTTGCTGGGAGAGGATGGAGAGAGGAAGAACAGTGAGGCTGAGGAGGCACTGGAAGAGGTTTCCCAGGGAGGCTGTGGATGTCCCTTCCAGGCTGGATGAGGCCTTGAGCAGCCTGGGCTGGTGGGAGATGTCCCTGCCCCTGGCAGGGGGTTGGAGCTGGGTGAGCTCTGAGTCCCTTCCAGCCCATTCTGTGCATCTGTGGCAGTGACCCTGCCGTGCGCTGCTGTGCCCAGGGCTGGGAGGGGTGCGGCAGCCGCAGGGGAAGCAGGCTCCGAGCCCCCAGCGCTTCAGCTCCCCTCCCCCTGCAGGAGCGAGTCCCGCTGGAGCAGTGCCCACCAGCCCTGCGAGCAGGGGGAGGCTGACCTCTGACTGGCTTCTAGAGGCCACAAGGCCCTGGAGATGCCCGCGGGGTCTGTGCCCGCGGGGTCTGTGCCCGTGGGAGGCTGTGCCCGCCTGGGTCTGTGCCCGTGGGAGGCTGTGCCTGCCTGGGTCTGTGCCCGCGGGGTCTGTGCCCGTGGGGGGCTGTGCCCGCCTGGGTCTGTGCCCGTGGGGGGCTGTGCCCGCCTGGGTCTGTGCCTGCGGGGGCGCTGTGCCTGCGGGGTGCTGTGCCTGCGGGGCGCTGTGCCTGCCCGGGGCTGTGCCTGCGGGGCGCTGTGCCTGCGGGGCGCTGTGCCTGCGGGGCGCTGTGCCTGCGGGCGCTGTGCCCGCCCGGGGCTGTGCCTGCGGGGCGCTGTGCCTGCGGGCGCTGCCTGCGGGGGCGCTGTGCCTGCGGGGCGCTGTGCCTGCCCGGGGCTGTGCCTGCGGGGCGCTGTGCCTGCGGGGCGCTGTGCCTGCCCGGGGCTGTGCCTGCGGGGCGCTGTGCCTGCGGGGCGCTGTGCCTGCCCGGGGCTGTGCCTGCGGGCGCTGTGCCTGCGGGGCGCTGTGCCTGCCCGGGGCTGTGCCTGCGGGGCGCTGTGCCTGCGGGGCGCTGTGCCTGCCCGGGGCTGTGCCTGCGGGGCGCTGTGCCTGCGGGGTCTGTGCCTGCGGGGCGCTGTGCCCGCCCGGGGCTGTGCCCGCCCGGGGCTGTGCCCGCGGGGGGCTGTGCCTGCCCGGGGTTCTGTCTTTGTGTTCCCCCTCCTCCCGCAAGCAGGATGTGAGTAAAAATGTCCCTGAGATGCAAAACCACAGCAGCAGAACTTGGAGAACCTCAGGCAGGCAACTTCCTGCCCTGCTGTGGGGTTCCCAGCACTGACCTCAGAGGGTCACTTCTCCAGCTGCCAGCAGCAGAGCCCTTCAGCAGGGATGGAGAGAGCAGAGCTGCTCAGGTGAGGCTTGGGGCTGGCAGCATTCCCCTGCTGGGTTGAGGTGAGGCTGAGGATGCCAAGGATGGGGCTGCAGCGGTGCCAGGGGCAGCCAGGGGAGAGAGTGAGATGCTGCCCAAGCCCTGGGGCTGTTTGCTCAGCTCTCCCTCTGGTGCTTCCTTCCCTTTCAACTCATTCCCGGCAGCGTGGGGCAGCTGCAGCAGCTGGGACGTTCCTGATGCTGCCCCTCGGGGCATGGAGAGCTTTGCTCTCCTCCCTCTCCCCTCGGGCACAGCTGACCCCCCCAAGCCTCGCTGGCTGCTGCAGCAGGGAAGAGGCTGAGCTGGCGCTGCCCTGCTCTGCCCTCTGATGCTTTGTGTCTCCTTTCTGGGCAGGAGCAAGGACCTGGTGAGCTATGGGAGCTCAGACCTTCCTCCTCCTCCTCCCTGCTGCGGGCCAGGTATGGGCAGCGCTGGGAGACCTCCAGGGGGTGGAACTGCTGCTGAAGCTTTCAGCTGCTGAGGGGCTACCCCTGGGCAGCTCTGCCCTGCCTCTGTCAGCTGCAGCTAGGGAAGGGCTGCGGGGTGCTGAGCTGCCAGGGGAAGGGCTGTGGGGTGCTGAGCTGCCAGGGGAAGGGCTGCGGGGTGCTGAGCTGCCAGAGGAAGGGCTGCGGGGTGCTGAGCTGCCGGTGCTGAGCTGCCGGTGCAGGGCTGGGGGTGCCAGTCCAGCAGTGCTGCCCCTGCCATGGGGCACTGCAGGGCACCCTTGTGCAATCCTGCTCCCCGCAAGAGGAGCAAAGGGCACAAGAGGCTCTGCTGCCTCTCTGCTTGCCCAAGGGCTGGGCGTTGGGCGCTGCCAGGAAGGAAGGACCATGCCCAGCCACCTCATGCCACCGTGGTGCCAGCAGCCGATGTGCCTGGCACGGGGCTGGCGGTGCTGGCAGAGCTGCAGCAGCTCAGCACAGCTCGGGAGGGTGAGGGCAGGGCCAGTGCCCAGCCAGGGGGGAGCAGAGGCCGTGAGCGGGAGGTGGGGAAGGTTGCAGGGCAGGGAGGAGCAGCAGGGGCTGCCTGGGGGTGCTGCAGCGTGGTGCAGCACAGCGCCTGGGGGCGGCAGGGCTTGGAGCTGGTGCCCTGCACACACGGGCACCCGCAGCTGGCACTGGGCTCTGCCCTGTGGAGTGGGCTGGGCTGCAGGGGGCTGGGCGGCAGGGCTGGGCGGCAGGGGGCTGGGCGGCAGGGGCTGGGCGGCAGGGCTGGGCGGCAGGGGGCTGGGCGGCAGGGGGCTGGGCGGCAGGGCTGGGCGGCAGGGCTGGGCGGCAGGGGGCTGGGCGGCAGGGCTGGGCGGCAGGGCTGGGCGGCAGGGGGCTGGGCGGCAGGGCTGGGCGGCAGGGGGCTGGGCGGCAGGGGGCTGGGCGGCAGGGCTGGGCGGCAGGGGGCTGGGCGGCAGGGGGCTGGGCGGCAGGGCTGGGCGGCAGGGGGCTGGGCGGCAGGGCTGGGCGGCAGGGCTGGGCGGCAGGGCTGGGCGGTAGGGCTGGGCGGCAGGGCTGGGCGGTAGGGCTGGGCGGCAGGGGGCTGGGCGGCAGGGGGCTGGGCGGCAGGGCTGGGCGGCAGGGGGCTGGGCGGCAGGGGGCTGGGCGGCAGGGCTGGGCGGCAGGGGGCTGGGCGGCAGGGCTGGGCGGCAGTGGCTCTGTTCCGTGTGGTCAAGGCTGGGCTGGCTCACAGCAGCCTGGGAGGGGTCACCCCAGCCAGAGCACCGAAGGCCCTGCTGGGTGCCACCCCTGCTGCCCTCCTGCTCCTGGGGGCCTCCTCCTTGCTCCCCACTGTGCTTTGGGACTGTCCCCAATGGCACTGCTCAACCTCTGCCCCGCAGGTGTCCCTCCAGCCCCCAGCCCCTGTGGTGCCCTGGAGCCCTCTGCACCCCCTGTGGAGCTGCTGGACGTGGGGCCTGGCACCGCTGCCAGTGGTGCAGGTACCTGCGGGGGGGTCCATGGGGAGGGCACAGCCTGGCCAAGGGCAGTGGGGAGCGAGCTGGGGGGTGGTGGTGTGTGGAGAGGAAAGGATCAGCTCCTCCCTGCTGGAAGGAGCCTGGCCCTTGGCACTGGCACTGGGCAGCACTCACCGTGCCGCTCACCACCACCTTACCTCCTGCTTCCCTTGCAGGGGCTGAAGGCTTCCCCCTGGCAGCAGCCTACCAGGCAGAAGAGAGGTAAAGCTCCCCTGCCATCTGCTGCTGGCATGTGGGCACGGAGCAGGCAGAGCTGGTTTGCTTGGAAGAGACCTCTCAGACCAAGGCCACACCATGACCCGTGGCGCCACCACCCTGTGGCACCACCACCCCATGGCACCACCACCCCGTGGCACTCGGCACCACAGCTCCAGGGCTCTGAAACCCCTCCAGGGATGGAGACTCCACCACTGCCCTGGGCAGCCTGGGGCAGAACTTGACAACCCTTAAGGGAAAGAAATTGTTCCTCATGACCAACCCAAACCTCTCCTGGGGCAACTTGAGGCCATTTCCTCTTCTTTATCTTGTTCCTTGTGAGCAGAGCCCAACCCCCCCCGGCTGCAGCCTCCTCTCAGGGAGCTGCAGAGAGCAATGAGGTCTCCCTCAGCCTCCTCTGCTCCAGGCTGAGCACCCCCAGCTGCCTCAGCTGCTCCTCCCCAGCCCTGCTCTCCAGACCCTTGGTTGCCCTTCTCTGGACCTACCCCAGCCCTCAATGCCCTTCTTGGGCTGAGGGGCCCAGACCTGACCCCAGCACTCAAGGTGCAGCCTCAGCTGTGCCCAGGCCAGGAGGCATCTGCTGTCTCCTGTGGCTGCAGAGCCGTGGTGGTCCCACAGTGGGCCTGGGGCAGTGTCCCTGCGTGGGGTCGGCTGAGGGAAGTCCTCTGCCGGCGGAGGCCAGCAGGTGGTGGTGAGAGCCCAGCGTGAGCTCTGCAGCGCTGAGCTCTGCTGGCTGAGAGCTCCAGACCTGCTCTGCTGTGCCTGGGGGCTCTGCTCTGGGGGGAAATGAAGACAATTTAGCCCAGGGGAAAAACCCAACCCAGGCTCCCCCGAGCCATGGAAACTGCTGGGGCCTCCTGGCTGCTCTTCCCACAGGTCTTGTGTTCTCCCTTTCAGGAGCTCACACCCAGCAGGCTGCAGGGCTTTAGGTCTCTCTCTCTTTGCAGCGCCTTGCATCTATCTGAGGAGGAAGCCAGGGAGGCCTTGGTGCAGTTTGCAGGCAGCAAATGCTGCTACAGCACTGCCCCTGCAGAGCAGCTGGTGGTGCAGGGCCTGGCTGCACTCAACACCTACAGAGTAAGGAGGGGGTGGGGGCACAGCTCAGCCCCCTGCACTGAGAGGGCTCCAGGGTGTCCTGCAGCAGCAGGAGAAGCTGCTGTGGTGTGGGGGGCTGGAGCCCTGCAGCAGGCTGCCCAGAGAGGTTGTCTGGAGAGCTTCCAAACCCCCTGGGCATTGTGCCCCTGGGCAAGCTGCTGTGGGAGCCCTGCTGGGGCAGGGGGCTGGGCTGGGGCTGGGGGGTGATCGTGACCTGCTTTGGCAGTACCAGCTGCAAACCTTCACGGAGAGCAGGAGCACCCTCCCAGCCAGCAGGCCCTACGAGGGTGAGTGGGTTGGGGTCCTCGTCCTCCGTGGGGCCATGCAGGAGCCCCCACTGAGGGCTGCCCCTCCAGGCCCTCTTCAGAGAGAGGGCCAGAGGCGATGTGCCAGGGGCCGCGCTGAGCAGCCTGCCGCCCGCCCCTGGCTCCGGCGGGACGGGTTGGGTGCCGCAGGGTGCCCGGGCCTGCTCCCCCTGCCCCCACACTCGGGGGCTCTCCCTGCCTTCTGTCCTCCCCCCAGGTGAGCTTGTGGACTCCTGGCAGATGGGGACGCCCCCAGGCCCCTGGGACATAGCTGTGGATCCCCCTCCCCCGTTTGCTGACTGCGAGGTGCAGCTGCCGGTGCCCCACACCGCCGAGGTCCTGGTGAGCTCTGCATGCGGGCAGGGGGCTGCAGGGGGGCTGCAGCAGGCAGGCTCTGGGCAGCGTGCTGGGGGAGGTCCTGCCCTGCTCTGCCCTGGTGAGGCCACAGCTGCAGGGCTGGGGCCAGGGCTGGGCTCCCTGGCTCAAGAGGGGCAGGGAGCTGCTGGAGAGGGAGCAGCAGAGGGCTGGGAGGCTGCAGGGGGCCTGGAGCAGCTCTGGGAGCAGCAGAGGCTGAGAGCCTGGGGCTGAGAGCCTGCAGAAGAGCAGCCCCAGGAGGTGGTGCCAGGAGGCTGGGACCAGGCTGTGCTCAGTGGTGCCCAGGGACAGGGTGAGGGGCAGTGGGCACAAGCTGCACCCTCAGCAGCTCCATCTGAGCATGAGGAGGAACTTCTGTCATTGAAGGGTGCTGGAGGCCTGGAGCAGGCTGCCAGAGAGGCTGTGGGGTCTCCCTGTGCGGAGGCTTTCTGGCTGTGCTCCTGGGTGCCCTGCCCTGGCAGGGGCTTGGGCTGGGTGGTCTCCAGAGGTCCCTTCCAGCCCCTGCCCTGCTGTGACCGAGCAGAGCTCCTCCTGTCCCCACCCAGTGCTGGTTTGCCACGGGCCAGAGCCTGCTGGGGCAGGAGTTCCACACAGCAGGATGGAGCAAAGGCTCTCCCAGTGCTGTGCTGGTGCTGAGCAAGCACGGGGGGGTGGGCTGCATGGTACCCTCAGCCCTCTCCACCAGCTGGTCTGAGCCTCCTGCTGCTCTTGCTGCAGGCAGGTCTGCAGGGTGAGGTTGCAGTGAGCTGGGTTTGGAGGCGGTCTGCAGTGGGCAGTGCCAGGGGGGGTCCTGGAGTGCCCAACCTGCTCCCTCTGCTTGGCTCCCAGGCCTGTCCCAGCTGCTCTGGATCCGGCTGTGCCCCATGCAGCAGTTGTGGAGGATCTGGCAAGGTATGGCCCAGGGTCCCCCCTCTCCCCTGCCACTCTGTGCCATTTCAACAGCACTCTGAGGGAGGGCACGATGCCAGCCACCCTCCCTGGGCAGCTCCTTTCCTCCTCTGAGCTGGGCACAGGACTTGGTGGTGTGGAGAAGGCAGCATCTCCCCTCCAGGGCTCTTGGGTGCTGCTTGGCAATCATGCCCCTGGGCAAGGGGGCACCCAGACTGGAGCCCAGGGTGGCATGGGGGGACCAGGGACCTCTGCCTCCTGGGGGCAGCATCCAGGGAGGTGGTGGAGTCCCCATCCTCGGGGGGGCTGCAGACCCCTGTGGCCATGGCACCTGGGGCCATGGGGGAGCTGGGTTGAAGGTGGGAGGGGGTGAGCCTGGAGGTCTGCCCCAGCCAGGGGCTCTGCCTCTGGAGGGCGGCGGCAGGGGAGGGACAGACGTCCTGCAGCAGTGAGGGCTGGCAGCGATGGGGCTGCCCCAAACCTCTGCAGAGGTAACTCGGGCCCCATCTGCTCTCACCCAGCTCTACTGAGGGGGGTCCAAACCCACCCCCAGCCTCAGTGACCCCTGGCTGTGTGGCAGAGCCATGGCCCAGGGCTGCTGCAGGGTTAGGCTTGGCTGGAGGGGGGCTGGAGGGTGCCCTGCTGGTGTCCCTTTATTTGGGTGGCACTGGGGTGGAAAGATAAAGCAGCAGTGTCAACAGGGAGGGCTGGGGGGGCTGGAGACGTGCCTGGGGGCCCATGGGGGGGGTGAGGTGTTGAGCAGGGCAGGCAGGGAGCAGCTCCCCACTCAAAGTGCTTCTCCTCTCTGCAAATATTGTCTCAGGCAGCTGCCCAGCTGCAGCTGGAGGCCTCTGGAGTAAACAAGCAGCCAGGGCAGAGCAGGGCAGGGGGCTGCCTGGAGGGGCCAGGGGGGGACCCCTGGTGATGGGGAAGAGTTGTCTCTCGTGGCAAGGGGCAGGGAGCTGCCCACAAGACCTTGTCCTGGCTGGTGCACGCTGCCCTGCTGGGCTCCCTCCTGGAGCTGGCTGAGGGCAGCAGGAGGCAACAGCAAAATGTGGCTGCAGGGAGAGCTGCTGGTGGCCTGGCAGTGCTTCAGGAGGACAAACAGACAGCTGGGACAGACTCTAGAGCAGGGATCCTGCTGGGACAGCACAAGGGGGGATGGTTTGGGCTCCAAGAGGGAGACTGAGAGTGGAGAGAGGGAGAAAGGTTTGATGCTGAGGGTGGGGAGAGCCTGGCCCAGGCTGCCCAGAGAGCTGGGAGCTGCCCCCTGGCTGGCAGCAGGGCAGGGCAGGGTGGTTGGGGCTGTGAGCAGCCTGCCCTGCTTGGGGCTGTCCCTGCTGGCTGCAGGGGGCTGCACTGGAGGAGCTTTGGGGGTCCCTGCCCACCAAACCAGTCTGGGGTTGTGTGTCTGCCCCCACCCTGGGCCCCTCTGAACACCAGAAGTGGTCAAGGAAAGAAATGTTTTGTGACCTGCCCTTGCTGTTTGTCCCCTGGCTGCAGAGGACCTGTGTGTTCTGTGCAGGAAGTGGCACCTGGGGCCCCAGCCAGGATGGCCTCCAGCAGAGCTGCTCCCACTGCCTGGGCTCAGGGAGGATGAGGTGAGCAGCATCCCACTCCAGATGGAGGTGGTGCTGGAAGGGACCTCTGGAGCTCCTCCAGGGGCTCAACCCTGCCCTGCTCCCCACCATCACCAGTGGCTCCTCAGCAGCCTCTCCCCAGCCCAAGCCCCTGCTCCAGCAGGGCTCCCACAGCAGCTTGCCCAGCAGCACAAGGACCAGGGGGGTTGGAAGCTCTCTACACCAGGAGACTCCCCAACCTCTCTGGGCAGCCTGCTCCAGGCCTCCAGCACCCTCACAGCAAACAACTTTCTCCTCCTGCTCAGGTGGAACCTCCTGGGTGCCAGTTTGTGCCCCTGGCCCCTTGTGCTGCCCCTGGGCACCACTGAGCAGAGCCTGGCCCCAGCCTCTTGCCCTGCTGACCCTTCATCAGCAGGGTCTCCTCTGCTCCTCCCCAGGCTTCCCCCTCCAAAGGATCTCTTCATCTCTTTCCTGGCTGTGGAGTCTCTTCTGGAGACCTTCACCTCCCACCTGGCTGTGCTCCTGTGTGCCCTGCCCTGGGTGCCCTGCTCTGGCAGGGGGCTGCCCTGGCTGATCTCCAGAGGTCCCTTCCAGCCCCTCCATGCTGGCAGCCCCCCCGAGGTGTGCAGTGGGCCAGACCTAGGCCCTTGCCCCTCTTCAGAGCCATCTCCCAGTGCTCTGCTGTGCCCAGCTCCCCTCTGCTCCCCTGCCACCCGTCACCCCATGGCACCAGTGAGCTTATAGGCCCTCCCCCTAGCTCCTCTCTTTGCCTCTCTCAGCTGTGGTCCCTGCCTGGGGGAGGGCAGGGTGCCCTGTGCCCGCTGTGCCACCAAGGGCCTCTTGCTGTGCTACCTGGAGCTGACCATCAGCTGGTGAGTGGAGCCAGGCAGGCCCCGGAGCCTGGCAGCGTGCAGGGACACCCCTGGCACAGGCTGGGGGGGCTGGCTCCTGGGCTGCCTTGCCCCAAGTGGTGCCTGCATGGTGGGGTTGGAAGGGACCCCTGGAGCTCCCCCAGCCCAACCCCCTGCTCCAGCAGGGCTCCCACAGCAGCCTGCCCAGGAGCACGGTGCCCAGGGGGGGTTGGAAGCTCTCCACAACTTCTCTGGGCAGCCTGCTCCAGGGCTCCAGCACCCTCAGGTGATGCCAGGCTCTGGGTGCCAGGCAGGCTGCTGGTGCTGCTGCTGGAGGTGCTGAAGGAGAAGGTGGAGCTGCTGCAGCTCGGAGGAGCAGGAAGCCCTGCCAGGGGCTGGGGGAGCCTGCAGTGGCTGTGCAGGGGGCAAGGGCAGTCTGCAGCAGACACCCAGGGATGGGGAAGGTGTGAGGCTGGTAGGGCCAGGCAGAGCCCCCAACAGCTGGGCAGCTGTTCAAGGAAGACCAGCAGGCTGCTGAGGCAGGGCCACAGCAGCTCTGCCCTCAGGATCCCTCTGCCTGTGTCCCGGTGGCCTCTCGGGAGCCCTCTGCCTGTGTCCCGGTGGCCTGTCCGGTGCTGCTTGGCTCTGCCTCACTGCTCAGCTTCTGGCCTTAGGTTTTGCTTCCTTGGTGCCAGCTGTGCAGCTCCCCAGGCACACCAGGAGCTGCTGGGGGGAGGTTCCCCTGCCCACCCCCGTGCATGGGAAGAGTCACAGAATGGGTTGGGCTGGAAGGCAGCTCAAAGCTCATCCAGCTCCAGCCCCCTGCCACGGGCAGGACCCCTCCCACCAGCCCAGGCTGCTCAAGGCCTTGTCCAGTCTGGTCCTGAACACCTCCAGGGAGGGGCAGCCACAGCCCCCTGGGCAACCTGTGCCAGTGTCATCTCCTCATGCCTGGCAGGAGGCTGCCCAGAGGAGGAGGAGGAGGAGACCCCAGAGGAATGTCAGTGTGGAGCTGGGCAGGGGGAAGGCAGAGGTGTGGGGCTGGCAGCAGCTCCTGGCTGCGTCCTGGGGCAGCTGGGGGTGGCTGGGAGCTGATTTTCTCTCTCCCCCCAGGAAGAACAACATCACTGAGTACATCCTGGACAAGAACCAGGGCTTGCCCCTGTCCTGCTTGCAGGGGGCCACGGGGAAGCAGCTCTTCAGTGAGGAGCAGCCATGGGTAAGCTGCCCCTTGCCAGCAGCCCCAGCAGCGATCCGCAGAAGCGCAGCAATGTGAATGGCAGAGCAGCTACGGGAGGCTGCCACTGCTGCTTCGAGAAGCCTGACAGCAGTGTCTGCAGACCAGGGGAGCTGTCTGTAGCTCCCTGGGGGTGCTGGGTGCCCAGCTAGATGTGGACAGCCCTGGGGGTGCCTGGGAGGGACACTGGGAGGGACACACCTGAGCTGTGCTCCAGGATCAGGATCTCGGCAGGAGGGGCTTGGGAAGATCAGGCTTTGCAGCTTGGGCTGGGGGAGAGGCTGCTGAGGAGCCACTGGTGATGGTGGGGAGCAGGGCAGGGTTGAGCCCCTGGCCTGGACCCTCCTCGGGAGCTCCGAGGCTCTGGCTGTGCCCGGTGCTGCAGGGCAGCCGCCGCAGCCCCAAGGGGCCAGGCAGGGCCAGGCTCCGTGTGCCAAGGAGGACGCGGACTGCCCGTGTTTGTCCTCTTGTGAGGAGCAGAGGTTGAGGCCTGGGTGTTTCAGGGGGTCCTAGAATGGGTTGGGGGGAGGGCACCTTGGAGCTCACCCGGTGCCACCCCTGCCGCGGGCAGGGCGCCTCCCACCAGCGCAGGCGGCTCGGGGCCGGCGCTGAGCGCCTCCGGGGAGGGGCACCCAGGGCCCCCTGCGCAACCTGCCGGCTGTGAGGATGTCCCTGAGTGCCCTGGGGAGGTCTGCGGGGTGCTGAGGAGCCTCCTCTGCCTCTCCCTGCCAGGTGAGCAGCCGGGGCTGCCCGCGGCGCTGGTGCGGGGCGCGGAGTCCTGCCTGGCGCTGCAGCGGAGCGCTGCCCGAGCGCTCCCGCATCCTGAGGCAGGTAGGGATGCTCCGGGGCTGAGCCGGGGGCACAGGCGGGAGGCCACCTCCCCTCCCCACAGGGAAAACGTGTCCCGTGTCACCCAGTGCAGAGGAGAGAGGCTCTGCAGAGCAGGGCTGGGGGGTTCAGCCTGGAGCAGAGGAGCTGAGGGAGACTTCCTTGCTCTGCAGCTCCCTGAGAGGAGGCTGCAGCCGGGGGGGTTGGGCTCATGCAGCCAAGATGTTCCATGCCCATGGGGCAGCTCCTCTGGCCCCTGAGGACTTTGCTTTGGGGTTGAAACCCTCCCAGCTGTGAGCCTGCACCAAAGCTGCTGACCTTGGAACATCAGCTGGCGTCGGCTGCGCTGCTCCCCCCGCCCCTCCCGGGCAGCTGGGACCGGCAGCTGCCCAGCACCACCCCTCCAGGTGCATCTCCGGCAGCAGTGAGCCCTGGCTGGCGGCTGGAGGCAGCCACGAACCCCAGGCCCTTTCTCCCCTGGCAGAAGCAGACCGTGGAGCTGATCCCCCTCACCAGGGTGGACTATGGCTGGAGGGGGAGGCTCCACTCCTTCTATGTCTATGGCAATGAGAACCAAGTCTATGCCAAGGACTACCCAGGGAAGTGCTGCTGTGCCCTGCTCTGAGCCTCCAGCAGCTGGAGCCAGGTAAATGGCCCTGAGGGTGAGAAACTCCCTGGGCAGGGGGAAGGGAACCTGAGCCACTCCTGGAGAGGAACTGCAGCCTTTGGTGATGAGAGCTCCAGAGCTGCTTGGGTTGGAGAAGCTCTCTGAGGTCATTGGGGCCAACCAGCAACCCAGCCCCTCCATGGCCACCAAGCCCTGGCCCCAGGTGCCATGGCCACAGGCTTCTTGCACACCTCCGGGGGGGACTCCACCACCTCCCTGGGCAGCTGCTCCATGCCTGGTGAGAGCAGAGGGCAGGCTCTGCCATGCCAAATCTTAACAGTTTCCATCACAAAGCTCCTGGAAGGGAATCAGGAGGGGAGGCTTTAGGAAAGGGTAAAGCTACCTCCTGCCTGCAGGTGCTCAGGGCCAGGCCGGATGAGGCCTTGAGCAGCCTGGGCTGGTGGGAGAGGTCCCTGCCCGTGGCAGGGGGTTGGACCTGGATGAGCTTTGAGTCCCTTCCAACCCAACCCCTCTGTGAATCTACTCAGAGATTCCTTGGGCCTGAGCCCAGCTGGGGGCTGAAGTGTCTCTAGCTGTGCCCCTCCCCGGTGGGGATGTGCTGAGCTGAAGGCACCACTGCCCCCCAGTTTGCTGGGATGTGGGGGAGCAGAGGCTCAAGCCCGGCAGCTGGCCCTGGGTCCTGCCTGCTCCATGCTGTGGGGATCCATCCCACCAGCAAGTGGGGGGCAGCAGGCTGGCTGCAGCTGGCCCCCGAGGGCAGCACATGATGAGGAGCCTCCTGCACAGAGCCTTCCTCCCTCTGGGGCTGGTGTGTTAGCCCCAGGCCTGCTGCTGGGGGTGGGCGAAGGAGGGAACCACAGGGGGCTGTTGTTTTCCCTTTCCTTTGCAGGCCCTGGAGCCAGCTCCCAGCCAGCCCCAGGCCCCAGGCTGCTGGGGACCACCCTCCCTGGGCTGCCCATGGGGCTGAAGGCATCTTCCCCTCCCAGGAGTGCTGGCTGGCTGCCTCGAAGGGGCAAGGGCTGAGGAGAGCCCAGCCCCCTCCTCTTGCCCCCCACAGCTCCTTTAGCTCTTGCTGAGCATTGCTCAGCTGCCCTCTGGGGCTGCTCTGCGCCAGGCTCTCAGCCCCAGGGCTCTCAGCCTCTGCTCCTCAGAGCTGCTCTGGTGGACTCTCCAGGGGGTGGGGGAGAGGCAGAGAGTTTGGGGTCCCTGTGGGAAGGGGGAGCAGAGCTGCTCAGGTCCCAGCCAGCCCTTTTGGGAACCAATAAAGGGATTTCTGCTGAGTGGTGCTGAGCAGGCTCAGTAGCTTTGCAGGTTTGGTCTAAGCACAGGGCAGGAGGTGCCCACAGCTCTGGCCCCCTGCCCTCAGGGGGAGGAGATGCTGTCAGCAGCCCTGGTCCTGCCCTGCAGGGCTTTCCTGTTCCACACCAGGCTGAAGCAGCACTTCAGCCCTTCCTGGGGAGGTTTGAACTTGCAGCAGCAGTCAGGGGGTCCTGCCAGAAGGCCACCCAGGCTGCTGGCCAGGGGGCTGCTGGCTCCATGCAATCACAGAAGGGTTTGGGTTGGAGAAGGCCTCTGAGCTCCCCCAGTCCAACACCAACCCAGCCCGACCATGGGCACCAAACCCTGGCCCCAGGTGCCATGGCCACAGGGTTCTGGAACACCTCCAGGCATGGGGACTCCACCAGCTCCCTGGGCAGCCTCTGCAGTGCCTGACCCCTCCTGCAGGACAGGGATTGCTCCTCATGCCCACTCTGCTCCACTGGTCCCAGTCCTGCCTGCTGGCAGCAGCCCTGCAGCTGGCTGTGGCTTTGCTGCAGCCCTGGGCTGGAGCTGCCTCTGCCTTTTCTTCCTGGCACTGCCTTTTCTTCCTGCCTCTGCCTTTTCTTTCCTGCCTTCCTGCTCTGCCTTTTCTTCCTGGCACTGCCTTTTCTTCCTGCCTCTGCCTTTTCTTCCTGCCTCTGCCTTTTCTTCCTGGCACTGCCTTTTCTTCCTGGCACTGCCTTTTCTTCCTGCCTCTGCCTTTTCTTCCTGGCACTGCCTTTTCTTCCTGCCTGCCTTTTCTTCCTGCCTCTGCCTTTTCTTCCTGCCTCTGCCTTTTCTTCCTGGCACTGCCTTTTCTTCCTGCCTCTGCCTTTTCTTCCTGCCTCTGCCTTTTCTTCCTGGCACTGCCTTTTCTTCCTGGCACTGCCTTTTCTTCCTGCCTCTGCCTTTTCTTCCTGGCACTGCCTTTTCTTCCTGGCACTGCCTTTTCTTCCTGGCACTGCCTTTTCTTCCTGCCTCTGCCTTTTCTTCCTGCCTCTGCCTTTTCTTCCTGCCTCTGCCTTTTCTTCCTGGCACTGCCTTTTCTTCCTGGCACTGCCTTCCTGCCTCTGCCTTTTCTTCCTGGCACTGCCTTTTCTTCCTGGCACTGCCTTTTCTTCCTGGCACTGCCTTTTCTTCCTGGCACTGCCTTTTCTTCCTGCCTCTGCCTTTTCTTCCTGCCTCTGCCTTTTCTTCCTGGCACTGCCTTTTCTTCCTGCCTCTGCCTTTTCTTCCTGCCTCTGCCTTTTCTTCCTGCCTCTGCCTTTTCTTCCTGGCACTGCCTTTTCTTCCTGGCACTGCCTTTTCTTCCTGCCTCTGCCTTTTCTTCCTGCCTCTGCCTTTTCTTCCTGGCACTGCCTTTTCTTCCTGCCTCTGCCTTTTCTTCCTGCCTCTGCCTTTTCTTCCTGGCACTGCCTTTTCTTCCTGGCACTGCCTTTTCTTCCTGCCTCTGCCTTTTCTTCCTGCCTCTGCCTTTTCTTCCTGGCACTGCCTTTTCTTCCTGGCCTCTGCCTTTTCTTCCTGCCTCTGCCTTTTCTTCCTGGCACTGCCTTTTCTTCCTGGTACTGCCTTTTCTTCCTGCCTCTGCCTTTTCTTCCTGGCACTGCCTTTTCTTCCTGGCACTGCCTTCCTGCCTCTGCCTTTTCTTCCTGGCACTGCCTTTTCTTCCTGCCTCTGCCTTTTCTTCCTGGCACTGCCTTTTCTTCCTGGCACTGCCTTCCTGCCTCTGCCTTTTCTTCCTGGCACTGCCTTTTCTTCCTGGCACTGCCTTTTCTTCCTGCCTCTGCCTTTTCTTCCTGGCACTGCCTTTTCTTCCTGGCACTGCCTTCCTGCCTCTGCCTTTTCTTCCTGGCTCTGCCTTTTCTTCCTGGCCTCTGCCTTTTCTTCCTGCCTCTGCCTTTTCTTCCTGGCACTGCCTTTTCTTCCTGCCTCTGCCTTTTCTTCCTGCCTCTGCCTTTTCTTCCTGCCTCTGCCTTTTCTTCCTGGCCTCTGCCTTTTCTTCCTGCCTCTGCCTTTTCTTCCTGGCACTGCCTTTTCTTCCTGCCTCTGCCTTTTCTTCCTGCCTCTGCCTTTTCTTCCTGGCCTCTGCCCCTCTCCATGCTTCAGGAACTCCTTCACATGACCCCTGAGGTCCTGGGAGTGATGCCCACTGCCTTCCCCAGCTGCTGCTGGCTCAGAGCTCGTTGTGCCCCTCCCCAGCCTGCAGCTGATCCTTTGCTGTGCCTTGGGGGTCTCCTCGCTCACTGATGCTGCCCTGGGCTGTAGGTGCCCTGCACCTGGGCTGCCCCCTGCCGAGGAGTGGCTCCTGCAGGGCAGCTGTCTGCGTGTGGAGCCCTTCAGCTGCGGCTCCCGGCCTGGGCAGGGGCCCGAGGCCCTGCAGGGCTGTGCCAGGGCACAGGGGGTCAGTGTTGGTCCATGGCAGCGTGGGGCTGAGCTCCTGCAGGGGGCTGGGGGCAGCACAGCCTGGCCGCGGGGCGGCTGTGGCAGCTGCTTGGGCTCTGCAGGCACTGCCCAGCCTCGGCCCCTCCTCGCTGGTGCTTCCCTGGGCTACAGGTGGCCTGCAGCTGGGATGCCCTCTGCCACTTCCCGCCCCCGGGATGGACCAGGGGTGGATCCATGCAGTCACTGAAGTGCTTGGCTTGGAAAAGGCAGGGACAGCAGCCTGGGGCAGCAGGGACAGCAGCCTGGGACAGCAGCCTGGGACAGCAGCCTGGGGCAGCAGGGATAGCAGCCTGGGGCAGCAGGGACAGCAGGCTGGGACACAGCCTGGGGCAGCAGGGACAGCAGCCTGGGACAGCAGCCTGGGACAGCAGCCTGGGGCAGCAGCCTGGGGCAGCAGGGATAGCAGCCTGGGGCAGCAGGGACAGGCTGGGACAGCAGCCTGGGGCAGCAGGGACAGCAGCCTGGGGCAGCAGGGACAGCAGGCTGGGACACAGCCTGGGGCAGCAGGGACAGCAGGGACAGCAGCCTGGGGCAGCAGCCTGGGACAGCAGCCTGGGGCAGCAGCCTGGGGCAGCAGGGATAGCAGCCTGGGGCAGCAGGGACAGCAGGCTGGGACACAGCCTGGGGCAGCAGGGACAGCAGGGACAGCAGCCTGGGGCAGCAGGGACAGCAGGGACAGCAGGGACAGCAGGGACAGCAGCCTGGGGACAGCAGGGACAGCAGGGAGGGACAGCAGGGACAGCAGCCTGGGGCAGCAGGGACAGCAGGGACAGCAGGGACAGCAGCCTGGGGCAGCAGGGACAGCAGGCTGGGACACAGCCTGGGGCAGCAGGGACAGCAGGGACAGCGGCCTGGGGCAGCAGGGACAGCAGGCTGGGACACAGCCTGGGGCAGCAGGGACAGGGCAGGGACAGCAGGCTGGGACACAGCCTGGGGCAGCAGGGACAGCAGGGACAGCAGGGACAGCAGCCTGGGGCAGCAGCCTGGGGCAGCAGCCTTCCTCCTGCAGCTGCCTCCTGGAGGCCTGGGGACATCCCTTGCTGCAGCCCCAGCGCTGGATGCTGTCCCTCCCCTCTGCCTCGCGTCCCTTGCAGCAGCAGCAGCAGCAGCAGCAGCAAGCACTTGCTTGGCAGCCAGGTCCCAGTGGGCTCCTGACAAGCTGCTAGGCTGCCCAGGGCTCTGCTGAGGGGAGCTGATGCCTGCAGAGGAAGGGCAGAAGGCTTTGCTGGGCCTGGGGCCGTGCCCCTGCCTCGGCCGCCTCTGGGGCTCTTCGTGGGCCCACAGCACAGCCTGCTGGGGCTGGGTCCTGTCCTGCTGGGTGTAGGTGCAGGCAGAGTTTGTGTGCACAGTGTGAGACCCCTGTGCCTGGGGGCGGTGGGTGTGCCTGGGGGCGGTGGGTGTGCCTGGGGGGGGTGCCTGGGGGCTGTGGGTGTGCCTGGGGGGCTGTGGGTGTGCCTGGGGGGCGGTGGGTGTGCCTGGGGGGGTGGGTGTGCCTGGGGGGTGTGCCTGGGGGGCTGTGGGTGTGCCTGGGGGTGGTGGGTGTGCCTGGGGGCCTGGGGGGCAGTGGGTGTGCCTGGGGGTGTGGGTGTGCCTGGGGGCGGTGGGTGTGCCTGGGGGCTGTGGGTGTGCCTGGGGGCTGTGGGTGTGCCTGGGGCGGTGGTGGGTGTGCCTGGGGGCGGTGGGTGTGCCTGGGGGCTGGTGTGCCTGGGGGGTGTGCCTGGGGGCGGTGGGTGTGCCTGGGGGCGGTGGGTGTGCCTGGGGGCGGTGGGTGTGCCTGGGGCGGTGGGTGTGCCTGGGGGCGGTGGGGTGCCTGGGGGCTGTGGGTGTGCCTGGGGGGCGGTGGGGTGCCTGGGGCGGTGGGTGTGCCTGGGGGCGGTGGGTGTGCCTGGGGGGTGGTGGGTGTGCCTGGGGGCTGTGGGTGTGCCTGGGGGGCGGTGGGTGTGCCTGGGGCGGTGGGTGTGGGGGGGGTGGTGGGTGTGCCTGGGGGCTGTGGGTGTGCCTGTGGGGGCCTGGGGGGTGGGTGTGCCTGGGGGCGGTGGGTGTGCCTGGGGGGTGGTGGGTGTGCCTGGGGGGCGGTGGGTGTGCCCTGGGGGCGGTGGGTGTGCCTGGGGGCGGTGGGTGTGCCTGGGGGCGGTGGGTGTGCCTGGGGGCGGTGGGGTGCCTGGGGGCGGTGGGTGTGCCTGGGGGCGGTGGGTGTGCCTGGGGGCTGTGGGTGTGCCTGGGGGCTGTGGGTGTGCCTGGGGGCGGTGGGTGTGCCTGGGGGCGGTGGGTGTGCCTGGGGGCGGTGGGTGTGCCTGGGGGCCGTGGGTGGTGGGCCGTGGGTGTGCCTGGGGGCGGTGGGTGTGCCTGGGGGCGGTGGGTGTGCCTGGGGGGCCGTGGGTGTGCCTGGGGGCTGTGGGTGTGCCTGGGGGGCTGGGGGCGTGGGTGTGCCTGGGGGCGGTGGGTGTGCCTGGGGGGGCTGTGGGTGTGCCTGGGGGCCGGTGGGTGTGCCTGGGGGGCGGTGGGTGTGCCTGGGGGCGGTGGGTGTGCCTGGGGGGCTGTGGGTGTGCCTGGGGGCGGTGGGTGTGCCTGGGGGGCGGTGGGTGTGCCTGGGGGCGGTGGGTGTGCCTGGGGGCGGTGGGTGTGCCTGGGGGGCGGTGGGTGTGCCTGGGGGCGGTGGGTGTGCCTGGGGGGGCGGTGGGTGTGCCTGGGGGGCGGTGGGTGTGCCTGGGGGCTGTGGGTGTGCCTGGGGGGGCGGTGGGTGTGCCTGGGGGCGGTGGGTGTGCCTGGGGGGCGGTGGGTGTGCCTGGGGGGCTGTGGGTGTGCCTGGGGGCGGTGGGTGTGCCTGGGGGGCGGTGGGTGTGCCTGGGGGGCTGTGGGTGTGCCTGGGGGGCGGTGGGTGTGCCTGGGGGCGGTGGGTGTGCCTGGGGGGGCGGTGGGTGTGCCTGGGGGGCTGTGGGTGTGCCTGGGGGCGGTGGGTGTGCCTGGGGGCGGTGGGTGTGCCTGGGGGGCGGTGGGTGTGCCTGGGGGGGCGGTGGGTGTGCCTGGGGGCGGTGGGTGTGCCTGGGGGGGCGGTGGGTGTGCCTGGGGGGCTGTGGGTGTGCCTGGGGGCGGTGGGTGTGCCTGGGGGGGCTGTGGGTGTGCCTGGGGGCGGTGGGTGTGCCTGGGGGCGGTGGGTGTGCCTGGGGGGGCTGTGGGTGTGCCTGGGGGGCGGTGGGTGTGCCTGGGGGGGCGGTGGGTGTGCCTGGGGGGCGGTGGGTGCCTCTTCCCGGGAGGTGCTCCCAGAGGGAACCTGCTCCATGCAGCTGCAAAGCCTGAGGGGCCCCAGCCCGAGCCCAGCTGAGCCCCAGTGCTCTCCTCCAGCCTGTGCTGCTCAGGCCTCAGCCTGAGGTTGCTCTGGGCCTGGGGAGTGAGGGTCCAAGGGGACCCTTTCCATCACTCTTTAGCTGCTTTGCTGTAGAGGCTTCAGCCACGGAGCTGAGCTGGGGGAGCACCAAGCAGCTCCCCCAGCCAGCCCCTCCTCAGCCCCATGTGTCTGCAGGAGAAGAGCCCCTGGGCTCTGCAGGAGGCTTCAGCAGGGGGGTTGGGGTCCCCTGGGCTGCTTCACTGCTTTTGTCCCAGAGAGCTCAGGTGCTGAAGCCATCAGCTTGGCCATGCTCAGCCTCCTGCTCCAGGGGGGCAGGAAATGCCTCTCCCACAGGGGAGAGGAAGGAAAAGAGCTCTCAGGAGAGGAAGCCCTGCCCCATCTCCCTGCCCAGGAGGCACCTGTGGGGCTGGGCTGGCTGGGTCCTGCTCAAAGCGAGGCCAAGTGTCCAGCACCGTGCTGAGCAGGGCAGAGCCCAAGCAAGGCAGCTTCCTGCAGCAGGATCCCAGCGGGCTGCAGAGCAGGAGGAGGCTGCTGGGCAGGGCACTGCCTGGCATGTGGCATTGCCAGGGGTGCCGAAGCACCTTTGCTGTGTGCCCAGTGTGGTGCCCAGCAGGCAGGCGGAGCCCTGTGTGCTGCCAGCAGCAGCGGAGGACAGCTCCCTGCTGGTCACCTCCAGCTGTAAACACCCAGAGCAGAGTTGTCTAAATTGTGTCCTTTTGAGGGCAAAACGTCAGCCCTGCAGGAGCCAGCTGAGGCTTCAGTGCTGTGGGTGTCCTCACCACCAACCACAGGGCCCTGCTCCGGCTGGGCCGCAGGGGCAGCGTCCCTGGGGCGCCACAGAGGGCACAAGAGGCCATGGAGCTGAACAATGATGTTTCCAGAGCAGGCTCTGAGCTGCTGCCCCCAGCTGCAGGGCTCTCAGCTGCTGCCCCCAGCTGCTGCCCCCAGCTGCTGCCCTCCCGGGGCTGCTGTCAGAGCCCTGTCAGTCTGGGGAGGTTTGGTTAGGGCTGCCTGGGGGGAGGGCTTGGCAGGGCATCAATAGGTTCCTTTCATGAAGGGGACCACCTGGAGCGGTGCCTGGCAGGGCGCTGGGTGCCTGGCAGGGCGCTGGGTGCCTGGCAGGGCGCTGGGTGCCAGGTGCTGCCTCTGACAGCCCCCAGCCCTGCTGGGGCTCCAGAGGCATCTGCTGAGCCCTGATGAAACATCTGGCTCTGCACTGACACAGCTGGCTGGTGGCTCCTCAGCATGGGGGCAGGAGAAGGTGCTGGAGCCCTCAGCACCACGGGCACCTCACCCAGCACTGCCAAGGTGGCAGCTGGCCAGTGTGCCAGGGCCAGGGCAGGGCAGGTCCCCCTGGGTGGACACCACCAGCCCTGCTGCCCCTGCCTTAGCCCCCAGCTGCTGCAGCTTCCCTGCCAGAGCCACAGCAGCACACCCCCAGCCCTGCTCCTGCTCTGGGGCTGAGGGGTGGGCAGCTGCAGCCCCAGAGGGCACAGCCTGCCCCGTGGGGAGTGGAGCTGTGGAGCTGGACCCCCACTGACCAGGGCTCAGGGGAATGCAGTGGAAAGGAAGCTGATTCAGAGGGGGCTGCAGGGCTGGTCCTGCAGCCAGGGCTGGGTGGGAAGAGACCCCAAAGCTCATGCAGCTGCAGCCCCCTGCCTTGGGCAGGGACCCCTCCCACCAGCCCAGGCTGCTCAAGGCCTCATCCAGCCTGATCCTGGACACCTCCAGGCAGGAGGCAGCCACAGCCTCCCTGGGCAGCCTGTGCCAGGCTCTCCCCAGCCTCACTGCCAAGGATCTCTTCCTCCTCTCCAGACTCAGTCTCCCCTCTCCCAGCTCAAAGCCATTGTCCTCACCCTGTCCCTCCCAGCCCTTGTCCCAAGTCCCTCCCCAGCTCTCCTGGAGCCCTTCAGGTGCTGGAAGCTGCTCTGAGGTCTCCCTGGAGCCTTCTCCCCCTCCGTGCTGATCAGCCTGGAGATCCTGCAGGGCTCTTCCAGCCCAAGCTCTGAGGCTGTGCTCCTATATCACAGAATCATAGAATCATAGAATCAGTCAGGGTTGGAAGGGACCACAAGGATCATCTAGTTCCAACCCCCCTGCCATGGGCAGGGACACCCCACACTAGATCAGGCTGGCCAGAGCCTCGTCCAGCCTGGTCTTAAACACCTCCAGGGACGGGGCCTCAACCACCTCCCTGGACAACCCATTCCAGGGCTTCACCACTCTCATGGGGAAGAACTTCTTCCTCACATCCAGCCTGAATCTCCCCACCTCCAGCTTCATTCCATTCCCCCTAGTCCTATCACTCCCTGAGATCCTGAGAAGCCCCTCCCCAGCCTTCTTGTAGGCCCCCTTCAGATACTGGAAGGCCACAATGAGGTCACCTCGGAGCCTTCTCTTCTCCAGACTGAACAGCCCCAACTCCTTCAGTCTGTCCTCACAGGAGAGGTGCTCCAGCCCTCTGATCATCCTCGTGGCCCTGCTCTGGACACCTTCCAGCACCTCCACATCCCTCCTGTAATAGGGGCTCCAGAACTGGAGGCAGTACTGCAGGTGGGGTCTCACCAGGGCTGAGCAGAGGGGGGGCCTCACTGTGGAGAGCTTCCCAGCTTTGGTGAGCTAAGCAGCCAAGGAAAGCCCCAGCGGGATGGGGGCTCCAGGGACCTCCCTTTGGTAGCCTCCCAGCCCCAGCAAGCTGAGGCAGCGCAGCCCTGGGGCAGCAGCTCTGCAGGGCTCTGCAGAGGGCCCCCAGTGCTCCCCAGCAACAGCTGTTGTGCCCCTCCAGAGGGCTCTCCTGGGGGGCTTGGCAGCCAGGGGCACTGCAGTGCTGACACGGCCCCCCAGGCTGCCCTGGGTCCCGGACCCCCCTGCAGCCATGGGGTGCTGGTGGCTGCTGCCCCAGGCACCTGGCACCGTGTTCTGCCCCCAGCAGGCTGCCCAGGGAGCCCCAGCCCTGGAGCTGGGCAGGAGAGCCGCAGCCCCTGGGGACAGGGCTTGGGGCTGCCGGGTGGGACTGCAGGCACCCAGCAGCGATGCCTGCCCCGTGCCACGTGTGCCCCCCGGCTGGGCACAGCCCTGGCACTGAGGGGGATGCTGTGGGGAGCCTGCCAGGGGGAAGCTGACCCCAAGGGAGCTGCTGTCCTCAGCCTCTGCCCTTCAGCATCCTCCTCCTCCTCCCCTGCTGCCTGGAGGGAGGGAAGGGACCGCAGAGGAGGCAGCTGCAGGTGGCTGTGGGCTCAGAGCACTCAGCCCTGAGGAGCTCCTGCTGAGCTGAGGCTTCTGCCTGCCCAGGGGCTCTTGGGCCCCTCCCTCCCACCCCACCAGCTGGGTCTGCAGTTGGAGGGCAGCCAGGGAAGGACTCCCCCCACGCCTGGCACAGCCCCAGCTGGCTGCAGAGGCCTCTCCTTGGCTGCTGGTGCGGGGCTGGTGCCCAGAGCCCCTCCAGGGCTCCTTTCTCCTCCATGAAAGACTTTACCTCCAAAGGGCTTCCTCTCCTCAAGCAGCTGGAGGAGACAAGCAAAGCCCTGACCCCAGCCGAGCACCAGCACAGGGCCAGGAGTGGCCTCACCCAGCAGAGCCTCTCCAGCACCCCCAGCCCCTGCAGCCAGGAGCCCCCAGAGCCAGCCCCTGGCTGCTGCTGCTGAGGGCATCTCTGCACCCACCCTTGGCCCCTGCTCCTGTCCGGCTCTGCCTCTGCCTGGCAGCCTGCTCTGGGCTGGGACCTTCCTCCTTCCCTCCTCCTCCTCAGCAGCTCCCCTCCTCCTGGCCCTCCCTGGGGCAGCTCCCTCAGCCCAGGAGCACGAAGGGAGCCAAAGCAGACTGCCCAGAAGTGGTTTATTGGAAGCCCTAGGAACATTTTCTGTGGTGTGGGGAGGGGGAGGGGGAGGGGGAGGGGGATTTCATCTCCCTCTCTGCTGAGCAGGGCCGGGTCTGTGCCCCAGAGCAGGGCAAAGAGATGAGCTGAGCTCAGCAGCTCCCCACAGCAGCTCCAGGGGGCTGGGGACTCCTCCACGGAGCTGCAGGGACACCAAAGACCACAGCAGGATGTGGCTGAGCCAGGGGCTTGGGGACATTGTCCCCTCAGAGCCCTTGGCTGTGGGTGCAGAGGAGGAGACTATGCAGGGGGAGGGCTGAGGGGCAGGGACACATCCAGCCAGGGACCAGGGGTCCTCAGCCAGGAGCTTTCATTTGGAGCACTGCAGAGGACACAGCAGGGGCAGAAGGTCCTGCTCCAAGTCCCAGGAGAGACGCTTTGCCCTCAGCCCAGCCCCTCCCCACCCCAGCCCCCTGGCACTGAAAGCCTCCCCCTGGGCAGGGGAGGGGTTGGGTTGGAAGGACCTCAGAGCTCACCCAGCTCCAACCCCCTGCCATGGGCAGGGACCCCTCCCACCAGCCCAGGCTGCTCAAGGCCTCATCCAGCCTGGTCCTGGACACCTCCAGGCAGGAGGCAGCCACAGCCTCCCGGGCAGCCTGTGCCAGGGTCTCACCTGCTCGCTGAGGGTTGGGAGAGCTGCAGGACAGAGAGCAGGGCAGGGTGGTGCCCCCTGCCAGGGGATGGAGGGGTCAGTGCTGCAGTGCAGGGGGAAGGTGGCACTGCAGCATGCCAGCACAGACCCCACCTCAGGGCAGCTGTAGGACTCTGCCACAAGCTCCTGGCCCAGCCCCACACTGCTTCGTGCCCTCCAGCACCCTGCTGGGAACACAGAGCTGCTCTGGGGGAAGCTCCAGGGACAGGCAGCCCAGGAGCCCAGCTGGAGCTCTCCCAGAGCTTGAGCTGCTCCCTTCCCACCTCCCCAGGCTTAAACCTCCCCCTCTCCCCCAGCTGGGTCCCTGCCAAGGAGGAGCAGGCTGTGGCTGTGGCTTCCTCCCATTTGCTGCCAGAAGCCCTCCCCCAGCTCTGGTGGGGCTGGCAGCAGCCTGCTGGGGCAGGCTTCCAGCATGGCCCCCAAAGGCAGCAGCTGGCACCACTGCAGGGTGAGGAGGCCAGAAGGCACTTCCAAGATGTTGCCAAAGGACTACTGCAAAGTCAGGGCCAGAGGCAGCTTGGAGAGAGAGGCTTTGTGAAAACCAAGCAGCAGCAGCTCTCCTGCACCGAGCAACCTCCCCCAGCAGCTGGAGCTGCCCTGCTGCCCTCCCCAGGGCACAGCCTCCTGCAGGGCAGCGCCTGGCAGAGAGCTTCTGCCTGGGCTCCAGCCTTCTGCTTCTGGTGTCCCTGCCCCAGCCCTGCAGGCAGCTGGAGGCCAGCTCAGCGCTGCTTGCTGTGGCTGCAGGTGGTGCACAGGAGGCTGCCCTGGGCCAGCACGAAGGGTTGGCTGCCCAGCAGCGTCTCACACTCCAGGCAGGCAAAGTGCTCCTTGTGCCAGGCCATGCCCTCCACCTGCTGGTAGTCCTCCGAGAAGATGATCTGCAGGACGGACAGAGGACGGCTTGGTCACACCACCAGCAGCAGGGAGAGACCAGCCCCACACATCCCACCCAGCTTCCAGGCTTTGGGAATGGGCAGGGGGCAGCTCCTGGGCACCTGGGCACCACGCACCCAAAAGCGGCCAGAGCATGGCTGAGCCAGAAGGGGGCAGCTAGCCAGGGCCTGGCTCGGTGCCACCGTGCGCGGAGCGGCCATGGCCCCTGGGGCCAGGGTTTGGTGGCCACGGTGGGGTTGGGCTGATGGTTGGACTGGGTGACCCCAAACCACCCTATGGTTCTGTGCTGCTTCAGGCACCTCCAGCCCCCAGAGCAGCCACAGCCCTGCTGCCCAGCACCCAAAGCATGCAGAGCCCAGAGGGCAGCCCAGGAGGTGTGAGAGGGTGAGCAGGGTGAGGCCAGACCAGGACAGGGCATGGTGAGGACCACGGGGCAGAGAAGCTCTGAATGAGGCTCCTGGCACAGGGTCAGGCAGTGGTTTGGGTTGGAAGGGACCTTCCAAGGCTGCCCGGGGCAGGGGAGGGAGCCCCATCCCCAGAGGGGCTTCAGAGCCCTGGAGCTGTGGTGCCATGGGGTGGTGGTGCCCTGGCAGTGCTCAGCGTGGGGCTTGGTGACCTTGAAGGTCTCTTCCAACCAAAAGGATTCCATACAGCTCCTCCAGCCCAGCCCCCTGCAGCCAGCAGGGACAGCCCCAGCCAGGGCAGGCTGCTCACAGCCCCCACCACCCTGCCCTGCGCTGGTGCCAGCCAGGGGGCAGCTCCTCCGGGCACCTCTCTGGGCAGCCTGGGCCAGGCTCTCCCCACCCTCAGTGCCAACCATTTCTCCCTCTTGGAGTCCAAGCCCTGCCCCGTGTGCTGCCCCAGCAGCCCCTGCCCGGCTCTGCTGGCCCCGCGGAGGTGCCCCTGCGCTGCAGGCGGGGGTGCCCGGCGCGGTGCCCACCTCGTCGCAGGCGGCGCAGCGCGGGCGCAGGCTCTCGCAGTAGTGCCGCCCGCACCAGGCTGCTCCTCCCTTCCAGAAGTAGATGAGGTCCACCAGGGGCTGGGCACAGCGGCAGCAGACGAAGCAGGCAGGGTGCCAGAGGCGGCCGTAGCCGGCGCGGTCGGCGTACACCACCGGGCAGTCCCCGGGCACCACCTGCTGGCAGCCCTCGCAGCGCTGCGGGGGAGACAGAGGCGCTCAGGACGTGGCAGGGCTCTGCTGCTCCTCCCGACCCGCAGCACCCCGGCATGAAAGCATCCTGAGCCCCTCAGAACGTTGGGGGAAGGGATGGAGGGCAGCCGGGCCAAGCCCCCTGCCAGGGCAGGGCACCCAGCAGCACAATGCCCAGGGGGGTTGGAAGCTCTCCACACCAGGAGCCTCCACAACCTCTCTGGGCAGCCTGCTCCAGGCCTCCAGCACCCTCACAGCAAACAACTTCCTCCTCCTGCTCAGATGGAACTTCCCAGCTTGTGCCCCTTGTGCTGTCCCTGGGCACCACTGAGCAGAGCCTGGCCCCAGCCTCCTGCCCCCCACCCTCAGCAACTACCAAGCGCCAGCTACCATCTGGCCACTGGAAGCCCCTGAGCTAAACCCACCCCTCCCAGAGAGCCCAGGGATGCCCAGGGCAGAGATCAGCCCCAGCAGGGCAGAGCTGGGTTAAGCTGGAGGAGGGCAGAGAAAAGCTGGAGAGGAGGAAGCAATTCTTGGGGGGCAGAGCCTGGCACAGGCTTGGGCTCTTTTCTCCCTGACTTGTGCTGCTCACATCCACGTCCTGGCCTCATGTCCCTGCCCAGCTCTCAGCCCAGCACCTCCCCCTTCTACCAGGCCAGGCAGGCTCCAGCTGAAGACTGATTAGCATCTGAGGCCATGGCACAGAACCCGGCTGGGCTCCCCTGTGCCGGTGCCTGGGATGAGCTCAGCACAGGCTCCAGAGCACTCCCTGGGGAGCTGACAGCTGAGGAGCTCTTGGTCAGGTTCCCATCTCAGCAGGGATAGCCCAGGCCAGGCTCAGGGCTTCTGTCTGTGCTTTATCACTGCCTGAGAGAGGCTTCAGAGCTCTTCAGCAGCAGCTGGAATCTCCTCCAGCAGAGCCCTTGGCAGCACCTCCCCAGCAGCCTGGAGAAGCCTCCTGCCAGAGCAGGGTGCAGGGGGAGCAGCTGGGGTGGGCTGTGTCGTGTTGGGGCTCACTGGCACATCAAGGTGCCCCCTGCAGCAGCACAGGGGCAGGGCGGGGGCTGCTCTGTGCCCAGAGCACAGCTCTGCTGCCCAAGGCTCCAGCTGCAACCCACAAGCTTCCAGTGGGGGAGAGGAGACACAAATCGGATCCAGGAGGATTCCTACAGCCTGGCTGCACAGCAGGAGGCTCCAGGGCTCTCCACACCAAGGGAACCCCAAACTGCTTTGGTGGGCAGGGACCCCAAAGCTCCTCCAGTGCAGCCCCCTGCAGCCAGCAGGGACAGCCCCAAGCAGGGCAGGCTGCCCACAGCTCCAACCACCCTGCCCTGCCCTGCTGCCAGCTAGGGGGCAGCTCCCAGCTCTCTGGGCAGCCTGGGCCAGGCTCTCCCCACCCTCAGCATCAAACCTTTCTCCACCCAGAGCCATCTCATGCCCAACCTGCCAGAGCTGCCAAGGCTGCCAAGCTGCTGTCAGCAGCTCCTGCAGCTACCTGGATGGCTCAGCACAGGCTCTGCTGTGGAGGGAGGTGCAGAGGAGCTGGTGCTGGAGCACTGCAGGGGTGCTGTCCCCAGGCTGCTCCAGGGTGCAGCCCCCAGGCAGCTGTCTGGAGCAGGCTGCAGCAGAGCTGTGCCCCAGGAGCAGCCTCCCCCCGCCGCTGCCACCTTCGCCCACCCCTGCCCGAGGCTGAGCGCTCCCCAGGCTCGGAGCCGGGACCCCTGCAGGCCCCCAGCCCCGCGGCGAGGGCACTCACGTAGTGTGCTGCGGCGGGGGCAGGCTCCGGGGCCCCGTTGGTGGCCTCGGGGGGCTCGGGGGCGGCGCCGCTCTTGTCCTGAGCCTTCCCTTGCTCCTTGCCGCCGGCCTGGCCGGGCAGTGCCACCTCGCCCACGCCCAGGGCCTCAGCCTTGTACTTGCCCACGAAGTCCTCCATCAGCTGCAGCTCCCCCGGGGCCAGCCCGCGGCACTGGGCTGGGTCCTGGTCGTGCAGGGGCAGCTGCCTGGCCAGCTGGCGCCGCCGCTGCTGCGCCCCGGCCGTGCCCGCCACCGGCTGCAGCTCCGCGGGGATCAGCTCCATGTACTGCGTGGCCTGGGGGGCACAGCGCCCAGAGGCGGCTCAGGGGGCGGCAGGACCGGCGGGGGCTGCCTGTGCTGCCCGGCCAAGGGATGCTCCGTGCGGAGCGTGGGCTGGGAGGCACCTGAAGCTCACCCGGCGCCAACCCCCTGCCACGGGCAGGGACACCTCCCACCGGCCCGGGCTGCCCAAGGCCTCATCCAGCCCTGCCTGATGACCTCTGAAGGTGTTTCCCAACCCAGAGCATTCCATGGTTCTGTAACAGCTCTGGAATGAGGCTGTCAGGAGCAGCAGAGGAGCCCCAAGGTTTGCCTGGGAGCAGGAATGTGCCCTGAGCACCGCCAGGAGGGGGCAACCGTGACCTCCCTGGGCAGCCTGTGCCAGTGTTTCCCCACCCTCTCTCTCAAGAATGTCTTCCTCATCTCCACCCTCAATCTGCCTTCTTCCAGCTCAGGCCCTTCCCCCTTCTGCCACAGCCTTGGGAGAGCTTTTCCAACCAAGCAGTTCCACGATTCCCTTCCCTGGTGCCCTGCAGCAGGGAGAACCCACAGCATGAAGCCATCCCAAGCCAGCCTCCTCCTCAGCTGCCTCAGCCCAGCCCCTGCGGGGGCTGCCCAGGCCGGGTGAGTGCTCTGGGGCCCCCAGGGTGTGCAGGGTTAAGCCTGCAGCCAGCAGGGGAAGGGAGTTCCCCACCGGAGGCATTTTCCTCTCCAGTGTGAGGAGGCAAGGGGCAGCCAGTTGGCTCCTGGCCACCCTGCTCCACACGGCCAGCTGCACTGGATGGGTTTCTGACTTGGTCAGCACTTGAGAGGAGACCTTGCAAAGCAGCAGAAGACATTAACTGTTTACTGCACAGGGGCTGGTGCAGGGGGGCCCTGGGAGGACACAACTCATCACAGCTGGGACAGCCCTCAAGGCAGCTCCCACCTCAGCTGCCTTCAGCTCAGCTCCAGATGCCTGCCTGGAGACCTGCAGCAGCCACAGATCACTGAGCTGATGAGGCAGAGCCTCAGGGAACTCTTTGGGTTGGAAAAGACCTCCAAGAGAGTCCAACCTTCAACCCAGCCCCACGTGGGCACCAAACCACAGCCCCAAGTGCCACGGCCACAGGGTTCTGGAGCACCTCCAGGCACAGGGACTCCACCACCTCCCTGGGCAGCCCCTGCCAGGCCCTGACCACTCCTGCAGCACAGAAATTGTTCCTCATGTCCTCTTTTACCCTCTGTGCCACCCCAGGGATGCTCCCACTGAGGCCCACCATGGAGCCTGGCCCCATCCTCTTACCCCCCACACTTTAGCTCTTGCTGAGCACTGAGAAGGTCCCCAAAGGGGCTGCTAAGAGCACCCCAAACACAGAGCTGAAGGCAGCATGGAGGGGAGCTCAGCCCCAGGGAAGAAGAAAGCAGAGCCTGGGCATCCTTCAAAGCCAGGAGCAGCTCCTGCCCCGAGGTGCTGGCAGCAGTTTGTGGAGCAGCAGAAGCCTTGTGTGTGATAGAGCTCTGCTGGGCAGTCTGCAAGGAGCCAGCTGGGTGGAAGAGGGCCAGCATTGTCCTGCCCATCCCTGCCCAGCTCCAGGATTCCCTCTGGGACCAGGGGAAGGCAAGCAGTGGTTAAACAAACACTGCTGCTGGGCCAGCTCCTGCCAGGGGGAGAGAAAGAAGAGGAGAGAGGGGGAAGGGAAAAAACAACAGAGAGGAGAGAGGAAAGGAAAGGAAAGAAAAGGAGGCAAGAGTTGGAGGAAGGGAAAAAAAGGGAAGCAAGAGCTGGGGGGAGGGGAAAAAAGAGGCAAGAGTGGGGGAGAAGAGAAGAGGAGGCTGGGAGCAGCAGCACTGGGGCCAAACAGCCAGGGAGGAGCAGGCCTGGGGGCTCAGTGCCTCACTCAAGCCCAGGGCTCAGCTCCAGTTCACAGCACGGCCCCACCTGCACCCCCAGCAGACTTCATGCCACCCCCAGGCAGCCTTTCCAAGGGACTGAGGGCAACTGAGCTGGGAGAAAGAAGCCAAGCTCTGCCTGCTGGGGCTCTGCTGGCTACAGCTTGAACACCCCAAACCCCACAGCCAGGAGCTCCCACATGGCTCTTCTAGAGGGAAAGCAGGAGGGAAGGAGCTGGGGGCTGCCACCTCTGGGCAGCCTGGGCCAGGCTCGCCCCACCCCCGGCTCAAACCTTTTTCCCTTCTCTCCACTCTCAGTCTCCCTCTTGGAGCCCAAACCATCCCCCCTTGTGCTGTCCCAGCAGGATCCCTGCTCTAGAGTCTGTCCCCAGCTTCCTGATTGTCCTCCTGAAGCACTGCAAGGCCACCAGCAGCTCTCCCTGCAGCCTTAGAACCTCAGAACGGTCAGGGCTGGAAGGGACCTCAAGAGTCATCCGGTTCCAGCCCCCTGCCGCGGGGCAGGGACGCTTCCCCAGCCCGCCCACCCCCGGCCCGATGCTCCCCACGAGTGCCCCCTCCCCGGAACACCTCCTGGGGGGCTCCTACCAGCTTCTGAGTGAGGCCTGGAGGTGCCCACTCGTAGGTGATGGTGTGGAAGGAGGGGTCCTTGCGGGTGACGATGGGGTTGGTGACGATCATGCGGTTGCGCTTGTAGAGCCGCAGCCCCCGCAGCCCTTGGCCCGGGTGGTCAGCCAGGAGTACCTGGAGCCACTCAGCAGCCTCCCCACCTTCAGGTCCTCCTCCAGCTCTGAGCTCAGGCTGTGCTCCTCCTGGCTGCACTTGCAGCACCTGCAGATCTTCCTGCGGGAGACATCGACATCAGCTGCCTGCAGGGAGGCTGGGGGGGGACAGCAGGGACCACCAGCACCCTCGGGGGGGGGGACAGCAGGGACCACCAGCACCCTGGGGGGGGGACAGCAGGGACCACCAGCACCCTGGGGGGGGGGGGGACAGCAGGGACCACCAGCATCTTCTCTTCCCCACAGCCCCGGACAGACAGAACATCCTCCCAGCACCTCCCAAGTGCTCTGCAGCTGCCTGTGCTCAGTCCCTGGCGGCTGAGCACCAGCAGGGGCAGGGGCAGAGCGCCGGGGCAGGCCCCCGAGGGGCAGGCCCCCGAGGGGCAGGCCAGTACCTCCAGGAGTGCGGCTCGAAGCCCGGGCAGGTCCCGCGGCAGCGCAGGCAGGGCGCAGCCCGTCCCGGCGGCACCTGGAACAGAGCACAGCACCGCTGGCAAGGACTCATCCTCCAGCCCCGGGCGTCACGGAGCCACAGCTGGGTCACCCGGGAAAGCCCTCAGGATCGGCAGCTTTCAGCCCACCCCCTCCAGCCTCTGCCAGTCCCTGACCACTCCTGCAGCACAGAAATTGTTCCTCCTCTCCAGCCTGAGCCTCTCCTGGCACCACCTCAGGCCAGTTCCTCTCCTTCTATCACCTGAGACTGGGGAGCAGAGCCCAATCCCCCCTGGCTGCAGCCTCCTCCCAGGGAGCTGCACAGAGCAAGGAGGTCTCCCTCAGCCTCCTCTCTCCAGGCTGCACACCCCCAGCCGCCTCAGCTGCCCCTCCCCAGCCCTGCTCCCCAGACCCTTCCCCAGCTCTGTTGCCCTCCTCTGGCCCTGCTCCTATGAAGCCTCAGACCTTCCAAAGGCTTTTGACCACTCTTCATGCAGACTTGCTACATGTTTCTTGAGGTGGAACAAGTTCTTCCCACCCAAGTGCCACCCCTGTGGAGCCCCCAGACCAGCTGGGAGCATTGCCAAGGTCTGGCCCAGGCTGCCCAGGGCAGTGGTGGAGTCTCCATCCCTGGAGAGGTTGAATAGCTGTGGAGCTGCGGTGCTGAGGGCCATGGATTGGTGGTGCCCTGGCAGTGCTGGGGTCAGGGTTGGACTCCATGAGCTCAAAGGTCTCTTCCAACCAAACAGGTCAATGTCCTATGGAATGGGTTGGGTTGGAAGGGACCTCAGAGAGCATTCAGTCCTACCCCCTCCACCTCCCACCAGCCCAGGCTGCTCAAGGTCTCATCCAGCCTGGCCTTGAACACCTTCAGGGAGGAGGCAGTCACAGCCTCCCCGGGCAGCCTGTGCCAGGCTCTCCCCAGCCTCACTCTGAAGGATTTCTTCCCCACCCTCCTCCAGCTCCAGTTCATTGCCCCTCCTCCCACTGCCACCACCACTTTTCCCACTCATTCCCATCTCTGGGCCAGACAGTGCAGGAGCTCTGCCTGCCGGCTGGGCTGCCTGGCACCAGGGCTGCCTGGCACCAGGGCTGCCTGGCCAGCTGGGGAGCTGCTCCTCCCTGCTCCCCAGATCTGCAGAAAAGGAGATCTCATAATGAAAAAAGCAGAAGAGAGGCACAAGCCCCTGCAGCCCCCAGCCCCCGCCAGCACACCAAGCACTGCCCACCTGGCCCAGCCCCCACCGCTGCCCGAGCCCCCGTGGGTGCAGTGCTGCCCTCCAGTTCAGGACCTCTGCCACGTTTGCAAGGGCCAAAGAAGGTTGTGTCCAAGCCCCTGGAAGCAGAGCAGGCCCTGTGCCCACGCGGGGGGTGGGTGAGGGGGTGAGGGGCTGTGCCCACACGCTCCCCTCTGGCTCTCCCCTCCCGGGGCGTTCTCGCCGCCGGCGCGGAGGAAGTTCTTCGGCAGTGAAAGGAGAGGAAGCTGAGGCCACCCCAGCCACAGGAACACTTCCCTGAGCAGGCTCAGCACCAGCCCAGCGAGCCCCGGGCTCGGTGCCCGGCTGGGCAAAGGCGGCACCCCCAGGGCAGGGCTGAACTCCCTCAAGGGCTGGAACAGAGAGCGCCTCTGAGGAGAGGCGAGGAGGGAACCGCCTGAGTGGGGCTCCAGCTTGGTGCAGAGCTGGAGGACTCCTGAGCTCCCCAGGGCAGGTCAGAAGACCTCTTCCAAGACCCACAGTTTGAAGTTGAGTGTGCCCAAGCCCACCAGCCTCCTCCAGGCATTGGAAGAGGTTACACAGGCAGGTGCTGGAGTGGCCATCGTGCTGCTGGGCAAGCTGCCACGGGAGCCCTGCTTTGGTAGGGCTTGGAGTGGGTGAGCTCCAGAGCTCCCTTCCCACCCCCGTGCTGGGACTCTGTGAAGTGCCTCCTGCAGCAATCCTTCCCCAGGGGTTTATCTGCAGCAGCTGCTCTGAACCCCTTTGGCCACCTCCCTCTGAGCCTTTCCTACAGCCCCTGGAGGTGTTCAAGGACCTCGTGGCCGTGGTTTGATGGCCATGGTGGGGCTGGGTTGAAGGTTGGACTGGATGACCCTAGAGGGCTCTTCCAACCCAAACCATTCTGTGGTGCCCAGCTCAGCCTGCTGTGTCCTCAGCCCCCAGCCAGCCCAGCACCACCTTGGCCAAGAACCTTTCAGAGGGTCTCCTGAAGCTGGGCTGACCACTGAGCTTGGTGCCAGGGGCAGCTCTCAAGCGCACGTGGAGAGAATGCTGCTGTCCCATCCAGCTGACCTGGAGATCCCATCTAGGACTGGAAGGTCCTTCCCAGCCTCCTCATGAAGCAGCCCAGCACCAGAGATGCGGCACATCCTTGGCTCTGCTCAGGGCCCAGGGTCAAAACAGGGCTGAGAACTGAGTGGTGACCTGCAGCAGCTGAGCACAGCACAGCCCTGCCTCAGCCACAGACCGGATGGCCACAGGGAAGCTCCAGCTGCTCCAGCAGCTGCTGCAACAAAGGATGCTGGCTGGAGAAGATCTTTGTCTGCTCCAGGATGCTCCCTTGGGAAGACCTTCAGTTCCCTTTCCTGCTGCATGTCCACAGGGGCCTTGGTCTGACCACAAAGGGAGTTGCTGATGGGAAAAGCGCCCCGCAAGGCTCGGGTGTCTCCTGCAGCACCACAGGCACGAGGGAACGCAGGCAGCTCTGGCCCAGGAGGGGACAGCCCCGTGCTCAGCAGCAGCGGCCAGCAGCCTGCTGCTGAGGGCAGGAGGACTTGCAGGGTGCAGAGCACGGCTGCAGGGTGGGGAGCTCAGGCCTGCAGCTAGGTTCAGAGCCTGGCCAAGTTCGGCCAACCTGCCTGAACCAAAGCCTGCTGCAGACCCTGCCAAGAGCAGAGAGCCTCCTGCAGGAGGGAGCTGCACAGGCAGGGCCAGCAGGCAGGGCTGCCCTCGCTCCAGCTCACACCAGAGCCCCCAGAGCAGAGCCCCCAGAGGGCTGAGGGTAGCCCCACGAGGGGCATCCCCCCATACAACTGCTCAGGGCCGGCTGCTGATCCCCAGCCTCTGGCAGGGCCTCTGGGCCCAGCCCCAGCTCCAGAAGGCTCTGGCCAAGCAGGGAGCTCCTGCAGAGGCTCCTGGAGCCCCGCAGCTCTCGCTGCACCAGGCCTTATTTGGAGCCCGAGCGCGGCGCTGGAGACGTGTCAGCGCCTCAAGTATGTTTGCTCCTCCTTCCCAGGGAGGGAAGAGGGAAAGTTGGCTTCCAGGGAGCTCCTGCAAGTTTCACAACAAGCCCTTCAGAGCCTCATTCCACCTCTCCTCACAGCACAAGCTCAGCACAAACCCTCCCCTGGGAGACCCTCAGGCAGCACTGGATGCCCAGACCCTGGGTGGAGCACCAGGACCACCTCAAGCCTTTGGCTGGGCTCCCTCCAGCTCCAAGGAGTCCTGGAGAGGAACAGCTCCACATTTGAGAACCTCCCCTTGGCCAGAGGGGCAGGGCAAAGCCACACTGTGTTCATGTGGCTGGGACCAGACTGCTCAGCAGAGTCCTTGAGGAGCTCAGGGATGGGCAGCAATTAAGCTGTGCTCATTAATTAAACTGGGACAGAGCTCAGATGGGGCCAGGGAGCTAATGGACAGATGAAGTTCCATCTAAGCACGAGAAGGAACTTCTTGACTTGAAGGGTGTCAGAGCCCTGGAGCAGGCTGGACAGAGGTGATGGAGCCTCCATCCCTGGAGCCTTCCAAGGTCCTCCTGGCTGTGCTCCTGTGTGACCTGCCCTGGGTGAGCCTGCTCTGGCAGGGGGTTGGACTCCATCTCCAGATCCCCTGGAGCAGGGCAGAGGTAGGTTGGACACCAGAAGGGAGTTCTGCACAGGGAGGCTGGGGAGAGGCTGGGACAGGCTGCTCAGGGAGGGGGTTGAGGCTCCATCCCTGGGGACACTCAGGCTCAGCCTGGCTGTGTGCCTGGGCAGCCTGCTCTGGCTGGAGCTGTCGCTGCTGCCTGCAGGGGGTGGCCAAGGTGCCCTTGGGGGTCCCTTGCAGCCTGCTGCACTCTGAGGTGGCATCACCTGGAAGAGCAAGAGCCCTGGCTGGCATCCAGCCCTGCAGGGCCTGAACTTTGTTGCCTTTTGTTTTAGCAAGCAAAAAAAAGGGCAGGAAAAGGCAGGGACAGCAGGGAAAATATTTCAGTGGAGCTGCCAGATCTCCAGCTCCAGGAGGACAGAGGCACAACAGAAGCAGAGCTGCTGCAAACATCTCTCTCTTCCCAGAGCAGAGAGCTGGCAGCGTTCCCTGCCCCGGCGACGTGGGGATTGATAAGGGAAGGGCAGGCTCTGCAGCACCAGACGAAGAGCTTTTTCCACCAGCTTCAGACACTTGGACCTCGTGGTGGAGCCCAGCCAGGCTGGGAGGTGTGGAACCCCAAAACTTAACTCAACAGCCACTGGGGTGAGGCCCAGAGTGCTCAGCTGAGCGTCAGCACCACCAACCACCTTCAGAGCCAGCTGTGGTCTTCCCATCTCCAGCATGAGGAGAAGGTGCTGAGCCTTGAAGGGTCAGCTGACCATGAAGGGTCCTCAGCACCCTGACATGCTGCCCTTCAGGAGCTGCTCCCATTAGCACCACTGATTTGCTCCTAAATACCTTTTCAGCTCTTCTGTTTGTGCTTTACTGAGGAGGTGGGCACAGGAAAGCTGGAGATGCCCCAAGGGCAGAGTCACTGCATGGAGCCCTGGGGCTGAGAGCCTGGCCCAGAGCAGCCCCAGAGGGCAGCTGAGCAATGCTCAGCAAGAGCTGAAGGAGCTGTGGGGGGCAAGAGGCTGGGGCCAGGCTCTGCTCAGTGGTGCCCAGGGACAGCACAAGGGGCACAGACTGGAGCCCAGGAGGTTCCATCTGGAGAGGAGGAGAAAGTTGTTCGCTGTGAGGGTGCTGGAGGCCTGGAGCAGGCTGCCCAGAGAGGTTGTGGAGTCTCCTGGTGTGGAGAGCTTCCAACCCCCCCTGGTCCTTGTGCTGCTGGGCAAGCTGCTGTGGGAGCCCTGCTGGAGCAGGGGCTTGGGCTGGGGAGCTCCAGAGCTCCCTCCCCACCCCACCATCGTGCTGGGGTTCTCTCAACTGCTTTTCAGGCACTTTGCCTCTGGCACCAACCAGTGCAGCCAGCAAGGGTCCCTGCTGCAGGTGGCAGTGACTGCTCTGCAGCAGCTCAGAGGCTGCCAGCAGCTGAAGTCCAAGGTTCAGAGCAGGTGAGATGGCAGCAGGAGGAGCCAGGTTGGTAACCAGCATGACGGAACTCTGCTCTGCCACTGCAAAGTGCTGCCCTGAAACCCTTCCCCTTCTCCAAGTGGAGCAGGAGCTCCATGCTAGGCCATCTGGAGGTCTCTTTTCCTGAATGGCAGGAATAAGATTTCCCTTGGGACAAAGCCAAGCCCAGGAGCAGCACTGAGCCTAAGCAAACACTGCAGGCACAGCCTGAGGCACTTGGTGACTTGTGAATTGTGTCTGCTGGGGCTGGATGGAACTCCAAGGCCCCAGATGAGCTCTTTAGCCCCTGGGCTGCTCCCTGACTTCATCTCTACAGACACTGGTTGGGAGCTCCCCAGGTTTCTGCATCAGGACCAACATCTGCTGCCCTGCCAGCTGCAGCACAGCTTCCTCCCCTGGGCTCCTGTACAGGGACATTGCTCTGGCTGCCCAGCTCAGCCCCACCAGCAGGATCCAGCCTTCATGGGCCACCAGCCATGCACAAGCTGTCAGCCAGGGCCCAAGCCCATGGCCACCAGGAAGAACCTTTCCAGAAGGAACCAACTTCCCTCCATGCAGCTCTGAGCTTCTGCTTGCTCGAGGCCCCATCCCTATGGCCTTGAGCACCTCCAGGGAGGGGCCATCCACAGCCCCCTGGGCAGCCTGTGCCAGTGCCTCCCCACCCTCCCTGGAGAGAATTGCTTCATCTCCAGTCTCAACCTCCCCTCTCCCAGCTTCAATCCATTCCCTCTCCTCCTGTCACAAGCAGCCCTGTCCTACTCTGGCTACCCTGAAACAAGCCCAAAAGCACCTGAAGCAAGAACAAGAACCCAAATCTGCAGGACCTGAGCCAGCTTTACCTTGGCTGGGAGCAGTGCCGTGAGCTTGGGGCTTGTTTTCCCCTGCTGACAAGAAAGGGGCTGAAGGGAGCCAGAGCAGCACAACAAACCCTGCTGCTGGCAGCCAGCTGAAGCAGCTCCAGCCAGGCAGGACGTGCCAGCCAGCCCCACTTTATCTTCAGGTCGAGCCGGAGCTCTGCAGCTGGGCTGCAATCTAAACAGCCCTGCTGCCAGGCAGAGCTTCCCCCTCCTCGCAGCCGCTCCCAGGCGCTGGGCAAGGCAGCCAGGACGATTAAACCCAACAGCGCTTGGCAAGCGCAGTGCCAGGGCCCCACCACCGGCCCTAATCACTTCCAGACGCCTTCCTCGACTTGCTGAGACCGGCTGGGAGGTGCTGCCAAGGCAAATGAAAGGCTGTCAGGCTTCCAGGCGTGCCCAGGAGCAGCGCCCTCCCCGGGGGCAGGAAACGCAGCGGCCGTCCGCTGCCCCCGTGCCCGGGACCGCTCCGGCCCCGGCCAGGCTCTGCAGGGGCAGCTGCCTTGCTCTCGCCCTTGGCAGGTCCTTTCAGATCATCTGAGTGCAGACTAGGTAGGACTTCTCCTTCCTTTCCATACCACCCTGCCCAGTTTCAGCTGGGGGCAGGAGAGGGGCAGAACCAAGCAGCCCCAGAGCCTCTCACCTGCCTCACTCCACACTCGGCACCCCTGGGAGGACCTCACAGCACCACCAGAGCCTTCCCTGCAGGCTGTCACCTCCACGGCTCTCAGGGACATTGAAGAGGACATCCCCTCCTTCACCCTGCCACCAAGTGGAGCCGAGCATGAGGGTTGCTGCCTGCCCCCAGAAGCCTTCCAAGCACCTTGGAAGCCCTCAGCCACGGCCCTGTGCAGCTTCACTGCCCCATCACAGAGTGGGTTGGAAGGGACCTCCAAGATCATCCAGCTCCAACCCCTGCCATGGGCAGGGACACCTCCCACCAGCCCAGGTTGCTCAGGGCCTCATCCAGCCTGGCTTTGAACGCCTCCAGGGAGGGCACATCCACAGCCTCCCTGGGCAACCTGTGCCAGTGTCTCCCCAGCCTCACTCTAAAGAATTTCTTCCTCACCTCCAGTCTCCATCTGCCCTCCCCCAGCCCACAGCCACCCCCTGTGGGTGATGCTGCAGCAGCTCCTGGCAGATGGGGCTGGTGCAGAGGCTGCTTTGCTGAGGTGCATCTCTGCTCCACAGCACTGATCTGTTCAGCCCTCCTTGCTGCCCACACCCAGTCCTGCTTTCCACTCCTTCCCCAAGGGACCCCCAGCCTGTGGGTGCTGGCAGGGGCTTCACCCTGCTCACCTCCCACCCCAAGCCCTGGCAGCAACACTCCAGACAAGGCAGCAATGTCTGACCAGCATGGACTGCACACACAGACACCCCCCCAGCTACAGCTGCCCCTGGGAAGGGCCACTTCTCACTGCTGCTGGATCAGAATGCACTCAGTGCCTGGCAAGAGCTCCCCAAGGGCATCCAGTTGGCACCCAGAGGTGCCCTCCCACAGAGGCTGCACCAATCAGGCCCCTGAGGACATGCCTGAGAGTTATCAGCGATGCAGAGCTGCTGGCACAGGACACTGCTCGGGGGCTCTGGGGCTGACACATCAGAGGAGACCTTCCTGGCAGGTCCTCACCATCCCCACACACCTCTGGGGACAAGGTCACTCCACTTGCCTGCCCTCACTGGCAAGCACAGGCAGGGTCCCTGTGGTGGTCAGCAGAGCTGCAGCAACCTCACTCCCACCCTGACATGAGGCATGGCAGGCAGGACACGGGCAGGGGCGTCAGGCTGGGGAGGGCATGGCAGGGGCACCCAGGCAGCACTGCCAAACACCAACACCTGCCCAGGATGACCTGCAGGGAGCTCCAGTTTTCCAGGGGGTCCAAATCCAGCAGGGGCAGAGCTGAAACCGAACAGGGAGAGAGGGAGCTGCACCCTGGGGGCAGGGCCAGGATCGCTCTTCCTGTCCCAGCAATCAGGGAAGGACCTCCAAGGATGCCACTGGCAAGAAGCTCCACACGAAAGGTCATACGAGGGAAGGTCCAGGGGTGCCCCCGTGCCCAGGGCACAGCACTGCCCAGTGGGGGCCGTTTGCCCTCAGGAGGTGGCATTAGAACAGTGTGGAAACTGAGAAGTGGTGACGGGGGGGGTGAAATCATCCCCTAACCACGCAGGGACAAAGGTACCGTGAGGAAGGTCGGCAGAGCAGCTGCTGCCCACCACCCATTCCACACGGGGCTGGCTGAGCAGCTCAAATCCCTTCCAGCCAGCTTCACCCCGTGCCAGGAGGGCTTTGGCTATTCTGGTGCTTTTGCTCATCAAAAGACAGCGTGGCCAAGCCCCAGGATCTCCCGGGGGAGCAAAGCTTGGACAGCCAGAGCACGAGGGGTGGACCCCTCCCAGAGGGGTCTGCAAGGAGAAAAGCAGCCCTCGGCAAGGGCAGCAGCTGGGAGCAGGGTGGGCAGAGCCTCAGGCTGCTCGACTGAGACAACAAAGAGCAGCTCTGAGCACAAGCCCAGAAACAAGACTAAACCCAGCCCCGGACCTGGTGTGTGCCCAAGCGGCCACTACATCCAGTTGGATTTACCCAGCAGAGGCACGGGAAAAATCGGAGAGGTTCCTTTTGTCCACTCATGGAATGGTTTGGAAGGGACCTTAAAGATCACCCTGCTCATATTCACCCCAGCTGTGACATTCCTCCTCTGCATCTGCTGCTCCAGGTCCTCGCTCCAGAGCTGCTCAGCAGCACTGCCTGGGGGAGCTTTGCTCCAGAGGGCTCCAGGGAGTCTTTAAACAGACCATGCAGCGAGCAGGGGAGGAAACGGGAGCGAAAGGGGAGCAAACTGCCACCCTGACAGCAGCTCCCCCGGAGCCACAGGCTCAGCTCCTCCGGTCCAGGGAGGTATGGAGTACCACCGGATGGTTTTGGTTGGAACAGAGCTTTAAAATCATCACATCCACCCATAACCCCAGCACTGCCAGGGCACCACTGAACCAGCACCGCATTGCCAGGGCTGGGCAACCCCTGCAGGGATGGGGACTCCACCACGGCCCTGGGCAGCCCGGGCTGGACAACCCTCGAACGGGAAGAAATTGTTCCTCACGGCCAACCTAAACCTCCTCTGGGGGCAACTTGAGGCTGTTTCCCCTTCGCCTATAGGAGAAGAAACCGACCCCCACCTGGCTCCAGCCTCCCCTCAAGGAGCTGTAGGGAGCCAGAAGGTCTCCTCTGAGCTTTCTTTTCTCCAGCAAAACCCCAAAACCGTTCCTCACCCGCTCTGAGCACTCGCAGCGCAGGCTGGGGGCAGCTGCGGGGATACTGAGGGGAAAACCTAAACCAGCTGCAGTCTCCCAGCCGCGCCGGTGCCCGCAGCTCCCAGGTGCGCAGCCGCTCCCGCTCCGCACACAGCCCTTGCACGCAGCCGCTCCCCGCTCCCGCCTGCCCTGCCCGGGCTCCCTGCCCGGGCTGCCTGTCCGTCGGTCGTTCCGTCCCTCGCCCCGTCCCCCCGCCGGACCCACCTCCTGCAGCCCTGCGCTCGGCTCCATCCCGCTCCGCTCCCGCCGCTGCTCGGGCCCCGCCGCCTCGCCCGCCGCCTTTCATTGGCGACCGCCGCTGCGCCCCCAGCCACGCCCAACCAATCCGCGGCCGGCAGCGGCTTCTCCCGACCAATGGCGTGCGGCGGGGCGGGGCGCGCCGGGCAGGGAGGGTCCGGTGTCTCGGCGCCTCGGCGCGGCTGGGAGCGGCCCGGGCGTCAAAGCGGCAGGGAAGGGAAGGGGGCAAGGGGGAAGGGCAGCGGGGCTGGGGGCTCCCGGCGCTCCGCCGCGGGGCTGGCAAGAGGGCGGAGGGCAGGGGTCGGCTCCTGCGGCCTGGGCATGCCCGGGAGGTGCGCGGGACCAGCCGGCGTGGACGGAGCTGGAAGCACCCAGCCCAAGTCGCAGTTCCTGGAATCACTGGGGGCTGTCCCGCTGTCCCACCATCCCGCCGTGGCACCACCCCGCCGTGCCGCCACCCCGCCGTGCCGCCCCGCCGTGGCACCACCCCGCCGTGGCACCATCCCGCCGTGGCACCACCCCGCCGTGCCGCCACCCCGCCGTGCCGCCCCGCCGTGCCGCCACCCCGCCGTGCCGCCACCCTGCCATCTCACCACCCTGCCATCCTCCCACCATCCTGCTATCACACCATCTCACTATGCTGGCATTTCACTTTCCCACCCCATCCTGCTGCCATCTCTCCACCACCCAACTGACCTGACCACCTGTCCTGCTGCCCAGCTGCCCCACTGTCCCCTTCTCTTGCTATCCTACTGCCCCCCCATCCTGCTGTCCTTCTATCCCTGTGTCCCACTGTCCTGTCTGTGTCACTGTTCCTCTCTCCCATCCCTCTGCCCTTCTACCCCTCTGTCCTGTCCTGCTGTGCCTCTGTCCCGCTGTGCCTCTGTCCCGCTGTGCCTCTGTCCTGCTGTCCCCCTGTCCTGCTGTCCCAAGCCCATGGAAGCAGCTTGCCCGGCCCTGCCAGGAGCGTGCTGGGACAGTTGGTGCCAGGGACAGACGTGGAAGGCCTTTAGCAGGGGCAGCTGCCCAAGCCCCTGTCCCTCTTGTCCGTTTCCTGGGTGTTAAGCACTCAGTGCCCCTCTGCTGCTTCTGGGTGCCTGCTGAACCCGAACGAGGAGCTCTCCTCTCCAGCTTCCTGCAGACATTCCAGAGACATTCCTGCTCCGCCCGGGAGCTCCAGCACAAAGCTCCTTTTGTGCAGGTGAGGCCAAGAGGGCTCCACGTGCTCCTGCTCCCAGCTGGCTGCCCCAGCTCGCCCCTTCCTGCTGTCCCCCCCCTGTTCTCCCTTCCTCACCATGCCCCAGGCCCAGAGAAACCCTTGCTGAGGGAGCAGACCAGGATCCGAGCAGTGTTGTGTGCTCAGGGATCAGAGCAGAGCTGCCAGGAGCAGGGAACACTACCAAGAGCCTGGCCCCAGCCTCTTGCCCCCCACAGCTCCTTCAGCTCTTGCTGAGCATTGCTCAGCTGCCCTCTGGGGCTGCTCTGCTGCAGGCTCTCAGCCCCAGGGCTCTCAGCCTTTGCTCCTCCCAGAGCTACTCCAGGCCCTTCAGCAGCTTTGCAGCCCTTTGCTGTCCCCTCTCCAGCAGTTCCCTATCCCTCTTGACCTGGGGAGCTCAGCCCTGGACCCAGTTCTCCACTGGTGGCCTCCCCAGGGCAGAGTGGAGAGGATGGAGAACCTCCCTCAGCCTGCAGGACACCACTGACCGTCTTGGCCATGAGGGGATGTTGCTGGCTCATGGTATCTTGTCCCCCAGCACTCCCAGGTCCTTCTCCATGGAAACGACTCCCAGCAGGTCCCCCCTCAGCTGCAGGGGGTTGCTCCTCCCCAGGTGCAGCACCCTACCCCTGCCCTGCCTGAACTCCATCAGCTTGCTCTCCCACAGCTCTCAGCCTGGCCGAGGTCTCACTGGATGGCAGCTGAGGGCAGAGAGACAAAGTGCCCATGGGGAGGGTGCCTGGAGCCGACCTTGCCGAGGCCCCTGGGGAGCAGAGGGGACAGCTCAGGGATATTGTTTCTGCTGTTCCTGGCAGGCTTGGCAGCCCCTGGGCGCGCTTGGGATGGCGATGCGGTGACATCGCAGCCCTGCCGCGGGCACCTGGCGACCTGCAGGCTGGCAAAGAGCTCACAGGGGGATTTTCTGGAGCCACGGGACACAGGGTGACAGGCCAGCACCCGGCAGGGAGCTGGGGCCGTGCCTCACTGCCACCCAGCCCCAGGGACAGGTCCCCCAGCGGCTCCCGCGCCGAGAGCTGCCCTCTGGACAAGCCTGGGGACAGAACGACCTCTTCGTGGGTCCGAAGCTGCGTTTCAGGGAGCTGTTACCCGGTAAGGTGCTGGAGCTCGCTGGTGTCTTCGGTTTCAGACAGTGGTGGTCGTGAAGCTGAGCACCGGCAGCTGCAGGTGCCAGGGCCGGGCCCGGGTTGTGCCCATGGAGCCCTCTGTCAGCTCCGACGCTGCGCAGGGAGGCTCTGCGAGCCCTGGAGAGCAGGAGATAACGAGGCCCAGATTCGAGACGGCTTCCAAGCACCCTGGGTGTCGGCATGTGCAATAACCCACGGCTGGAGCTGTCCTCACGGCGCTGCCGCCCATAAATCAGGAGTGGTGGCAGGGCCGGGAGCTACACCGAGGGCAGATCAGCGCTGCTGAGCAGAACCCCCGAGAAGCCCCTGCCGGGGGCTGCCCCCAGAGATGGGAGCACAGGCTGCCAGGGGCTGCCCCCAGAGATGGGAGCACAGGCTGCCAGGGGCTGCCCCCAGAGATGGGAGCACAGGCAGCCTGGTTTGCTTTCCAGGTTTCTGAGGGCTCAGCCTGTCCCCAGGAACCCAAAAATGTCTCTGAGGGTGAGATCTGCTCCAGCATCACGGCAAGGGAGAGATGAAGGCAAAGGTGGCCCTGAGGGGGGGGCTGGGTGCCCAGCCTGTGCCCGGGGCAGGGTGCCAAGGGCAGCTATCAGTGAGAGCTCTGAGTGACCAGGCTGAGCTATTCTTAGCTCTTTGCTAGGAAGAGACAAAACCATCCTGTGACTAAACACAGCCAGGGCTGCACCTTGCTCATGCCCTAAAACTGCCAGCAGAAGGGAAAGATGCTCAGCTCTGGGGCACAGGGACTGCAGCTGTCCTCAGCACTAAGCCATGGGCATGCACCAAAACCCGCTGCTCCTGAGGCCTGCAGGCACAGCCTGGCATCAGTGCTGCCTTCTGGGCCAGCAGAGTGCCAGGCTGGCATTGGCACTGGTGTCTGGAGCCAGCAGAGCTCCAGGCTGGCATTGGCACTGGTGTCTGGAGCCAGCAGAGCTCCAGGCTGGCACTGACACTGGCTTCTGGAGCCAGCAGAACTCCAGGCTGGCACTGGCAGTGGCTTCTGGAGCCAGCAGAGCTCCTGGCTGGCACTGGCAGTGGCTTCTGGAGCCAGCAGAGCCTCACCTCACCTCAGGGCAGCTCCTCCTGACGCTGTTAATTCCCAAGAGCTGCTTCTAGGCTGCTGGAGGTGAAAAAGTGTCCCAGAGGCAACAGAAATGGCCAAGACTGAGGAACATTTCTTGTGCCATGGAGTCCCTGGCACAGGTTGCCCAGGGCTGTGGTGGAGCTCCATCCTGCAGGCATTCAAGGGCAGCCTGGGGGTGTCCCTGCTGCCTGCAAGGGGGTGGCCAAGATGCCCTTTGAGGTCCCTTCAGCCTGCTGCTCGCTGTGGCTGGGGTGTGCTGGTGTGGCCCAGCGCAGCCCCGTGGCCCGGGCTCGCTGTGGGAGGGTTTGGGCGGGGGGCAGCTCGTGCTCTGCAGCTGGGGAGCTGTGGGTGCAGGGCTGGCTGCAGGCTGGGGCTGAGTTGTCTCTGGAGAAAATCTCTGGAATTGCCATCCCTGGCTGCTGTTCAGCTCCCTCCTCTCTACAAACAGGAGGGGATGAATGGAGCAGGAAATGCAGCTCCGGCTGCTCTGGGTTACAGCTTCTGCCCCTCGCCAGGAGCCTCCTAGGGAAGCTGTGGCTTTGGTTGGCACTGCTGGGGGCACACCTCCAATCCTGGGGTCAGTTCTGCACCCCTCACTCCCAGAAGGACATTGAGGGGATGGAGCAGGTCCAAAGAAGGGCAACAGAGATGGGGAAGGGTCTGGGCAACAGAGATGGGGAAGGGTCTGGGCAACAGGGCTGGGGAGGAGCAGCTGAGGCAGCTGGGGGTGTTCAGCCTGGAGCAGAGGAGGCTGAGGGAGACCTCATTGCTCTCTGCAGCTCCCTGGGAGGAGGCTGCAGCCAGGGGGGTTTGGTCTCTTCCCACAAGGAACAAGACACAGGACAAGAGGAAATGTCCCCAAGTTGCTCCAGGGCAGGTTTAGGTTGGACATGAGGAACAATTTCTTCCCTTTAAGGGCTGTCCAGCCCTGGCCCAGGCTGCCCAGGGCAGTGGTGGGGTCTCCATCCCTGGAGGGGTTTCAAAGCCCTGGGGCTGTGGTGCTGAGGGCCATGGGGGGGTGGTGCCCTGGGAGGGTTGGACTCCAGCATCTTGGGTATCTTCTCCATCCTAGCCAATGCTGTGGTTCTGTGGAACACCTCTGGAGGGGTCTTCATCTCCACCACACCAACATGGAGGACCAAAGACAGAGAAAGAGGTAGAAGAAGTGAGGGAGAAGGCAGAGAGGTGAGAACCAAAGCCAGGCAGCTCCTTGCCTGTGGGCCGGAGCAAGCCGAGCTCCTGCCCCTGCCGCCTGTGCCGGCTTGTAAAGAGAGAGCTGATTGCAGCGGGAAGGAGGAAGCAAACCCCAGGCTGCACTCAGACATATTTTGCGGCAGGATCCTGTGTTTTCTTCCCTGGTAGTGATCCAGTGACTCATGGAGTTCGTGGCCAAAAATAGCCGCAGCGGCGCGGAGGGAGCGGGGAGCGGCGGCGCGTGGGCTCCGGCCACAGCTGTCACCACAGCCCTTCCTAATTTGGCCATATCCAGGCGAGGTCTCTCGTCCAGGCCTCCACGCAGCTGGTGTCATCATCAGGAGATGCTGGCAGCGAGGACAGCTCCCGCGGCCACGGGTGGGGCGAGGCCCTCGGCTCCGCAACCCATTGACGAGGGGAGGAATGGCTCTGAGCGCTCCCGCGGGGCGGGAGCCGTCCCTGCCGCCCTGTGGAGGTCACTCGAGGACTGTTTGCCCTTCTGCCTTGGCCGTGGTGCTCAGAGGAGGTTGTGCCAGTGCAGATGGAGCCGTTGGGAAGCGGCTGCCTGGCACCAGCACCCTGTGTGCTGAGCCAGGGCAGCCGCCGGACCTGCCTGGAGGCTCCTGCGGGAGCAGCCCTGGGATGGGCAGAGCTAAGAGTCACAGACTGGGCTGGAAGGAAGCTCAGAGATCCTCCAGAGCCAACCCTGCCATGGGCAGGGACACCAACTGCCAGCCCAGCTTGCCCCAGGCTCCAGCCAGCCTGGCTTTGGGGAAGGGGAAGGGGAAGGGGAAGGGGAAGGGGAAGGGGAAGGGGAAGGGGAAGGGGAAGGGAAGGGGAAGGGGAAGGGGAAGGGGAAGGGGAAGGGGAAGGGGGAAGGGGAAGGGGAAGGGGAGGCAAGGCAGAGCTGGCTGTGGCTGAGGCCACGGTGGGCTCCATCCATCACAGCCTGCCACACTCACACACATTGACTGCAGGGCTCTGGAACGTGGCTGTGGGCCACAGATGCAGCCAGATGGATGGCTCTGGTTGGTAGCAGCATCTGGAAGCTGCTGGGCAGAGGAATTTCCTTGTACCTGTCGTGGCACTCTCACCGTGCAGAGCTTCCTCCTGATGTCCAACCTACCTCTGCCCTGCTCCAGTTCCCAACCACTGACCCCCATCCTATCCCCACAGCCCCTTCTGAGCAGTCCCTCCCCAACCTGCCTGCAGCTGCCCTGCAGATATCAAAATGCAGCTCTAAGGTCTCTCTGCAGCCTTCTCCTCTCCTGGCTGAACAGCCCCAACCCTCTCAGCCTCTGCCCCTCTGCAGACCCTCCCTGCCCTCCAGCAGACCACCCCTGCCACCCAGTTCAGTGCCATCTGGGGGGGCCTCAATCCCCTCACCCAAACCACTGCTGACCATTGGTGCTTCCTCCAGAGAGCTGGGGGGTGAGGGAGCATCCTGGCCTCTGCTGCACACTCAGAGCAGCTCTGGGAGGTCTCACACCAGGAGTCCCAGCACAGCCTGGGCCTGCATGTGGCTTTTCTCCAGCTGCAGCTGGGTGCAGAGCAGCTTTGCAGGGCAGAGCTTGGCCCTGCTGTGGCAGGAGTCATGCTGAAGATGAATGGGCAGCAGGGGTGCCAGGCTGGCTCTCAGAGCTGTGGTGCTGCTGAGGAAGGAGGAGGCAGGCAGGGCTTGGTGCTCCCTCCAGCCCCACGTCACTCTGCCTTGACTTGGCTGCAGCAGCCTCTGCACGGGTCTGGAGGGCTGGGGTCTCCTGGTGGGGGATTAAGGGAGCAGGGCTTGGTTCTTTAATGCCCCATCACCGGGAAGTGCCACAGCCAGGCTGCTCTGCTTCCTGCCTGCTGCTGATTCACCTCTCAGCACTTCATCCCAGGGCGGCTGCTGCTGCTCACCACCACCTCAGCCCTCATGCTGCTCTCTCACAGGCTTTGGCTCCCGGGGAAGGTGCTGAGCAAAGCGTGGCCAAGCTGCACAGGGAGACACCTCCACGGCCCTGCTGCTCCAGGCACACCAGGCAGAGCCTGCACACATCCATGGCAACTTCAAGGCTGCTCTGACTCCACTGTCAGAGCTCCACTGAGGGTTCCAGGACACAGCCCCTGGCAGAGCACTGAGCTTGGGGTTTTGTGGCCCTCAGACCTGGGCTTCAAGAACCTGGGCTTCAGCTTCCTGAGCATCTCCCCCTCCGAGCCTGTGATCTGCACAAGGAATGAGACCTCCTGGTGGGTCTCCTCTTTTCCTGACTCACCTGCAGGGATCTGACCTCAGCAGGGCCCCTTGCTTCCTGCAGGTCCCTCTGTGCTTCCTCTTCATGCCTTTGCCATGCACCCCGCAGCTCCTCCTCTGCCTGCATCCCCAAAGGCTCTGCAGCTACCAAACGCCGAAGAGCAACCAGACTCTGCCAGGGGCTGCCGGGGAGCTGGACCAAGCAGGAACATTCTGGCTCAGGAAATACCTTGGCATGGGACCTTGGCAGGTCTTGGGCTTCAGGAGAGGGTTCAGATCTGGCCCTGCCTCGGGGGCTGCACCAGAGCCCCAGGGACAGCCCTGCAGGGCTGGTGCTCCACAGGATGGGTGCTGCCTGCTGGCAGGGTGAAGGTTGGGCTGAAGGGGCAAAGCTCTTCCCCGGGGATGTGGCACTGGGGCTTGGCTGCCACCAGGACACAGTTACACCCTGAGTGAGCTTCAGTACTTCAGGTGGGGTCTCTGCTCTGGTGAGATCCCACCTGCAACACTACACCCAGTCCTGGTGCCCCCAGCACAGGAGGGACATGGAGCTGTTGCAAAAGGTCCAGAGCAGGCCAGGAAGGTGATCAGAGGCTGGAGAACCTCCCCTAGGGGGACAGGATGCGAGAGCTGGGGCTGTTGAGCCTGTTGAGAAGGCTCCAGGGAGACCTCAGAGCAGCTTCCAGTAGCTGAAGGGCTCCAGGAGAGCTGGGGAGGGACTCTGGACCAGGGCTGGGAGTGCCAGGCTGAGGACAATGGAGAGACTGAGACTGGAGATGAGGAAGAGATTGTTGAGAGTGAGGCTGGGGAGGCTCTGGCACAGGCTGCCCAGGGAGGCTGTGGCTGCCTCCTGCCTGGAGGTGCTCAGGACCAGGCTGGATGAGACCTTGAGCAGCCTGTGCTGGTGGGAGGGGTCCCTGCCCATGGCAGGGGCTGGCACTGGATGGTCTCTGAGGTCTCTTCCAAGCTATTCTCTGCTGCCAGGGTCCCACCACACAGGACACTTGGTGCAGCTGGGCACAGCCTCAGGCAGCCGCCACGCCTGGAGCAGTCTCTCCAGGTTATTACTGGTGTTTTGCTACCCCTGCAAGGAGCAGAGCCTCACTTCCAGCAGCTCTGCCAGGGCTGCCACCCTCGGCTCTTTCCTCCCAAGAGGCTGGATCCAGCTAGGTATAAATAGCAGATCAGTAAACAACAGCTTTTGGCTCCCTGAATCACGGCTCAAATATTTGCAAGCCCTCCCCAGGCTCTGTGGTGGTGAAGAATGTGCTCATTAGGCTGCCCAGCTGCATTCCCCTGCCGGCAGAGCCCCAGCTGACAGATCACTGCTCATGGCCTGGGCTGCAGCCCACCGGCCTGGGGCAGCCAGGCCAAGGAGCCTGGGGCCAGGGGCTGCCGGGACCGAGCCCGCCTGGGGCTGCCGGGACCGAGCCCGCCTGGGGCTGCCGGGACCGAGCCCGCCTGGGGCTGCCGGGACCGAGCCGGCCAGCGGCTGCTAGGACTTGCCAGCCTCCCAGGGGCCAGGCTGTGAGCCAGGGCTTCATCCTGCTCTGGGCATGGTCCCTCCAGGGATGTGTTCCTCCAGCATCCTCCCCAGGCACTCATTCAATCCATGTCATTCAGTGCATGTGGAGCAGGGTCTGCAGCAGAGCAAACTCTTTCCTTCTGAACTCAAAGCAGGCATCAAGCCCTGAGGGCACCCAGCACCTGCACCCCTTCCCCACCCCCAGCTGCTGAGCTGCAGCATCAGATGGCCTTGTAAAGATGGGGACAATAAACACCTCAAAACACCTCGGAGCAGAGGGGTTCCTGGGCTGTGGCTTGGACCTGGAGAGCAGAAGTTGGCTGATGACCTGCTGGGCATCATGCCCAGGTGGCCACTGGTCTCCTGGGGTGCAGGTCGAGGGAGGTTGTCCCCTCTGCTCTAACCCCGTGAGGCCACCTTTGGAGTCCTGGCTCCAGGCCTGGGCTCCCCAGTTCAGGAGAGACTCCAGGTGAGGCTACAGAGACGCTGAGGGGCCTGGAGCAGCTCTGTGAGGAACAAGGGCTGTGGCCAGCAGGTCAAGGCGGGGGTTCTCCTCCTCCTCTACTCTGCCCTAGTGAGGCTGTGGTGTGAGCACACCCCGTGGCCAGATCTGCTGAAGGTGAGCACAGAGACCCAGCCAGGCTCAGCAGCGCCCTGCAGAGCTCACAGGCTGCAGCACCCCGCACGGCCCCGGCTCTGCTCCCCAGCCTCTGCCCTCGAAGAGTCCTGCTCGAAGGGAGAAGCAGTGCCGGGGGTGGTGGTCTCCTGCTGGTGGGCTGGAGGCCGAAGCCTGGCTGCGAGCGCAGGCTCCCAGCTGCGGGGAAGCCTCTGCCTGAGCGGCTGCGGCAGCTCAGGGTCCCTCTGCCACCTAGGGAGCCTCGCACGAAGTGCAGGAGGCGCCTCCGGGCCCGGCGTGGGAAGGACCTTTCAGCGGGGACAGTTCCTCCGCCCGTGCCCCCAGGTGCCCTCCTCGCTGTGCCCAGCAGCGAGGAAGGGATGGCAGCGGGGGCAGCAGGGCAGCCTGCTCGGCTCCCTCCGCTCCTCACGGCAAAGGCTTTAACCGCGGAGGGGAGACAAAAGCACTGAGGCAGGGCAGGGCTGCATCTGGCCAGCGATGCACGAGCAGCAGTGCCCCGGAGCCACCAGGGAGCCCTGCCCCGGAGCCACCAGGGAGCCCTGCCCCGGAGCCACCAGGGAGCCCTGCCCCGGAGTCACCAGGGAGCCCTGCCCCGGAGCCACCAGGGAGCAGTGCCCCGGAGTCACCAGGGAGCCCTGCCCCGGAGCCACCAGGGAGCAGTGCCCCGGAGTCACCAGGGAGCAGTGCCCCGGAGTCACCAGGGAGCAGTGCCCCGGAGTCACCAGGGAGCCCTGCCCCGGAGCCACCAGGGAGCAGTGCCCCGGAGTCACCAGGGAGCCCTGCCCCGGAGTCACCAGGGAGCCCTGCCCCGGAGTCACCAGGGAGCCCTGCCCCGGAGCCACCAGGGAGCAGTGCCCCGGAGTCACCAGGGAGCCCTGCCCCGGAGTCACCAGGGAGCAGTGCCCCGGAGTCACCAGGGAGCCCTGCCCCGGAGTCACCAGGGAGCCCTGCCCCGGAGTCACCAGGGAGCCCTGCCCCGGAGTCACCAGGGAGCCCTGCCCCGGAGCCACCAGGGAGCAGTAGCCCCCGGAGCCACCAGGGAGCAGTGCCCCGGAGCCACCAGGGAGCCCTGCCCCGGAGCCACCAGGGAGCCCTGCCCCAGAGTCACCAGGGAGCAGTGCCCCGGAGCCACCAGGGAGCCCTGCCCCGGAGCCACCAGGGAGCCCTGCCCCGGAGCCACCAGGGAGCCCTGCCCCGGAGCCACCAGGGAGCAGTGCCCCGGAGTCACCAGGGAGCCCTGCCCCGGAGTCACCAGGGAGCAGTGCCCCGGAGTCACCAGGGAGCCCTGCCCCGGAGTCACCAGGGAGCCCTGCCCCGGAGCCACCAGGGAGCAGTGCCCCGGAGCCACCAGGGAGCCCTGCCCCGGAGCCACCAGGGAGCCCTGCCCCGGAGCCACCAGGGAGCAGTGCCCCGGAGTCACCAGGGAGCCCTGCCCCGGAGTCACCAGGGAGCCGTGCCCCGGAGTCACCAGGGAGCCCTGCCCCGGAGTCACCAGGGAGCCCTGCCCCGGAGCCACCAGGGAGCAGTACCCCGGAGCCACCAGGGAGCAGTGCCCCGGAGCCACCAGGGAGCCCTGCCCCGGAGCCACCAGGGAGCCCTGCCCCGGAGCCACCAGGGAGCAGTGCCCCGGAGCCACCAGGGAGCCCTGCCCCCGGAGCCACCAGGGAGCCCTGCCCCGGAGCCACCAGGGAGCCCTGCCCCGGAGCCACCAGGGAGCAGTGCCCCGGAGCCACCAGGGAGCAGTGCCCCGGAGCCACCAGGGAGCCCTGCCCCGGAGCCACCAGGGAGCCCTGCCCCGGAGCCACCAGGGAGCAGTGCCCCAGAGCCACCAGGGAGCCCTGCCCCGGAGCCACCAGGGAGCAGTGCCCCGGAGCCACCAGGGAGCCCTGCCCCGGAGCCACCAGGGAGCAGTGCCCTGGAGCCACCAGGGAGCCCTGCCCCGGAGCCACCAGGGAGCCCTGCCCCCGGAGCCACCAGGGAGCCCTGCCCCGGAGCCACCAGGGAGCAGTGCCCCGGAGTCACCAGGGAGCCCTGCCCCGGAGCCACCAGGGAGCCCTGCCCCCGGAGCCACCAGGGAGCAGTGCCCCGGAGCCACCAGGGAGCCCTGCCCCGGAGCCACCAGGGAGCAGTGCCCTGGAGTCACCAGGGAGCCCTGCCCCGGAGCCACCAGGGAGCCCTGCCCCGGAGCCACCAGGGAGCAGTGCCCTGGAGCCACCAGGGAGCAGTGCCCCGGAGCCACCAGGGAGCCCTGCCCCGGAGCCACCAGGGAGCCCTGCCCCGGAGTCACCAGGGAGCCCTGCCCCAGAGCCACCAGGGAGCAGTGCCCCGGAGCCACCAGGGAGCAGTGCCCCGGAGCCACCAGGGAGCCCTGCCCCGGAGCCACCAGGGAGCCCTGCCCCGGAGCCACCAGGGAGCAGTGCCCCGGAGCCACCAGGGAGCCCTGCCCCGGAGCCACCAGGGAGCAGTGCCCCGGAGCCACCAGGGAGCAGTGCCCCGGAGCCACCAGGGAGCCCTGCCCCGGAGCCACCAGGGAGCAGTGCCCCGGAGCCACCAGGGAGCCCTGCCCCGGAGCCACCAGGGAGCCCTGCCCCGGAGCCACCAGGGAGCAGTGCCCCGGAGTCACCAGGGAGCAGTGCCCCGGAGTCACCAGGGAGCAGTGCCCCGGAGCCACCAGGGAGCAGTGCCCCGGAGCCACCAGGGAGCCCTGCCCCGGAGCCACCAGGGAGCAGTGCCCCAGAGCCACCAGGGAGCCCTGCCCCAGAGCCACCAGGGAGCAGTGCCCCAGAGCCACCAGGGAGCCCTGCCCCGGAGCCACCAGGGAGCAGTGCCCCGGAGCCACCAGGGAGCAGTGCCCCGGAGCCACCAGGGAGCCCTGCCCCGGAGCCACCAGGGAGCCCTGCCCCGGAGCCACCAGGGAGCAGTGCCCCGGAGCCACCAGGGAGCCCTGCCCCGGAGCCACCAGAGCAGCCACCAGAGAGCTCTGCTCCTTTCTCCAGTGGAGCAGGGCCCAGCTGCTGTCTTAGTCTGGAGCCATTCCAGTGAAAACTTCCTTACCTGCTCATGAGGAGGAATTCCTTCCCCCAGAGGGTTGTCAAGCCCTGGAACAAGGCAGTGGTGGAGTTCCCTTCCCTGGAGGGGTTTCAAAGTCCTGGAGGTGTGGTGCTGAGGGCTGTGGTTGGTAGTGCCCTCAGCTGCTCCTCCCCAGCCCTGTTCTCCAGACCCTTCCCCACCTTCCCTGGGGCTGCTCCATCCCTCAATGTCCTTCTTGGAGTCAGGAGCCCAAAACTGCAGCCAGGACTCAAGGTGTGGCCTCCCCGTGCGGAGTCCAGAGGGACAATCCCTGCCCTGCTCCTGCTGCCCACACCACTGCTGATCCAAGCCAGGCTGCTGGTGGCTTCCTGGCCAGCTGGGCACCCCCTGGCTCACCCTCAGCCACTGAGATGTTTTCCCTCCACCTGCTGCAGCCCATGTGGAAATGGGCAGCCCATCTCCCGAGCCTGGCTGGCTTTAAATGCCCTCTTCTCCCCCTGGCAAAGCACTCAAGGGGGATGCTCAGTGCGTCGGTGCCTCAGAGGAGCTCTGCCTGGTGCCACCAGTGCCACTCGGCCAGCGGAGCTGCCCAGCAGCCAGGAGCTGTGGGCAGCAGGAGTTCATCCCTCAGAGAGCTTTGCTCCCTGCTTGCAGCTGGGCTTGCCTGCTGCTGGCTCTGCTGAGCCCCGGGGAGCCATGGCTGATCGATTGGAATGTTGATTGGGAAAGAACTGAAAGGTTTTGGCTGCACCAATGGTAACTGTGAGCAGCTGACACCACTCAGAGACCTCTCCTTAGATAGGCAAAAAATATCCCCTGAGTGAGCCTGGGTGAGGCCTGACATGCTTCTTGCTCACTCCTTGCACAAGTCTCTGTCCCTCCAGAACAGAGGAGGGAGGAGAGATGGCCTCAGAGCAGAGCTCCAGCTGGAAGCAGAACTTCCTCCTCCCTGAGCTCAGCCTTGGACAGCAGCACTGGAGAGGATGCCAGTGAGACTGCTCCCATCAGACACCACTGTGGCATAGTCACAGCCAGAGAAATGGTTTGGGTTGGAGAAGGCCTCCAAGCTCACCCAGTCCAACACCAACCCAACCCCACCATGGCCACCAAACCCTGGCCCCAGCTGCCACGGCCACAGGGTTCTGGAGCACCTCCAGGCACGGGGACTCCAGCACCTCCCTGGGCAGCCTCTGCCAGTCCCTGACCACTCTTGCAGCACAGAAATTGTTCCTCACCTCCAACCTGAGTCTCCCCTGGCACAATTTCAGCCATTTCCTCTCCTCCTATCACCTCAGACTAGGGAGCAGAGCCCAACCTGAGTGCAACCTCCCCCCAGGAGTTACCAGATTCCAGAGCTGGAATCTCCCTTGGGCCAGTGAGGGCTGCAGGAACTCTTGTGGAGTGGAGCTGGGAGAGGGCAGAGTGAGACTGGAGAGGAGGAAGCAATTCTTGGCAGTGAGGAGGGGGAGACACTGGAACAGGCTGCCCAGGGAGGCTGTGGCTGTCCCCTCCCTGGAGGTGCTCAGGACCAGGCTGGATGAGGCCTTGAGCAGCCTGGGCTGGTGGAGGTGTCCCTGCCCCATGGCAGGGGGCTGGAGCTGGGTGGTCTCTGAGGTCCCTTCCAACCCAGCCCCTTCCATGAGTTGGTTGATCCTGAAGGTCTCCTCCAGCACAGGGATGCTGTGGAGGAGCTCAGGCTTGGGCTCTTTTCTCCCTGCCTTGTGCTGCTCACATCCACGTCCTGGCCTCATGTCCCTGAATGAGCTTTGAGGTCCCTTCCAGCCCAACCCATTCTGTGCCTCTGTGATTCCAGAGAGCCAGGTGCCCACACACTGCAGCAGACATCAGGCTGAGCTGCAAGCTGGCAGCATCCAAAGCTGGCCAGATGTGGCCACTGCTGATTTATGTGGCTGGTTTGCATCTCTGATAGCACTAAGCCTCTGCTATAATTGGGTATGAAGAGTGTTTGCTTTTGAGGAAGCAACCAAATAAATCAAGTGTCTTGATGGGAGTCAGGCTGCTGGTGCTGAGCCAGGAGGGACTAAATGCTGCTCTGGAAGTTCAGCAAGCCCAACAGAAGGACCAGAAAGAACCCAGGAGGAGCTCTTCGTGCTCTGGAGAGCAGAGGTGGAACTCTCCTTCAGCCACCTGCACTTCAAACATTGATTCAGGGAAAGTTCTGCCTGATGAGAGAAGAATCTCTGGATCCCAGCTCTGGAGCTGAAGGGATTTTGGCTTTCATGGTGAAAAGTAACACAGCTGGGGAGGGTAATTCTGACCCAGCAAGAACCTTCTTGTTCTGCTGTGGAACTGCTGCCTGTGGAGTTCCTCTCATGACACTTTCCATGTCCAAGTTCTCCATGCAGAGATCTTCTCGATACTCCCAGAGGCTGCTGAGGATAGAGAATCATGGAATGGTTTGGGTTAGAAGACCTGAGGTCATCCAGGCCTCTGGGGTCACCCACTGCTACACCCACCCAGCCCCACCATGGCCACCAAGCCATGGCCCCAGCTGCCATGGCCACAGGGTTCCTGAACCCCTCCAGGCATGGGGACTCCAGCACCTCCCTGGGCAGCCTCTGCCAGTCCCTGACCACTCCTGCAGCACAGAAATTGTTCCTCCTCTCCAACCTAACCCTCCCCTGGCACAATTCCAGGCCATTTCCTCTCCTTCTATCCCCTGAGACTGGGATCTGAGGTTACTTCCCTCAGTCATGATGGAAGCTCTCCTGCTGTTCCCTTCCTCTCAGGGGGCACAAGACTCCCCCTGATGCTGCAGCCTGGAATCTCCTTGCTGGCCCATGGAGCATGCAGGTGCCACTGCAGGGACCTAGTGCAGCATTCATACCCCCCAAAGAGTTCCTGTCCAGGGGGCACGAGGAGGAATGCAGGAGCAGACAGGATGCTCTGCTGAGACCTCACCTGGAGCACTGCTTCCAGCCTGGAGACCTCAGCACAGGGAGGACCTGGCACTGATGGAGGGGGTCCAGAGGAGGCCACGAAAATGATCAGGGGTTTGGAGCACCTCCCCTGTAAGCACAGGCTGAGGGAGCTGGGGGTGTTCAGCCTGGAGAAGAGAAGGCTCTGGGGGGACCTTAGAGCAGCCTTCCAGGACCTGAAGAGGCTACAGAAGAGCTGCTGTCCCAAGAGCTGCTGTCCCAAGAGCTGCTGTCCCTGCCTGCTGCTGGAGCCCAGCAGATGTCACTGCTGTAAAACTCTTCTTGCTGAGCCCTGGCACAGGCTTAGCAGAGAGACCACACTGCAGATGGAGGGTTGCTGGAGCTGGGCAGGCAGAGGGTGGTTGGAGCTGGGTGGGCAGAGGGTGGTTGGAGCTGGGCAGGCAGAGGCTGGTTGGAGCTGGGCAGGCAGAGGCTGGTTGGAGCTGGGTGGGCAGGCAGAGGGTGGTTGGAGCTGGGCAGGCAGAGGCTGGTTGGAGCTGGGTGGGCAGGCAGAGGGTGGTTGGAGCTGGGCAGGCAGAGGGTGGTTGGAGCTGGGCAGGCAGAGGCTGGTTGGAGCTGGGTGGGCAGGCAGAGGGTGGTTGGAGCTGGGCAGGCAGAGGGTGGTTGGAGCTGGGCAGGCAGAGGCTGGTTGGAGCTGGGTGGGCAGGCAGAGGCTGGTTGGAGCTGGGCAGGCAGAGGCTGGTTGGAGCTGGGCGGGCAGGCAGAGGGTGGTTGGAGCTGGGCAGGCAGAGGCTGGTTGGAGCTGGGTGGGCAGGCAGAGGCTGGTTGGAGCTGGGCAGGCAGAGGCTGGTTGGAGCTGGGTGGGCAGGCAGAGGCTGGTTGGAGCTGGGTGGGCAGGCAGAGGCTGGTTGGAGCTGGGTGGGCAGGCAGAGGCTGGTTGGAGCTGGGCAGGCAGAGGCTGGTTGGAGCTGGGCGGGCAGAGGCTGGTTGGAGCTGGGTGGGCAGAGGCTGGTTGGAGCTGGGTGGGCAGAGGCTGGTTGGAGCTGGGCAGGCAGGTTGGGCTCATGGGCAGTGTGGATCTCTGCTGGGAGCCAGCCTGCTGGTGGGGATCTCATAGAGGCTGTGCCTGTTGCTCCAGCTCTGAGAAGTGCACTGAGAGCTGACATCCATCCTCAAATGGTCTGAGGCTTCAGAGCTCAGGAGAAAACCCAGGGGGGGGGCTGCAGGGTTTATGAACAACTTGGGCACAAAGAAGGGGCCCAAGAGGCTCCATCAGGCCATGGGGAGAAGCTTCTATACAGTGAGGCTGCTGGAGGCCTGGAGCAGGCTGCCCAGAGAGGTTGTGGAGTCTCCTTGTGTGGAGAGCTTCCAACGCCCCCTGGGCACTGTGCTCCTGGGGAAGCTGCTGTGGGAGCCCTGCTGGAGCAGGGGCTTGGGCTGGGGGAGCTCCAGAGGTCCCTTTCAAGCCTCATCATGCTGGGATCCTGGGCAGACCTCATCACTTGAAGGAGGAGCTTGGGGCACCACTTGATGTGGAAGCTCAGAGCCCTGCAGTAACCTCAGGCAGAGGCAGGGAGACCTCCTCTGGGCTTGGTTGGGTTTAAAGTCTGCTTCCAACCTCAGTGACTCTCTGGTTCCATGGGAAGAGCTCAGTGTGTGAGGGCTGGCTCAGAGCTGCTGGTCCCTGGTCTGACTCTTCAGCAGATCCCCCTGGTACTGAAGTTATTGTTCTGTCCTTCTCAGTCTGGCAGCAAAGCCCTTTCTTGGCCACTGTAAATCAGACCTTAAACACCAGAATGGCACCAGGAGCAGCTGGCAGTGCCCACCACTGCTCCACGTCCACAGGAGCAGGACAGCTCACAGTGCTGTTTATCCAGCAGCTCTCACAGCCCAGGATCCCAGCAGGACTTGGCAGACAATGCCCTGCAGAAGCTGCTGCAGCCAGAACACAGAACATCTGCTCCAAGGCGGCTCAAGCATTCCATTGCCACCCAAAGCCCAGAGGCTCTTTTGCCTCCCAGAGTCCAACTCAGCTCTTTGTTTGCCTTTGCTGCTTGTAAATGGAAGAGACGTTATCTGGGATGCTTCTGTCCAGCGCCTCTGGCAGAGACCAAGCCTCTGGGGATGCCCTGCCCTGGGAGCTGGCAGTGAGTGTGCTTGGGGCTTCCAGAGGACCCCCACCCTGGCTGGAAATGGCCTCTCAGGGTGCTGTGGACTTGTGGAAGGCCCAGGTGAGTGGTACAAGGCATCCTGGCCAGCAGGACTAGAGAGGGGATTTTCCTCCTGGCCTGGGCACTGCTGAGCTGGCATCTCAGACACTGGGCTCAGGGTTGGACTCTTCACCCCAAGAAGGACATTGAGAGGCTGGAGCAGAGCCAGGGAAGGGCAACAGAACTGGGGAAGGGTCTGGAGAGCAGGGCTGGGGAGGAGCAGCTGAGGGAGCTGGGGGTGCTCAGCCTGGAGGGGGCTGAGGGGAGGCCCTGTGGCTGATCTGTGCCTCTGTGACTCCTTCACCACCTTGTCTGGAAGGTGCTGGGGGCTGGGGCTGGGAACTGCTGGGGGCTGGTGCTGCTTCAGTGGCTTTGCCTTCACCTCCCACGATTTAAGGCAACCTAAACCTCCTCTTCCTCGTGTCCTTTTGCATCTTGCAGTCTGTGGCTCTCTGCAGCACTGACTTGGAGAGCAGCACACTCCTTGTGCTGCCAGTGACGGGATGCCTCCTCCTGCTCCAGGGCAGCCTGCTGGGTGACTCTCCAGGGAGCTGTTTCCACTCTGCCACAACTCCAGCAGCAGCCTCAGAATCTCCATCTGAAGTCAGAGGGAGGAACACCACAGCAGCAAAACATCAACTCCTCCAGATTCCTAGTGGCAAAGGATCAAACTTCTGCTCATCCTGCCCAGATCTTAGTGCTGTTTAAATCCCCATCAGGAAATTCTCCTTAGAGGGCCTCCCAGTTTCCTGTGAGGCACACAGAGCCCTGCTCCTGCCAGAGCCACTCCGGGCCTGCTGCGTACCAGAGGCTGAGGGCTCTGCTGCTCTGCTGCCTGCAGGTAGAGCTCTCTGCTGACACGGAGCCCAGCTGCAGCCGCTGCTGGCTGCCCTCTGCCGTCCCGGACGGGACCGGCTCTGAGCTCCCAGATCCAGGCAGCGGCTTGGGCTGGAAGGGACCTCAAAGCTCTCCCGGTTCTAGCCCCGTCCTGGCCTTGCACTCCTCTAGGCATGGGGACTCCCCCAGCTCCCTGGGCAGCCTCTGCCAGTCCCTGACCACTCTGGCAGCAGAGACATTTTTCCTCCTCTCCAACCCAACCTTCCCTGGCAGGTTCAGGACATTTCCTCCCCTCACCTGAGACTGGGGAGCAGAGCCCAGCTCAGACCTCACTCCAACCTCCCGTGGGGAACAATGAGGTCTCCCTCAGCCTCCTCTTCTCCAGGCTGGACTCCCCCAGTCCCCTCAGCTGCTCCTCACGGGTGAAGCAGCCATCTCACCCTTCCCACAGCCATCCAGCCCCCCCAGCTCTCCTGCTGGGCAGGTTGTGTGTTTAGGAAGCCATCAAGCACCAGGAGCCTCCTCCTCTCCCTGCTGCAGATGGTCTGGGGTTGGTTTCCTGAGTGTGAAGGAAGCAACAACCACAGCAGCAAAGCCCCACCAGCCAACTTCCATTATGAAATTCACTTCAGTGGTAGTGCTCCCCCCAGCTCCTCAGCTGCTGGCCAGCCACTGCCTCCCCTCGTTGTGATTCCCCAGCAGATGGGCAACGAGCAGTTTGCATTCAGCTCAGCGCTCCTTGCAGCTGGTGGCAGACACTCTGCAAGGGCAGGAGCAGCCCTGGATGGCAGCCAGGCTCAGGGCATGCACAGAGCTTGCTGCCACCTCGCTCTGCAGCCCAGCAGCTGGGCTGGGCAGCTCCTCGGCTCCCAGAGCCTCCTGCCCAGGTGGCGGTTCCCAGGCTGCCATGAGCTGACATGGCTTCATCTGCTGCAGGCAGCTGGGGAGCTCCTCCTTCGTGATGTGCAGCTGTGCTGCTTGTGACACTCAGCACTTGGGTTGCAGGGGGCAGCAGCACAGGGGGCAGGAGCAGCAGCGTCCTCTCCAGGACATTTCTTTGATCCAAGAGGTGATAAGAGAGTCACAGACTGCACTGGGCTGGAAGGGACCCCCAAGGGCACCTTGGCCACCCCTCTGCAGGCAGCAGGGACAGCTCCAGCCAGAGCAGGCTGCCCAGGCACACAGCCAGGCTGAGCCTGAGTGTCCCCAGGGATGGAGCCTCAACCCCCTCCCTGGGCAGCCTGTCCCAGCCTCTCCCCAGCCTCCCTGTGCAGAACTCCCTCCTGGTGTCCAACCTACCTCTGCCCTGCTCCAGTCCCAAGCCATTGCTCTCCTCCTGTCCCCACAGCCCCTTCTGAGCAGTCCCTCCCCAGCCTGCCTGCAGCTGCCCTGCAGGCACTGAAGTGCAGCTCTGAGGTCTGCCTGCAGCCTTCTCCTCTCCAGGCTGAACACCCCCAGCTCCCTCAGCCTGTCCCCCCAGGGGAGGTTCTGCAGCCCTCTGATCCTCTTTGTGGCCTCCTCTGGACCCTCTCCATCAGCTCCAGGTCCTTCCTATGTTGAGGGCCCCAGAGCTGGACACAGCCCTGCAGGTGAGGTCAGAGCAGAGCAGAGGGGCAGGATCTCCTCCCTCCAGCTCTGGCAATGGGCCCTGGCAGCACAGAAGGCCAAGGGCAGCCCCAAGGCTGCTTTGGGAAGCCTGGGTGGTCACAGGCAGAGCTGCTTCAGCTGGGAAAGCCCTTTCAGAGCACTGCCTGCAGCCAGCCTCTGACTCTGCCAAGCCTGGGCTCAACCAGGGCCCTCAGCACCACAGCTCTGCCTCTCTGAAACACCTCCAGGGGTGGAGATTCTGCCACCTCCCTGGGCAGCCTGTGCCAGGCTCTGAGAACCCTTGCAGAGGAAAGATTTCATCTGATGTCCAGCCAAAGCCTTCCCTGGTGCAACCTGAGGCTCTTTCCTCTCGTCCTGCTCAGCTTTACATTCCCTTCATGCAAACCAGAGGCACCAGCAGCAAGAGAAGCTCAGCTCAGCGTTTTCTGAGGGCCACCAAAGGACATTGAAGCCCTGGCAGCCTGGGCTGGTGGGAGGTGCAGGGCAGTTGGAAATGGATGATCTTTAAGGTCCCTTCCAACCCAACCCATCCCAGGATTTGATGCTGTGGAAGAGGAATGGCCAGAAAAGAACAACCCCCCCAGCAGCCCTGAAGCAACCAGTGGGGGAGGAGAGGGTGCAGAGGTTTGGGCTTTCCCTTTACATGAGCGTCTTGGGGAGCCCTCAGGCCGTTTGCTCCTCCCCTCGCAGGCTTACAGAAGCGAGAGGACAACGAGTGCGGCATTAAGAGAGGCGCCGAGTGCTAAATTCCTTTGCAGGGCCTCCCTCTGCCTGTCCTCGGGGGCAGAGGGGCTTCGGCAGGCTCCCGGCTCGGCGTGCCGCGGGCTGGCGCCGGCAGCGGCTGCAGCCTGCGGTCAGTGTATGGATTGCATTAGGGGTTTATTGTGCCTTTCAAGCACATGAAGGAGCACACCACCCCCGAGAAACAAAGAGGAAGAGCCTGATGAGATTGAGCGGGTGACCAGCTCGGGGCTGCGTGTGCCCGTGCTCCTGGAGGGGAGGGGGAGCTGCGTGGCCGGTGGCCTCTGGGGCGCCCCAGCAAAGCCATTCTTCGCCCGGGGACAGCCAGGCCAAGGCTTGGGCTGCTGCTGGGGCTGGCTGGCCTCAGCTTTTTGTCTTCCTTATGGGAGCTTCTTCCAAGTGTGCTGGAGCCAGCCAGGGCAGCTCCTGCAGCAACAGGGGGCTTAAATGAGCCTTAGTGTGGCAGCCTCTAAGTGCCAGATGCAGTGGGAGCCCAGGAGGCCAGCCCCGTGTGGGCTGCATCAGGAGGAGTGAGAGCAGCAGCTCCAGAGAGGGGAGCCTGCCCCTCTGCTCAGCCCCCACCTGCAGCACCGCCTCGAGTGGGACCCCCAGCACAGGAAGGACCTGGAGCTGCTGGAGAGGCTCCCGAGGAGGCCACAGAGAAGATCAGAGGCTGCAGAACCTCCCCTGTGGGGCCAGGCTGGGAGAGCTGGGGCTGTGCAGCCTGGAGAAGAGAAGGCTCCAGGGAGAGCTCAGAGCAGCTTCCAGGAGCTGAAGGGCTGCAGGAGAGCTGGGGAGGGACTGTGGACAAGGGCTGGGAGGGACAGGATGAGGACAATGGCTTTGAGCTGGGAGAGGGGAGACTGAGACTGGAGATGAGGAAGAGATCCTCGAGAGTGAGGCTGGGGAGACTCTGGCACAGGCTGCCCAGGGAGGCTGTGGCTGCCTCCTCCCTGGAGGTGTTCAGGACCAGTCTGGATGAGGCCCTAAGCAACCTGGGCTGCTGGGAGGGGTCCCTGCCCATGGCAGGGGGCTGCAGCTGGATGAGCTTTGAGCTCCCTTCCAACCCAACCCATTCTGTGAGTCTAAGCAGTGGTTGAGGTGCTTGGGCAAAGCCTTGTGGCTCTGTGGGTGGTGCTGAGGAGGCTCAGTGCCCTCCAGGAGGGAGATCTGCTGTGAGGAGCTCAGTGCCTGCTTAATGTGGCTTCCAGTTATTGAGTGACCCGGGACTGGTTTTGCCTCTCAGCTTCTCCTCCTGGGTGAGGTTCATTTGTCATCTACTCCTCATCAACATTAACCTGGCCTCAGCTTCTGGTCTCCCCCAGAGAGAAAACCTCAGGGACAGCCCCAATCCCCATGGATTCCTCTCATTATCAGTGGGGGTTTGGGTTTCCTTCCTCCCTTTCCTTGCCTCCCTGCCGGTAGCCCTGCCTGGATCAGCTCCCTCCTGAGCCCAGTCAGCTCCTCAGCCTGCCCCAGCTGGAGCTGCTCTGGACACTGCTGTCCAGGCAACCTGGCTGATGCTGCTGGAGGACATCAGGACTGCAGCAGACTGGTCCTTGGCTACTCCTTCTGAATGTTACTGAGGTTCTGTCTCTGCTCAGGAGGCTCTCGGGGGCCTCTGTTCTGTGTGCTGTGGGTCCAGAGGTCTGTCTGTCCTGCTGGGAGCTGGGGCTGCTCAGGGCTGGCCCTGCCCAGCCCAGGCTCAGCCCAGGCTCAGCCCAGGCTCAGCCCAGGCAGTCCTTGCTGGAGCTCAGGGCAGCCTATGTTGTGCTTGACCCTTTCTATGGAAGGAAAAATAACCACAAGCATCTCAGGGGGGCCTGGGAGGCACCACGGAGATCCTCCACTTCCAACCCCTGCAGCAGGCTGCCCGGAGCCCCATCCAGCCTGGCCCTGGGCAGGGCTGGGGCATTCCCCTTCCCCGGGCACGCAGGGGCAGTGCCCGCCGGTGCCAGGCAGATGGGCATGGCTGCATCAGCTCCACAGCTTCCCCAAAGGTCAGAGCACTTACTCCTGCAGCTGAGCAATGCCACTGCAGACGCAGATGATTTCCCCTAGTCGCAGCCTGATCCCTCCTGGGCTGACACCTTCCAGGGATTCCCCTTAGAGGCTTCCCCCTGGAAGCCCCTGGGGATTGCAGCTGCTCGCAGCACTTGCAGTTAGGACACCCTTGGAGCTCTTCCTCACAGCAGCTCCTCAGGCCACTTTGCCACCGGGGGTTGAACGGTCTGGGACTGTTAATTGCCACGCTGTGGTTGGGTGATTAATTAAGGGTGTTCTGCTGCAGTGACCTGGGGAGTTCCAGCTGGGGTGGAGCTCCTGCTGTGGGCAATGAGCAGAGTTTAAAAGGGGCCACAGGAATCCTGCCCCTTCCCTCTGCTCTGGGGAGACCTCACCTGCAGCACTGCCTCCAGCTCTGGAGCCCTCCAGGAAGGACCTGGAGCTGATGGAGAGGGTCCAGAGGAGGCCACAGAGATGATCAGGGGGCCGGAGCAGCTCTGCTATGGGGACAGGTTGGGGAAGCCTTGTCAGCCTGGAGAAGAGAAAGCTCCAGGGAGACCTCAGAGCAACCTTCCAGTGCCTGAAGAGGCTACAAGAAGGCTGCAGAGGAACTGCTCCCAAAGGCCTGCAGAGCCAGGACCAGGGGCAATGGTTTGAAATGAGAGCAGAGCAGACTGAGACTGGATGTGAGGAACAAGCTCTGCACCAGGAGGCTGCTGCAGCAGACTGCCCAGGGAGGGAGTTGAGTTCCCATCCAGTTGCTTGTCCAGAGCTGCCTGAAGTTAGAATCACAGAGCTGTCAGGGCTGGAAGGGACCCCAAGGCTCAGCCAGCTCCAACCCCCTGCCATGGGCAGGGACACCTCACACCACAGCAGGTTGCTCACAGCCACCTCCAGCCTGGCTGCAAACACCTCCAGCCAGGAGGCTTCCACCACCTCCCTGGGCAGCCTGTGCCAGGCTCTCACCACCCTCCTGGGCAACAACTTCTTCCTCACAGCCAACCTGAATCTCCCCACTTCTAGTTCTGCTCCATCCCCCCAGTCCTATCCCTCCCTGACACCCTCAGAAGTCCCTCCCCAGCTTTCCTGCAGCCCCCTGCAGATCCTGGAAGGCCACAAGGAGGTCTCCTGGGAGCCTTCTCCTCTCCAGCCTGCACAACCCCAACTCCCTCAGTCTGTCCTCAGAGCAGAGCAGCTCCAGCCCTCTGCTCCTCCTCTTGTCACCAGTGAGCCTGGGCTGGCACTTGGTGTCCAGACCTTGCTCCCTGGGGGCTGTTTGGGATTCCTCTCAGCATTTCCCCCTGCTCTTGGTGTTTGTATTTCATTTTGCTCAATAAATGAATGTTTAGCCCATTGCCCTGCTGCCTGTGCAGGCTGGGTACCTGTGTAATCACCTCATTAGGACACTTAATTGCCCTGTTTGATGATGTTCTATCAATTTCCTTGTTAAGCATAATGAATACAAAGCAACAGGGCTGTGCTCAGGGGGCTGCAGGGAGCCCATCTCTCCCCTGGCTCCCACACCATTAAGAGCAAGGACTTAGAGGCATCTCAGCTGTGTGGCAAAGGTGCTCCCAGGCTGGCTTGGGTCAAAAATGTCAACTGGACTTTGAAAGGGCAAAGGAAAACTCTCCCAGACCACAGCCTTTGCCCATGGGGCTCCATCCTTCACCCAATGGACCTGCCCAGGCTTCCCTGGGGGTGAAGGAGAAGGTGGCAGCTCCTGCAGGGAAGCTGCTCCCAGCAGCCTGGCTTGCTGCTCTCCATGCTGGGTGATGCTGCTGTCACAGGCCTGGTTGGTGACCAAGCCAGCTGGCCTCACAGTGAGGGTCAGGGTCCAAGGTATCCACCTGATGATGGTCATCATCATCATCAAGACAGGCTTTGCTCTGGAGAGGTCTCTCTGTCACTCAGCAGAGAGAGGCTCTCAGGGCAAGGCAAAGGTCTGCAGCCTTTACTGCTCCTCTCTGCCTGTGCCTTTAGTCCCTGGAGTCATCCAATCCAAGCACTTGTGAGCAGCAGCCACCTCTGCCCTGCCCAGCACCAGCAGCTCATAAACCCTTCCCCAGGCAGTGGCTTAGGAGCACAGCCACAAACTCCTGAGGCAGCCCAGCTCACCCCCTCAGAGGGCACCACCGGCACAGCAATCAGCCATGGGCACCAATCCTGCCCCAGACCAGACCTGCACTCAGCCTTCCCAGGCGAGGGAGAGTCCCCAGGCTGCCCCTGTGGCTGCAGCTACTGGTTTCCATTTCCCTGGGAGACAATCCTCTGGCAGACCCCATCCCTGAGCTGCAGAGAGCAGTCACAGCCAGGCAGGTGCCCGGCTCGTGGCTGAGGTGCCAGCCTGCCAGCTCACCAGAGACCCCTTGTGCAGAAGGGGACCCAGGTGAAACCAGGCTGCTGCCTCCCTGCTGCTGCCTCCCTGCTGCTGGGCTGTTGGCTGTTCCAGCCCTTGGAGCTGCACCACAGCCTGCACAAGGCAAGGGGAGCTCCCCCTGGGGAGGAGCAGCCTCCAGCACCAGGCCAGCTGAGGGGGACCTGCTGGGGGCAGCTCCACGGGCGGTGCTGGGGGTCAGGAAGCTCATCAGGAGGCAGCAAGGTGCCTTCCTGGGGTGCATGAAGGAGAGTGTGGCCAGCAGGGCAGGAGAGCTTCTCTTTGCCTCATCTCTGTGCTACTGAGCACTGGGTCCAGCTCTGGGCTCCCCAGTTCCAGAGGGACAGGGAACTGCTGGAGAGAGTCCAGGGGAGGCTGCTGAGGGGCCTGGAGCAGCTCTGGGAGGAGCTGGGGCTGAGAGCTGGGATGGGAAGGAGCTGGGATGGAGAGAAGAGCAATCCCATGGGGTAGAGACCCAAAGCAAGAGCCAGCAGCCACCCCAAGCCCTGATGGCAAAGACATTCTATCAGCCTCAGCTAAGTGCACTCAGTGGCAGCTGCTGAGGGCCAACCTCTCTGGGCAGGACACCTTCTGCTCCTCCTTTCTCTCCTTTTTCTTTGCTTCCTTCCCCCAGCCACCTCTCCTTCCCCAAGGGCTCCTTGCCTGGCGAGGAGGTTCCTGCTCTGCCTGGCTGCCGCTCTGCAGGAGGACATGTACCTGACACGTTCCTTCTGCTCATAATGAGCCTTCACTCAGGGCTCTGATCAATAGCAGACAGCAGCAGGTCTGTCTCTATTGCTTGTTTTCCCTATCTTGAATCTGCCAAGATAGATTAGGCCATTGCCAAGGTCACTCAGGCTGCTGCAAGTGGATGAGAAGAGATCTGGTTGACTTTTTCAGGCCAGGGCTGCAAAAAGGCAGGGCTGGGGCTAAGCTGAGTGTACAATGACAGATTAAATCTGCATCAAGGTCACAGGGGCTGGCTTCAAGTGAAGGTTTTCTGCAGCTCTGAGCGAGATCCAAGTCCCCTGGCAGGGAGAGATCAGCCCCCAGAGCATCCTGGGGGCAAGAAGGGGGAGTTCAGGAGGTGGTGGTGAGAGGCCCTTGGGTGTACCTCTGGGAAATCGACAGGACCTGCATCCTCTGCTGGTGGCAGGGACCGAGCTGTGGGGAGCCACAGAGCCAGCAGAAGTCACCCCAGGGGTGGGGCTGTCACCTTGCTGCTGTGCCAGCAGCAGAGCCTGGGCCGTGGGCTCAGCTCTTCCCAGCTGAACCTGCAGGAGCTGATGGCAGAGAGCCAAAGCAGACCTCTGCTTGCTGCTCACTCCTGGCTCGGGGCTCCAGACTCTTCTGGAGTTTGAAGCCGTTTGATCTGCAGGAAATGGAACTGAGTTCCTCTGCTCTGAGGTGGCTGTGCCCAAGACCCAGCTCTGCTTTCATCTGCAGCTGCTCAGCCCTCTGGTTTCATCTCACTCTGGTTTCCCCTCAGCTTTTAAACTGCAGCCTGCCCTTAATTGCTGTCTTGGCCTGGAACCAGAGCAGTTGGGAGAAGAGTGATGAAAGCAAGCAGAGCTCAGAGCTTTGGCGAGGCATTTAGAGATAAGAGAAGCCTCCTGACTGCCTCCACTTCTCCATGGCCACCAGGATGCCCTTGCAGGGCTGAGGCCAGAGCCTGGGTGACAGTAATGGATGAAAGGAGCTGTGTTAATTAGCTGAGCTGTAATAGAGAACCTCACCTAATTATCTGTCAGAGAAAACCCAACAGGCAAGCAGGAGCTGCCAGAGCCAGAGCCCGCTGCAGGTGTCCTGTGTGACCTGCAGGCTTCAAAGCCCTGGGAGGTGTCAGAGCTCTCTGGGTGGCCTGGCTGTGCCCTCACCCAGCTGGCAGTGCAGAAGCTGCAGCTCTGGGCATGGCTGTGCCCAGCTCCCAGCTTTGCCTTGGCTCCCGGCTGGATTTCAAGGTGCTGATCGGGAGTTGCAGGATGAGGCCACAGGGAAGCTCTCCAGCTGCTGGGGAGCTGGGGTTTGGGTGCCAAGCCCAGGCTGGCATGGGGTAAGTGCCAAGCGGTGCTGAGCCCTGCCCACGGCTGGGCTGGGCAGTGCTGGTCTTCCTCTCTCTCCTCTGAGGGGCTGTGGGCTGCAGCAGCTCCTCGCAGGGCTGCCAGAAGGGTCTCAGCTGAGCTCAGGGCACTGATTTGAGGAGAACCCTTCCTGTGCTCCAAGCAGCCAGCCATGGAGCTGGGGTGCAGCTCTGAGCCCTTCTGCTCTGGCTCCAGGCTGGGCAGCTTTGCTTTGCTCTTCAAGCTCTTTTCCCCCTCACTGTCAGGCTCTAAGTCTCCCTGCCCTGGCTTGGAGTGGGCATGGTGGTGCCTGGCCCTTGCCTCCTCCCCCTGCAGCTGCTTTAGCTCCTGGGGGAATCTGGCAGCTCAGAGGAAGGGCTAAGGGCTAGGGAGCAGGGCCTGGGTGCCACACTTGGTGGGACTGTGCTTGTGCTGTCTGTAAGCTCCTTGCCTGCAAGAAGGGGCACCTGGGGCATGGTTTAATGGCCACGGTGGTGCTGGTTGGACTCAGTGATCCCCAGATGAAGGCAAAGCAGCCTTCAGCCTGGCTGCAGCAGCATCTGCCCCAGAAGCACAGCATGGCAGGGCTGGAGGGGACCTCTGGAGGTCACTGAGTCCAACCCAAAGGTCTCCCTGCTGACCTTTTCCTGCTCTGTTTGCTGTGGACAGTGCCCAGGACCATGTGTCCTGGAAGAAGCAGTCTCCAGCACCTGGTGGGCTTGTTCCTGGCTTCCTGGGAGTGCAGGTGCCTGGCTCAGGTGGGAAGGGTGCAGCTGGCTGCTCCTGAGGCCAGGGACAGGAGGCACAATTGGTGGCCCACACTGACACTTCCCTGACCCTTCCAGCTTGCGATTTTTGCCACCTTGAGACCTAACAGAGGATTCTCCTGTGGCTAAAACGTGGTCAGGGGCCGGTCCAGCACTGCTGACAAAGGCTTTGGGGCTGAGTTCTGACCTGCCCCTCAGGGCTGTTTGCTGCTCTGCCCCTTTCTGGCCTGTGAGGTGGGAACTGGTGCTGCCTGCCTCCCAGGGCTGCTCTGGCAGTGCCTGCACAGGAGGTAGGGAGAAATGCAGGTGCTGGAGTACTGCCTTGGCCAGGTGTGGGGCAGCAGTCAGGAGGGAGGGAAGGGCTTTCCCTCTCTCCACAGGACCCTAATTTGCAGTCAGTCTTGCCAGCAGGGAGCCAAGCTGGTGATCCTTTGCTCGCTGATTTGTCACCTCCTGTGGCTCAGAGCTGGGTCCCGCTGGGCTGCAGCTGGTGGAAGGGCAGTGCACAGCCCCAACTGCCCTAGCACCACATGGCAGCATGCTCCAACCCACTTGCTTCCCTTCCAGCCACCACCATGAGCTTTGACAGTGCTCTGTCCAGTGGGGAGCCTGTGCCAGGGCAGCACCAGGCTGGCACTCAGCTGCCACAGAGTCATGGAGTGGCTCAGGCTGGAGCTCAGAGCTCCTCTCCTCCAACCTCCCCCTGTGCCCAGGGACTCCTCTCAGCCAGGCTCAGCTGCTCAAGGCCTCATCCAGCCTGGCCTTCAACACCCCCAGGCAGGAGGCAGCCACAGCCTCCTGGGCAGCCTGGGCCAGAGTCTCACCAGCCTCACACTGAACAGCTTCTTCCTCAGCTCCACTCTAACCCTGCTCTGCCTCAGCTCCAAACCATTCCCCCTTGGCCTGGCTCCAGACCCCCTCAGCAAAAGTCTCTCTGCAGCCTTCCTGCAGGCTCCCTTCAGGTGCTGGCAGCAGCTCTGAGGTGCCCCTGGAGCCTTCTCCTCTCCCTGGTTGAATGATCCTCCCTTAGCTGTCAGCATCACAGGATCTCAGGCTGGGTTCAAAGGGACTTTCAAGAGCACCTAATTCCTCCCCCCTGCCAGGGGCAGGGACACCTCCTGCTAGCTCAGGTGGCTCAAGACCACATCCAACCTGCTGTGATGCTTGGAGCCTCCACAGCTTCTCTGGGCGACCTCTTCCACTTCTCACCACCCTCCTGGGGAACAATTTCTTCCTCTTGCCTCATCCCAATCCAGCTCCTTCCAGGCTGAAGCCACCCCCCGGTGCTGTCCCTGCAAGCCTTTGTCAAATGTCCCTCTCCAGCTCTCCTGTAGCCCGCTTCAGAGCCTGGAAGGCTGTTCTGAGGCCCAAGGGCCATCTGAGCTCATCAGCTAGAGCTGACTACGTTTAAACTCAAACAATCTAAATGTCTCTTGACCATGCTGGAGGTGAAAAATGGCAAAGCCCAACCTGAGCATCCTTCTTCCCTCTCCCCTCCTGCAGCAACAAAACCTGCTGGGCTTTAACACAGGTCCGTGTGGCTGCTGTCACAGCTGGGGTGCCCGAGGCGGATGGAGCTGATCTTCGTCCTTCAGGTGGTGATTTGTCTTTGTTTTGTGGCGTCTGGGCTGTGTTTGATGTTCTCAGTGCATCTCAAATGGCTCTCCCTGCTCCAAGGAGAGCAAACACTGCATTGACTGAAGCTTTATCAGTGTTTGGGCAGGTGCTGATCCCCTGCTGAGCAGTGCTTGGCTTGACTACACCTGCAGCAAGCCTGCTCCTGGGGGGCTTTGGGAGGAGCAGCCCAGGTGGGGCGTGAAAGGTTGGGGGTCTGCAAAGCTCCTTCCAGCTGCTGCTTGCTTCATAGCCCAGCTGAGATCCCCAGAGCTGTGCAGGGCTCTGAGGACTCCAGAACAGGTGAGTGGAGATTTCCTGGATGCCTCCTCCCCGGAGGCTGGATGAGACCTTGAGCAGCCTGGGCTGGTGGGAGGGGTCCCTGCCCATGGCAGGGGGCTGGATGATCCCTGAGGTCCCCTCCAACCCAGCCCATTCCAGGACTCAATGAAATGAGCATCTTTGGCTATGGCCCAGCCAAGAAACACTCCTGATGCAGTTTCCCCTAGCTCTGTTCAGCCTGGACAACCTCTGCCCAACCCAGTTCCTCCTGCCCTTTCTGGCCACCTCCTCCTTGGCTGGATGAGACCTTGAGCAGCCTGGGCTGGTGGGAGGGGTCCCTGCCCATGGCAGGGGGCTGGATGATCCCTGAGGTCCCCTCCAACCCACTCTGTGAATCTGTGGCTCTGTGGTGCCAGGTCCTGAAGGGCAGGGAGGGGATGGCTGCAGCTGAGTGGTGCTGCTCTGCCAGCTCTCTGCCCCTGCTTCTGTTGTCTCAATGTGACTAAATGGCCTTCAGAGTAAGAAACTGCTCTGGAAGCACCTCCTGATCCCTGAGCCAGGGCAGGTGACACCAGCAACTGTGGCTGGCATTAATCTTCTTCTATTTTCCTTCTTCATTTGCCCAGCTGAGATGTTATTAACTCTGTCAGCTGCCTGCAGATTAATTGGCCACTGTAAACATTGGAGTTACCTCTGAATGCCTACAGGGAGATCATTTAGACCTTGAGGAGGAGTTTGGAGCTCTTTGAATGCCTCATGAGCTGGGACACAGGAGCCTTTGGATCTCTGCAGGTGGATAAAGCCCCAGCTGGAGCACATGGCAGGGGGTGGGACTGGTTGGTCTTCAAGGTCCCCTCCAACCTAAAGCATTCCCTGAATGCAGGGTGGGGTTGGGAGCTGCGCTGCTGGGAGCCTCGCTGCTCTTGTGAGTGGAATGAGGAAAAGCAGGAGGGGCTCAGGGCAGAGCAAAGGCCAAGCTGAGCTCCAGGGGCAAGGGAGTGGGGATTCCTGCTGGTTTCTGCCCCTGCTTTCCTCCTCCTCCTCCTCCTCCTCCTGGTTTCCCTGCTGCCTGTGAGGAGTTTCCAGCCTCTGGCAGCCCACTGCTGCCTCCGGGGGGCAGGGGAGGTCTGACGAGCCCTGAGCCTCTTCAGCCCCTGCTCCCAGTTCTGACACCTTCCTCCCTCTCGCTGTGCCACGATTTATTAAGTGTGTGAGTAAATATTAATTATCCTAATTAAGCAGGAAGATTACTGAAAGGGAAAGCAGCACCAAGCTCCAGAGAAGCTTTTTGTCGGCTTAAAAAGGTTGACAGAGCAGCAGAGCTGGGGGAAAGCTGCTCCCCTGAGCTCTGCAGCCAACAGCCCTGAAGCCCAGCCGGCAGTGGAGGGGAACAAGGAGTTCCTCTCATTTCTCACCCAGACCTTGCAGGGCTAAGAGTAAACATGTGAGCTGAGGGCTGGAGACTGAAACTCCCATGGAGTAGGGAAGAAGATTCATAGAGTAATGGTTTGGGTTGGAAGTGACCTTAAAGATAATCCAGTAACGAGCCCCTGCCATGGGACACCTCCCATGGGCCCCACTGCACAGAGCAGCCAGGGGGCTGAAATGATTCACAGCAAGGGTTGGGTTGGAAAGGACCTGGAAGCTCATCCAGCTCCAAGCCCCTGCCATGGGCAGGGACCCCTCCCACCAGCCCAGGCTGCTCAGGGCCTCATCCAGCCTGGCCTTAAACACCTCCAGGGAGGGACATCTGCAGCCTCCCTGGGCAGCCTGTGCCAGTCTCCCCACCCTCCCTGCCAAGGATTTCTTCCTCATCCCCAGTCTCAGTCTCCCCTCTCCCAGCTCAAAGCCATTGTTCCTCATCCTGGCACTCCCAGCCCTTGTCTCAAGTCCCTCCCCAACTCTCCTGGAGCCCTTCAGCTCCTGGAATCCTTCTCTCTAGATCCTTGTCTCTGGAATGAAGATAAAGTCTTAGCCAACCTGCTACCTTTCAGCGTTTGCAGCTTTATCATTGATCTTTATCATATTTAGTGCTTCTCCTTGTAACCAGATAATAGGCAAAGCTTTAAATCCCTCCTAAAGGCTCTTTAGAAGCTCACAAAGCAATTAAAATGCAATTGCAAGGCTGTGATCCTCCCAGAGAATGACTGATGGCGTTTCAGGGTTCAAAGCTGTCAGCAGCACCATCCATCTGCTCATTTAGTGCTTCTTTGCTTTTCTCCCTCCTGGTCTTCTCCTTTTCGGTGCTAACCCCAGACACAGCTCTGCAGAGCTCTGCCCATTGCCACAGCAGAGCAGGGATAGCTCTATCCAAGCAGCAGCAGAGATTGGGCGCCTTCCACGTGGTGCTGAGCTCACAGCTTTGCTGGAGAGAGCAGGAGAAAGCCAGGACAGAAGCCTTGACTTTGAGACCAGCAGTGAGGCTGTCCCGAGGCAGCAGCCTCCAGAGTGCTGTGGTCCTGTGGCTGAGTGGGAAGCACAGCATCACCTGCTGGGAAAAGGCCTCGAGGGCCATCCAGCCCAGCCACAGCCCAGCACCTCCCTGCACACTGCTGTTGGACCACATCCCCCAGCTCCTCATCCAAAGGTCTTCTAACACCCTCCGGGGATGGTGACTCCACCTCTGCCCTGGGCAGCCTGGGCCAGTGCCCCACAGCCCTTTTGGTGAGGAACTCTTCCCTAATATCTGTTCTAACCCTCCCCTTCTGGCACCCTCCACAGATCCAGTTGGAGCACCACAAATGTGCAGAGTGGAGCTTTGTTCCTCCCCTAATGCAGTCAGGAAATCCTGGACTGCTTTGGCTTGGGAGGGATCTTTAAAGCTCCTCCAGTCCAGCCCCTGCAGCCAGCAGGGACAGCCCCAACCACCCTGCCCTGCCCTGCTGCCAGCCAGGGGGCAGCTCCCAGCTCTCTGGGCTGCCTGGGCCAGGCTCTCCCCACCCTCAGGGTCAAGACTTTTTCCCTCACCTCCAGTCTCAGTCTGTCCTCTCCCAGCTCAAAGCTGTTGCTTCTCATCCTGTCACTCCCAGCCCTTCCTCTTCCATAGGCTAAGAGATGACTCCTCAAGACCACAGGCCTTGGAAGCTCCTACTGAAGAGATGAACTAAACTAGGAAGAGGACAACTGCTGGGATGTCTCCTTAGATGGAGCAGAAGCCAAAGGCCCCCAGAGAAGCTGTTGGTAAAGCTCTTGTAGCCAGCAAGTTCTCTCTTCACTTGAGGAGCAGCAGGCTGGCTTGGTTCCTGCATCACGTTCCTGTTGCTGTGTTCCTGTGTGGTAGGAGCTGGCAGGATGCAGCTGACAGCCATCAATATTGTCCTCATCATCCTCATTACCTCAGGCAGCAGCTGGGACCTGCCCATCTCAGGGGGTCCTTGGCTGCTTGGTATCTTATTTCTCTTGTCTGCAGCAAGCCTCCCACCGGGCCCCTCCATAACACTCAGAGACATCAAAGGAGGCTCCTGGGGACCTCTTTGTGCCTCCACACAGCCTGCTGGGAGGGAGAATTTATCAACTCCACAAAAGAAATTGATAGTGTGGCTGGGGTGTGACAACACCAAGGAGTAACAGCAACAAGATCACAGCATCAGCAATGGGCTGGCTTGGAAGGCACCTTCGAGATCATCCAGCTCCAGCCCCCTGCCACGGCCAGGGACACCTCACACCACAGCAGGTTGCTCACAGCCACCTCCAGCCTGGCTGCAAACACCTCCAGGCAGGAGGCTTCCACCACCTCCCTGGGCAACCTGTGCCAGGCTCTCACCACCCTCCTGGGGAACAACTTCTTCCTCACAGCCAGTCTCAATCTCCCCACTTCTAGCTCTGCTCCACCCCCTAGTCCTGGCCAGTTTGGAGCTTTGCTCTGAAGCTAACCTTTGGTTTTGTTACCAGTACAGGCAGGGACAGCTCAGCCTCCAGAGCAATTCTCCCCTCCCTCTCTAAGCAGATTGCTCTAGGAGAGGTCCTGGAGTGTGTCCAGAGAAGGGCAAGGAAGCTGGGGCAGGGTCTGGAGAGCAGGGCTGGGGAGGAGCAGCTGAGGGAGAAGAGGAGGCTGAGGGAGACTTCATCATCTTTCCCGTGGCAGCCCTTGGAAAAAGGAAGTCTCCATCCTGCTGGCCCATGGCAAGAAGGCCTCCCTAAGCCTTCTCTGCTCCAGGCTGAGCAATCCCAGCTCTGGCAGCCTTTCCTCCCCTGGCAGGACTTCTGTCCTGGCCCTTCTCTCGACACTTCCCAGCCTGTCCACAGCTATTCTTTTGTACAGCAGGGACCAAACCTGCAGGCAGTGCTCCAGGACCAGCCCTGAGCAGAGCGGGACAACGACTTTATCTGTGCTGGTGATGCCACCCAGCACCCTCTTGGCTTTCTGTGCCCCTGCAGCTCACTGCTCGCTCGTGCTGAGCTTGTTGACCACTGGGACCCCCAGGTCCCTCTCCACAGGGCTGCTCTCCAGCCAGCTGGGTCCCAGTCTGAGCTGCACCCCTGGATTGTGTATCCCCAGCTGCACTTGCCCCTGGTGAACTTCAGAAGGTTCTTGCCTGCCCTTCCTTCCGCCTGTCCAGGTGTTCCTGGGGGCTGTCTGTCCCTTCTGGAGTCTCAGCCTCCCCGGGGTGCTGTTGATCACTTGTGCAGACCACCCAGGCTGCTGAGCTGGCTCCAGGAGATAAGGGCTGCTGTGATTGATCTGCTGGCTGCCTGACCCAGGCAGGCTGTTAGGCTGGTGGCTGTCACGAAGGACTGGAGGTAAATAAATCCTGTGGTCATTACTCAGCTATCAGACACAAATCATCTCCGAGCTCAAACAATGTTCCCTTTGCTTTGCAGCTTTAGCTGGGGGGATCTGAAAGCCCAGAGCTTGAGCCGAGTGTCAGCTCTCACTTTCACCTCCTCCTCAGCTCGGTTCAGGTGGAGTTTAGTGAACAACTTTGACACCAAGAATTGATTCCTAGCCAGCAGGAGGGCCTCTGGAACCTCTGTGCTCAGCTTTGCAGGGTCATGGAGCGCTGCCCCAGGATCCTTTACCTGGGGGTGCTGGCTGACAGCAGCTGAACCTGAGCTCAGGTGGCCAAGGAGCACCGTGGCCTGGAGGAGCAGTGGTGTGGCCAGCAGGAGCAGGGCAGGGACTGTGGTTTGGGTTGGTTTCTTCTGGGTTGGTTTGGCTCAGTTTGGTTTCTTTTGGGTCGGTTCAAGTTTGGTTTATTTTAAATTGGTTTGGTTTGGGTTTGGTTATTTTGCTTGGATCTGGTTGGGTTGGGTTTGGTTTATTTTGCTTTGATTTGGTTCATTTGGGTTGGGTTTATTTTGCTTGGTTTGCTTTGTTTCATGCTGCTTTGCTTGGGTCTGCTTGGGTTGGGCTGGGTTTGGTTTATGTTGTTGTGTTTGGGTCTGGTTTACTTTCTGTTGATTCATCTGGGTCTGGTTTGTTGTGTTCTGCCTTGGCTTAGTTTTCTCAGCCTGCCTGCTGAGCTGAGCTGTGAGATGCGAGGAGGAGTCTCTGGGAGCCTCCTTCCAGGAGGGTTCCTTGGTGCTGGGATTTTTTCTGACACCTTGCTCTGTGCTTCCCTTTACTGATGGCTAACTCTGAGCAACAAATTGGGTAAAATGAATTTGTCTGAGGACTGGACTGGAGGCAGCTGCTGCATTATTTAGCCCTGCTGCTCCCTGGGGACTCATTGTTAGCCACCCAGCGCCTCGGAGTGAGCAAACATCATCTCAATAATAAGTGTGGGACTCAGGGCTAATTGAAATCCAATCGGACTGAAACCCCTCTGGCTTCAGGCAGTGGAGGCAGCAGGACACTGCCATGCAGAGAGGAGACTGAGAGGGTTCTCCAGGGGAGCGATGGGAGCCACTGTACCTCCGTTCCAGCAGCTGTGGCTCTGCCTTATTTTCACTGGAGAAATGGAAGTCTCCCAAGTCCTGCCCTCTCCTCCACTCCAGACTGGTTCTGTTCCCACTGGGTCCTGCAGCAAGGGGCACAGAAATCATAGAATCATAGAATGGTTTGGGTTGGAAGGGACCTCCACAGGTCATCCAGTCCTGGCACTGCTGTGGTTTGCACTTCCCTAGCCAGATCCAGATGCCTTCATGGGACACCATGGTCCAGAGCTCTGCATTTTGCTGCCTTAGAAGACTCTCCAGCCCCAAGGGGAGGTGTGGGGAATGAAGCAAACCCTTTGCTCTGTGGCTCTGCTTGGCCACAGCCCACCTCTGGTTTGGATGCTGATGAGTTGATCTGATGTGATCCTGGACCCACCTCTGGTTTAAATGGTGAGTTGGTCTAATGTGGTCATGAACCAGTGTGGTCCCAGGCTCACCTCTAGTTTGGATGTTGATCATGGCCCCTGATCTGTCTCTGGTTTGGATGCTGATGAGTTGATCTGATGTGATCCTGGACCCACCTCTGGTTTGGATGTCAACAGGCTGATCCAATGTGGTTCCAGACGAACCTCTGCTGGCTGGAGGAAGCTGTGGCTGGAGAGGTGGCAGCGTGCTGGGCCTCTGGGCTGCTGGCTGTGCAGTTCCATCAGGAGGGCTCTGGTGCCATCTCTGTTGCCATGCCGGGCTGGGCTGGCATCAGCTGGGTGGCCGTGGAGGAGGAGATGAGGCTGGGGACAGCTACCTGCCAAGTACCTGCTGCAAATGCCTCCCTGTCAGGGACCCGAGGCAGCTCTTGTCACCCTCTCATCAGATGTAATTGGATACCTACAGAGGTGGTAATTACCCAGCCCAGCCCGGCTGCACAGCCTCATTTGTCTTTTTTGTCGTCGGGGCAGGGCCTTGATCACCAGCAGGGCATTGATCATCAGCAGGGCACTGCAGAGAGGCTGGGCAGAGCCTGCCGTGCCTGCTGCAAGCTCTCCTCCAGCGGACCCGGGCTGGGTGAGGACAGCAATGCCAGGCTCTGGCGGCACCCCCTGCACCTCCTGTTGGCGCCCCGGGGGCGATGGCAGGGTGCAGACAGCCACATCGGGTTTTGTTGCTCAGCTCTGTCTCCGGTGGAGCCATCCGAGGCGCTTTGTGTTTAACTGGCTGTGTACAGCTGGGAGCTTTCAGGGACTGCCGGGGCTGGAGCTGCCTGCAGCCAGTGCTGAGGGAGCTGCACCGAAGGGCTGCTGAATACAGCTCGGCAGTGGAGTTCAGCTCAGAGCCTCCTTGAAGAGCAGGCAGGGCAGTGGATGGAATCATAACATCACCGTGCTCGGGAGAGACCTCCAAGGCCATCGGCCCCAGCCTTAGCCCAGCAGCACCAAACCCACGGCCAAATGCTGCCCCTCGGCTCCACACCCACACCGCAAACCCCTCAGGGCGTGGGGACTCCACCGCTGCCCTGGGCAGCCTGGGCCAGGGCTTCACAGCCCCTCGGAGGACGAAAACCTTCCCAACATGCGACCCCAACCTCCCCTGCAGTGCTCAGGGGGCGGCAGTGGCAGGCGGGAAGCTCCTGGGGTCAGGCAGGGGGCCGGGCAGGGCTGTGCCCGGGCAGGGCTGTGCCCAGGGCAGGAGGCTGAGCTTCCCGGCCGGGTTCGCCCCCAGCCCTGCCCCCCGCGGCGGCAGCAGGCGTGGGGCGGCGGCGTTTCGGCTCCCGTCGGGTTTGCCTGGGCGCCAATTAGCAGCAGCTTGTTTCCTAAAGACACGATCTTGCCTGTTTTGAAAGCTTGACAGTTCGAATGCTTCCCAATTATTGAAGCTGACACCTCTCCTCCAGAACCCTTTCATCTGTCAGCCTCTTGCTGCTTTTATCATCTCAATCATTTAATGACTCAACCCCCACCCCCCTCCCCCCAAAACCCCCAAACCTCCCCACGAGTTTTTTCTCTCTTTTTCTTTCCCTTTCCTTTACCTCAGCAGTAATTACAGAGGGCTCTGCTTGCGGTGGGAGTTTCTCCTTAGTAACAGAGAAGAACTAATTAACAGTGTCCAGGAGCCTCGCTTCTGCAGCAGGGTGGAGAGCAGAGCAGGCTGCGGGTGGAGCTGTCAGCGTGGGTCCGAGCTAGGGCTCGCTCGGACGGATTGAGCTTCACACAGACCTGGAGAGGTGAAAGCTCCAGGGAGACCTTCTTAGGAATCATAGGAGAAGTGAGGTTGGAGAAGCCTTCCAGGACCACCAGATCCTAGTAACCACAGCTGAGATCTCCTGCACACCTGGAGCCACACGACCACTTGACTGGAAAAGCTCTCTGAGGTCACCCAGGCTCCCAGCCCGGGTCCCAGCGCGGGGATTTAGCCTCCCATCCCCTGAGGCCCAGCCCCCCTTTGACTGCAGCAGCTGCACCCCAGGTTTACTCATCAGGAGCCACATGAAATGTTGTTGTGGGACAAAACTCGATGGCAGAGGAGTGGAGGAGAGAAGGCAGAGCTGCTGTGGTGAGCCTGAGCTCAGCTGGGACATGCAGGGTAATGAAGACATTTAGGCTGGAGAAGAATCCTGGTTGCAGGAGGAGCTGAGCAGGGAGCACAAACAGCTAGGCTTGGGCAGCTGCCAGCACACAAACCCTTCCCCTGCACTCAGGGAAGGCCCTGGGCTGCAGCCTCCCTGCTGCTCAGCAGCTTCTGGGGCTCCAGCACCGAGGGCAAGGGCCAAATGCTGCCTGCTCCCAAAGGAGCAAGAGAATCGTGGTCCCCTGATGGCCCCAAGTGGGTGAGGGGTGGTCAGCCTGGGGCTGTTAGTCAGCAGGACTGGGCTCTGGGCACAGGGACCTGGTTCAGGTGCGTGGCTTTGGTGTTCCTGGAGGTGTTCCAGGCCGGCTTGGATGAGGACTTCAGCAGCCAGGGCTGGTGGAGGTGTCCCTGCCCCTGGCAGGGGGCTGGGTGATCTTTCAGGTCCCTTCCAACCCAACCCATTCTGTGGGTATGAAGAAGGTGGAAACCTCAGAGAGGCGGCAGCAGACACAAGAAGAGCTGCAGCAGGGACTTACTGGCTGCCTGGGGGCTGGGCTGGGGTTGGGAAGCTTATCTTGGGTTTCTTTCTTCCCAGGCTCTTTGTTTTTCCAGCCCTGCTGTCTTTTCCTCACTTTGTGTTCTCACCCTGATGGAAGTTCTCTGCTGCAGGAGTGGTCAGGGACTGGCAGAGGCTGCCCAGGGAGGTGGTGGAGTCCCCATGCCTGGAGGTGCTCCAGAGCCCTGTGGCCGTGGCACCTGGGGCCAGGGTTTGGTGGCCATGGTGGGGCTGGGTTGCTGGTTGGAGTGGAGGACCTTGGAGGCATTTTCCAACCCAGAGTTCTGTGCTGCTGTGGTAGTCTTGGACTATTTAGCTTGGAGGTCCAGACTGAGAGAAGCTCTCCTGGCCCCTGCTGCCCCCCCTCGCCCTCCACCCCCAGACTCCTGATTTTGCTGACGTGAGGAGAAACGTTAGGGTGAGGAGACCTCGGGTGCCAAGAGCAGGTGCTGGTGCTGCCTGCCCCACAGCTGACCAGCCCTGAGCTCCACCAGCTGGAACAGGAGAGCAGCAGCAGCGATTGGAGGTGAGGCCAGGGGAGGTTGTGTCTAGGTGGAAGGAGCAGAGATGAGAAGCTAACACAGTGAGCAGAGGCTGCTGTGCATCATCTTGTTAGGTAACCCCCTCCCAGCTCATCTCCCCTTGGTTATTCACAGCTCAGAGCCACAGAATCAATCACTGGGCAGCAATTTAATCAAGGCAGGTGAAGGCTTGATCTGAGGCACTGAAGGCAGCAGCCCTGGCTGCAGGTCAGTGCCTGGTGTAACCCTGGTGGCTGGCTGGCAGCTGCTGCCTCACACTGGGCGATGTCCTCTGCTGCCAGCTGGCTCCGTGTCCGCTCCCCAGGGATCAGGCACCAGGGCTGGAGGGCAGCTTTCCTTCTTTAATCCCTGCTGCTAACAGCTCAGCTGAGTCTGCTCTGGCACCCAGCTGACCACCTGATGCATGCCCAGCTCTGGTGCTCCCAACACGAGGGCATGGAGCTGCTGGAGAGGCTCCCGAGGAGGCCATGAAGGTGAGCAGAGGGCTGGAGAACCTCCCCTGTGGGGACAGGATGGGAGAGCCTGGAGAAGAGCAGCCTGAGGGGGATCTGATCAATGCTGATCAATACCTCAAGGGTGGGTGGCAGGAGGCTGGGAGCAGGCTGTGTTCAGTGGTGCCCAGGGACAGGATGAGGGTGAGTGGGCACAAACTGCACCATCAGAAGTCCCACCTGGACAAGAGGAGGAACTTCTGTAGTGTAAGGTTGCTGGAGGCCTGGGGCAGGCTGCCAGAGAGGCTGTGGAGTGTCCTGGAGACTCCAAACCTCCCTGGGTGTGCTGCTGGTGCCCTGCTCTAGGTGCCCCTGCCTTAGCAAGGGGGTTGGACTGGCTGATCTCCAGAGGTCTCTTCCAGCCCCTACCCTGCTGGGATTCCACCTGGGGGTAACCACATGAACCCTCCCTCCACTGTTTGTCTCCTCAGAGTCATCTCCTGTTGGAGCCACAGCTGTTGGCCTCACCACTTGCACGAGCAGGGCCTTGGAGCCTGCTCTCTGCCTGGCTCCAGAAGCTTCTGCTCCCATCCTTTCCCAGCTGGCAGCTGGAATTACACCTGAGGAGCAGGAAAATGGTGAGAAGGCTTCCTCTGCTCCTTCCAGCCTGGCAAGCTGCCTTTGTCCTGCCTTCAGCAGGCACTGCAAGGGTGGAGGAGCAGCCTGGCTTTGATCTGCTCCTGCTCTGTAATGATCATTTCTTGTTGTCTGAAGTGCAAGGCTTCAGGATGCTGCAACCCCAGCAGCTCCTCTGGGGTTATTTTCCAAGTGATTTGGTTTCCTCAACAGCAGGAACTCCACGGAGGCCTAGCAAGGTGTAATTAATGCATTCAGACGCTTGCTTTGGGTGACAGGCTCCAGTCTGAGTGACAGCTCCCAGGGAGACGGCAGAAGCAGAGCAGAGCTGCTCCAGGAGCCCAGCAGAGCACAACCCGCCAGCGGCTCCTGGCTCTTGGCTCCCCTTTGAGGTGGGACTGGAAGGCAAGGAGAGAGCTGCTGCACCACACAGCCCCCTGCCCTGCAAGCCTCCTGAGCAGGGGAAGGTTCCAGGAGGCTGAGGGGAGAGCTCATTGCTCTCTGCAGCTTCCTGAGGAGAGGCTGCAGTGAAGCTGGGGCTGCTCTCTGCTCCCTAGTCTCAGGTGGCTCCAGGAAGGGAGATGGCCAGGAGGTACCAGCTGGCGTTGCCTGGCATTGTCTGCTGGCCTTCTCAACTCCATTTTTAAAGCAGTTTTCATCCTGGTTCTTGGATATCCATGAAGCAGTGGACAGATGTTGGAGGCCCAGCCTGGAGTCTTGGCCCAGGTGAGCTTAGGGCAAGCAAGAGGAACTTTGGAAGGTCGGTGCAGAGCTACTAGAGCAGAGCCTTGGCTGGGGCAAGAGAAGGGTTGTGGAGTCTCCATCTCTGGAGACATTCCAACACACACCCCCGGGATGTGTTCCTGTGTGACCTTCTCCAGGTGACCCTGCCTTGGCAGGAGGGTTGGACTGGATGCTCTGCAGAGCTCCCTTCTAGCCCCTGCCTTGCTGGGAGTCTGTGAGGTCTTCAGCTTTGTCATGGAGACAGCTGAGATGGTGCTGAGAGAAGAAGCCCTCCTTGTTCTCCTTGCTGCTGACAGCAGAGTGCAAGCTGAACCTGTGCCCGGGAAGCCCGGCACCAGTTAGCACCAACTGCAGCTGTGTGTGGCACAGCCCAGGTGCCAAGCTCACAAACAGGTCCCAGGCAGGAGACAAAACTTCTGTGCTGCCAGAGAGGTCAGGGCCTGGCACAGGCTGCCCAGGGAGCTGGTGGAGTCCCCATGCCTGGAGGTGCTCCAGAACCCTGTGGCCATGGCCCCTGGGGATGGGTTTTGGTGGCCGTGGGGGTGCCGGGCCGCCTCGGAGGCGTTTTGCAGCCCAGGCAGCCCCCGGGGCCGTGTGGCCACCACGGAGAGCTCCCGGCGCAGCAGCAGGAGGCAGGGCGCTGCTGCCGCTCCTCGGGGATCTTTTCCTGCTGACCTTCGCCAGCTTCCCTTTTCCCTCGGAGTGCCGCAGGACGGGGGAAAGGCTTCCTTCAGCAGGGGAGATGGAAAGCAGGAGGAGGGAGTGACAGAAATGCGCCAGAAACGAGGAGGCAGCAGAGGAAGCAGAGCTCCGGAGCACGGCACGGCAGCGGCGGCTCACAGAGGCTCTCCTGCGCCCTCATCACCTGCTTCACCCTGACCAGAGCCAGAGCCAGACAGAGAACAGACAGAAGAGAGCCCATCCAGAGCTGCTGGACAGGTGAGGGCACAGGATCTGAGCACATCCTGCTCAGGACTGGGAAGAATTAGTCCAGACTACCTTTGGAGCAAGAGCAATTGCCTGCAGCAGCTGTGGAGCTGAGAGGAGGCCTCAGAACGATCAAAATGCAAATACAGAACCTAACTATGAAAGGAAACAACAACCAAGCCCCAACCAGTCTGGTGTGTCACTGACTCCAAAGCCTCACCAGTGCTTGGAAAGGCACTGAAATTAATTAATGAAGCCCCCAGATCAATCCAGAGCCCTTGCAAGAGGTGGCTGAAACCAAAGCAACCTCCCTGGGCTCGCTACAAGCAGCTCAGATGAGTCCAATTAACTCAGGTGGTGGTAAAAAGGGGAACAGAGAGTTGTGAGGGACTTTGACTTGTGTGCTCCTGGTGAGACCTGGCTGGGTGTGAGCTCACCCAGAGCTGCTGGAGAAGCTCCTCTGCAGCAGCAGCTGCTGTCATTATCTCCCTGCAGAGCCAGGAGAGGCTTTGAGCATCCCAAAGGGACCTGGTGTGCTCTGGAGCCCCTCTCTGCTCTAATGAGTGAATTGTCTGATGGAGCACTTGTAGGGTTTGCAGGCGAGAGGGGAGCAGAGGAGCTCTGCAGGGCAGGAGTGAACTAAAACACTGCCCTGAAGCCCTGAGGAGAGGTTTCTGCGCTGAGACACCCTGGAGGTGGAGGGCAGAGAGGGTCAGGGCTGAGTGGCAAAAGGACTCAGGGGTCTGGAGTGGCCAAGAAAGGCAGGAGGGAAGCTCCACCTGAGGCTTGGAGTGGCCAGCAAATAATGAAGGAGGAAGCTCCACATGAGTTCAAAGGAGGACCAAGAGAGAGGAGAGCTGGGAAGCTGTCCTGCTCCAGCCATGGGGGACTGCAGCCTGGCTTCAGTCTGCTGTGGTGAGTAGAGCTGGGGAGGGAGATGTCTTCTGCTCTGTTATCAGTTTAACTTACTGGGAGTGTGTGCAAGGAGAGGTTTATCTATCACCAGGGGAAGATTGGGACAAAGATTGTGACAGGGAGCTGGAGAACCTCTGCTGTGAGGCCAGGCTGGGAGAGCTGTGGCTGTTCAGCCTGAGAGAAGGCTGCAGGGAGAGCTTCTGGTGGCCTTGCAGTGCTCCAAGAGGACAATCAGAAAGCTGAGGACAGAGTTTTTGTCAGGGCCTGTGCTGACAGCACAAGGGGGGATGGTTTGGGCTCCAAGAGGGAGAATCTAGCTGTGAGGTGTCCCTGCCCACGGCAGGGGGTTGGAGTGGGTGAGCTCTGAGCTCCCTTCCGACCCAAACCACTCTGTGATCTTGGCCCTGAGTCTGCTCCAAGTGCTCAGATCCCCACAGCAGCCTCTCCTCAGCCCAGCTCAGCAGGGGAGGCACTTTTTGTCCTCTTGGTTCCTCTGTGTGGCCACCAGAGAAGTGGCAGACAGGACTCCAAAGGCCCTCTGCTTGTGTCCCTTGCAGCCTCCTCTTGGTGGGGGGGTGTCCCTTGCAGCCTCCTCTTGGGGGGTCCCTTGCAGCCTCAGCTCTTCCATCACTGGCCCTGCAGCCTCTGGGCCACCTTGCACCCAGCCACCCTCAACCCCCCCAAACTGGTGCCTTTGACTTTTTTAGAGGTAGCTTTGGCAAGGGCCCTGTGAGGGCTGCTGGGGTAGCTGGGACTTGGTTAGGACCCAAAGCTGGCTGGGCCCTGGGCTTGGATGACTTTATGAACAGCATTAATTGGTGCCCTGAGCACAGAAGGCAATTATCAAAACAGTTTTGCTCAACATCTAACATACATATATATAAAAAAGAGAGAAATAACAGAGAATTTACCCAAAGACCCCGAAGTGGAGCAAAGCTGCTCCAGAGCAGCTCTCTGGGAGATGAATAAATAAATATGTTTGATGAGCAGCTTCATGGGTGCAGATATCCTGTCTGGGGAGGCATTAGAGGGCATTTAATTATCTATAGAGGCAATTAATGTCACAAATGAAGACTAAGCTGTGGCTCAGGCTAAATAATTGCCATTATCTATCATACAGCATGCCCAGAAAGCTTAACTCTGCCGTGCTATTTATGAGCAGTCAGCGTGGCATTAACCTAGCAAAACAACCGGGGATCATCCAGACTCCACAGTGAATGGCAGCAGCAGCGCCGCCAAACGCTCACTCCCGCCCTGCAGGAGCCTTGTCTTCCCCCCGCCTTGTAAGCACAGAGGTGCTCCTCCTGGTGTCTTCAGCGTGATGAGAAGTGAAATGTTTCTGCTCCTGGCTCTCAGCTGTAGGTGGCACACCGGAGATGGAGTAGGAGCAGGGCTGGGAGGAGCTCCTCTGCCTCCCTGTGCTGGCATCTCCTCGGGGAAGTTGGTCCTGTGATGTGTTGAGGATGAATCTGAATCTCTTCCAGCTCTTAGAGATGCATAGAAGGGGTTGGGGTTGGAAGGGACCTTAGAGCTCATCCAACGCCAACCCCTCTGCCAGGGACCCCTCCCACCAGCCCAGCTTGCTCAAGGCTGATTCCCTGAGCCCAGGGAGGTGTGCAGAGCTCATGGCCCCAGGGCTCTCAGCCTCTGCTTCTCCCAGAGCTGCTCCAGGCCCCTCAGCAGCTTTGCAGCCCCCACTGGACTCTCTCCAGCAGTTCTCTGTCCCTCTGGGCAGCCCAGAACTGGACCCAGACTCCAGCTGTGACCTCCCTAGGGCAGAGAACTCAGAGCTGGGAGTGAACCAGCTGGGTGAGCACAGCTCTGCCTCCTTTCCTTGTACTCCATGAGCAGGGAGAAGTTGGTCACACAGTGGTTGACCTTTGGGTTGTCCCTCTGGGGGAGCTGTCAGCGTGTGACCTGGCTGCACCAGCTTCACCTGTGAGGCTGTTCCAGGCAGGGCTTGGCTTGGGAAGCTCCTGGCAGGCTTTTTGTACCTGAGTCGGTTTCTCAGGCAGTGATTGGAGCAGAGAACTCTTCAGGGTGGATAAATCATTCGAGGCTGACTCTGTGCTAACCTGGAGGAAAGGAGTGGAGACCTTTGATGCTGGGTCTGTGCATGGGGAGCAGCCAGGTGGGGAAAGCATCAGGCAGCTCACCCTCACGGAACAAGGAGCAGCAGCAGCTGGTGGGTGCTGGGTCCTGCTCAGACCCCCCCTGTGTCCACACATCCCTTTGGCAGGCTCACAGCTTGCTGGGGTTTGGAGGGGACCTCTGCAGCCCATGGAGCCCAACCTCACAAACCAAACCGAGCAGGGAAAAGGAAAGGCTCCGAGTTTGTTCTCCATTGGGTCCAGCAGCAGATGAGCTGGGAGTGGAAATCAGCCCCAGCCAGGCCCCACACCAGCCCCTCCCAGCAGCACCCTTCCCACTTCCACCTCCTGCCCACCACTTCCACAAGCCCCAAGCAGCCAGCTCTTTTTGGCCCATGCAGAGCACACCTGCAGGCCTGGGAGCAAGGACCACTCTTGGCTGGGAACACCTCTAGCCCAAGCAGCTCTGTCCCTCTGTAGAGCAGAAGAAGGCCACCGAGGACTTGTTGGGCTGCTAATTGGTTTGCTGCCAGCAAAGCCTTTCCCGGGTGCATTTTCAGCCTTTGCCTGCGGTAATCCATTCGGAGGCCTGTGAATACTAAACCGGGGCTGAGGAGGCTTTGCAAGCACCTCCCCAGCCCGGAGCTGGCGGGCACGGAGAGTCAATCAAGGGCTGACACCGAGGTCTTCATCGCTATGCGCTGTGGCCCCCGCCGCAGCTGTCACATTTTCTTGTGATGCTGATTAACTTCATCAGGATAATTGATCAAGTTGTCTGGAGCAAACGGGAGGCTAAATACCTTCCCGAGTGAGCCTGGCGGCTCCCGGCTGCCTGCCGTTGGGATGCCGGAGGCGGCAGGCAGGTGTGGTGCTGCAGTTGCAATGAGGCTCCCCCCACCCCCCCACCCCCTCGCTTGAACTTTTCCCCTCCCAGCTCACTCAACAGGTTGGCTCTGGCGAGTGGCTCACTGAGCTGTGGCCTGCTGAATGCAGTCGCCTTCCAGTCAGGGGTGCAGAGAACCGCAGCGCGGGAAGGGACCTCTGGAGAACGTTGAGTCCAACCCCCGGGGCAGGACACACAGGGACACAGCCGGGGGGAGCTTGAATGCCTCCAGAGATGGAGACTCCACAACCTCTCTGGGCAGCCTGCCCCAGGCCTCCAGCACCCTCACACCAAACAACTTTCTCCTCATGCTGCTTATCCCTATCGCTCCTGGCCCTGTCACTGGGCACCACCAGACAGAGCCTGGCCCCCTTCATCCTGACCCCCACCCCTCAGGTGTTGATAGACATCAGTGAGATCCCCTCTCAGTCTTCTCTTCTCCAGCATCCACAGCCCCAGGGCTCTCATCCCTGGCAGAGCTCTTCCAGTCCCTCCAGCATCTGCCTAGCCTCCATTGGAGTCCCTCCTGCAGAGAAGCCTCAGCAGCTGAGGACAGCTCTGGAGACCATCAAGCACGGACCAAAAGGCTTCCTCTGCCTGGCTGTGCCTTGACTTTCAAGGCTTGTTTTAAACCCCACTGCTTCAAAAGTCCCCCCCCCCCAACTACCTGAACCCACCCAAAGAAAGACCTTTCCCAGCCCCACTCTGGCTGCACCAAGCCTGCCTCACCTCAGCGGTGGGCTGCTGGGGGCTGGGTCAGGAATGAAACGTTAGGCACAAGGTAGGGGATGGAAGGGGGAGAAAGAAGTGGGGGGAAGGAAGGGTAGGGGAAGGAAGGGGGGGCGGGGAGGGAACAACTGAAGCCCCAAATAACCATTTATTGGAGTAAATAAAAAAAGTTAACCAAAATCCTTTATTATCCATTCTGGGGAGCAGCACGGGGGGCGGGGGGGGTGTTTTTGCACTCAGTTGGCACGTGGTAAAGCAGCAAGGGCAACGGAAGGGACGGGAGTACAAAGAGTAGAAAACATCCATGCGGTGGGAGAGGCCTCCTCACACTCTGCAACAGAGGCAGAAACAACAACAGAAACACAAACGAAACCCAACCAAGCCCCAGCCAAGCCCCGAAAGCACAACAAAAAGACTCTGCCCCCCCCCCAAATAACAACCAGCAAGACACGGGGGGGGGGAGGGGAGGCAAAAGAAAAAGCCACACTCTTTCCTCCCAAGAGCCTGGAAAGTGCAGGAAAGAAAGAAATGAGTAGATAAACAAATAAAATAGATGAATAAATAAAGCATTGACCTCAGAAAGAACAGGAAATAATAATAATAATAATAATAATAATAATAATAATAATAATAATAATAATAATAATAACAATAATAACAATAATAACAATAATAATAATATCATCCTATAAATGAAAATAATAAAACCATATAATGCATAATAAAATATAATAAATAATAAAACGACAAAATATAATAAAGAAAACAATTAAAAGTTATAATAATAAAGAAAATAATAATAATAAAATGATAAAACATAATGATGCATAATAAATAAGACATAAAATATAACAATAAATTAAAATAGGATAGAATATAATAAGACACAATAATGAATAATAAAATAATAAAAATATAAAATATAATAATGAATAAAGATAGTAACACAACTAGAACGATAAAATACAATAAATAATAAATAAAATAAATAATAAATAAAACAAATAATAAATAAAACTAATAAAAATAAAAACACTTAGCAGTAAAAATAATAAATAAAATAGCAAAATAGCAAAAATAAATAAATAATGATAAATAAAGCTAATGATAAAACAAACTAATAAAAATGAAATAATTAGCGGTTAAAAAATAGCATAAATAATAAATAAAAATAATAAATAAAACTAATAAAAACAGCAGTAAAAACAGATAAAATAGCATAAATAATAATAATAATAAAAATAATAAAAATAACAGCAGTAAAAAATAAATAAAACATAAAAAATAAATAATTAATAAATAAAAGCTAATAATAAATGACGCTAATAAAAATAATTAGCAGTAAAAATAATAAATAAAATAGCAAAACAGCAAAAATGAATAATAATAAATAAAACTAATAAAAGTAGGAACACTTAGCAGTAAAAATACTAAAATAGCAAAAATCCTAAATAAAACGATGAGTAATAAATAAAAATAAAGGTGCCAACAGCAGCAATTAACAACCAAATGTACTAATCAATAAACCCGATACAAACCCTAAATAGAAGATTAAGTAACGGAGTCTGAGCCGCGCTCCCGCTGCTGACGCCCGGGCGAACCACAGCGATACCAACACCACACGACACAGAGCCCCCGGGGGCGGCACACGGGGCCCGGCGGGGCCGTGTCACTGCATGCAGCCCGAAGAGCGAGACCTCCACTACACCAGCGTCAAAAAGAACTCTCTGCTTCCTCGGCAGCCCAGGGGGCGAGGGGAAGGAGGGAGGGGGCGCGGGGGGCGCTTTGCCGGCACAGTTTTTGGTCTTTAGATTCTTTTTTTTTTTTTTTTTTTGTCTGTTTTTTGTTTGTTTCTTTCTTTTTTGTTTTTACGTTACAAAAAATAAGGTCTATGGATCGCGGTGAGACAACAAAGTCAGCACACAGCATCATCAGCATCATCATCATCGTCACGTAAGCAGGCCTTCGGAGCTCCTCGCTGGGTGCTGGGTCGGGCGGTGGTGGTTGTGTGCTCTCCCCTCCTGCCCCCCGCCCCAGGGGTCTCTGCGCTCAAGAGACTGCAACCAGGCACACGGCGACCAGATGAGAGATGCCCAAAAAAGCCCCAATCCCCCCAAAAATCCTCACAAACTGTACAGGAAACACCGCCAAACCCTCGCGGGCTGGAAGTACATAGAAAGACCAAAAGAAACGGGGGAAAAAAGCCCAAAACATAGCCCCTTAAGAGTCCTTTTTTGTCGTGTGTAGCGGAAGGCAAACCCCCTCCCCGCCACCCCCGCCGCCAGCGGGCACCTCCCGGGGGCAGGGAGCGGCCGCTGGGAGCCTCCCGGCGGGGTCGGGGGGAAACTCCTCCTGCTCTGTCCCCGCAGCACCGCCGGGCCCTGGGTCCTGCACCGCCCCCACCCGGCGCAGAGGAGGTGACCCCCGGGGGGGGCGGGTGGGGGAAGGTCTGCACCAGGAGGGAAATCCTTGCAGCCCCGGCTTAGATAACCAGGTTGTTGTAGCTGACGTACTTCTTCTTGGCCGCTGGACCTGCAAGAGAAGCACACCGAGGGGGTCAAGCTTGGGCTGGGGAGCAGTGAGGTAGCCCTGCAGGGAGGGAGCCTGGGGGGGGAGAAGCTGGGCAGGAGGCAGCAGTGGGCACTGGCAGCACAGCCTGGGCTGCCCTTGGCCTTCTGTGCTGCCAGGGCCCATTGCCAGAGCTGGAGGGAGGGGATCCTGCCCCTCTGCTCTGCTCTGACCTCACCTGCAGGACCACCAGCACAGGAAGGACCTGGACCCTGGACAGCTCCAGAGGAGGCCACAGAGAGGATCAGAGGGCTGCAGAACCTCCCCTGGGGGGACAGGCTGAGGGAGCTGGGGGTGTTCAGCCTGGAGAGGAGAAGGCTGCAGGCAGACCTCGGAGCTGCACTTCAGTGCCTGCAGGGCAGCTGCAGGCAGGCTGGGGAGGGACTGCTCAGAAGGGGCTGTAGGGACAGGAGGAGAGCAATGGTTTGGGACTGGAGCAGGGCAGAGGTAGGTTGGACACCAGGAGGGAGTTCTGCACAGGGAGGCTGGGGAGAGGCTGGGACAGGCTGCCCAGGGAGGGGGTTGAGGCTCCATCCCTGGGGACACTCAGGCTCAGCCTGGCTGTGTCCCGGGGCAGCCTGCTCTGGCTGGAGCTGTCGCTGCTGCCTGCAGGGGAAGGGTTTGGCCAAGATGCCCTTCAAGGGTCCCTTCCAAGCTGATGCAATCTCTGAGGGCCAGCTGGGGGCAGACAGCTATGAGCTCAGCCCAAGCTGTGTCTCCAGCTCCAGCTGTAAACAAAATGACCACTGATTGATTTTGCTGCGCTCCTGCAGGCTGTGTGACTTCACTGGCACCATGGGCAGAGCACACCAAGATTTCTGGGGCTGGTTTGTGCCTCTGAAAAATAAAACAACCAACAAACCACAAAGCCGCCTACAAGAGCGCTGGGGAGGGACTTTGCCAAGGGCTGGCAGTGCCAGGCTGAGGGGCAATGGCTTTGAGCTGGGAGAGGAGAGACTGAGACTGGAGAGGAGGAAGGTGAGGGTGGGGAGAGCCTGGCACAGGTTGCCCAGGGAGGCTGTGGCTGCCCCCTCCCTGGAGGTGTTCAGGACCAGGCTGGATGAGGCCTTGAGCAGCCTGGGCTGGTGGGAGGGGTCCTGCCCGTGGCAGGGGGCTGGAGCTGGATGAGCTTTGAGCTGCCTTCCAGTCCAACCCATTCTGTGACTCTTCCCATGCACGGGGGGGTGGGCAGGGGAACCTCCCTCCAGCAGCCCCTGGTGTGCCTGGGGAGCTGCACAGCTGGCACCAAGGAAGCAAAACCTAAGGCCAGAAGCTGAGCAGTGAGGCAGAGCCAAGCAGCACCGGACAGGCCACCAGGACACAGGCAGAGGGCTCCCGAGAGGCCACCGGGACACAGGCAGAGGGCTCCAACCCACCCCCTTTTATGACTCTCTGATGATGACTTCTTCAAAGCCCCCTGCGTGCCTGCAGCGCTTTGCTGTGCCGCCCTGCAGCCCCCACCCAGCTGCTGCTCCTCCCTGCCCCGCCGCGGAGCCGGCGCTGCCTGCCCTGCCGGGGCTGAGCCCACACGACGCTGCTGAGCCTCACTTCCCATTAACCCCTCCCGGACACATGGCAGCAGAAAACTCATTACCCTCCAAGGCCAGACTGCAGCTATTCCATGAGCTGGGCTGTGCTGTTAAGTGCTACAGAGAGGGGAAAACGCAGCTGGGAAGGTAAAAAACAACCAACCCCAAACCATCCTGAAAGAGGCTGCAAAGTAATTGCAGCAGTTATTTGGTGACACTCTCCAGCTCTGCCCATTACTGCAATCTGCAGCAGCAGCAGAGCTCCCGTGGCACAGGGGGAGGTGGGGGATGCTCTCTCCACCGCTCCATACCATGCCAGCCCCTCCTGTGCTTCCGGGGGTGTGCACTCCAGCTTTCAGCACACCTGGGGCTTTTTTTGCTGGATGCCCTTCTCATTTCTCATTTTCCAGATCACTCTGAACCATCAGGGCCAAAAAGAGCTCAGCCAAGACATTAGGCTGCTGGCACGGGCTTCTGTCACCTCAGGTCCTGGGGGCATCAAGAGCAGCGTGGCCAGCAGGGGAGACAGGGGATCTGATCCTCTGCTCTGCGCTGCTCACACCTCACCTGCAAAGCTGTGTCCAGCTCTGGGACCAGCTGGACAAGGACCTGGAGCTGATGGAGAGGGTCCAGAGGAGGCCACAAAGAGGATCAGAGGGCTGGAGAAGAGCCTCTGCTGGGGGGACAGGCTGAGGGAGCTGGGGGTGTTCAGCCTGGAGAGGAGAAGGCTGCAGGCAGACCTCAGAGCTGCACTTCAGTGCCTGCAGGGCAGCTGCAGGCAGGCTGGGGAGGGACTGCTCAGAAGGGGCTGTGGGGACAGGAGGAGAGCAATGGCTTGGGACTGGAGCAGGGCAGAGGTAGGTTGGACACCAGGAGGGAGTTCTGCACAGGGAGGCTGGGGAGAGGCTGGGACAGGCTGCCCAGGGAGGGGGTTGAGGCTCCATCCCTGGGGACACTCAGGCTCAGCCTGGCTGTGTCCCTGGGCAGCCTGCTCTGGCTGGAGCTGTCCCTGCTGCCTGCAGGGGGGTGGCCAAGGTGCCCTTTGGGGTCTCTTCCAGCCTGATGCACTCTGTGACTCTGAAACCTCTGAGTGAGAAGCTCCAAGCCTGAGAGAGCCAAGTTCCCTCTGGCACAGCTCTGCTTCCCAAGATGAATGCAGTTGACAGAAGCACCATCCATAATTTAGGTGAGATGATCAATAAAGCCTTCAGGGTTACTTGAGGGAGGAAGGACAACCCTGCCTGGCCTTGGAAGGCTGCTGCACTCTGGGCTCTAGCTGTGGAGCTGGTGCCTGTCACTGCTCTCTCCCTGCACTAGAGCCAGGAGCTCTGCTGATGTGCAGCCTCCAGAAGCTCTCCAGCCTTGGAGGCTACCCTGAGAGCAAATCTCTGCTGGGACTCAGCTCATCATTATCAGTGGCAATTAGCACCAGGTACGGATTTGATTTTCCTCAAAGAAATTAATTAACATGAAAATGGGGAATGCTAATGAAGCAGCAGCAGCAGCAGGCTCCACCAGCCTTTAATCCAGGAGGCAGCAGCTTCCCTGCTCCCGAGGTGGCCAGCAGATAGGGATCTCATGCAGCCTGGTGCTGCCCGAGCTGAGGGCTGACAGCTCTCCAGCAGAGCAGCAGGTTGGCCTCCTGCAACCAGCACCCCCAGCAGTGCTCAGAGGACCCTGCCAGCCAAGGGCTTGGCCGTGCTGGGGGAGAGCCAGCAGCTGTGCTCTGCAGAGCCCAACCTGCAGGCATGCTCTGAGCAGCTGCAGCTGAGGCCTGAGCTCAGTGGCAGGGAAGCAGCAAACAATCCGTGGGGTGGAGGTGGAGGGCTGCAGGGTCAGAGAACTGCTTTGGCTGCCCCATTAGGGCATCAGGGCCAAGCACTGACCTAACCCCTCCATGGCCACCAAACCACGGCCCCAGGGGCCATGGCCACAGCTTTCTTCCACCCCTCCAGGGATGGGGACTCCACCACCCCCTGGGCAGCCCCTGCCAGTCCCTGACCACTCTTGCAGCAAAGTCATTTCTCCTCATCTCCAGCCTAACCCTCCCCTGGCACAATTTCAGGCCACCTCTCTGGGAGGTGGTGGAGTCCCCATCCCTGGAGGTGTCCAAGAAGTGTGTGGCCATGGCCCCTGGGGCCATGGTTTAGTGGCCATGGTGCTGTTGGGCTGCTGGTTGGACTGGATGAGCCTAGAGGGTTCTTCCAACCTTGATTCCATGACTATGATTCATTAACCCTTTCCCTTTCAGCTCCTACCTGACCTGGGGGCTGCTCCCAGTCTGTCTCCTTCCAGCAGGGCTGGTACCAAGCCCCTCCCTGTGCCACCACCACCTGAGAAGAAACAGAGCAGCCCAAATCCTCTTTTGCTGCACAAGCTCCATCCCTTGGCTGGTTCTCATGCTGTGGAGCAGGGCCCCCAGGGCAGGCAGCCCTGGCAGTGCAGAGAGGCGAGGCAGAGCTGTCAGTGCTGGCTCCTGCTCACATTTAATCACTTTCCCTTCAATGTTGTGCACATTTGTAACCTCTCCCACGCCTAAAGAGAGAAGATTTACAAAGCTGACACTGGGGTTTATTGCAGCCCACAGGCACCTCCAGCCCTCAGATGGATGGAAGATGAGCTCAGGGCCTCCAGCACCGAGCAGGAGCTGCTGCCCCTCTGCTGCCTGCCCCTCTGCAGCTCCCACTTCCCTCTGCAGCCACCCCGGGGGACGAGGCTCACCTCCTCTTCCTCGTTTCCCTAATGCTTGCTTAGCAGCCTGCCACAGCTCCCCCCAGGCTCTGCTGCCTGCAGGCTGGGGGAGAGCCTGGAGGAGGAGATGGAAGCTCCACTCCTGAGCTGCTCTCCAGGCCTGCCCCGAAGGCAGCAGAGGGAATGGAGCTGGGAGGAAACCAGATCACTGAACGTTTACTGTCTGGGGGCAACTGGAGTGTCCTGGCCCCTCTCCACACCTCCCCTGCTCCCTGCTGTGCTGGCAGCTCACCTGGTGAGACTGGCTCCTCCAAAGCCTCAGTGAGGGCCTGGAGGGTCATTCCTGAAGGAACCAGCTGAGGACTGGGGACCCCTGCCCTCACCTGTGGTGGAGTTCAGTGCAAAGCACAAAGCTCAGGAGCTGCAGAGTTCACCTGGTGGAACTGGGAAGAAAATCCCAGAGCTGGCTGAGGGCATCACAAGTCAGGCTGGGGCCACGTGGGCTAATTTTCACCCAGGGTAGACACATTACAGAGTGCTTAAGGCAAGGAGTCTAATGAGCTGTCACAAGTGTCAGCTGCTGCGGGAGGAGGCCCCACAGCAGCCTCCCCCAGTCCTGCAGACACTGATTCAGCAAGACAAGATCAGATTCTCCACTGGCTCAGCTCTATCAGCACCAAGAAGGGAGCTGGGAGCCAGGTGTCCAAGCAGTCTATCTGGTTCCATCACCAAGTGCCACTCAGGTGCCTCTGCTTCCACTCTGCAGAAGGCTGATAAGGGCTAGGAGCTCCTATCTCAGCAGCAGATCACCAGGTGAAGACCAGCAGCTAGAATCCTGCAATGAGTGATTAGAGCCAGGAGAGCACCACCAGAGAAAGAGCTGAAGCAAGCCAGCACCTCAGTTTTGTGTGCCTTGCTCCAAGAAGGACATTGAGGGGCTGGAGCAGGGCCAGAGATGGCAACAGAGCTGGGGGAGGGGCTGGGGAGCAGGGCTGGGGAGGGGCAGCTGAGGGAGCTGGGGCTGTTCAGCCTAGAGATAAGAAGGCTGAGGGAGACCTCACTGCTCTGTGCAGCTCCCTGAGAGGAGGCTGCAGGGAGCTGGGGTTGGTCTCCTCTCCAAGGAACATGCAACAGGACAGGGGGAAGCAGCCTCATGCTGCACCAGGGCAGGGCTAGGTTGGATATGAGAAGAAACTTCCCTGCAAGGGCTCTCACGGCCTGGCCCAGGCTCCCCGGGGAGGAGGCTGAGTCCCCATCCTGGGAAGGGTTTCAAAGATGAGGAGATGTGGTGCTGAGGGAGATGCTGAGTGGTGGGCTGGCAGTGCTGGGCTCAAGGCTGGGCTGGATGGCCTTGCAGGTCTCTTCCAGCCTAAAGTGTTCCAAGGTTCTCTGAGAGCTGGAGTCCCCTGGGCTGCACTCGGTCACCTGCCTGTGGCATTCAGAACCACAGAAACCCTCAGGTAGGAAGAGACCCTCAGGATCACCAAGGCCAACCCAGAGCCCTGCCCTGCCAGGCTCAGCCCCAGACCACAGCCCCGAGCACCACAGCCAAGCCACCTTCAAACACAGCCAGGCTGGGGGCTGCACCACCTCCCTGGGCAGCACATCCCAGCCCCTGACCACTCTTCTTCCTACTGCCCAGTCTAAACCTCCCCAGTGGCAGCTGGGGGCATTCCCTCTTGTTCTGTCACTGATCACCTGTGAGAGGAGACCAGCAGCAGCCCCTCCACAATGTCCTTGCAGGTAGCTGTAGAGAGCCAGGTCTGCCCTCTGCCCTCAGACACACACAGCCCATAAGCTGCTGGTGACTCCAGCTCTCCCAGCCTGTCCCCACAGGGGAGGTTCTCCAGCTTCTGATCATCTTTGTGGCCTCCTCTGGATCCTCTCCAACACTTCCAGGTCCTTTTTGTGCTGGGGGCACCAGGATTGGAGGCAGTGCTGCAGGTGGGGGGCAGAGCAGAGGGGCAGAATCCCCTCCCTGGTCCTGCTGGTCCCACTTGTGTGGAAGCAGCCCAGTAGGCACCACGAGCACCCAGGGCTGTGGCTGCCTCTAGCAGGGATTGCTTCCAGCTTCCCAGGAGGACTTTGTGGGCAGCAAGAGTCCAACCCTGCCTGCTCCCCAGGGCACAGAGGGACTGAAATGGGTTTTCCTCCCACCAAAAGCCCATTTTTAGCTTGGGAGGCTCAGGAGAGCTGCCCTCAGAGGCCTGAGGTTTGAGTTCATCAGGCTCTGCTAGGCTGCACTTCTTTTCAGGAGGACTAATAGAAGCAGTTGGGTGAGATAATGGTCCAGGGACCAGCTGGGGTCAAAGTGGCAAGGACCTGAATCCTGCCAGCCTAAGAGAGCTCATTAGAGTCTGAGTGCATGAAGGGAGAGCTCAGGGTTGGCTTTGCCATTCTGCAACCCGAGGAGATTGAGGCCAGGCTGCTGCTGAGCCCCTGGCTCAGAGCCTGGGAGCCATGAGGGCATTAGCCAGAAGCTTGCTCTGCAGCTCAGAGCCAGAGAGGTCTGACCTCACCTCCACTGCCATGGGGCCCACTCATTTCTCAGCACCACAGGATTGGTTGGGTTGGGAAAGGCCTCTGAGCTCCTCCAGTCCAGCCAGCAACCAACCCCCCCATGGCCACCAACCCCTGGCCCCAGGTGCCACAGCCACAGGCTTCTGGAACACCTCCAGGGCTGGGGACTCCATCACCTCCCTGGGCAGCCTCTGCCAGTCCCTGACCACTCTTGCAGCACAGAAATTGTTCCTCATGTGCAACCTAGACCTGGCACAAGCTGTTTCAGTTTCCCTGAGGGCAACTTCAGACTCACAGAATCACAGAGTGCTGGGAAGGGACCTCCAGAGAGCATCGAGGCAACCCCCTGCCCAAGCAGCATCACCCAGGGCAGGCTCACTTCAGGTGTAAAGGGTTACACAGTCCCAGGATGCTGGGGGTGGGAAGGGACCTCTGGACCTCACCCAGGCCACCCCTCCTGCTCCAGCAGGGCTCCCACAGCAGCTTGCCCGGGAGCACCGTGGCCAGAGGGGGTGGAAGCTCTCCACACAAGGAGACTCCACAACCCCTGGTGGGCAGAGCAGTGGAGGAGTGAATTTCACTCTTCCAAGCAGTGAATTCCCTCTGGCCCCCAGATCTGCCCCCACCACAGGTGTCTGCCATCAGAGCCTGGTCCATTCTGTGCCCCTCAGTGCCACGCTGTCCCTGCAGCTCCCAGCCCTGCTGTGCTGCTGCTGGGGCAGAGGCTCCGTGGGGTGTGTGGCTGCTGGCAGCAGAGCCCTGGACAAGCAGAGGAGCACAGAAGTGCTGCCCGTGTCCGGGGGAAATGCTCTGCAAGCCTCTTAACAACCCAATCACTTCCCACATTCTTCTACACCACACTGTAAATGTTTTACAGCCAGCAATCCAGGCCTGCTGACCTCAGCAGCTGCTCTGCCCACCCTGCTGCAGCAGGGGAGGGACTGTGACCAGAGGGCACTGCCACTGCTGGCTGTGGAGCTGCAGCTCATAGGGGAGCACCACTGCCTTGAAAAAGGGAGACGTGGGCTCCGTGCTGGAGAGGGTTGGTCCTGATTTGCTTTGCAAAACCAACTTCACTTTGGTGCCCACAGAGCAGCCTTAGAGAAGTGGAACATTTCCAGCCACTGGGTGCTGGAGGCCTGCAGCAGGCTGCCCAGAGAGGTTGTGGAGTCTCCTGGTGTGGAGAGCTTCCAACCCCCCTGGGCACTGTGCTGCTGGGCAAGCTGCTGTGGGAGCCCTGCTGGAGCAGGAGGGGTGGCCTGGGTGAGGTCCAGAGCTCCCTTCCAGCCCCTCCATGCTGGGGTTCTGTGAGGTCCCTTCCAGCCCTCTGCAGCTGGCAGTGCCATGGGCCTGTGCTGGTTCCTACAAGCTCCAAGCCCAGGCTGTGTGGCACACGTGGCACCACCCTGGCAGCGCCGAGGGAGGCCATGCCTCCCTGGTGAATATTCCCCCGCTGGAGCAGTGGTTCCCTGTAGAGGACCCCCAGGGCCTCTGCTCCGCCCTGCTGGCACTGATCTCTGCCGGCGCCAGCAAGCGGCCGCCCAGGGAGGCTCTGGGGCAGCTGCGGGGGCAGCCACTGCCCTCAGCCTCCTCGGCAGAGGATGCTCAGCACCACACCCCTGGCTGCCCGGCAGGGATGGGCAGAGGGCTCTGAGGGGGTTCATTTTCGTTCTGCCCCCTGGGACAACCAAGGAAACTGTGACTTGGAGTGAAGGGAGGGAGGCAGGGCTGTGCTGCTGCCAGCCTGCAACCACCCTGCTCCTGCTGGAGAGACAACTCAGAGGCTGAGATCCTGAGTCAGGGAAGAGGATTGCAGAGGAAAGGATTAGTTTTACCCTTCAAGGGAGGGCTGAGATCAGCAGAGTGTTGTAGCAGCAAGGCACATCCATCTGCAGCATGTCTGACTGCATCTTCCTCCTATCTCCTTCCTGTCTGCTTTGCAGATAAGGGCTCCTGGGCCAGGTGAAGCTGGGAAGGATCTGTGCAGTGGGACCACAGAACAAACAGCAGGAGCCTCATCGAGGCTGCCAGCAGTGAGAGGCTGCAGGGAGCTGGGAAGCAGCGTGAGGAGCAGCTGTGGTGCTGCCTCTCCCTGCCCTGGGGCTGAGATGGTGCCCAAAGGGTGGCAGTGCCCCAGCCCTGCCAGCATGCCAGGCTGGATGTGGCTGTGAGCAACCTGATCCAGTTGAAGAATGGATCACAGAGTGCACTGGGTTGGAAGGGACCCCCAAGGGCATCTTGTGCACCCCCTGCAGGCAGCAGGGACACCTCCAGCCAGAGCAGGCTGCCCAGGGACACAGCCAGGCTGAGCTTGGATGTCTCCAGGGCTGGAGCCTCAACCCCTCCCTGAGCAGCCTGTGCCAGGGTTTCACTGTAAAGAACTTCCTTAAGATTCATAGAACCATGGAGTGGTTTAGGCTGGAAGGGACCTCAAAGCTCAGCCAGCTCCAAGCCCCTCTAATTGCTGGGCACCACCTGCTGCTTGCCAGCACCCTGGCAGTGCTCAGCAGCAGAGATTTGATACAGGGCTCCTATCCCAGGGACGTGACAGCACCCAGGGCTGTCACTATGGCAACTCCACTGCGTGGCTCTTCTCCTTTCTGCAGCCAGCAGCAGGAGCAGAGCCCTTGCTAGGTGCAGAGCCAGGCTCTGCTCCCAGGTCACACCCAGTGCTCGGAGGAGACCTTCCAGCAGCCTGCCAGTGCCTGAAGGGTGCCACAGGAAGGCTGCAGAGGGACAGTTCCTAAAGGCCTGCAGGGACAGGACCAGGGGCAATGGTTTGAAACGAGAGCAGTTTGAGACTGGATGTGAGGAACAAGTTCTGCACCAGGAGGCTGCTGGAACCCTGCAGCAGGCTGCCCAGGGAGGTGGTTGAGGCTCCATCCCTGGAGATCTTCAAGGTGAGGCTGGACAGGGCTCTGGACAACCTGCTCTGGTGGAGGATGTCCCTGCCGAGTGCAGAGGGGTTGGTCTGGATGAGCTTTGGAGGTCCCTTCCAACCCAACCCAACCCATCCTGTGATTCTGTGATGCTTGGGCACCTCCAGGGACCTGTCCCTGTGTACAGCCGAGTACCTTGGGTGGCTTTACCCAAGCCCTGATGGATTTGTGTCCCCTTGCAGCACACAAAGCCCCAGGCAGCTCCAGTGCAGCGCTGGGAAGCGGCAGCCCCACGGCTGGTGGACTGGAGGAGCTTGGGGCAAAAGGAGACTCAGCTCTCTGAGCCTCTTTAGAGTCAAGAAGGTTCCTCACAGGCCAGCAAACACCAGTCCCACGCTGGCAGGCCAGCAGGGCCTCAGACACCCCTTTGCTGGTTGCTGGCTCTGGCTGCCAGAACCAGCCTGGGCACATTTGGTTGCTCCTCTTAGAAGCCATCAAACAGCTCCAAGGAGACATTTGGGTTTCGAGGGCAAAGGCTTCCTGGGGCCCCAGGGGATGCCAGGCTGGAAGGGAGCTCAGGAGCAGCTGCTGCAAGTGTCCTGGGTGGGACAGAGGAGTTCCACCTCCACGGGTGGGGAGGAGGAGAGCAGCAGGCCCTTGTTTGGCTGGAGCATCACCACCATCATCATCATCACTGCCACCACCAACACCATCATCATCATCATCACCACCAGCATCATCAGACTATTAATATTAACACTACTAACAACAACTTTAATAATGTACCAACAACAGCAGCATTATGAATAGGGAGGGGAAGGAGAGGAGGGGAAGGAGAGGAGGGGAAGGAGAGGAGGGGAAGGAGAGGAGGGGAAGGAGAGGAGGGGAAGGAGAGGAGGGGAAGGAGAGGAGGGGAAGGAGAGGAGGGGAAGGAGAGGAGGGGAAGGAGAGGAGGGGAAGGAGAGGAGGGGAAGGAGAGGAGGGGAAGGAGAGGAGGGGAAGGAGAGGAGGGGAAGGAGAGGAGGGGAAGGAGAGGAGGGGAAGGAGAGGAGGGGAAGGAGAGGAGGGGAAGGAGAGGAGGGGGGAAGGAGAGGGAGGGGAAGGAGAGGAGGGGAAGGAGAGGAGGGGAAGGAGAGGAGGGGAAGGAGAGGAGGGGAAGGAGAGGAGGGGAAGGAGAGGAGGGGAAGGAGAGGAGGGGAAGGAGAGGAGGGGAAGGAGAGGAGGAAGGAGAGAGGGGAAGGAGAGGAGGGGAAGGAGAGGAGGGGAAGGAGAGGAGGGGAAGGAGAGGAGGGGAAGGAGAGGAGGGGAAGGAGAGGAGGGGAAGGAGAGGAGGGGAAGGAGAGGAGGGGAAGGAGAGGAGGGGAAGGAGAGGAGGGGAAGGAGAGGAGGGGAAGGAGAGGAGGGGAAGGAGAGGAGGGGAAGAGAGGAGGGGAAGGAGGAGGGGAAGGAGAGGAGGGGAAGGAGAAACCAAGAATAAAAGCAAGGATAAAAGCAAGGATAAAAGCAAGGAGAGTAGAATCCGAACAAAAGCAGGAGCAAGGATAGGCAGAGGGATGGCAGCGGCTGGAGGCTCATCATGCTGTAAGTGGATAAGAAAGGAGTCAGCAGCCAGGCTGTTCCTTACCTTGGTGGCAGGCAGGCCCAAGCTATACAGTGGGAGGCAGAGTGTACCAAGTGACAGACTTTTGAACACTCTTTCTGCCTGGAGGGGTGCAGTCTACAGGAAGATAAATACAGTGGTAGGTACAGAGGGCTCTGCTCGCCCCCAGCTGCCCTGCAGCCTGGGACCCCCACCCCCGTGCCCAGCTGAGAGGAGAGCAGCCACGGTGGGGAACCAAGCCCAGGGCAGGGGGAGCTGGGGCAGGTCACAGAGCCCAGGGACCTCTGAGCAGGGCAGAGCTGTGGGGCAGAGCTGTGGGGCAGAGCTGCGGGACAGAGCTGGGCTGGGGCAGAGCTGGGCTAGGGCAGAGCTGCAGGGCAGAGCTGGGCTGGGGCAGAGCTGCAGGGCAGAGCTGGGCTGGGGCAGAGCTGCAGGGCAGAGCTGGGCTGGGGCAGAGCTGGGCTGGGACAGAGCTGGGCTGGGACAGAGCTGTGGGGCAGAGCTGGGCTGGGGCAGAGCTGCAGGGCAGAGCTGGGCTGGGGCAGAGCTGCAGGGCAGAGCTGGGCTGGGGCAGAGCTGCAGGGCAGAGCTGGGCTGGGGCAGAGCTGCAGGGCAGAGCTGGGCTGGGGCAGAGCTGGGCTGGGACAGAGCTGGGCTGGGACAGAGCTGTGGGGCAGAGCTGGGCTGGGGCATGTGGTGGCCTCTGCCTCCAGCTCAACAAACCCTGCAGGGCTTGGGCTTGGGCTGCAGAGTTGTGGTTGCAGCTTGGGTTTGGGCTACAGGTTAGATCCTGCTTTGATTCAAGATTTTGGCCACAGTTCAGGTTTGGGCATTAGATTTCTTTTTGGCTTCTGTTTGGAGTTTGGTTTTAGTTTAGATTTTGGCTGAATTTAAGATTTGGCCTTACATTTGTGCTTTAATTTAAGATTCTTGGCTTTAGTTCAGATTTTGGCTTCAGATTAATACCTTGGCTTTAATTTTTGCTTTAGTTTAAGATTCTGTCTTCATCTTAAGATTTTTGGCGTGACTTCAGGACTTTGGCTTTGGGTTAAGACTTTTGGCTCAGCTCAGGATGTTGGTTTCAGTTCAGGATTATTTGGCTCTAATTTTTGGCCTTAATTGAAGATTTTTGCCTTCAGTTTAAGGTTTTTGGCTCAATTTAAGACTTTGCCTTCAGTCTAAGATTTTAAACTTGAGCTTAAGATTTTGCCTTCAGTTCAAGGTTTCAGATTAACATTTTGGCTTTAGTTTAAGGTTTTGGCTTCAGCTCAAGGTTTTGGCTTCGCTTTCGAACTTGGGCTCATGTTCGGCCTCCCCAGTCCCTCCTCCCCACCTCCTCCCCATGCAGTCACTCCCAGGCTCCTCACAAGCACTTCAGTTGCTCAGGGGGATGGAAGGGGCAAGGTCATGGCAGTGGCACTAAGGATGGCCAGGAGCAAGCACACAGCACAGTGGAGTCTGCAGCCCTGCCCAGGCAGGAGATGCTCTTGTTCCACATGCAGCACCCACAGCTTGCTGATGGGAGCCCACACAGTCCATGCCCACCCTCAGTGCATGGAGGACAGCAAGGATGGACACACAGAGGTTGTGACAGAGAGGACAGAGTGCAGAGGGAAGCTCTGTTTGACCATGGGAATGTGCCAAAGGGTGACTGCTCTGGCTGGGGATGCAGGGCTGGGGCTGCACTCAACTGAATCAGCTGCCAGGCTCTACCCAACTCAGTTCTACTCAACAATAAATGAAAGAAAGAGAGAGAAAAATCCTCCTACAATCATGGAATCACAGAATCATTTTGGTTGGAGGAGACCTTTGAGGTCATTGAGTTCAACCACGACCCCAGTACTGCCAGCTCACCACTGAACCACGGCCCTCAGCACCACATCTCCACGGCTTTGGAGCCCCTGCAGGGATGGAGACTGCACCACTTGGATGTGTCTGTCCAGAGCCTCAGCCCCCAAAGCCCCAGAGAATGCCACAGTCCAGCCAAGTGACCACTCTGCCGAGAGCCAGGCTCACACTGCTCTCACTGCCGAGAGCCAGGCTCACACTGCTCTCACTGCCGAGAGCCAGGCTCACACTGCTCTCACTGCCGAGAGCCAGGCTCACACTGCTCTCACTGCCGAGAGCCAGGCTCACACTGCTCACACTGCCGAGAGCCAGGCTCACACTGCTCACACTGCCGAGAGCCAGGCTCACACTGCTCACACTGCCGAGAGCCAGGCTCACACTGCTCTCACTGCCGAGAGCCAGGCTCACACTGCTCTCACTGCCGAGAGCCAGGCTCACACTGCTCTCACTGCCGAGAGCCAGGCTCACACTGCTCTCACTGCCGAGAGCCAGGCTCACACTGCTCACACTGCCGAGAGCCAGGCTCACACTGCTCTCACTCACACTGCCGAGAGCCAGGCTCACACTGCTCTCACTGCCGAGAGCCAGGCTCACACTGCTCTCACTGCCGAGAGCCAGGCTCACACTGCTCTCACTGCCGAGAGCCAGGCTCACACTGCTCTCACTGCCGAGAGCCAGGCTCACACTGCTCTCACTGCCGAGAGCCAGGCTCACACTGCTCTCACTGCCGAGAGCCAGGCTCACACTGCTCTCACTGCCGAGAGCCAGGCTCACACTGCTCTCACTGCCGAGAGCCAGGCTCACACTGCTCTCACTGCCGAGAGCCAGGCTCACACTGCTCTCACTGCCGAGAGCCAGGCTCACACTGCTCTCACTGCCGAGAGCCAGGCTCACACTGCTCTCACTGCCGAAAGCCAGGCTCACACTGCTCTCACTGCCGAGAGCCAGGCTCACACTGCTCTCACTGCCGAAAGCCAGGCTCACACTGCTCTCACTGCCGAAAGCCAGGCTCACACTGCTCTCACTGCCGAGAGCCAGGCTCACACTGCTCTCACTGCCGAAAGCCAGGCTCACACTGCTCTCACTGCCGAAAGCCAGGCTCACACTGCTCTCACTGCCGAGAGCCAGGCTCACACTGCTCACACTGCCGAGAGCCAGGCTCAGACCTGAGAGGTTCTAGAGCTCTAAGGGTTCTGGCTCCTCTGTGCTGCCTCCTTCCTTTTGCCACTGCTCAGCAAACCTCAAGCAAACTCCTCCAGGAAAGCCTTCTGTCCCCACCAGCTGCTCCCCCTGCCCAGCACTGGTTTGTCACTTTGACCACACCATCCCAGCATGGCGGGGCTGGAAGGGACCTCTGGAGATCACCCAGCCCAAGCCCCCTGCCCCAGCAGGGCTCTCACAGCAGCTTGCCCAGCAGCACAATGCCCAGGGCGGGTTGGAAGCTCTCCACACCAGGAGACTCCACGCCAGGAGACTCCACACAGGGAGACTCCACAAGCTCTCTGGGCAGCCTGCTCCAGGCCTCCGGCACCCGCAAAGTGCAGAAGCTTTTCTCTGCACACTCAGCCTTGGCTGCAGAGGTGCTGCAGGCCTCCTGCTCACCACCATCTGCTACTGGCCTACTACTCATCTTCATCTCAGAGCCATTCTCATGGGCAGGGACATCTCCCCCTTGCCACTGGGAGAGCAACATTCCCTGTGCTGCCAAGGTGTAGGATGGGTTTGGCTGGCAAAGCCCTTTCAGCTCATCCAGCCCACACAGCCTCCAGCTCCACTGAGGCTGGTGCCCAGCCACGTCCCTCAGCACCACCCCCTGCCCCTGTTCCCACAAGGAAGATGTTCCCAGAAGAGCCTGGGAGCTCAGCTTCCTTCTCAGGGCTGCTTCAAATGAAAGGCAACTCCCTTCCAATGAGGTCTGCTCAGCCAGCCTGCTGCAGCCCCAACCTCCTCATTACCAGACAACGGAGATGTTGATTTCTCTGTCACTCTGGTTGGCAAAGCCATGAATTAAACCCCAGAGCTGGGGAAAGGAGTAATTACATGGAAATCTCAATAATAGTTAAGTATGGGGTGGAGGCTCAAATGTTTTTTCCTCACAGCCTGACACTGTGCTTGCAGCAGAAACAGGAGCAGAGGCTCTCCCTGTCTGCTCAGCTGCAGACCTGGTGGGAAGCAGCTTCTCAGCATGGGGGAAGTTCGACCAAAGACACAGAGCCAGAGAAAGGTGGGGGGCTGGAAGGGACCTCTGGAGGTCATCCAGGCCAAGCCCCCTGCCAGAGCAGCACTTGAGGCAGTTCCTTCTTGGGCCCTGTTTTTCCTCCTCCTTGGTCCCCCTGAGATCATCCAGTCCAACCCCCTGCCAGGGCAGGGCACACAGAACACATCCAGGTGGGGCTGGAAAGTCTCCAGAGGAGACTCCACAACCTCTCTGCTCCTGGCCTCCAGCACCCTCACACCAAAGAAGTTTCTCCTCACCTTGAGGAGGAGCCTCCTGGGTTCCAGTTTGTGTCCATTGCCCTTTGCCCTGTCCCAGGACACCACTGGACAGAGCCTGGGGGTCCCTTCCTGCCCCCCACCCTTCAGGTGTTTATAGACATCCATAAGATCTCCCCTGGGGCTGCTCCTCTGCAGGCTCTCAGCCCCAGGGCTCTCAGCCTGTCCTCCCCACACAGCTGTTCCAGGCCCTTCAGCATCCTCACAGCCTCTGCTGGGCTCTCTCCAGTCCATCCCTGTCCCCCTTGACCTGGGCAACCCAGGACTGGACACAACCCTCCAGCTGTGGCCTCATGAGAACGAGATGAACTCATCACATGGATGGGAGCTGCTGTGCACCAAGTGCTGCCCATCTGAGTCTGCTGCAAACATCTCTTAGCAGGAGGAAGCTGGTGGATGAGTAAAAGCAGGCAGATGCCAGGCGGCAAACTGGGATGAGAAGAGAGCTTTGGCCTTAGCATATTCCCCTCAGCATGAAAGTCCTCTCAGCTCACAGCTGGGGAGGAAAGCTTGTGGAGCTCCTTGCTTCCCACATGTCCCAGCAGTGACATTCCCACTCCCCATTGCCCCTGCTGGCTGGCAGTGAAGGGCACTGCCTTGCGGGAGCTTTTCCTCCCACCTTAGTGCAGCTTCCTCTCCACTCACCCCAGCCCCGGTGCCCAGCCCAGCCCCCAAGTGCTCTGCAGACCTCTTCTGAGCTCAGATCCCCACACACCACCCAAGAGCTGTGTGCAGCACTTCCACACCATGCTCAGCACCTCCTGCTCCTGGGAAGCCACTCAGGTAGCTGCGAGGCCTCCCGGTTTCCCCTGCACACCTCCCCTCATTGGAGGTTCAGAGCTCTCCTGAGCCATGGAGATGATGTCTTAAGGCTCTTTATCTGCAGGAGAGGTCAGCAGCCTGGGCTCAGCCCCCAGTGTCTGGAGGAACGCAGCTGCCATCCTGGTGGCTCAGGGTAATCATTTCATGGCAGGGGTGAAGCATCTGTGGATTTTCAGGAGGAGTGGCAGCTCCAGGCTCCAGCACAAGCCAGGAACCCTCCCCATGAAGCAGGAGAGAAAATCCAACTGGAAAAGCCAGCTGTACTGTGGGAGATAAACCCTTGGTCAGGAAACAGAGGAAAATGAACACAGATTTATGTGAGATACCCTCAAATGGCCCAGGCTGGAAGGGACCTCAGAGCTCATCTCCAACCTGCCCTGAAGCTGCAGCTGAGCTGTGGGTCAGTGCCTGCAAAAGCCCCCCAGGGAAGAGCAGCTGCCCAGTGCTGTGTACAGCTCTGGAGCCCTCCATATAGGAAGGACATGGAGCTGATGGAGAGGGTCCAGAGGAGGCCACAAAATGATCAGGGGGTTGGAGCAGCTCTGCTACAAGGACAGGCTGAGGGAGCTGGGGATGTTCAGTCTGGAGAGGAGAAGGCTCCAGGGAGACTTTAGAGCAGCCTTCCAGTACCTGAAGGGGGCTGCAGGAAGGATGGAGAGAGACTGTTTGCAAGGGCCTCTGGTGACAGGACCAGGGGCAATGGCTTCAAACTAGAGAAGGGCAGATTTGGATTGGCTGTGAGGAACAAGTTCTGCACCAGGAGGCTGCTGGAACACTGCAACAGGTTGTCCAGGGAGGTGGTTGGGGATCCATCCCTGGAGATGCTCAAGGTCAGGCTGGACAGGGCTCTGGGCAACCTGATCCAGTTGAGTATCACAGAACTGTCAGGGCTGGAAGGGAGCTCAGGGCTCAGCCAGTGCCAACCCCCTGCCGTGGGCAGGGACACCTCACACCACAGCAGGTTGCTCACAGCCACCTCCAGCCTGGCTGCAAACACCTCCAGGCAGGAGGCTTCCAGCACCTCCCTGGGCAGCCTGTGCCAGGCTCTCACCACCCTCCTGGGCAACAACTTCTTCCTCACATCCAATCTGCATCTCCCCACTTCTAGTTTTGCTCCATCCCCCCAGTCCTATCACTGCCTGACACCCTCAAAAGCCCCTCCCCAGCTTGCTTGGAGATCCTGGAAGGCCACAATGAGGTCTCCTGGGAGCCTTCTCCTCTCCAGCCTGCACAGCCCCAACTGTCTGTCTGTCCTCATAGCAGAGGGAGGGGGGAGGGGAGGGGGAGGGGGGAGGGAAGGGGAGGGGAGGGGAGGGAGGAGCAGCCTCATCCTCCGCCGTGCTGGGCACGAGGCGCCGGTGGGCAGGGCGCAGGGGCCGTCCCTGCTGCCGGGGGTCTGGGTGCGGGAGAGCTTGGGAGGCCCCTCCCGGGCGGGCCGCGCGGGGGCGCCGGCACTCACTGTTGGGGTCCACGCTCTCGCAGAGCTCGGTCTTGGCCTCGCCGTTGGGCCTGTCGCTGGGCTTGTGGGAGAGCCGCGAGGACATGGTGGCCGCCGTCACCACCGCCTTGAAGCTGCGCTTCCGCTTCTGCACGTTCAGCTCCGGGTGGAAGATGATGATGTAGACCTTCGGCATGTACAGCATCCCCAGGGCCACCGAGGCGCTTAAGTTCATGGAGATGGTGAGGGTGGTGGTTTGGATGTAGAGCTGAGGGCAGAGACGGCAGAGCGGAGTCACGGAGCTGCCGCACGGACGCTCGGCTCGGGGCAGAGCCTGGGGCGCGCCGAGGCCCAGCCGGGACCCTGCTCTGCGAGGGTCGCCCCTCCACCGGGGCCCCAGGCACCACAGCCAAACACAGCCGGGCCCGGGGGCGCCCTGGGCAGCACATCCCAGAGCCTGGCCACTCTTGCTGGGAAAGAATTCTTCCTAACGCCCACTCCGACCCTGCCCTGCTGCAGCTGGAGGCCATTCCCTCTGGGTCTATCACTAATCACCTTCAAACACAGCCAGGCTTGGGGGCTCCACCACCTCCCTGCGCAGCACGTTCCAGTCCCTGACCACTCTTGTGCCTAAGCTGCGCTCTAAACCTCCCCAGAGGCAGCTTGAGGCTGTTCCCTCTTCTTCTGTCACTAATGCCCTGGGAGAAGGGAGCAGCAGCAGCCTCTGCACAGTCTCCTTTCAGGGAGCTGCAGGCAGCCAGGAGGTCTCCCCTCAGCCTCCTCTCTTTCACACTAACCATCCCCAGCTCCTTCAGTCACTCCTCATCAGATTTCTTCTCCAGGCCCTTCCCAGCTTCCTTGCCCTCCTCTGCCCTGGCTCCAGCACCTCCACATCTCTCTTGTACTGAGGTGCCCAGAACTGGACACAAGCCTTGAGGTGTGGCCTCCCAGAGCTGAGTGCCAGGGGACAATCCCCTCCCTGCTCCTCTGGACACAGCATTGCTGATCCCAGCCAGGAGGCCTTTGGCCCTCTTGGCCACCTGGGCACACTGCTGGCTCCTCTTCAGCTGCTCATCCAGGTCCCCAGGGAGATGCTGTTGTGGAGGCACTGGCTGGGGAGCAGGCAGGGCTGCTTCAAACATTCATTAACCAATTAGAAGCCATTGTTAAAAAGGAGTTTGCAACCCAGAATACCTGAGCTGAGAGCTCTGTGTGCAAACCACCCTGAGGGCCAGCCCACACCAGCTGCCTGACACAGCCACAGCATCTTTGGAGGCTCTGTGCTAGGAACTGCTGTGGCTGGTGGCATCCCTCTGTGGGCTACACCAGTGGGCATGACCCACCCTGGGCATGGCTGGGGACAGGCTGGGAGAGCTGGGGCTGTTCAGCCTGGAGAAGAGAAGGCTCCAGGGAGATCTCAGAGCAGCCTTCCAGTAGCTGAAGGGCTGCAGGAGAGCTGGGGAGGGACTGTGGACAAGGGCTGGGAGTGCCAGGACAAGGGACAATGGCTCTGAGCTGGGAGAGGGGAGACTGAGACTGGAGAGGAGGAAGAAATTCTTGAGAGTGAGGGGAGTGAGGCACTGGAACAGGTTGCCCAGGGAGGCTGTGGATTTCCCTCTCTGGAGGTGGTCAAGGCCAGGCTGGATGGGGCCTTGAGCATCTGAGAGGCATCCTGTCCATGGAGGAGATGATCTCTGAGGTGCCTTGCACCCTGAGCCATTCCTCGGGTCGGAGATCAATTCTTGTCCCTGTTTGCTCTCAGGGGGCTGAAGGTTAAAGGATTACTCAGCCAGAGAGGGGCTGAAGGTTACTCCATCAGAGAGGTCCTCTGCAGCCCCAAGGCAGACAGGTTCCTACCCTGCAAATGCCAAGGGGAGATAAAAGGAGAGGGAGAAAAGAGATTTGTAGAACAAGGGCAGCTGAGTGCCACACAAAGCTGCTCAGACAAAGGCAGCCCGGGGAGATAAGGGACACCCAGAGATAGGCTTGTTCCGGGGCTTTGTCTGCTTTATCTCTGCCTCCTGGCTCTCCCAGGCGGACAGGGAAATGTCACTTAGGTGGAACTGCTCCATTTCTTCTCCCCCTCCTCCCGACAAACTCCCCGAGAGCGCTGGGAGATGGATGCAAATGGCAGGCACCGAGCACACAGGGTGAGAGGGGTGACCCGGGAGGCCAACAGCCGCCGTGTGCCGGCCGGGCAAGCCGCCGGGTGCGCAGCCCCGGGACGGCAGGGCTGGGAAGGGACCTCTGGAGATCGTCGTCCAGGCCAGCCTCACCTCGAGGTCACACAGGGACACACCCGGGTGGGTTTGGAATGGCTCCAGAGGGGAGGCTCCAGCACTTCTCTGGGCAGCCTGCTCCAGTGTCCAGCACCCTTGAAGTAAAGAAGTTCCTCCTCACGTTCAGGAGGAACTGCTGATGGTGCAGCTTGTGCCCCCTGCCCAGAACGGAACCCAGCACTCAAGGAGCAGCCTCCCCAGTGTCCAGCCCCGGGGCACAGTCCCTGCCCTGCTCCTGCTGCCCACTGCATTCCTGATCCAGGCCAGGCTGCCGGTGGCCTCCTTGCCCACCCGGGCACTGCTGCCTCATCTTCAGCTGCTGGCACCCAGCACCCCCAGGGCCCTCCCTGCCAGGCAGCTTCCAGCCACTCTGCCCCCAGCCTGGAGCCTTCCCGGGCTTGCTGTGGCCCAAGGGCAGGACTCAGCCCTTGGCTTTGTTGAACCTCAGCCCACTGCCCTCAGCCATGGCTCCAGCCTGGCCACATCCCTCTGCAGAGCCTCCCTGCCCTCCAGCAGACCACCAGTGCCACCCAGCTTGGGGCCAGCTGCCAGCTCACTGAGGGTGCCTCAGTGCCCTCACCCAGGTCGTTGCTGAAGATGTTCAAGAGAGCTGGAGCAGCACTGAGCCCTGGGAGCAGCACTGCTGAGCAGACCCCAGCTGGGGTTAGCTCCATTCCCCAACTCTCCATTCCCCAACTCTCCATTCCCCAGCTGCATTCAGCTCCATTTACAACTGGATCCAGCTCCATTCCCCAGCTGCATTCAGCTCCATTCCCAACTGGATCCAGCTCCATTCCCCAGCTGCATTCAGCTCCATTTACAACTGGATCCAGCTCCATTCCCCAGCTGCATTCAGCTCCATTTACAACTGGATCCAGCTCCATTCCCCAGCTGCATTCAGCTCCATTTACAACTGGATCCAGCTCCATTCCCCAGCTGCATTCAGCTCCATTCCCCAACCAGATGTAACTCCATTTCCAAATAGATTTAACTCCATTTCCAGCTGGCTCTAACTCCATTTCCAGCTGCTGGGCCACAGAAGCTGACCCCAGAGCTGCAGGGAAGTGCCTTTAGGAGCCAGGAAGCCTCTTTGCAGGCTGCCACTTTGCATTCCCAGCCTGACCAGGAGGAGCTCTCCTTGCACCTGGCTCAGCTCACCCTCATTACACAGCCAATGGTCTTATTTCTGCAGTATGGAAATAAAGTGGCAGCTGGAGATATTTTGGGCCTCCTGTTATCACAAACCAATTTCTCTCCCTTTTTGCCCCCCCCCCTCTTTAGAGGAATTGTGACAAATGCTCTTACACAGGGAGCAGACAGTTTATGAATCTCCCAGGAGGCTCTGCCAGGTCCTTGGAAGATTCTCTCTCCTTCTCTGCTTTTATTTTTGTGCAAGCAGGAGAATGAGAAACATCCTTCAATAAAAATGAAAATGAGCTTCCAAGAGCTGTGTTTGCCACCAGAAAAAGAGATGGGAAGTGACAGGCCTGGAATGTCAATGTGTCCCCAGGGACCAGGGTGTCTACCAGCCCACACCCAGCCAGGCTGCCACAAAGGGCAGCAGGGGAACGGCCCTGGGCCAGGCAGATTTGTGCCGCTTGGCCTTGAAACTGGCTCTGCTTAGGAGGGACCCAGGGCCCTGCTGCCTCCAACAGAGGCTTGGGATGGTCCCCAGACCACCATAAGAGGTTGTGGCACATTTGTCACAGAGCAGCATCAGCTGGCACTCTGCTCCAGGACCCCGGGCTGGAGTCAGCATGGAAGAGCCTCCAGTCACAAAGGACCTCTAGAGCTGATCCTGTCACAAAGGACCTCTAGAGCTGATCCTGTCACAAAGGACCTCTAGAGCTGATCCTGTCACAAAGGACCTCTAGAGCTGATGCTGTCACCAGACACTGCTAAAACTTCTGCAGTCATGAGGCACCTCTAAAAGATCTCCAGTCACAAAGCACCCCTAGAACTTCTCCAGTCACAAAGGACCCTGAGAGCTGCTTCAGTCAAAAACAACCTCAAGACTTCTCCAGTCACAAAGGACCTCTAGAACTTCTCCTGTCCCAGGGCACCCCTAAATCTCCTGTGGACTCTGCCACCTGCAGCACCAGCAGCTGCCTGCATCCTCTTGGGGACCCTTTCTGTCCTCTACCCCTGCCAGGCAGGACACACTGTGGCCACAGCCCTTGGGCTGCTGGGGGGTGGTGAAGGTCCTCCAGGCTGACCTTCTGCTCTGGCAGCACCATGCCCTGAAGGGAGGACCCCCCAGGCAGCTGCAGAAGCTGCTGTTCCCCTTGGCTTCACCGAGGGATGCTTCAGGACAGCCGAACCCAGGCAGCCACATGCTGCAGAAGGGCTGCAGCCTGCTGCTGTCTGAGCAGCAGCACCCGTGGGGGTGAGCTCCCCTGCCTGCCCTGCATCACTAATCCTCTTCCCATGCCCTGCTGAGGCTCCCCAGCAGCCTGTGCACATCACAGGCTCCTGCTGCTGGCTCCCAGGGCTGAGGACACTCTCTGGCTTTCTTCACTTGGGTGGCAGAGGTTCAAGTGCAGGTAACAGCACAGCTCGTGGTGACTTCCAGCCCCCTGCCTCCACCCCCAGCCTCCTAAGCACCATGAGCTGCTCAGGCTGCCACAGCCCTTTGGAGGCACAGAGGAATGTTTTTGCCCAGATTAGCAGGTTTGAGCAGAGCTTAAGGAAATTGAGTTCCCTTGCTTCTAACCTGGTCTACAGGCACAGAATCACAGAATTGTCTGGGTTGGAGGAGACCTCAGCTACACCTGCAGCCCCTGGTCATCCATGGGCTCCATCCAAAGCAGGGGGAGCAGCAGGGCCAGGGAGGGGATTCTGCCCCTCTGCTCTGCTCTGCTGAGACCCCCTCACAGCAAACAACTTTCTCCTCCTGCTCAGATGGAACCTCCTGGGTGCCAGCCTGTGCCCCTTGCCCCTTGTGCTGTCCCTGGGCACCACTGAGCAGAGCCTGGCCCCAGCCTCTTGCCCCCACAGCTCCTTTAGCTCTTGCTGAGCATTGCTCAGCTGCCCTCTGGGGCTGCTCTTCTGCAGGCTCTCAGCCCCAGGGCTCTCAGCCTTTGCTGCTCCCAGAGCTGCTCCAGGCCCCTCAGCAGCTTGCCAGCCTCCCCTGGCCTCTCCCCAGCAGTTCCCTGTCCCTCTTGACCTGGAGAGTCAGGAACTGGCCCCAGGACTCCAGGTGTAGCCTCACCAGGGCAGAGCAGAAGGGCAGGAGACCCTCCCTTGCCCTGCTGGCCACACTCCATGCACCCAGGAGGTCTTGGCCACGGGGGCACGCTGCTGGCTCACAGTGCACTTGTTGCCCACAGCAGTTTTTAGCCACCTCTGTGTCCCAGCAGGTCCCTGCTGCTCTGAGGGCTTCTGCCCCTCCCTTGACTGGTGATCAAGTGAGCAAAGAGCAGAGAGTGTGCTGAGCTCTCTTTAGGTGAGAGCTCTCCATTCATCCCAGAAACCAGAAACTCCTACTTGCAGATCAGCCCCAGGGCTAATAGCTGAGAGCCAGGTGGTGCCTGGGTCAGTGCCTCCCAAGCTTTTACCCAGAGAGTCTTCCTGTTGCTGCTCAGAGGAGGAGGTGTGGAGCGAGGGAGGGCTGGGGAGGCACCACCAGCCAGGCGGGAAAGAGAGCAGCAGTAGTGGCTCCAGGCCCCCAGCCAAACCTTTCATGTTCTATCCACTGCTACATCGACTCAACCAGCTCAGCTTCCACAATTTAATCTCCAAAGGTGACCAGGAGTCAGCAGTGTTACACTGCATGACAACACTCTCTGCTCCTGCACAAGCAAACTCACCAGGGACTGGGGCTAGCAATTGCTTCCCTGCTTGTTGCCTTGCAGGGCTATAAATAACCAGCTCCGTGCCCACCTCTGCTCCTCTTCTGGCAGGGATTGACATTCAGGGCTGGGCTGCAGCCTGGGGAGCAGGGGATGCAGCCCCTGGGGGGAGGCTGTGCTGGGCCAGGGGAGCAGGGGATGCAGCCCCTGGGGGAGGCTGTGCTGGGCCAGGGGAGCAGGGGATGCAGCCCCTGGGGGGAGGCTGTGCTGGGCCAGGGGAGCAGGGGATGCAGCCCCTGGGGGCTGGCAGATGTGGTGAAACATAGAGTCACAGAATCATTAAGGTTGAAGAACCCCCCAAGCTCCTCCAGTCCAGCCAGCAACCCAGCCCCACCATGGCCACCAAACCATGGCCCCACGTGCCATGGCCACAGGGTTCTGGACCCCTCCAGGACACCTCCAGGCATGGGGACTCCACCACCTCCCTTGACAGCCCCTGCCAGTCCCAGACTGCTCTGGCAGCACGGAAATTTTTCCTCCTCTCCAACCTAACCCTGCCCTGGCACAATTCCAGGCCATTTCCTCCCCTTCCCTTTGGTCATTTGCTTGGAGGACAGAGCCCTGGAGCAGGCTGCCCAGGGAGGTTGTGGAGTCTCCTTCCCTGGAGACATTCAACACCCACCTGGATGCGTTCCTGTGTGCCCTGCCCTGCGTTGGCAGGGTTGGACTCGATGGTCTTCAGAGGTCCCTTCCAAGCTCCACCACTCTGTGATTCCCTGCTTGCAGGATCTCCAGGTGACATGGCATTTCAGTCACAGCTGGCCCGAGATTGTGCCAGGTTGGGGATGAGGAACAATTTCTGTGCTGCAGCAGTGGTCAGGGCCTGGCAGGGGCTGCCCAGGGAGGTGCTGGAGTCCCCGTGCCTGGAGGTGCTCCAGAACCCTGTGGCCGTGGCCCCTGGGGCCATGGTTTGGTGGCTGTGGCTGGCAGTTGGCCTCAAGGGCCTTGGGATGTCTTTTCCAACCCAAACCCTTCCCTGACTGGGCGAGTTTGGCTCTGTTTGAAGCAGGCAGCTCAGGAGATGCCACCGCCAAGCCTCAGAGCTGCCTCATCCCTCAGCTCGGCCTCACGGCTGCGGCATCGGCGCCGCAGCACCCGGGGAGCCCAGCGCCACGAGCGGCACGAGTGATGAACCGTCCCCAGCTCCCATGATTGCAGTAATGGCCTTTCCCTCTCTGCCTGGCTGAGCACTTAGCTCCTTTCAGCTCCCAATAATTCATCTGTCACTTCTCCCCGAGATGACATCATCAGAGAGAAGCCTTCAGCTCCTTCCTCGCCGTCGCTGCCGCGCCGCTAAATTGACTGCCACACAGGCTCGGCGGTTCAGGGCACGCGGTGCCAGGCTGCGGCTGCTGCTATAAATCATCTTTCCTCCACACTTATTGCATTTTATTCATTTTATACATGGCCAGAGATTAGAGTTCAAATGAAATAGATTTTGCTATCCTTCCTACGCTCCCAGCGTCGCCACTCCAGCAGGCTCTCATCCCACCCGCTGCTGCCACTGAGTCATGCAAAGGAAAGGAGGGGAGAAGCCCCCAGCACCCAGGCCCCAGGCCCTGCACTCCTCAGGCTGAAAGCCTGAGTGAAGTCAAGCCAGGACTCATGGAATCCTAGGATGGGTTGGGTTGGAAGGGACCTTAAAGATCACCCAGTGCCAGCCAGGGACACCTCCCACCAGCCCAGGCTGCTCAGGGCCTCATCCAGCCTGGCCTTGCACACCTCCAGGGAGGAGGCAGCCACAGCCTCCCCAGGCAGCCTGTGCCAGTCTCTCCCCACCCTCCCTGCCTGCCTTGGCTGTGTCCCTGTAGCCTGGATGGGCATCCTCCTGGGGAGCTCCTGGTGGGAATGGCACCTAGGCAAGAGCAGATAGCCCAGGGGAGCTCCTTGCAAGGGGAGCCAGGAGGTGATGCCAAGAGCTGGGTGCACTCAAACCTTGGCTGTGGGATTTGAGGTGGTGTGACCATGAGCTGACTCTTGTCAGGCAGTATGAGATCTGCAGTTACCCCAATCACAGGATGGTAGAGGTGGGAAGGGAGCTCTGGCACTCTCCCAGCCCAAGCCCCTGCTCCAGCAGGGCTCCCACAGCAGCTTGCCCAGCAGCACAAGGACCAGGGGGGTTGGAAGCTCTCCACATCAGGAGACTCCACAACCTCTCTGGGCAGCCTGCTCCAGGCCTCCAGCACCCTTAAGACCACCTGAAGCAGGTCACACAGCAACACATCCAGGCAGGCCTTGAGCGCCTCCAGAGATGGAGCCTCCTCCACCAGCTCCCTGGCAGCCTGCTCCAGGAGTTCTGAACCTCCCCTGGTGCCCAGCTTGGCTCTTTGCACCTCACACACTCGGGCCAGCGTGGGCCAGCGAGTGCCTGATGCAGGTAGGCTGCTCTGGCAAGCTGCAGGTCTGAGGTGCTGCTGGTTTGGCAGCCCCCAGCAGCTCCTGTCTCAGCTCCAGTTGTCATGGCAATGGCACAGCCTCGGCGGCCGGCAGCGGCTCTGCCTCGACAGCGCCGCAGAGAGCATTGCCCCAGCTGCCCCCTGCCTGCCCTCGGGAGAGGCACAGCTGCCCTGCTGCCCTTTCCCACGCCACTCCTGCCCTTCCCCACGCCACTCCTGCCCTGGCACGTCCCTCTCCCTGCAGGCTCACAGCCCCGCAGCAAGCAGCCCCTGCCCTGCTGCGCTCAGCTCCTGCGGGCTCAGGCTGAGAAGCCCAAATGCAGAGCAGCCTTCGGGTGGGCTCAGAACCACATGCAGCAGCCTGGCAAGAGACCTCCTGCAGGTGTGCAGGGCCAGGCTGGATGAGGCCTTGAGCAGCCTGGGCTGCTGGGAGGTGTCCCAGCCCATGGCAGGGGGCTGGAGCTGGATGAGCTTTGAGGTCCCTTCCAACCCAACCCACTCTGTGAACCTGTGAATCCTGCCAGAACAAGGGCAAAGGAAGAAGCCAGCCCTCAGAGCACTCTCCTGAGAGGCTGAGCTCTGCCAGCACTGCAGAGCTGCTCCCCAGGAGCTGTGTCTCCTGATTTCACTGGGGGCTCAGCATCACAGCTTCACAGAGTCAGCTCAGCAAGAGCTGAAGGAGCTGCGGGGGCAAGAGGCTGGGGCCAGGCTCTGCTCAGTGGTGCCCAGGGACAGCACAAGGGGCACAAACTGGAACCCAGGAGGTGGCACCTGAGCAGGAGGAGGAAGTTGGTTGTTGTGAGGGTGCTGGAGGCCTGGAGCAGGCTGCCCAGAGAGGTTGTGGAGTCTCCTGGTGTGGAGAGCTTCCAACCCCCCTGGTCCTTGTGCTGCTGGGCAAGCTGCTGTGGGTGTCCTGCTGGAGCAGGGGCTTGGGCTGGGGAGCTCCAGAGGTCCCTTCCAGCCCCTCCAGGCTGGGGTTCTGTGACATCCCTGTCCCCTCACCCAGCTTCTCTCCCAGCTGTGCTGCCCTGCTGCAGCCCCTGGGCTCCCTGCACCTGCACAGTGCTCCTCAGGCAGCTGCTCAGGAGCACAGAAAGAGCTGGGGATGGTTTTGTCCTCAGACCAACTGCCCCCATGTCCCAGGAGTGCCCTCGAGGGGCTCCTGGCCTCTGCCCTTCCTCTGCTTTTCAAGAGCTCCTCGACTGGAGCCATCCCAGGCCTGGTGCTGCTAATGGCTCCCAATTAGAGCAAGCAGTTGCCAGGGCAACCTCTCCATCCATCACCCTTCATCAGCTGGAGCTCAGCCCAGCCTGGGGCTCCTGTGGCATGCAGCTGGGTGAGGTTTGCTGTGCTGAGCCAGGGCTGGGTGAGCCAGGGGTACAAGAGGCTTTGGCTGCTCCTTGCCACGGGCTTTAATCTCCAGAACTCTGTCATCTCAGGGCCTGCCAGCGCTGCAGGTGCTTCACAACCCCCTCCATGCTCAGGAGGAAGCTGAGCAGACCAGAGCTAATGCACAGCGTCAGCACAGAGCTTCCTCTCTTCAGCAGCAGCCAGTGGCTGCTTTGGTGCTGCAGGCACAACCTGCAGGCACAACCTGCAGCACCATCCAAGCCCTCTTCCAGGCCAGTCCCATGAGGTGATCAGGGAATCAGAGAATCTTTTCAGCTGGAAAAGGCCTCTAAGGTCATCAGCTCTCAACCCAACCCCACCGTGGCCACAGGGTTCGGGAACCCTGCCAGGCATGGGGACTCCAGCACCTCCCTGGGCAGCCTGTGCCAGTCCCTGACCACTCTGGTAGCACAGAAATCATTCCTCATCTCCAAACTAAGCCTTCCCTGGCACAATTCCAGGGCATTTCCTCTCCTTCTATCACCTGCAGGAGAGCCCAACCCCAGCCTCACTGCAGCCTCCTCCCAGGGAGCTGCAGAGAGCAAGGAGGTCTCCCTCAGCTTCCTCTGCTCCAGGCTGAGCACCCCCAGCTGCCTCAGCTGCCCCTCCCCAGCCCTGCTCTCCAGACCCTGCCCCAGCTCTGTTGCCTTTCTCTGGCCCTGCTCCAGCCTCCCAGTGTCCTTCTTGAAGTGAGTGACCCAGAACTGACCCCAGGATTTGAGCTGTGGCCTCAGCAGTGCTGAATACAGGGGACCAAGCACCTCCCTGGTGCTGCTGGTGACTCCATTCCTGGTACAGCCACATCCCCTCTCCTGGGAGGGACCTTTTCCCTTTCCCCTCCTGCCACATCCCCTCCTGCTGTGGGGCACAGACTGGATTTCCCTGACTCTTTGCCTTATCAAAGGCATTTTGGACAGGATAAAGGAGGCAGCTCTGCTTCTTGCTGCCTTCCCAGCTGCAGAGCAAACCTGCTTGGCTGCTGAGCTGGGATTTATTCACTGCCTGCTCTGCCTTATTATGTCTCCAGAAATGAAGGCTGAGCACCTCGCAGCTCCCTTATCTCTGCTTGAAGAAGCCACCAGGCACCTTGTAAACAGAAGGCTGAATTTGTCACCCCCCAGCTCCTGTCAGCCACAGCAAGCCCTGGGGGAGGCAGAGCAGCCAAAGGAGGCATCTTCTGGTCTGTGTGATCATGATCAAACCAAGGCAGTGCAGCTCCCACTGGGAAGCCTGCCTCCATAAATGCTGCCTGAGCTGCTACCAGCCCCAGCACTGGGCACGCAGCAAGCCCCAGTGCTCCACACAAGCTGCCCAGGCACACGGCCAGGAACAGCCTTGGGTTGCCCCCAGCAAGTCCTTGCCCAGCTCCAAGTTCTTAGAGAATTGCCTGGGTTGGGAAAGGCCTCTGAGCTCATCAGGTCCAACAGCAGGGGCTGGGGACGGCATCTCCTGAGCTGCCTGCTGCTGGTGGTGCTTCCACCAGAGCCAGACTCAGAGTCATGGAGTGGTTTGGGTTGGCAAAGGCCTCTGAGCTCATCCAGCCCAACCCCACCCTGGCCCCCAAACCCTGGCCCCAGCTGCCACGGCCCCAGCTGCCACGGCCCCAGGGTTCTGGAGCACCTGCCGGCACAGGGACTCCAGCACCTCCCTGGGCAGCCTGTGCCAGTCCCTGACCGCTCTTGGAGCACAGAAATCGTTCCTCATGCCCAACCTGACCCTCCCTCCCCCGGTGCAATCCCAGGCCAACCCCACAGCTCCCTATGGGGGACCCAGGGCCCTGTTGCTGGGTTTATGGACTCCAGCTGGTGCTGGGCTGTGCCAGGAGGTCAGGAGGCAGCCAGCAGCACTCAGCACAGGGAGCAGCTCTCCCAGGGACGTTCAGAGGCCCTACCTTGTCTTCCTTATCTTCAGTCATTAACAGATTTCATCTTCCAGTCAATAGAGCAGGCTAAACCCACATTGATTTGGGAGTTGTGGAGAATCACATCACTTGATCTCTCTGCTTAAACTTCCTTGGCCCTCCAATTACAGCCCCAGAATAAATCTTAATGACTGCCTAATATCAGCTTGCACCAGACCTTCCCTCCAGCCCTAATCATGTTTTAAGCACCTTGGCTAAACTAATTGATTCTGATTCCTTTCTCTTAGCATCACCTAACAGAGCCCAGTGCTGAGCTTCCAAATCCATTTCACTCCTCACCTCACTTAGGAATTATTGCTGCTGGTTAAGGGTGTGAGCAGGATCTGCTCTGCTACTAACAGGAGAGATCTTGTCTCCAAATGAGACTTAATGATCTCCATTAAACGTTACAGGGCTGCTCTGGGGCTGAAAATGTAAATCATGGGGAGAAGAGGAAGAGGAGAGGACCTTGTGCAGCACAGAGAGCCACAGAGTGCAGCAGGCTGGAAGGGACCCCCAAGGGCACCTTGGCCACCCCCGCAGGCAGCAGGGACAGCTCCAGCCAGAGCAGGCTGCCCAGGGACACAGCCAGGCTGAGCCTGAGTGTCCCCAGGGATGGAGCTTCAACCCCCTCCCTGGGCAGCCTGTCCCAGCCTCTCCCCAGCCTCCCTGTGCAGAACTCCCTCCTGGTGTCCAGCCTACCTCTGCCCTGCTCCAGTCCCAAACCATTGCTCTCCTCCTGTCCCCACAGCCCCTTCTGAGCAGTCCCTCCCCAGCCTGCCTGCAGCTGCCCTGCAGGCACTGAAGTGCAGCTCTGAGGTCTGCCTGCAGCCTTCTCACAGCTCCTCACTCTCAACAATTTCTTCTTCATCTCCAGTTTCAGTCTCCCCTCTCCCAGCTCAAAGCCATTGTTCCTCACCCTGGCACTCCCAGCCCTTGTCCCAAGTCCCTCCCCAGCTCTCCTGGAGCCCTTCACCTACTGGAAGGCTGCTCTCAGCTCCCCCTGGAGCCTTCTCTTCTCCAGGCTGAACAGCCCCAACTCTCCCAGCCTGGCCCCACAGGGGAAGTTCTCCAGCCTCTGATCATCTTTGTGGCCTCCTCTGGAGCCTCTCCATCAGCTCCACGTCCTGTGTTGGGGGTCACCAGAGGTTATGGACCCGTCCTGCTGGTGGCTGTGGCCCTTCCTAGCACCCCGCATCTCCAGCGGCCCCGCAGCCGCAGCGCTGTCCTGCGCTGGCACAGCCGAGCGGAGGCTGCAGGAGGCGCAGGCTGAGGGGGCTGGGGGTGTTGAACCTGGAGCAGAGGAGGCTGAGGGAGACCTCCTTGCTCTCTGCAGCTCCCTGAGAGGACCTCCCCAGCTCCTCCCGCGGCCGAACGGCTTTTGCTGGGTCCGGAGGAAGCCACCAAGCGAAGCCATCGCTCCCGGGGGCAGCACCCCCGAGCGTGCCCGAGCGCCCCGCGGCTCCCCTGCAGCCTACAGGAGCTCATTGCTGCTCCCTTTTAACCTCCCGCCGGAGCTCGTGGCTCGGAGACAAAAGAGGAGGCAATTTGTGCGAGCGAGGGCGGTGGCTGCTGCCCTCATTACGATCTCACGCCTGCTTAAGCCATTTAACACAACAAATAAATCCTTCAGGTCAATACTTGCCGCCTCCCTCTCCTGCCGAGACTCAAACCTATTATTTGCTCTGCGTCAAATGGGCCTCGCTGGGCTGCAGAGGCACTGCCAGGAGGAGCTGGTTTCTTCCTCTGCTGCACCCAGCTATATTTAGCTGCCTGGCAGGCACAGGGGGCCTGACATTTCTCATCTGCCTGATTCAGAGCAAGCTGCAACTGTCTCCATGAGCAGCAGAGGGTTTGGGTTGGCTAATGGGAGAGATTCCCTGACCTGCCCCTGCGAGTTTGGCTGACTGGTTGCAGAGAAAAGTCACTCCGGGCTTGGCTCTGCTGCGTGAAGCTGCACTTCCCTCTTCCCTCCACACTGCTCTGCTGCAGGGCAAAGCAGGGTAGGGTATGGAAGGGACCCCTAGAGACCACCCAGCCCAAGCCCCCTGCTCCAGTAGGGCTCCCACAGCAGCTTGCCCAGCAGCACAAGGACCAGGGGGGGTTGGAAGCTCTCCACACCAGGAGACTCCACAACCTCTCTGGGCAGCCTGCTCCTGGCAGGATGAGGAAGCCTCCTCCAGACAGAGGAAGAGGAGCAGTGAGGGCAAATCAAGGCTTTTCTGCAGCAAAAAAAGCTGCTGCACGTGGCACAGAGCTGGCCTGGCACAGAGCTGGCCTGGCACAGAGCTGGCCTGGCACAGCCTCCCCTCTGCCAGGATGAGGAACAATGGCTTTGAGCTGCAGGAGAGGAGATTGAGGCTGGAGCTGAGGGACAAATTCTTTAGAGTGAGGGTAGTGAGACACTGGAAGAGGTTGCCCAGGGAGGTCCTCCCTGGAGGTGTTCAGGCCAGGCTGATGAGGCCTTGAGCAGCCTGGGCTGGTGGGAGGGGTCCCTGCCCATGGCAGGGGCTTGGCACTGGATGAGCTTTGAGCTTCCAGCCAAGCCAAGCCAAGCCTCTCTGGGGTTCTGTGGTTTGTGGCTGTGACCCTTCCCTTCACTCAGAAGCACTGTTCATGGATCAGGATTGTTTCCTTCCTGTTGCTGCCACAGAAGGAGAGCAAGCAGGGAAGAGCCTCCTCCCCCCAGCCCCCCCCCAGACTCAGTCTCTCCTCTTCCAGCTCAAAGTCATCTCCGTGGCCTCCTCTGGCCCTGCTCCAGCACTCCCTGTGCTGGGGACCACCACCACAAGCAGCAATTGCCTGCTTCAGAGTGCATCTCTGCCAGGAGGCAGCCACACAGCACCTCACGGCTCCAGAACGCAGGCAGCTGCTCCAATAACTGAAGCCACATCGATCAGTCAATCAATCAGCTGATTGCTAATTACCTCTGGCCTTTCACCTCCCCACGCCTGTAGGGCAGAGCAGGCGGCCGGGGACTGCTCCGCTGCTGCCCGCTGAGGGCTTGGTGCCACCTCCTTCCCCTTGCAAAGTGCTCCCTCCTCCTCCTCAGGTAGCTCTGGGGGAGGTGAGCGCGGCCCCGGGCTCTGCCTGCCGGCAGCTGGCAGTTCGGGTCTCCTCCAGAGCAGAGAGCAGCAGCCAGAGCCTCGGCCGGCGGCGGCCAGCGCCGCAGCGCAGATCGATGCTGGAGGAGCCTTCTGCTGCTGCTGTCTCAGGAACCAGCAGCAGTAATTTGTGGCCTCCTGAGCAGGATCTAATTACTCTGATCAGCTCTCCTCTCACCCAGAGTGACTGCTGGTGCTGCTGCCTCGCTCTAAGCACCCGCCTGGCAGTGCGGCCGGCACGGACCTGCCGTCCTGCAGCCTGCTGCTGGCTTGGCTGAGCCTCAGAAGTTTCAGAAGGCTCTGAGCAGGGCCAGATGCTAGGATGGGAGAGCAGAGAATTGTTTGGGTTGGAAAAGACTTCTAGGATCACCCAGGCCAACATCAACCCAGCCCCACCATGGCCACCCAACCCTGGCCCCAGGTGCCACGACCACAGGGTTCTGGAGCACCTCCAGGCACGAAGTGTCCAGCCCCTCCCTGGGCAGCCCCTGCCAGTCCCTGACCGCTCCTGCAGCACAGAAATTGTTCCTCTCCAACCTAAGCCTCCCCTGGCACAGCTTCAGGCCAGCTCCTCTCCTTCTGTCACCTGAGACTAGGGAGAAGTGAGCTTGGACTAGATGACCTTTGGAGGTCCCTTCCAACCCAAACTAGTCTGTGATTCTAAGAGCCCACCCCCCGGCTGCAGCCTCCTCCCAGGGGGCTGCAGAGAGCAAGGAGCTCTCCCTCAGCCTCCTCTGCTCCAGGCTCAACACCCCCAGCCCCCTCGGCTGCTCCTCCCCAGCCCTGCTCCCCAGACCCTTCCCCAGCTTGCCTGCCCCACGTTCTGGCAGAGCCAGATGCCCACCCCCTGCCAGCCCCAGATCCTCCACCACCCAGCAGCAGAGAGCTCCAGGAGCTGTGGCATTGAACCCTTCCTCACTCCCCAATCCAGATATTTGGGGTTGCCATGGCAACTGTCAGCTCCAGCCTTCCCAGGGGAGAAAATAACTGTCTCTCCTACCTGGCTAATGGGTGTTTGTGTGGCAGGGAACTGCAGGGTACCTTCATTTCCCCACAGCCCAGGAGCTGCTCTGGAGGGCTGCTGTGTTCATGTGACACCATCTGACGTGAGCCAGGTCCCCCCACCCCCCCCCCAGCTGCCTGCACTCTGTGGGCTTTGGGTAACATTCCACAGCAGAGGGGAAACCCTGCTGCCAAACACACCTCCCTCAGCCTGCTCCTGGGCTGGGCCAAAGGGAGACCTCCCAGCACAGAGAGAGGGGGAGGAAGATGGAGCAGGAGCTGGGACATGGAATTTCAGAGTGGTTGGCTGACAAGAGGAAAAAATGAAATCAATCCTAACCCCAAAGGTTCCTGGATGGAAAAATCAGCTGGTGGAAGGTGAAGACGGCAGGGCAGCTCTCCCCTGCCTCTCGAGGCATGCATGCAGCTCTGGGGCCCTTGCTCCAGGAAGGACATGGAGGGGATGGAGCGGGGCCAGAGCTGAAGCAAGCCAGCGCCTCAGCTTTGGGCCCCTGACTCCAGGAAGGACATTGAGAGGCTGGAGCAGGTCCTGGGAAAGGCAACACAGCTGAGGAAGGGTCTGGGGAGCAGGGCTGGGGAGGGGCAGCTGAGGCAGCTGGGGGTGCGCAGCCTGGAGCAGAGGAGGCTGGGGGAGACCTCATTGCTCTCTGCAGCCAGGGGGGTTGGGCTCTGCTCCCCAGTCTCAGGTGATAGAGAGGAGAAGGCTGAAATTGTGCCAGGGGAGGCTTAGGTTGGAGAGGAGGAACAACTTCTGTGCTGCCAGAGTGGTCAGGGACTGGCACAGGCTGCCCAGGGGGTGGTGGCGTCCCCATGCCTGGAGGTGCTCCTGAAACCCATGGCCATGGAAGCTGGGGCCAGGGTTTGATGTCCTGCTGGGTTCCTGGCTGGACTGGAGGATCCCAGAGGGCTTCCCCAACCCAACCCCTTCCATGATTCTAACTTTCCCTCATCCCTTCTCACTCCGGGACGAGCACAGCTCCCAGGCAGGAGCAGACTCTGCCTGAGGAGCCATCAGCACTTGCTCAGAGGCAGGATCACAACTTTCTCCACTTGGCAAAAGCCCTGAAAAGAACTCAAGGAATGAAAGTCATGCATGTATATAAACCCACTGGGAGCATCCCTGGGGAGGGTGTTGGCAGTTGCTAGCAGCTTGCAGACACCCTCAGAAATGCATGATTGGATTCCCAGCAATTACCAAATACAAGTGATCACAGCCAGGAGGCAGTGAAGCCTCTGCAAGCCAGCAAAGCACAGCAGCAGCTCCTCCTGGGCCAGCTCTGCGCTGGCAGCCCAGGAGAGGAGGGCTCCAGGGAGCAGCCCATCAGCACAGCTGCATCTGCATGGGGGCAGAGTGCAGCCAGCAGCTCCACACCTGAGGAGCTCACACACAATGGCTTAGACGGGAAGGGACTCTATAGGTCACTCCTCCAACCTCCCTGCCATGGGCATGGACTCCTCTCAACCAGCCCAGGTTGCTCAAGGCCTCATCCAGCCTGGCCCTGAACACCTCCAGGGAGGGTTTTCACCTGTTTTCACCTGGGCACAGCTGGCACAGAGGCTGTGGGTGCCCCTTCTCCGGAGCTGTTCAAGGCCAGCTTGGAGGAGGCTCACCTCATCCAACTCCCAACCCCCTGCAGCCAGCAGGGACAGCCCCAACCATCCTGCCCAGCTCCCTGGGCAGCCTGGGCCAGGCTCTCCCCACCCTCAGCATCAAACCTTTCTCCCTTCTCTCCACTCCCAGTCTCCCTCTTGGAGTTCAGATCATCCCCCATTGTGCTGCCCAGGCTGCCCAGAGAGCTGGGAGCTGCCCCCTGGCTGGCAGCAGGGCAGGGCAGGGTGGTTGGGGCTGTGAGCAGCGTGCCCTGCTTGGGGCTGTCCCTGCTGGCTGCAGGGGGCTGCACTGGAGGAGCTTTGAGGGTCCCTGCCCACCAAACCAGTCTGGGGTTCTGCAGTTCCATGCCTGCATGCCCCTTGCTCAGCTCAGACATCACAGCTTTGGGCACCAGAGATCAGAGGGAGCCTCAGCAGCACACTTTGGGCTGTGACAGGCAGCAGATATTGAAGTCCCTTGTCCTCAGCCCTGCCTTGGCTGCCTGGGGGCTGCAGCAGCGGCAGCCACCAGTGCCCCTGGCGCTGCCTTGGGCTGCGGCACTACACAGCCAGGGGCTGCGCTGCCGCTGTGCTCCGTGCGACACGGAGCCGATCGCCTCCTCTGCTGCTGTCCTCCAGCCACCTGTAGCACAGCCTCCGAAGCAGCGCCCACCAGCCCGGCCGCGGCACCCCCGGCGGCACCCCCGCCACCCCCGCCACCCGCGGCACCCCCGCGGCACCCCCGCCACCGGCTGCTGAAGCATCCTGAGTGCTGGCAGCAGCCTCTCAGACTCCTTGGGTGGTTGTGTCTCTCGCCTGGGGCCCCCTTGGCAGGCACAGAGCCTGAAGCACCTCAGGCTGGCCACCTGCAGCCCAGCAGCACTGCCAGGCAGGCAGCACAAAGGGCACAGCGCTCTGCCCTGTGCCACAGCACCGCTCCGAATGGCTCCAGCTCTGCCTGGAGCCACCTCTGCTGTGCCTTGCCACTGCCTCGGCAAGGAGAGCAGAAAGCTCTGACGCAGACCTCCTTCCCAGCTCTAACTCACTGCCCTTGGGCTGCCTCGAATGCCCATTGGAAGGGACCCTTGCAGGTGGGTCTTCTCTGCAGAGAGCAGGGGCAGAGAATCACGGAGTGGGTTGGGTTGGAAGGGATCTCCAGTTCCAAGCCCCTGCCAGGGGCAGGGACATCTCCCACCAGCCCAGGCTGCTCAAGGCCTCATCCAGCCTGGCCTTGAATAGCTCCAGGGAGGACCTCCCTGGGCAGCCTGTGCCAGTGCCTCCTCACCCTCACTTCTCAAGAGTTCCTTCCTCCTCTCCAGTCTCAGTCTCCCCTCTCCCAGCTCAAAGCCATTGTCTCTCATCCTGGCACTCCCTGTTCCAGAGTCCCTCCAAAGCTTTCTTTTAGTCACCTTCAGGTACTGCAAGTTGGACATCTCAATGTGATCAGGTTGCTCAGGGCCCCATCAAGTCTGAGTGTCTCTAGGGGATGTCCACAGGGCTTCAGCCACATCCCTGAGCAACCTGTTCCAGCTCCTCACCACCCTCACTGTGCAGACCTTGCTCCTGAAGCCCACAGAGGACGTTGCTGTGGAGCAAAGCCCTCCCCAGGCTCTGCAGTGCCCTCAGGGCTGAGCTGCAGGGGCTCAGGAGCCTGCAGGACAGGGCTTGGAGCAGTTTGCTGTGTGCCTGCAGCCCGCAGGGGCTGCGTGGAGGCTGATGCCTGCTGGTGGCTGCTCTCACAGCTCAGTGCCACTCCCTTGACCAGAGAGACTGAAGTGGGCTGGGAGCAGCAGTGGCACTAATGGCTGACACGATTGCTCTTGATCACTTGCCAGAGCAGCAAGCCAGCAGCCCCCAGCTACAGGGGGCTGAGGACTGCATGCATCTCAATCATGAGCTGCTGCAGAGCTCAGCTGACATCCACCTAAGGCTCAGCACAATCACTGCTGTTGGAAACCACCTCTGAGATCACCAAGTCCAAGCTTCTCCCCAAGACCACCCTGCCCCTGGGGGCCACATCCACTCATCCTTGAACACCCCCAGGGATGGGGACTCCACCACCTCCCTGGGCAGCCTCTGCCAGTCCCTGACCACTCCTGCCGTGATTAAATTCTTCCTAACACCCAACCTAAACCCGCCCTGGTGCCCCTTGAGGCCATCTCCTCTTGTCCTGTTGTTAGTGGGGAGCAGAGCCCAACCCCAGCCTCACTGCAGCCTCCTCTCAGGCAGCTGCAGAGAGCAATGAGGTCTCCCTCAGCCTCCTCTGCTCCAGGATGCACACCCCCAGCTCCCTCAGCTGCTCCTCCCCAGCCCTCTTCTCCAGACCCTTCCCAGCTCTGTTGCCCTTCTCTGGACACTCTCCAGCCCCTCAGTGTCTCTTATCCTGCAGTGCCCAGAACGGAACCCAGCACTCAAGGAGCAGCCTCCCCAGTGCCCAGCTCAGGGGCACAGTCCCTGCCCTGCTCCTGCTGCCCACTGCATTCCTGATCCAGGCCAGGCTGCCGGTGGCCTCCTTGCCCACCCGGGCACTGCTGCCTCATCTTCAGCTGCTGGCACCCAGCACCCCCAGGGCCCTCCCTGCCAGGCAGCTTCCAGCCACTCTGCCCCCAGCCTGGAGCCTCCCCGGGCTTGCTGTGGCCCAAGGGCAGGACTCGGCCCTTGGCTTTGTTGAACCTCAGCCCACTGCCCTCAGCCATGGCTCCAGCCTGGCCACATCCCTCTGCAGAGCCTCCCTGCCCTCCAGCAGACCACCAGTGCCACCCAGCTTGGGGCCAGCTGCCAGCTCACTGAGGGTGCCTCAGTGCCCTCACCCAGGTCGTTGCTGAAGATGTTCAAGAGAGCTGGAGCAGCACTGAGCCCTGGGAGCAGCACTGCTGAGCAGACCCCAGCTGGGGTTAGCTCCATTCCCCAACTCTCCATTCCCCAACTCTCCATTCCCCAGCTGCATTCAGCTCCATTTACAACTGGATCCAGCTCCATTCCCCAGCTGCATTCAGCTCCATTTACAACTGGATCCAGCTCCATTCCCCAGCTGCATTCAGCTCCATTCCCAACTGGATCCAGCTCCATTCCCCAGCTGCATTCACAGCTCCATTTACAACTGGATCCAGCTCCATTCCCCAGCTGCATTCAGCTCCATTTACAACTGGATCCAGCTCCATTTCCCAGCCAGATTCACAGCTCCTTTCCCCAGCTGGATTTATCCCCCTTCCCCAGCAGGGTTTATCTCTGTTCCCCACCTGGCTTTAAGTCCACTTCCAAAGAGCCTCTCCAGGACTCATCTGCCTGCGTGGAGCCTTCCTACCCCGAAGCAGCTCCCCCGCGCCTGCCGCCTCCTGCGCGCCGGCAACCTCCACCTGCGCCGAGGCCCCGGCGTGGCGGAGCAGGGCCTCGGCTCCCTGCCCCCACCTACCTTCTCAGCTGACTGGGCAGTGCCAAAAAATATCGGGATGAAGGCCAGCCACACTATACAGGTAGTGTACATAGTGAATCCGATGGGCTTGGCCTCGTTAAAGTTCTCCGGGACGCCCCGGGTCTTGATGGCGTACACAGTACACGTCACCATCAGCAGGATGCTGTAGCCCAGGGAGCAGATGATCTGCAGGTCTGTAATGTCACACTTGAGCACCCCCTGGCCTGCTCGGGGTTCAGAGTCTTCTGCTCGTCGTAGTCGACGACGATGTTGGGGGGTCGACGGCGAACCAGACCAGGACGCCCAGCAGCTGGACGGAGATGAGGCTGGAGGCGATGGCCAGCTGGGAGCTGGGGCTGATCAGCCGGGGGCCGTCACCGACTTCTTGCCCTGCTCGAAGATGCGGTAGATGCGGTTGGTCTTGGTGAGCAGCGCGGCGTAGCTGATGCACATGCCCAGCCCCAGGAAGAGGCGGCGGCAGGAGCAGACGGCGGCGTCGGGCTGGGCGATCATCAGGAAGGTGATGATGTAGCAGAGGAAGATGCCAGTCAGCAGCACGTAGCTCAGCTCCCGGCCCGAGGCCCGCACGATCGGCGTGTCGTTGTACCTGATGAAGGTGGCCACCACGAAGATGGTGGCCACGATGCCCAGCATGGCCAGGAAGACCGGGATGAGGGCCCAGGGCGAGTGCCACTCCAGCTTGACGATGGGGATGGCGCGGCAGCCGGTGCGGTTCTCGTTGGGCCGCTGGTTGTAGGAGCAGAGCAGGCAGGTCACCTCGTCCGCCTGGTACTGGTAGCCGTCGCACAGCTCGCAGTGCCAGCAGCAGGGCATCCCCTTCACCATCTTCTTCCTCTCCCCGGCTTGCAGGGCAGGCTGCAGACCGAGGGCGGCACCTGGCGCACGCCTCCGCCCCACTGCATCTCCTCGACCTGGGGACAGGGGGCGAGAGCCGGAGGGTGGGTGGGGGCCGTGGCAGGCAGCCCAGGGGCGGGGCCGGGGGAGCCCACCACACGCAAACCACACGGTTAGAGCTCAGCCATGCAGGCTCCTGCCCGCTGCCAGGCAGCCAAGGGGGCAGTGGAAGGAGCGAGGAGCAGAGAGGAACCTAAACCAGAAAAGCCAAATGGTTAACCCTCATCCATGGCAGGCTCAGGGGCACTGACAGGCAACTGAGGTGGGAATGGAGGAGGGAGGGCCAGAGAGGAACCTGCAACAGAACCACCAAATGGTTGACCTTCATCCATGGCAGGCTCAGGGGCACTGACAGACAACCAAGGGGCAATGGAAGGAGGGAGGACCAGAGAGGAACCTGCAACAGAACCACCAAATGGTTAACCTTTGTATATGTTAGGCTCCTGGTTAGTGTCAGACAGATGAGGCGGGAATGGAAGGAAGGAGGACCCAAGAACCACCTACAACAGAGGAACCAAATGGTTAACCTTCATCCATGGTAGGCTCCTGGTTTCTGTGAGACAACCAAGGGGGAATGGAAGAAGGGAGGACTCAAGAAGAACCTGGAGCAGAGAAAGGCCAAAGGGTTAAGCTCCACATGTGGCAGGCTCCTGGCCAAGCAGCAGGCCCCACGTGTTGGTGTGTCCTGAGGCACTCCAGTGCATCACTGCCCTCACTTGTCATTGCCACCAGCACTTCCTTGAGGTGGAAGCAGAGACACCCCCAGACAAGCCAGCAGAGTGGAAACCTCTTCCTGCTTCCATGGCAATCAGCAAGGACCCTGCAGAGGCTCCACTCTCAAAGCTGCTTCTCATCCATCCAGAGCCTGAGGCTTCTTAGCAAGCCCAGAACAGGCTGCCCAGGAGGTGGTGGAAGCCTCCTGGCTGGAGGTGTTTGCAGCCAGGCTGGAGGTGGCTGTGAGCAACCTGCTGTGGTGTGAGGTGTCCCTGCCCATGGCATGAGGCTTGAGGTCCCTTCCAGCCCTGACAGTTCTGTGATGCACTGATGCATCAATGACTCTCTGACCTCCTGTGCATCTCCCAGTCCATAAGCTCCTGGAGCTCTTCCATCTTGCAACCACGGCTGCCCAGGCTGATGCTTTACTGGAGTGGAAAGGTGTCTCATGCAGGGCATGGAATCAGTGAGGAGGTGACAGGATCTGCAATGTGAGCCAGGTGAGAAAGAGGAAGGGCAAAGAAAATAGTCCCCAGTGGAAAAAACCCCAAGCCAACCCTGCAAGCAGTGGCTAACGTGTCAGCTCCAAGCCCCACTCTGCTCTGGAAATGCCAGAGGTGCTCCTGGGAATGCAAACCTAAATGATGATCTGAAAGACAGAATTCTGCCTGCTCCAGAGCTCTCCAGAACCCTCAACTCCAAAGGACCTGCAAAAGAGGCTCCCAAGACCTGCAGGAAGCTAGACTCACAAACCAGGTCAGCATACCCCTGACTGAAGCCACTCAGCAGGCCCAAGAAGAAGAGAGGTTTAGCACTGGAGTCTCCCTGAAGCAGCCCAGAAATGACCTCCTGAAAGAGTCCCCTTCCAGCAACCCACTGACACGGCCCAGGCTGGAACCACTGGGAAGAGCCTGCCAGGGCTTGATGGCCATGGGGGTGTTGGGTTGATGGGTGGACTGGGTGAGCTTGGAGGTCTTTTCCAACCCCAGGCATCATTACAGGAAGGATCTGAGGGGGCTGGAAGGTGTCCAGAGCAGGGCCACGAGGAGGAGCAGAGGGCTGGAGCTGCTCTGCTGTGAGGACAGACTGAAGGAATTGGGGTTGTGCAGGCTGGAGAGGAGAAGGCTCCCAGGAGACCTCCTTATGGCCTTCCAGGATCTGCAGGGGGCTGCAGGAAAGCTGGGGAGGGACTTTTGAGCATGTCAGGGAGGGATAGGACTGGGGGGATGGATCCAAGCTAGAAATGGGGAGATTGAGATTGGATGTTAGGAAGAAGTTGTTGCCCAGGAGGGTGGTGAGAGCCTGGCACAGGCTGCCCAGGGAGGTGGTGGAAGCCTCCTGGCTGGAGGTGTTTGCAGCCAGGCTGGAGGTGGCTGTGAGCAACCTGCTGTGGTGTGAGGTGTCCCTGCCCATGGCATGAGGCTTGAGGTCCCTTCCAGCCCTGACAGTTCTGTGATGCACTGATGCATCAATGACTCTCTGACCTCCTGTGCATCTCCCAGTCCATAAGCTCCTGGAGCCAGAGGGCTGGGCTCTGTTTCCATGGTCAATTCTCCTCCTGCTCACTGCAGCAGAAGCAGTACTGAGGAGTGCTGAGCCTCCCTCCCAGGGCCTGCTGTAGTTGCTCATTTTCATGAGGAAAGTAACTCAATCTCTGTGTAAAGCCCAAGCCTCACTGCTGCTCCCCTCCCTCCTCCAGCGCCACCAGGCCTGGGCTGAGCTGTTGGCTCTCAGCTAAATTGTTTCAAGCAAGGTTTGATTAAAGTAAAAATGAGCACAGAAAACACAAACAAACAATCAACCAAACCCAAACAAACAAAACAACCAAACCAACCTAATTACATTAGTGCTAATTAACCTACTCAGGGAGAGAGGGAATGAAAGGAGGAAGAAGAGCCCAGCCAGGTTGGCTGCTGGGACTCCCTAAGGGCTGGGGACTGTTGGATCACAACGACTCTGCCATCAGTTTCATGGCCACATTAGGAAGCCATCCTGGAGGACACTGCTCAGAGTTATTGCCCCTTGCAGATCGCTCCTGGGCTCCAAGGCAGCAGCTCAAACAGTTCTCTCTGCTCGGCCCCACAGACAGCAGCGTTTGTATGACTTAGCTCTTCAGGCTTAGCTATTAATGTCTTGTAATTAGCTGCTAAACCCAGAGCTCCTCCATGAGAATGGCTTTAAGCTAAGAGTATGTCAACAACACACAGTCAGCAGAGCCTCCTGCAAAGCGCCAACCCCAAAGCCTTGCCGCAGGCAACAGCCACCAGAAGTCCAACTGCCCCAGGAGGTGCTCTGGAGTGAGCCAGAGCAGAGCTGGTTCTGCTCGGGGCTGGCACTGCCCAGCTCAGGCTCTGCCCAGGGAGCTCCTTGCTGAAGCTCAGGGCAGCTTGGCACAGCCAGGGCTGCTCCTAGCAGGGAGAAGCTCAGGGCACAGCTCCTGCCAAGGCCTGGGCTGCACAAAGCCTCTGCCTCACCCTTGCTCCAGTCAAGAAGTTTCTTCTGCTATCCAACCTACACCTCCCCTGCTGCAGCTTGAGGTCATCTCCTCTCCCTTGTTACCAGGGAGAAGAAACTAAGCCCCAGCTGGCTCCAACCTCCTGCCAGGCAGACAGTGAGGAGGTGTCCCTCAGCCCCCTCTTCTCCATGCTGAAACCCCCCAGCTCCCTCAGCTGCTCCTCCCCAGCTTCCTTGCCCTTCTCTGGACACTCTCCAGCCCCTCAATGTCTCTCTTCTCCTGCAGAGCCCCAAACTGAACCCAGCATTTGAGGTGTGGCCTCTCCAGTGCTGAGTGCAGGGAGAGAGAAGGGGGTCCTGAGCTCCAGGTCTCACTCCTGCCTCTTCACAGCTCCTTTCCCCCTGCTCCCAGTGCTGCTGCACAGGAGCTCCTCACCAGCAGGCTGGAGCTGCAGCCCAGGGACCGTGTAGCTGCTTTCAAGGGAGAGCACAACCTCCCAGCTTTTCCTGCTCTGCTCCATTCATTGCCTCAAATCCTTCTCCTTTGTAGACAGAAGTTAAACATCCTCCTGTGGGGCCTTTTCTCTTTGTTGCTCAGTGCCTCCTGCTGCTGCCCTCGCTGGCTTTGCCCCAGTGAACCAGCAGCTGCTGCAGGGACAGTGTCCTGCCCCCAGGCACAGCCGGGGCAGGCACATCACCACTGCCTGACTGGAGGTGGTGGAACCTCACAGCTCCTCGAGACTCCCAGCCAGAACTTTCCCATTTTTCACTGTCAGCACAAACCAGAAAGGCTGCCAGGAGCTGCTGACAGCATGGCCACAAGGCCAGACCCTTGCCCTGCTGATTCAGACACCCCCAGGATCAGTCTCACCCCAGGACCGCTCCGGTTTCTCCTTCTCCTCCTGGATGCTGTGACAGCTCCTGGGCAGACCTGGCCTGGGCAGGGTCCCTCTGTGCCAAGTGCTTGAGGAGCATCTGTGGAAACTAAAGTTCCTTCTAAACATCAGGAGGAACTTCTGTAACCTAAGGGTGACAGAGCCCTGCAGCAGGCTGCCCAGAGAGCTTGTGGAGTCTCCTGGTGTGGAGAGCTTCCAACCCCCCTGGGCACTGTGCTGCTGGGAAGCTGCTGTGGGAGCCCTGCTGGAGCAGGGGGTGGGCTGGGGGGCTCCAGAGCTCCCTTCCAGCCTTCACCATGCTGGGTTCTGTGGCATGGGCACAGCTTCCCCTGGCACCAGCTGTTGCCAGCCAGAGCAGAGGAGTTTGGGCACAGACAACAACCTGCCCTCTCCTCCCTTTTGACTTAAAGCCATCGATTTTCATCTCGGTTCCAACCCAAAGCTCTCCTCTTGTCCCCACTCTGCAGCTCCCTTGTGGTCCCCTCCTGAAGCAGCAGCAGCTCCTAACCCACACCTAAGCCTCTTCTCCTTTTCTCTTGCTTCTCCCCCATCTTCCTTTGGGCTTTTTTTCACCCCCCTTTTCATTTCATAGCTGTCATCACTTTCTGCCACTCTTACCTGCTCTGAGCTCACCGGGAGCAAGCTGAGGCTGAGCTCTTGTAATCACATCCTTAATGAGCCCCAAAGGCTGTTTGTTCTACATCAAACCCAAGGACGCTGTGAGAACAGCACCAAGGTGGAGAGAAAAATGCTTAATCCACAGCTTTGGGGTTTTTGTCTGGTTGCAAAGCTGCTTATTCCCAACCCTGGCTCCTGACACCCAATGGAAGGGAAGAGTCATTCATTTAATGGGTTTTTGTGGTCCCCCCACCCCCTCCCCTACCTGACTACAACTTTGTGTTGTCTTCTCACTCCTGGAGGGGATGGGGCCACACATCTGCAGTGTCCCTCCTGCGGCCCCCACCTCACATTTTGTGATTCACACAGAACCAAACCCTTCTAAAGCACCATCCTGAGCTGCTTGAAAGGATAGGGCCAGAGCAGGGCACCCACAGCAGGGCACCCACAGCAGCTTGCCCAGCAGCACAAGGACCAGGGGGGGTTGGAAGCTCTCCACACCAGGAGACTCCACAACCTCTCTGGGCAGCCTGCTCCAGGCCTCCAGCACCCTCACAACAACCAACTTTCTCCTCCTGCTCAGGTGTCACCTCCTGGGTTCCAGTTTGTGCCCCTTGTGCTGTCCCTGGGCACCACTGAGCAGAGCCTGGCCCCAGCCTCTTGCCCCCCGCAGCTCCTTCAGCTCTTGCTGAGCTGACTCTGTGAAGCTGTGATGCTGAGCCCCCAGTGAAATCAGGAGACACAGCTCCTGGGGAGCAGCTCTGCAGTGCTGGCAGAGCTCAGCCTCTCAGGAGAGTGCTCTGAGGGCTGGCTTCTTCCTTTTGCCCTTGTTCTGGCAGGATTCACAGGTTCACAGAGTGGGTTGGGTTGGAAGGGACCTCAAAGCTCATCCAGCTCCAGCCCCCTGCCATGGGCTGGGACACCTCCCAGCAGCCCAGGCTGCTCAAGGCCTCATCCAGCCTGGCCCTGCACACCTGCAGGAGGTCTCTTGCCAGGCTGCTGCATGTGGTTCTGAGCCCACCCGAAGGCTGCTCTGCATTTGGGCTTCTCAGCCTGAGCCCGCAGGAGCTGAGCGCAGCAGGGCAGGGGCTGCTTGCTGCGGGGCTGTGAGCCTGCAGGGAGAGGGACGTGCCAGGGCAGGAGTGGCGTGGGGAAGGGCAGGAGTGGCTCTTGCAGAGCATTGCTCAGCTGCCCTCTGGGGCTGCTCCTCTGCAGGAAGGGAGAAAATACAGAGAGCAATTCAGGCTTGCAGGGAGGGCCAGCAAGGGCCCAGAGCTCAGCAGCACTGCTGGGCAAAGCTTCAGCCTGGGAGCTGAACTCACTCCAAAGGAGCTCCTCCTCACGTTGAGGTGGAACCTCCTGGGTTCCAGTTTGTGCCCGCTGCCCCTTGGCCCCTCACAGGGCACCACTAAGCAGAGCCTGGCACCTTCTTGCCCTTCACCTTCAGGCAGCTGATGGCTCTCACTCCTGAGGGGACCTGGGTGCATCTCTCCCTGGCCACAGCGAGCAGGAGCTTGGTCTTCAGAGGGGCAGTCCCTACCTGCAGCACCAGGAGCTGATCTCACCACCCAGCACCAGGCCCTTTCCAAAGCTCTCTGTGCTGCTGGCTGGTGGGACCAGGAGCAGGATGGTTGCACCACTTGGCAGTGCTCCTAGGAGGTGCCTCTGGCTGGCCTCAGAAGCCACCATTCCAGCCTGGAAATCCTCTGGCTGCTCCTCACCTTTTGCCACCTCCTGATGCCTCTCCTGTCAGAGACAAAGTAATCAAATCCTGCTTAATTAGAGGAGTCATTTACAGCTTGCCTGGCTGCTGGCTGGGACAGGGCTCCTGTGCACATAGCAGCCTGGACACCCCCTCTGAAGCCCTGACTGCCCTCTGGCACCAGCAGCCTGGACACCCCCTCTGAAGCCCTGACTGCCCTCTGGCACCAGCAGCCTGTCCTTTAGCAGCACAGCCTGCAGTGAAACAGCAGAAAATGCAGCCTGGCTCCTCTGGGGGACAGCAGCAGGGCCATGCCCCTTCACCCCACCAGCAGGTGGCCGTGCCAAGCCACCATGGCAGTGCCCCTGGGCTGCCTCGGGGGCTGCCCAGCGCTCGGCGTCTGCGGCGAGGTGAAGCGGCAAAGGCTGTGCCCCAGCACAGGTCGGACCCCAGCAGCTCAACAGCACTCCCAGAGTGCATCAGGCTGGAAGGGACCCTCCAAAGGTCATCCTGGCCAACCCCTGCAGGCAGCAGGGACCCCTCCAGCTAGAGCAGGCTGCCCAGGGCAGCATCCAGGCTGAGCTTGAAACACAAACCGCAGGGGTGCTAATCCAAGAGCTCTTCCCCAGCCCGGCTGGAATCAGAGCCTGGGAGCGAGCCCAACCTGATTCCAGCCCTGCTGCCTCCTCCATGCCTGCTGGAGGCTCAGGAGTTAGCATATGGCCCTGCAGCAGGTCCCTGGCTGGGAACGTTCCCTTCCAGCTGCCTGGGAGCTCATGCTGCGCACATGAAGGCAATGAAAGGTGTTGGTGCTGGTTGAGAGGAGCAATGAAGGAGGAGGACATCTAGTGACAGAGCAAACCAAACTGTTTCTCACCATGTCCCAGCTGCTGGCAGCTCCTCAGCCAGGCCATGGGGCTGGGCTGGGTTTCAGCAGCAGGCTGCTGCCTCAGTTCACCTCTGCATCTCCACCTGCCCCACGGACAGCCTGGCTGAGGGCTGAGGAGTTCACGTGGCCCTGGGTTGGGAGGGACCTGCAAACTCATCCAGCTCCAACCCCCTGCCACGGGCAGGGACACCTCCCACCAGCCCAGGCTGCTCAAGGCCACATCCAGCCTGGCCCTGAACACCTCCAGGGAAGGGTCACATCCACAGCCTCCCTGGGCAGCCTGTTCCAATCCCTGACCGCCCTGGCAGGACAGAAGTTGTTCCTAATGTCCAAGCTCACCCCTCCCAGTTGCCCCTACCTGATGCTTTAAGCCAAGAGCATTTCACACCAGGCCTGCTGGAGACCTCTCCAGGGCAGTAAAGGACAGGCCATTATGTTTCTCATCCACAGCCAAGGATGTGCCTTCCTCAGCCATCCAGAAGTCGATCTTCAGAACCAGAGTGCCCAGTGGCCTCTTTATGAGCTGCTACATGGAGCTGGAAGAGTGCCCCTGACAAGCTGGAGCTGCCAGTGCAGCGAGGACAAGATGCTGGGCACCAGCAGGCATCAGCCAGGCAAGGTGACAAAGATCTGCCTTAGGAGGACTTCCCTCCCCACCAGCCTCCCAGCAGCTCCCCTGGGACCATTTCTCTGCTCTCCCAGGTGAGGGGGAATGAGTGCCTCCCATGCACCACGGTGCTGCAGGCTGGGGGGGGTGGCATGGGAGGAGCACCACATCCAGGCTGGATGCTCCAGCACACCCTGGAGGTGAGAGCACTTCCCCAGGGGGAGCTTCCTCCTTGCTCTTCAGCCAAGACCTCCAGTCCCTCACCTGGGGTCTCCATACCCTGACTAACAACTTCTCTCTTCCTTGAGCTCAGACAGCAGCAACCCCAGCAGGGCAGGCTGCCCACAGCCCCAGCCACCCTGCCCTGCCCTGCTGCCAGCCAGGGGGCAGCTCCCAGCTCTCTGGGCAGCCTGGGCCAGGCTCTCCCCACCCCCAGGCTCAAACCTTTCTCCCTCTCTCCACTCTCAGTCTCCCTCTTGGAGCCCAAACCATCCCCCCTTGTGCTGTCCCAGCAGGATCCCTGCTCTAGAGTCTGTCCCCAGCTTCCTGATTGTCCTCCTGAAGCACTGCAAGGCCACCAGCAGCTCTCCCTGCAGCCTTCTCCTCTGCAGGCTGCCCGAGGCCAACTCTCCCAGCCTGGCTCCCAGCAGAGGGCTTCCAGCCCTGCCAGCACTGCTGTGCCCTCCCCTGGCCCTGCTCCACCGGCTCCCTGCCTGTGCTGAGGACCCCAGAGCTGCCCCAGCACTGCAGTTGGGTCTCAGAGGAGCATCCAGACCAAGACCAAGCTGCTCAAACTGAAAGCTTCAAAAGAGATCAGCCTTGCACTGACCCCCAAGGGCTTATCAGCATGAGACAGAACAAGAAGGCAGAGCTGGAAGCAGAGCCCCAGACTCCAGGGTTTGGGTCCAGAGCAAGGCTGTTGCTCACCCTGGGGGCACAGGGGGAGGAACCTATCTGCTACCTGTCCAAATCCAAGGGATGTGGCTGCAGGGTGAGGACAGAGACAAAGCACAGCAGGTGACACAGGGCCATGGGAAGGAGCTGAGGCACTGCAGGGCCATGGGGAAGGAGTCACAGAGCAGGTGAGGGAGAGGGCTGCTGCCAGGGGCTGTGCAGAAGACAGATCCTTGATCAAACAAGGCTGAACAATTTCCCTGGGACCTTTTGTCTTTGGATGCTGACAGCTGAGGGCTGCTGGCAGAGCTCTGGGTGTGAGCACAGAAGCAGCCTGGGCCCTGCTGTGTGCCTCTGTGTGCAGGAAGGGAAAGCAATATTGGGTTGAGGCCCCGTCCCTGGAGGTGTTTAAGACCAGGCTGGACGAGGCTCTGGCCAGCCTGATCTAGTGTGGGGTGTCCCTGCCCATGGCAGGGGGGTTGGAACTAGATGATCCTTGTGGTCCCTTCCAACCCTGACTGATTCTATGATTCTATGATTCTAATATCACCCAATTTCCCAGGAGAGCCTGCAGCTCCTCCAGGAGTGATCCATTCCCTTCTCCAGGCACACCAGCTCCTCCAGGAGAGCTCTGCTCTGCTCTTGGCAGGCACCTCAAAGCATCAGCAGCTGCTTTCAGAGAAGCCAGCTCTGTGCTGGAGCTGCTCAGGCAGTGCCTTCCATTGCACAGACCTGGAGCTGCTGGAGAGGCTCCAGAGGAGGCCACCAAGGTGACCAGAGCTGGAGAACCTCCCCTGGGGGGCCAGGCTGGGAGAGCTGGGGCTGTGCAGCCTGGAGAAGAGAAGGCTCCAGGGAGAGCTCAGAGCAGCCTTGCAGGACCTGAAGGGCTCCAGGAGAGCTGGGGAGGGACTCTGGACAAGGGCTGGGAGTGCCAGGCTGAGGGGCAATGGCTGTGAGCTGGGAGAGGGGAGCCTGAGACTGGAGAGGAGGAAGAACTCCTTGAGAGAGGCTGGGGAGAGCCTGGCACAGTTGATCTTTGATGTGCTTTAATAACCACAAGCCATGGGCAGGGACACAGCCTCTCTGGGCAGCCTGCTCCAGGCCTCCAGCACCCTCACAACAAACAACTTTCTCCTCCTGCTCAGGTGGCACCTCCTGGGTTCCAGTTTGTGCTGTCCCTGGGCACCACTGGGCAGAGCCTGGCTCCATCCTCCCAGCACTGCCCTGCACATCTTCATGAAGCTGAGGTCACCCCAGGCTCCCCTCCTCCACGGCAAAGAGCCCCAGCTCCCAGCTGGCTCTTGGTGCTCAGCCACTTCCCATCGTCTTGGAAAGGCCATGGGGGGCAGAGAGGTGCTGGGGGCTGGAGCAAAGGCAGTGTCCCTCTCATCTTCCAGCAGGGCCAGCAGGAGGGCCCAGGGAATGCCAGGCCAGGCAGCCAGGTGATGGAGCAGCTCCAGTGGGTGTCAGGACCATGCCCTGCAGCCTTCCTTCCCAGCCTCTACCCTGCTTCCCCAGGGAGTGCAGCAGGCAGGGAGCCATGGCACACCAAGGGTGGACTCTGTTCTCGCAGAGGCACCTGGCACCACCTCTGCTGGGGGCCTGCACTGAGGGAGCAAAGCCCTTCTGCAGCACCTGGGACTTCACCTCAGGAACACTGACTTCGTTCAGGCTCTGCTGAAGAGCAGCCAAACCCAGCTGGAAACTTCGTCCTGGTGCTTTAAGAACCACCTCCAGGAGGCAGAGCTCTGGGGCCAAGCTGGCTCCACTCCCCAGGCACCTGAGCCTCAAGCAACTCGAACATGGCCAAGCAGGAAGCCTTGAACCCAGCCCTCCAGAGAGCTGCCACACACCACCCTCACACGGCCACAGCTGGCACAGGAGCCTCCAGCTCTCTCTGCCACCCCTCCTGGGATTGCTGCTTCATCTGGGAAGCATCAAAGCATCCTGGAGGCCTTTGATGCCCTGCTCTGGGGTGCTCGTTTTCCTTTGGGCAGCATGACCAAGAGGCCACGTGGCTCACATGGAGCTCCCAGCTACCTGCTTACAAGTGACTCACTCAAGGAAGCAACCAAACCCCAACCAGACCAACACCTGAGCCCAGAGAAGCTGAAAAGCACCTGCAGAGGAAAGCCTGGGGGCTCCTCACCACTCCACATCATGGGTGCTCCAAACCACACCACTCCACCCCACTGGTGGCTCCAGACCACCCCACTCCACTGCTGCCTTTGCCAAGCTGGCAGAGAAGGACTTCAGACACACAAAGCCATCAGGTTTGCTCCACCACCTGATGGCTCCATCAGCTCAAGGAGTTGTGGCACAACAGGGAAGAGGCAGCAGGACAAAGCAAAGGAACCAGGGGATGCCAGGCTGGAAGGGACCCCCAGGGACCCTTCCTGGACACTAGCTAGGACATTTTGCCAGCAGGAGAGGTCAGGCACTGGGACGTGCTGCCCAGGCAGCCCCCAAGCCTGGCTGCGTTTCAAGGTGGTTTGGATGTGGTGCTTGGGGAGACGGTCTAGGGGTGAGCCTTGCAGAGGAGGGCTCTGGGTTGGACTTGGTGATCCTGATTCCAGCCTGAATGCTGATTCTGTGACCAGCTGGGGCAACCCCTGGAGGCTGCAGTGGCAGGGAAGTGGAGGCTGAGCGGAGGCTGAGCGGAGGCAGCGGCTGCGGGCTGGCCGCGGGGGCACGGCAGGAGCTGGGCAGGGGGCAGCAGCGAGGAGAGGACACCCAGGGCGAGCTGCCGGCTCCTGCAGGGCAGGGGGCAGCAGAGCAGCTGCTGGCTCTAACCTGAGAAGGCAAAGCCCAGAGGGCGGGCAGGGAGACTCACGTTGAGCTGCAGGTCGTCTGTCCACTGGCCGACGAGGCGGTAGCCCGGGCTGCTGGTGTTGGTGCTGTGGAACTGGAAGATGTCGTAGCGCCCCGGGGCGTCCCCGTTCCTGTTGAACATCACCGGGGTGCCAGCGCTGCCTGGGGGGAGCAAACCACACACACAAATCCAACCAGCCCAGGCTGCACGGCTCTGCCGCGGCAGGCGCGGCTGGGAGCTGCCCCCGCCCGGCAGAGATCCTCCCGGCCGCCCCAGGAGGATGCTGCAGGACGCAGCAGCAGCAGCAGCCCCTCTACTCTGCCCCCACTCGGAGTCCTGCGCCTGGTTCTGGCCCCCACAGCTCAAGAGAGACAGGGAAGTGCTGGAGGGAGTCCAGCAGAAGGCCACAAAGGTGCTGAGGCCTGGAGCAGCTCTCTTTATCACCTAGAAAGGTTGGGCCAGACGAGGCCCCTTCCAGCTCCACGACTCTGTGATCCTCCTCACACCTTCTTCCAGACACCAATTACCACCTCCCAGAGCCCCTGACTAAAAATAAAGCCAGGCTCTGCCAGCTTGCCTCACGGCAGCCCTGTGCAACGCGAGGCACACCAGCAGGCTCTTCCCCCGGCCCCCAGCCTCCTGCCCACCTCCCTTTCCTCAGGGAGCTCTTTAGGGAGCAGCACTCCTCTGCATGGAGCCCAGAGAGGATCTGTTGGGTTTTTCTCCCCCTGCCCAGAGAATGTTCCATCTGCTCTGGAGAGATCCTGCTGGCAGAAGTCAGCCCAGGTCTAGCAGCCAGAAATAGCTTCCTCCTCCACAATATGTTCTTCTTCCCACCCTCAGCATGCCGCTGGGATGGGAAAGAACAGCCCAGGCTCCAGGAGCACTGTGCCTCGTCTCCTCCTTTATTTAGGCTCCAAGACATGGACACAGGCTGGGAAGTAGCTCAGCCAGCAACGGCTCAGCATCAGCATCCCGAGTGCTTTGCCACAGACTCAGAGGGGGGCAGGGGCTGGCAGGGACCTCTGGGGACCATCCAGTCCCACCCCCTGCCAAGGGAGGGTCACCTCATGAAGGTGACACAGGAACAGGTCCAGGTGCTCTTGGAACCTCTCCAGAACCTCTCTGGGCAGCCTGCTCCAGGGCTCCTTCACTCTTACACCACAGAAGCTCCTCCTCACGTTCAGAGGGAGCTGCTGCTGCCCCGGTGTGTGCCCCCTGCCCCTTGCCCTGCCCCTGGGCACCACTGCACAAAGCCTGCTCCCAGCAGCAAGGGCTGCTCCCATCTTCAGTCACCCCTAGAAGGTGATGAATGCTGGTGAGGAAATGCAGGGCGAGCAGCAAGGCCAAACCTGCCTCTGCGCCTGGTGCTGAGCCAAGCTGGCTGCAGCCTGGGGCTGATGGCACAGGAGATTCCAGACCCTCGGCCCAGCTCTGCCAGCAAGAGCTGCACTCCACTTACCGTGGCACTGGGATCACAGAGCTGTTTGGGTGGGAAAAACCCTCCTAAGGTCAAGTCCCACCATCCACCTCAGACCACCACAGCCACTGGGAGGTGTCCCAGCGCCGTGCCCACACCGCCCTTGCACAGCTCCAGGGCTGGGGACTGCCCTGGGGCCCTGCTCAGGCCCTTCCATGCCGGTGTGAACCCTTCCCTTAGCTGAGAGCTCAAAGCAGGGCTGCAGCACCTCGAGGCCCCCAGGTGCAGCCTTCAAGCATGACATTTACTTGCAGACACATTAAAGCAGGTTTCAGCAGGGCAGGGTAATACTGTGCCAAGGCTGAGGATGATGACAGCACTCCAGCATATCTATATTCAGAGCTTCCTCCTCCTGCCCTTTTCCCACCCCCTCCCTCCCTAAAGCAGTGCAAACCCTCTCCTCTTGCAGCACTGCACTTTAAGATGAGGCTTTCTCCACGCTTCCCATTCTTCACTCAGTCCCAGTGAGTGATAAGGAAGGGGAAAAAGCAGATGTGAAGGAGTGAATTAGCATAGGCTCTGCTCCAGCTCTGCTGAATTGTTCCCTGTCTATCCCCCAGTCCTCTGAGATCAGAGACAGCTTCAGTTCAAAGGCTGGAGCAGAAAATCTTCCACTGAAATCTCCCCTCCCTGGCTCCTCCTGAGCACCAGGCAGAGAGTTAATTATCACTGCAGACTGATGGAGCCAGGACACAGCCAGGGAGGGAGCACTCGGAGGGAGGGAGGGAGTGAGGAGCAGTGGCTGTGAGTCCTGGGCTCCCTGGGAAAGGCAGCCCCAGGGGGGATGGGATTGAGCTCCTGACACTCTTCAGAGGCTCAATCTCATTAGTCAGGCTGGGGCTTGCCACAGGTGGCAAAAGTAAAAGGACAATTCAAAGGGTAGGAGCTCAGGGAGGCTTCCAGAGCACTCCACAGAGGCTTGGGGACTCCCCAGGGGGGACAAAGCCTCAGCGTGGCCATGGAGAAGAGCCCAGGACTGCATGGCTGGAGGCAGGCTGAGGGTGGACATCCTCAACATGGCCATGGAGGCTCAAGGCCTCATCCAGCCTGGTCCTGAACACCTCCAGGCAGGGGGCAGCCACAGCCTCCCTGGGCAGCCTCTTCCAGAGTCCAGTAAAGGGTGTAGTAAAGCTTCAGAGAGTGCAGCAGGTTGGAAGGGAGCCTCCAAGGGCATCCTGTTCAATCCCCTGCAGGCAGCAGGGACAGCTCCAGCCAGAGCAGGCTGCCCAGGGACACAGCAAGTCTCTAGGGACAGGACCTCAACCACTCTCCTGGCCCAGCCCTGTAGCTGCCCTCAGGCTGCTTTTTGTGCCTTGCAACTCCCCAGGAAAGAGCCAGAGAGAAGCCTGAGCTGTGTGGGGAAGAAGAACCTCTGCTGAAGCTCAAAGCCCTGAGAATCTCAGGTCCTAAGTCAAGCTCAAGCGTCCCCCAGCCTGACTTGGCAGCTGGAGCAGTTGAACTCCTGGCTGAGGACCTGCTGGGGAGGTTCAAGCCTTTTGTAAGCTGGGTGTGGGCTCTCTGCTGCCTTTGTCTCCTTGGTACCATCTGGCTGCGAGGGCCCTGCCAGCCCTGTTGTGAAGTGCTGCAGCACTTTGGTCTCCACTGGCAGCTCAGGCTGCTTGGTGCTCTTCTGGAAGTCAGAGCAAGTAGAGGATGGGAACCTCAGAGATGGAAGAGGATCTGCAGAGCTGATCCTGCTTCTGGACTTCCTGATCTTCTAATTATTCCAAGAGGGGTTCTGTCCCTGGGGGCTTTTGGTAGCTCAGCATTTAGTTTCTTTCTATTAGTGATTTATTGATTGATTGATTTGCTCAGGCCCAGCAAGCACTTCAGAGACTCTCAGCCTCTGGGCTGCACCTTCTGGCTCATTCAGGGCCTGTGGCAGTGCAGCACATCTTCAGCTCCCAACATGTCATGGAAGCATGGGATGGCATGGAAGGTCTCAGCAGAGCAGCACTTCAGAGAGCTTCATCCTGCTCTGCTTGGGGATGTCCCTGTGCCCTCTTGCTCTGGTGATGGTAGCCCAGGAGACCAACTCCTACCTGGCTGCAACCTCCCTTCAGGTAGCTGTAGAGAGCAAGAAGGTCTTCCCTGAGCCTCCAACCGGCACCAGAACAAGAGGACACAGTCTCAAGCTGTGCCAGGGGAGGTTTAGGCTGGAGGTTAGGAAGAAGTTCTTCCCAGCAAGAGAGATTGGCCCTTGGGATGTGCTGCCCAGGGGTGGTGGAGTCACCATCACTGGGAGTGTTTAAGAGCAGCCTGGATGAGGCCCTTGGTGCCATGGTTTAGTTGATTAGATGGTGCTGGGTGAGAGGTTGGATTTGATGATCTCAAAGGTCTTTTCCAGCCTGGTTCATTCTATTCCATCCTGTTCCATCCTGTCCCATCCCTCTCCTGTCCCATCCCCCAGGCTGAACACCCCCAGCTCCCTCAGGCTCTCCTCACAGGGTTGCCCAGCCGTGCCCTGCAGACCCCTGCCCGGCCGTGCCCGGCAGCACCCCGGCCCGGCCGTGCCCCGCAGACCCCTGCCCGGCCGTGCCCCGCCCGGCCCCAGCTCACCGTTGAAGTTGACGCCGCGGATGTACTTGAGCAGCTTCTTGCCGCCGGCGTGCTCCATCTCGGGGCAGACCCCGGCGTAGTCGGCGCAGAGGTCTTTGTTCATGTGGTGCAGGGCGTGGGCCATGGCGTACACGGCGTCGATCACGAACTGCACCTTCCCCTCCTGCTCGTAGGGAGAGTCCTTCCCGATCCGCTCCTGCCCTGCAGGGGGACACAGAGCCCAGCCGGGGAGGGGCCGTGAGGAGCGGTGCGCTGCCCAGGGCCGACGGATCAGAGTCCTTAAGGCTGGAAGAGACCCCCCGAGAGCATCCAGCCCAGCCAGCAGCCCAACCCCAGCGTGGGCACCAAACCACGGCCTCAGCTGCCACGGCCACAGGGTCCTGGAACACCCCCAGGCATGGGGACTCCACCAGCTCCCCGGGCAGCCTCTGCCAGGCCCTGACCGCTCCTGCAGCACAGAAATTCTCCCTCCTCTCCACCCTGAGCCTCCCCTGGCACAGCTCCAGGCCATTTCCTCTGCCTTGGAGGTTCACAGAAACCTGCACTGGTTTGGGTTGGGAGGGACCTCAGAGCTCACCCAGCTCCAGCCCCTGCCACCGGCAGGGACACCTCCCACCAGCCCAGGCTGCTCAAGGCCTCATCCAGCCCGGTCCTGAACACCTCCAGAGAGGAGGCAGCCACAGCCTCCCGGGCAGCCTGTGCCAGAGTCTCCTCACCCTCACTGCAAAGAAATTCTTCACCTCCAACCTCAGTCTCCCCTTCTTGCTTTTATGGCTGCTTTGCTCAGACCCCACGTCAACCCTGCCTCCAGCTCCTGTGTCCTCCTTTGCTGGGGACACCAAACTGCTGGAGAGGAGGCAACAGAGATGCTCCAAGGGCTGGAGCAGCTCTGCTGGGAGCACAGGCTGAGGGAGCTGGGGCTGTGCAGCCTGCAGAGGAGAAGGCTCCAGGGGGACCTCAGAGCTGCCTGCCAGGACCTGAAGGGATCCTGCAGGAAGGCTGCAGAGAGACTTTTGCTGAGGAGGTCTGGAGACAGGCCAAGGGAGATGGTTTGGAGCTGAGGCAGAGCAGGGTCAGACTGGAGCTGAGGAAGATGTTCTGCAGTAGGAGGGAGGTGAGACTCTGGCCCAGGCTGCCCAGGGAGGCTGTGGCTGCCTCCTGCCTGGGGGCATCCAGGACCAGGCTGAATGAGGCTTTGTGCAACCAAAGCCAGTTGAGAGATGTCCCTGCCCGTGGCAGGGAGGTTGGAGGGGATGAGCTCTGAGCTCCCTTCCAAGCTGAGCCACTCTGAACAGGTCTCTGGGTGTCTCTGCAACCAGGCAGCAAACCAAGCAGCACTTCAGGAGCTTGAAGTAAGACAGAGCAGGCTGACAGCCACAGAGCTTTGATTCTCCCCCATGAAGCTGTCCACCAGCTCCTTGTTGTACCTTGCCTGAGTCACAGCAGCATGATTCAATCTGTCCAGCCGCAGAAGGTGTGATCCTGCTCCCCCCAGGCCTTCCTCCAAGGCAATTACTGCTTGTGAAGAGCTCTGAGCTGCAGCCACGGAAGCAGCAGCAGCACCACGACCGAGCTATTAGTTTTCCAGGGGTGGCAACAACACATCCCCCTGGCTGCACCTGCAGCAGCATGCAGCCTTCTAACCACACAGCAGCCCTGGAGCAGCCCTGGACACCTTCCTGCAGCACCTGCAGGTCTGGGTGCTGCCAGGAACAGCATGGAACCAGCCCCCAGAGACTTGCAAGGGGCTGGGGGTGACAGGCAGGGAGGGAATGGGTTTCAGCTGGGAGAGAGGAGATGGAGAGTGGAGATGAGGAAGAAATTCTGGAGAGTGAGGCTGGGAAGACTCTGGCACAGGCTGCCCAGGGAGGCTGTGGCTGCCTCCCCCTGGAGGTGCTCAGAGCCAGGCTGGATGAGGCCTTGAGCAGCCTGGGCTGGTGGGAGGGGTCCCTGCCCATGGCAGGGGGCTGGAGCTGGGTGAGCTTTGGGGTCCCTTCCAACCCAACCCTTTCTGTGAACCTGTGAAGTATTTTGGGGCCATTCACAGCAAAGACTTGGTTGGAGGATACCAGTGGGGAAAATCCATTTCATACCATCCTGGATGAGAGGTTTGAGTAGAACTAGGGATGGGAGGGCTGGAAGGAGCTGACCGACAGCAAAGAGGGAAGGAATAAGTCAGTGACTGTGAGAACAAATGATTTTAAGAGGCAAGACTCCACTTGCCTGTGGCTGCTCAGCTGACAGGTCTGTGCCTCTCTCCTGCACTAATGAGCAGCAGCTTTTCCAGGACAGAACCCCCCAGAGCCAGCTCCCTGCGTGGCAGGGCTGCACCATCCCCATGGAGCAGCTCAGCCCTCCTCCAGCATGACTGCCCCTGGGGCACAGCCTCCCTGCAGCTCTCTGTCTGCCTCGGTCTGCAGCCAGCCCCCAGGCACAGCTCTGCCACGGGCAGCTCAGGAGCTGGAGGCAGAGTCCCCTCTGACCATTCCCCTGCCCCTGAGGGGTGAGCTGGCAGAGCAGAACCCACCCAGCACACACAGCTCACCACCTCTGCATAGAGGCTCTGCAGGCACTGAGAACATTCAACAGGTCACAGAATCATGGAGTGGTTTGGGTTGGAGAAGGCCTCTGAGCTGCCCCAGTCCAACAGCAACCCAGCCCCACGTGGGCACCAAACCCTGGCCCCAGCTGCCGTGGCCACAGGGTTCTGCAGCACCTTCAGGCATGGGGACTCCACCAGCTCCCTGGGCAGCCTGTGCCAGTCCCTGACCACTCTGGCAGCACAGAAATTGTTCCTAGCCCTCCCCAGCACAATTCCAGGCTGTTTCTTCTCCTTCTGTCTCCTGATCCCACAGAACAGAGCCCAACCCCCACCTGGCTGCAGCCTCCTCTCAGGGAGCTGTGGAGAGCAATGAGGTCTCCCTCAGCTGCTCCTCCCCAGCCCTGTTCTCCAGACCCTTCCCCAGCTTCCTTGCCCTGCTGTGGAGCAGCAGTGAGGAGCAGCACAGCTCTACCCCCTCCTGTTTGAGCACTTAGCTCTGCTTTCCCTGCTTGTTTGGCCCTTTTTCCCCCACTCAGGGATCCTCAGCAGCCACCCAAGCCCATTATTCTCTTCAGCACGGAAGCTGCTGCCACCCCAGCCAGCTGCACACAGAGTGATTGCAGCAGAAGGCACTTCTGTGGCGTGGATTTCAAATGGAGCACCTTGAGATGTCACCAGGAGGAGGAAACACAAAGGCAATTTATTGACACCAGCTCTGTTTGCTTCCCAAAGATCTTTCTGAACCTGATGACAAATAATTGAGCCTCACTTCCTCCTAGAGTCTCAAGTGCTCCTCATCATCATTCCTCAGAGGTGGAGCAGCTTCAGGCACATCTCCACCAGAGAAAAACACAGCAACAAGGAGAGGAAAGGAAGCTCCAGAGCCAGAGACTGTGAGGGGATGGAGAGGAAGGAAGTTCCTCTGACAGGCAACAAGAGACAGGAGAACAGGAATCAGCCTCAGGCTGCACCAAGGGAGGAGCAGGTTGGACATGAGGAACAATTTCTCCCCAGAAGAGGCTTCTCAGGCCCTGGCCCAGGCTGCCCAGGGAGGTGCTGGAGTCTCCATCCCTGCAGGGGCTTCCGAGCTGTGTGGCTGTGGTGCTGAGGGCTGTGGCTGAGTGGCTAAGCAGCAGTGGTGGATTGGGAGCTCTGGGTGAGGGGCTGGACTGCATGGTCCCAGAGGTCTCTTCCAGCCTCACCAGCTCTAGGATCCTAAGCCCTTTGGTACAGTCTCCTCCACCCCTGGAGGAGGCCGAACCCGATGGGGCCCTAAGCAGCCACATCTGCACCGCCCTGAAACCCCCCAGGGATGGGGAGTCCCTGGGCAGCCCGGGCCAGGGCCTGAGAATCCTTCCAGCAGAGCAATTGCTCCTCAGCTCCTCTCTTGCTGCACTTGAGGCCATTTCCCCTTGTCCTGCCTCTGGTGACTGGGGAGCAGAGCCCAACACCCCTGGCTGCAGCCTCCTCCCAGGGAGCTGCAGAGAGCAAGGAGGTCTCCCTCAGCCTCCTCTGCTCCAGGCTGCACACCCCCAGCCGCCTCAGCTGCCCCTCCCCAGCCCTGCTCCCCAGACCCTTCCCCAGCTCTGCTGCCCTGCTCCAGCCTCTCAGCGTCCTTCTTGCAGCGAGGAGTCCAAGCCTGAGCCCAGCACTCAAGCTGTGTCCTCCCCAGTGCCCAGTCCAGGGGCACAACCCCTGCCCTGCCCTGCTGCCCACACCATAGCTGATCCAGCCCAGGCTGCTGGTGGCCTTCTTGCCCACCTGGCACCCCCTGGCTCATCTCCAGCTGCTGTCAAACACCACCCCCAGGTCCCTCTCTGCTGAGCAGCTCCCCAGCCACTCCTCCCCAACCCCCTGGTTCTGCTGGGGCTTGTTGTTACCAGAGACCAGAGGCCAGCACTTGGCCTTACTGAATCTCATGCCCTTGGTCTTGGCCCAGGGATCCAGCCTGGCCAGAGCCCTCTGCAGAGCCTCCAGCAGGGGAACACTGCTCCCAGCTTGGTGCCACCTGCTCCATCCCCGCCCAGGGCAGGCTGTCACCATTTCCACAGCCTCAGCAGGAAGCAGAGGAAAACAGAGCCAGAAATGAGGCCGAGGAGATGCTTTTAGAACTTCTCCTGGAGAGCTCTCAGCAATTTTTAGTCACATCCCAGCCTTTGGGGGAGATCCCAAGTGCCAGATTTAGCAGGCTATTCCCAGGGGGAACTGCACAGCACTCTACTCCCACCCAGCAACTGAAACCAGGAGCAGAAGACATCAAAGATGGGAGGCTCCCACCCAGTGCCTTTGATCAAAATCCCAGGCAGTGGTTCCACATCCCACTGCTGAACTGCTGCTGCTGTCAGCACCTCAGCAGAGAGGGAAGGAAAGAGCAAGGGTTGGCGAGAGCAAGGTGGATGCCAGCGGGAGGTGGTGGTGGCTCCAGTGCTGAGATCACAGCAGAGGTCTTCATAGAACCATGGGATGCTTAGGGCTGGAAGGGACCTCAGGGATCATCTGCTCCAACCTCCCTCCCATGGACCTCTCAGCCAGCCCAGGTTGCTCAAGGCCAGTTCTGGAGCCTCTGTGCCAGGAAGGATCTGCAAGGGCTGGAAGGTGTCCAGGGACGGGCCACGAGGAGGAGCAGAGGGCTGGAGCTGCTCTGCTGTGAGCACAGCCTGAGGGAGTTGGGGCTGTGCAGGCTGGAGAGGAGAAGGCTCCCAGGAGACCTCCTTGTGGCCTTCCAGGATCTGCAGGGGGCTCCAGAAAAGCTGGGGAGGGACTTCTGAGGGTGTTAGGGAGGGATAGGACTGGGGGGATGGAGCAGAACTAGAAGTGGGGAGATTCAGGTTGGATGTGAGGAAGAAGTTGTTGCCCATGAGGGTGGTGAGAGCCTGGCACAGGCTGCCCAGGGAGGTGCTGGAAGCCTCCTGCCTGGAGGTGTTTGCAGCCAGGCTGGATGTGGCTGTGAGCAACCTGCTGTGGTGTGAGGTGTCCCTGCCCATGGCAGGGGGTTGGAGCTGGCTGATCCTCGAGGTCCCTTCCAGCCCTGACAGCTCTGTGATGCCAGCAGAGCCCAGCACGGGGGACAGCAGAAGAGGGGACAGAAGGGAGGGGGCAGCGGGGGGGGGGGCGGGCAGCAGGGGGCGGCAGCAGGGGGCGGGCAGCAGGGGGGCGGGCAGCAGGGGGGTCGGCAGCAGGGGGGGCGGCAGCAGGGGGGGCGGGCAGCAGGGGGGGCGGGCAGCAGGGGGTCGGCAGCAGGGGGGGCGGCAGCAGGGGGCGGCAGCAGGGGGGGGCGGGCAGCAGCCTCACCCGTGCACTTGCGGTCGGTGTCCTCCTTCTTGGAGCCGCTGATGGTCAGCTTGCAGTTGAAGTTCTCCTCCCAGTACTCCGCAAACCAAACGTTCCTGCGGTTGTTCTCCAGCGTGCGGGAGGTGAAGTAGGTGTCAAAGCCTGCGGGGGCAGGGGAGGACGAGAGTCAAACCGTGGGAGGGCTTGGGAGGGTCCTCCGGAGATCAGCCACTCCCAGCCAGCCGCCGGAGCAGGAGTGCCCAGGGCAGGGCACGCAGCAACACAGCCGGGGGGGGCTGGAAGGCTCCACACCAGGAGCCTCCACACCCTCTCTGGGCAGCCTGCTCCAGGGCTCAGCACCCTCACAGCAAACAACTTTCTCCTCCTGCTCAGGTGGAACCTCCTAGGTTCCAGTCTGTGCCCCTTGCCTCTTGTGCTGTCCCTGGGCACCACTGAGCAGAGCCTGGCCCCAGCCTCTTTGCCCCCACAGCTCCTTCAGCTCTTGCTGAGCATTGCTCAGCTCTCCTCTGGGGCTGCTCCTCTGCAGGCTCTCAGCCCCAGGGCTCTCAGCCTTTGCTGCTCCCAGAGCTGCTCCAGGCCCCTCAGCATCCTTGCAGCCTGCCCTGGACTCTCCCCAGCAGTTTCTCCTCATGTTGAGGTGGAAGCTCCTGGGTTCCAGCTTGTGTTCATTGTTCCTTGTCCTGCCCCTAGGCTCCCCCAAACAGAGCCTGGCCCCTTCCTCCTGCCCCCCACCCCTCAGAGATTTCCTGATCAGATCCCTCTCAGTCTTCTCCTCTGCAGGCTCTCAGCCCCAGGCCTCTCAGCCTCTCTTCACAGCAGAGCTGTTCAGGTCCCTTCAGCACCCTCACAGCTCTGCACTGGACTCTCCCCAGCAGATCTCTGCCTCCCTGGAACTGGGCAGCCCAGAACCAATGCTGACAACTCTGCTGAGACCTCCTTCAACAGCCAGCCCATGCTCCCCTCTCTGTGCCCCCAGCAGGGCTGGGCAAGGGAAGCAGCCCTGAACCTTCCATCTAACCAGCTGCATCTTGCCAGCAAACTCTTGTGCCCCTAAGAGTGAGGGATGAAAGGCTGGGAAAGGTCTGTGAGGCAGAGGATTAACAGGGAGGAGTTCAAAGCGAGCCCCACAGCTTAGAGAGGAGCCAATCAGCAATCAAAATGAGTGACCTGATGTGAGGCTGAGCTCCAGAGGACTAATTGAGTAATTAACCTCCCCAGACCTGCAGAGGAGGGCAGAGCTCCCCAAAGGCAGCTCGAAGCACCAGGAGCTACCAGGCATTGGGAATGGACCTCCTGAAGTGGGTGAGGAGAGCCCTGGGAGGGCTTCAGTTTCTTCCTCAAGCCACCAACAGCTTCTAGAGGCACAGAAGTGCCAAGGGGCAGGGCAGGGCTGGGCACCCCCTGAGTGCCAGAGGCTCTCCAGGAACCTCTCTGTGCTCCCAGAGGGAAGAAGGGAGAGAGGCTGATGGGCTGGGAGAGTTACTCCAGCAGCTGGGCTGGGAAGAAGAACAATGCCCTGGGAGAGAGACACAGAGACACAAACCAAGAGCCAAGCCAAGCCCTGAGGGCAAGGAGGGCACCACTGGCACCACTGGTGCTGGGGGCAGGCACTGGGCAAGGCCCAGCCTGGGCTCAGCACCAGAGGGGAACCAGGTCAGGAGCTGGGTTGAGGAGCACAGGGCTGGGGCTGGAAGGCAGAAGGGACAGAGTGCTGCTGGCACAGCAGCCAGGGAAGGAGAGGCTTGGCCCTGGGCATCCCTCAGCTGGCTCCTGAAGATCTATGGAATGGTTTGGGATGGAAGGGACCTTTGGGGGCCACCTGGTTTGAGCCCCAGATGCCTTTGTGGCAATTAAAAGAACATTCCCAAGGGGAGAGTGTGACAAAACTCTGCTGCACCCAGAGGGCTGAGGAGGGGAAGAGCTATGTGCCAAGGCACCTGACCTGTGGGGCTGCTGCTCCACAGCTTCCTGAGATAAAAATCAATAAAGCTCTGATCAAACTGTAATGGAATTGCTGCAGATCTGCTCCACAGCTTTGCAGATTTAATAACAACCAGCAACATCCTCATTGATTTATTTGGGTTGCTTTAATGTCCCCTCTGCATCCTCAGGAGGAAGCCAGGCCCCGGGGGAGGGGAGGACAGCTTCTGGTGACCAGGAGAGGCAGGGCAGAGGGGCAGAGGGGCAGAGGGAAGGCACAGCCCAGGGGTCCAGACATCCCTGACTGGGCTCTTGCCTTACTGGGCACCAACTTGATGTGCTGCAGAGCAGAGGATCCTAGAATGGGTTGGGAGGGACCTCAAAGCTCAGCCAGCTGCAGCCCCCTGCCAGGGGCAGGGACCCCTCCCAGCAGCACAGGCTGCTCAAGGCCTCATCCAGACTAGTCCTGAACACCTCCAGGCAGGAGGCAGCCACAGCCTCCCTGGGCAGCCTGTGCCAGAGTCTCCCCACCCTCACTGCCAAGAATCTCTTCCTCCTCTCCAGTCTCAGTCTCTCCTCTCCCAGCTCAAAGCCATTGTCCTCATCCTGTCCCTCCCAGCCCTTGTCCCAAGTCCCTCCCCAGCTCTCCTGGAGCCCTTCAGCTCCTGCAAAGGCTGCTCTGAGCTCTCCCTGGAGCCTTCTCCTCTGCAGGCTGAACAGCCCCAGCTCTCCCAGCCTGTTCCCCCAGTGAAGCCTCTGCAGCCTCTGCTCATCTCTGTGGCCTCCTCTGGAGCCTCTCCAGCAGCCCCAGGTCCTTCCTGGGCTGGGGGCCCCAGAGCTGGAGGCAGTGCTGTGGGTGGGGGGCAGAGCAGAGGGGCTGCAGGGACCACTGCTCCTCTCCCCAGCCAGCACGAGGCTGTCCTGCAGGCACAGGCTGTGCTCAGCGGCTCTGGGGCCAGGAGGACACCTCCAGTGTCTAATGTCAGAAGCTGTTTTTCCAGGGGGGATTATCATGATTGCCAACCCCCCAAAGCTGGGATCCTGGGCCCCCTGATAACCACAGGCTTGAGCCTGTGCTTAAGCTTAATCTGTTTGAACTGAAGGCACGAAGACAACTTAAGATGTTTGCTGCTAAAGAGAAGAGCTCTGGGTCAGGGCTCAGGGGAATCAGGTGACCCAAGCCCCGGAGCCAGGCCCCCAGAGGCAGGACGCCTCAGAGTGAGAGTCAGAAGAATCTCTGCCTGCCCTTGCAGGAGGCTCAGTGCCACCCTTGGGAGAGGCCTCAGGGACCTCCCAGCGCTCCCTGGCCACCAGGCTGCACAGAAGCAGCTTTGGCTTTGCAGCCAAACACCTCCAAGGGGCAGATTTTACACCCCCCCCCAAATGCCTCCAAGGGCGGGAGTTACCTGTGTGAGGGCTCCCAGAGGGCAACAGAGATCTGATGCAGTCCTTCCCCTGGCACACAGAGAGCTGATGCCACCAAGAGCTGCAGTGGTTCCCCACCCAGGATCTACCTGGGGGGAGGGGTTTTGCTTAGGAAGAGGGAGAGAAAGGAAAGGGAGAGACCCAAAGCCAAGCACTCAGAGGGACGGAGTGGGGGCTGGAGGAGCCCAGCAGCTTTGGTTGCTTCCCTGCTCCTCTCAGGGAGATGCCCCCAGCCCAAGCACTGCTTTGATCAGGTCAGGACTAATCAATTCATCAGGTGATTGCAATTAGAACTCACCAGGTGAGGCTCCAAGGCTAAGGATGCCTCTGCCATGGGCAGCTGCTCCAGAGGAGAAACCACACCAGGCAGGGTCACAGAGGAGACTTTCATCGGGGGAGGTGGCAGGCACAGGGATGGGGAACCGCTGGGGAGAGGCCAGGGGAGGCTGCAAGGATGCTGAGGGGCCTGGAGCAGCTCTGGGAGCAGCAAAGGCTGAGAGCCCTGGGGCTGAGAGCCTGCAGAAGAGCAGCCCCAGAGGGCAGCTGAGCAATGCTCAGCAAGAGCTGAAGGAGCTGTGGGGGGCAAGAGGCTGGGGCCAGGCTCTGCTCAGTGGTGCCCAGGGACAGCACAAGGGGCATGAACTGGAACCCAGGAGGTTCCACCTGAGCAGGAGGAGAAAGTTGTTTGCTGTGAGGGTGCTGAGCCCTGGAGCAGGCTGCCCAGAGAGGTTGTGGAGTCTCCTGGTGTGGAGAGCTTCCAACCCCCCTGGTCCTTGTGCTGCTGGGCAAGCTGCTGTGGGAGCCCTGCTGGAGCAGGGGCTTGGGCTGGGGAGCTCCAGAGCTCCCTTTAGACCTAACCTGCTCTGGGAGCCCCTGCACTGGACTGGGTGATCCCCAGAGACCCCCTCCAGCCCCCACCCTGCTGTGAAAGAGGCTGCAGGTGAGAATGAAGCAGAGGCCAGAGAGGTCCCCCAGGAGAGAGCTTTTCCTGCTCAAAGCAGAGGCTCCAGCCCTGACCAGCAGCAGCTCAGCAGCAGCTCAGGCAGGTGTGAGTGGGGAGCTGTGGGCAGGTGGCTCCTGCAGGGGCACAGTGGGGACGTGCTGCTGGCAGCAGCACAGCAGCCGATGCTCAGGGAGACAGAGATGAGGAGAGACTTGGTGTCACTTCTTGTTTCCCAGCCCCCTGGCACAGGCTGAGCAGCAGCTCCTGCCTGTGTCAGCAGCACCTCCAGGGCTCTGGGGTGACTCAGGAAGGCAAAGGATTAAGCCTCACTAGAGACAGGAACCCGGCGCCCTGCTGCCTTTCTCCCGAGCCGGCAGTGCTCTCCCGCCCAGCCCACCTGCCCTGGGCTGGCACAATGCACCGCCATGCGGGCACCCGGAGCACCCTGGCGTGGCTTGGAAGAGGCCTCTGGGGTCACCCACTGCAACACCCACCCACCCCCTCCATGGCCACCAGACCCTGGCCCCAGCTGCCATGGCCACAGGACCCTTGCACCCCTCCAGGCATGGGGACTCCACCAGCGCCCTGGGCAGCGTCTGCCGGTCCCTGAGCACTCCTGCAGCACAGAAATTGTTCCTCCTCTCCAACCTCAGCCTGCCCTGCTGCCACTTCAGGCCTCTTGATGGACTCTTGCTGACCTCAGAAGCCTTTTCCAACCAAACCCATTCTGTGATTCCCTCATTTGTTCCTTGGGAGGAGAGACCAAACCCCACCTGGCCCCAGGCTCCCCTCAGAGAGCTGCAGAGGGCAAGGAGGTCTCCCCTCAGCCTCCTTCCCCCCACACTCCCCCCATGCTCCTGCAGGGACGTCGGTTGCTGCCTGCACCCGGGGCTGCTCTGCTTGCATCTCACTCTCTCCAAAGCCCCAAACTTGCTCTTTTTTTGTTCATTTTTGCTGTGCTTGCAGGATTCTGAGGTCCTCTCTCTCTCTTCCCTGGCTTGCTAATCAAGAACAAATAAGTCACAGAGGATTTCAGAGGCTGGTTTGAAGGAGCCTGGAGAGAGGCTCAGTGGAAGCTGCAGTTGTTGTAGCTCCCTTTTTGGATGCAGACAAGTAAGCCCTGCAGCAGGGGCTGCTGAGAGAGGCCTTGCTGGCTTCCCTCCCCCCGTGGCTCAGCCACAGTGAATTTGTACTCTGCTGCACTGCCCTCCCCCCACCTTCAAGCCTGAGGCTTCCCAAGTGGGAAGGGAGGTAGCTGTGCACCTTGGGCCCCTGACCCTCACCCACAGCCCTCACTCCGAGCTCTTCCTGGAGCCCAAACTCATCACAAGCACAAAGAATCCTCAGGAGAGACCTTCAGTCCTGCTCAGACAAGGGGCAGAGCACCACAGAAGTGCTTCAGCTGGAGAAGGCCTCTGAGCTCCCCCAGTCCAGCACCAACCCAGCCCCCCATGGCCACCAAACCCTGGCCCCAGAGCCATGGCCACAGCTTGCTGCAGCACCTCCAGGCACGGGGACTCCACCTGCCCCGGGCAGCCTCTGCCAGTCCCTGACCATTCCTGCAGCACAGAAATTGTTCCTCCTCTCCAACCTGAGCCTCCCCTGGCACAGTTTCAGCCTTCTCCTCTCCTTCCATCACCTGAGACTGGGGAGCAGAGCCCAACCCCCAGCTCCCTGCAGCCTCCTCCCAGGGAGCTGCAGAGAGCAAGGAGGTCTCCCTCAGCCTCCTCTGCTCCAGGCTGCACACCCCCAGCTGCCTCAGCTGCCCCTCCCCAGCCCTGCTCCCCAGACCCTTCCCCAGCTCTGTTGCCCTCCTCTGGCCCTGCTCCCTCCCCTCAATGTCCCTCTGGGAGTGAGGGCAAATGCTCTGATGCTTCAGGTGCACTCTGGGAACACCTCACCACCCTCCTCCCCGGGCTGTCTCCTCCTGCTCCTCTCTTCCAGCACTGAAACACTCTCAGCTCAGCCCTGCAGCATCCTCTCAGCTCCCTGCAGCAGCTGGGCTGAGGAGGCAAAGCCCCCATGGGAGCTGTGGGGTTGGTGCCAGCACTGCTCTGAGGGAGGGGGAGAAGCTGAGAGCCTCTCTCCCTGCCCTCTGATGCTCTGCCCAAGCAGAATTCCAAGCTCCACCTTCACACTTCCCACAGTTCTCCATGACCCAAGCTCAGGGCAGAGCTCCTGCCAAGGCCTGGGCTGCACGAGGCCTCTGCCTCACTCTTGCTGCTGGAGAGCCTCTGGCGCTCAGGGGGTGCCCAGCCCTGCCCCTTGGCACTTCCATGCCCCGAGAAGCTGTTGGTGGCTTCAGGAAGACACTGACCCTCCCAGGGCTCCCCTCACCCACTTCGGGAGAGCCTCTGGCACTCAGCTGGTGCCCAGCCCAGTGGCCTCCAGGAAGGACAGACAGACTGATCCTGCAGCCTCGCAGCAAGCCATGAAGGGAACCAGGTGAGACAGGTGGGGGCAGGAGCATGACAGGAAAGCTCGGGGGGGGATTGGGAAGCAGGAGTCAGTTCCAGCAGGGATGGTCCTTGCTGCTTGCCCATTGTCTGCTCCCTCCTGATGGGTGTCCCCTCTGGCTTTGGGCCTCCAGGGGCTCTGCTTCAGCCAGGCTGCAGAGATCTCCTGCTCTCAGCAGCCCGGGATGAACCACAGCCCTCCAGCCAGAGCTTTCCACCTCACTCACTGTCTCAGCAGCACAGGCTCACGCCACAGGCCATGGAGAGAGACAGCCTGAGAGGGAGAGAGCTCTGTGAGGGCAGAGCAGAGGGGAGGAGAGTGCTGGCCACACTCTTACTCATGCACCCCAGGGGCCCCTTGGCCTTCTTGGCCCCAGGGGCACATTGCTGTGCCAAGGATGACTTCCAAGGTCCTTCTCCACAGAGCTGCTCTCCAGCAGGTGACCCCAGACCTGTGCTGCTGCAGGGATTTGCTCCTCCCCAGGTGCAGGACTCTACCCTTACCCTTCCTGAAGCTCAGGGAGCTCCCCTGCATGCTGGGCAACATTCAGCTGTGTCTCTCCCATGGAAGAAAACCAACTCTGAGCTGCTCTGCTGTGCCAGAGGGGGATGTGAAGGGAGGCTCCCGGAGAGCCCCTCCATGCTGGGGCAGCACTGCCCTCGGCTCTTGCTCTCCTCCCCAGCCCTGCATTAGTTTATCTCCTGGTTTAATGCTGCCCAAAGACCAAAACACAGCACAGAAGCAAACCAGCCCTGCTCAGAAGGAAAAGCAAAGCCTCAAAGCCAGGAGTCACCTTCTCCTTGGAAGCCAGAGCACTGCAAGCCTCAGGGACGCTGCTGCTTTGCAGCTCTTGCAACGCTGCTGCTCTGCTAAAGAGCTGAGCCCCTCCTGCTGCTGGTCCTGAGCCCCTCCTGCTGCTGGTCCTGAGCCCCTCCTGCTGCTGGTCCTGAGCCCCTCCTGCTGCTGGTCCTGAGCCCCTCCTGCTGCTGGTCCTGAGCCCCTCCTGCTGCTGGTCCTGAGCCAGCCCTCAACCATGGGGCTCCAGCAGGCTGCAAGCCCCAGGCACCCCCACAGCTCCTGCAATGGAACCACTCAGCTTCAAGAGGAGCAGAGAATCATGCAATGGTTTGGGCTGGAAGAGACCTTCAAGCTCACCCAGTCCAACATCAGTCCAGCCCCACCATAGCCACCAAGCCCTGGGGCCCACCAAGCCACCACAGGGGCCTGGAGCACCCCCAGGCATGGGGACTCCCCCAGCTCCCTGGGCAGCCTCTGCCAGTCCCTGGCCACTCCTGCAGCACATAAATCGTTCTTCCTCTCCAACCTAAGCCTCCCCTGGCACAATTTCAGCCATTTCCTCTCCCTCTACCACCTGAGACCAGGAGGGGAGACCAAGCCCCACCTGACTGCAGCCTCCTTGCAGGGAGCTGTAAGCCAGATGCAGCAGGATGACCAGCAGCAGGCTGAGGAAGGTTCTCTTTGTCCTCTACTCTGCCCCAGTCAGGACACATCTGGAACAGTGTGTCCAGCTCTGGGCTTCCCATTTCAGGAGAGACTGAAGAGAGTCCAGGGCAGGCTGGGAAGCTGCTGAGGGGCCTGGAGCAGCTCCAGGAGCAGCAAAGGCTGAGAGCCCTGGGGCTGAGAGCCTGGAGCAGAGCAGCCCCAGAGGGCAGCTGAGCAATGCTCAGCAAGAGCTGAAGGAGCTGTGGGGGGCAAGAGGCTGGGGCCAGGCTCTGCTCAGCACAAGGGGCAAGGGGCACAAACTGAAGAGGAGGAGAAGCTCCTTGGGTGTGAGGCTGCGTCACATGCCTGGGGTGAGGGCAGGGGAGCTGCAGTGCCCTCTGCTCCCAGGGATCGTCATCAGGAGTCTTTCCCTGACACTACTGAACACAGATAGAAGGTTTAAAAGGCTGCCCTAGAGGAGTGGAATCAGAGCAACCCTCTGGGTCGGGAGGGAGGGCTCTCACCAGGTCCACTGAGCATGCAGCTGGTGCTTAGCTGCAGCCTTGCCCCACACCCCCAGTGCCTGCACGGAGAGGAGCTGCCAGGCTGGGCTGCTGCTCAGGCCATGGTCCTCCAGGGCTAATTGAGTTGCATTCTGCTAATTGAGTTTGTTCCCCTTGATTTATAGAGGAAATCAAGGCCCCTTGCTCGGTGGAGCTGATGTCATCATCAAAAGCAAGGCATTAGGAGATGTTGGGAGGCAGGAGGCTGCTTGCTGGATGATGAAAGGAGGATGTTCAAATGCCTGCTCCCTGCTCCCTTGGATCCATGGCCAAATGCAATTACCACAATCACAGGGAGAGAAGAGAAGCAAAACAACCCACAGCAGGCTCAGTGCAGGGCAGGCAGGCAATCCATATGGCTAACAGCCTCGCCCAGCACGGAAGTGCTCCTTCCTGAGGAGTGCCTACTCCTGGCAGGCACAGGCTGCACTGCATGGAGCTCTGGGGGAGGAAAGGGAACCAGAACTGGGCTGCAAAGGGAAACGCTGGGATCTGGAAACTCCTGGAAGTCAGAGGTCTCACTGCATGGAGCTCTGGGAGGAAAGGGAACCAGAACTGGTCAGGAAGGGGAAATGTTGGGGTCTGGAAAACTGCTCTAGGAGACGAGCTGTGTGCTCTTCCCCATGCCTTTCCCCCTGCTCCTAAGAGGCCTGAGCAGATGGAAGGTGCAGATGGCACTTAGGGATGGATGCACAGGACTGGAGAAGGTAAGAACCAGCCTGAACCTCCCAGAGCAGTCACAGAGGGGCCAGGAAGCATTTGCTCCCGACAGCTCCACTGCTACCCTGGGCTGCTGTGCTCTGCCTCTCCTTTCACACCCAGGACAAAGCCTGCTGCTGCCTGAGTGGATTCCCCTTTCTGGGAGGTACAACACAACCCAGGGACATCTGGATAGGAATTCCCAGGATAGGATATTCCCAGGACAGGAATCTGCTGCCTGGCAGCTGCTCCTGAAGAAGGAACACAAGGATAAGTCCAGGCCAAATGTGACTCCAGCATCACAGAGAAGTCAGGATGCAGCCTCCTGGGCTCCAAACCAGAGGATGGGAGAGGAAATGGCACTTGGGGCCGTGGTTTGGTGGCCACGGGGGGGTTGGGTTGATGTTGAGCTGGAGGATCTGAGAGGCCTGTTCCAACCCAACCCATTCCATGATTCTGTAACTCCATGGCTGCAAGTGTGGAATGGAATGGAATGGAATGGAATGGAATGGAATGGAATGGAATGGAATGGAATGGAATGGAATGGAATGGAATGGAATGGAATGGAATGGAATGGAATGGAAAAGACCTTTGAGATCACTAAGTCCAACCTCTCCCCCAGCACCATCTAATCAACTAAAACATGGCACCAAGTGCCTCCTCCAGGCACCTCCAGGGATGGTGACTCCACCACCTCCCTGGGCACATCCCAAGGGCCAATCTCTCTTGCTGGGAAGAACTTCTTCCTAACATCCAGCCTCAAAATGCAGCCAGCCAACTTCTAGCCCTCAGTCTGCTAAAGTCACTGAGCTGGAAGATATCTGTGGGCTCACTGGAGGCATTGCTGAGCTCCCCAGCTGCAAAGGACAGAGACTTGCTGGAGAGAGGGCAGAAAAGGGCTGCAAAGAGGCTGAGGGGCCTGGAGCAGCTCTGTGAGGAGCAGAGGCTGAGAGCCCTGGGGCTGAGAGCCTGCAGAAGAGCAGCCCCAGAGGGCAGCTGAGCAATGCTCAGCAAGAGCTGAAGGAGCTGTGGGGGGCAAGAGGCTGGGGCCAGGCTCTGCTCAGTGGTGCCCAGGGACAGCACAAGGGGCAAAGGGCACAGACTGGCACCCAGGAGGTTCCACCTGAGCAGGAGGAGAAAGTTGTTTGTTGTGAGGGTGCTGGAGGCCTGGAGCAGGCTGCCCAGAGAGGTTGTGGAGTCTGCTGGTGTGGAGAGCTTCCAACCCCCCTGGTCCTTGTGCTGCTGGGCAAGCTGCTGTGGGAGCCCTGCTGGCAGGGCTTGGGCTGGGGTTGCTCCAGAGCTGCCTTCCATCCTCACCACTCTGCTCCGTGTGAGACATCTTTGCAGTCAAGACATCGATCCCTGCAGCTGGCATTTATCTGACTGCCTACACCTGGACCCTCCCCCCTTGGTTACCATCACTTCTGGAGTCCCAGAGCACAGCTCCTGCTTCCCTCCCTGCCCCTGGAAGTGCAATGGAGAAGGAAAACATTTGGAGATCAAGTTGGGAAGTTGCTGCTGCTGAGTGCTTTTAGCAGCTGTTTTGTTTCCGTGTCAGAAGCCCTCAGGGATGAATAGAGTGTGAAAAGACTGCAAAACCCTCCTGCTTGGCAGGGAGAGAGAAAGCTTCATTGTCTATCAACTTTACCTATTTATGGGGAAATAAGACAGGAAAATGCCTCCAGGGCTTAAAAAAAAGCCTAAAAGGGATGAAGCATATCAGGACCTGAGGAGAATGAGAGATGAGAGCAGAGAGCCACGGGCGGGGCAAACGTTTGCTTTGCAGGGGAGTGAGCACACCACAAACACAGCATGGGTTGGGATGGAGGGACCCCAAAGCTCAGCCAGCTGCAGCCCCCTGCCATGGGCAGGGACCCCTCCCACCAGCACAGGCTGCTCAAGGCCTCATCCAGCCTGGTCCTGAACACCTCCAGGCAGGAGGCAGCCATAGCCTCCCTGGGCAGCCTGTGCCAGGCTCTCCCCAGCCTCAAAGCCAAGGAGTTCTTCCTCCTCTCCAGTCTCAGTCTCCCCTCTCCCAGCTCAAAGCCATTGTCCTCATCCTGTCCCTCCCAGCCCTTGTCCACAGTCCCTCCCCAGCTCTCCTGCAGCCCTTCAGCTCCTGGCAGGCAGCTCTGAGCTCTCCCTGGAGCCTTCTCCTCTGCAGGCTGCACAGCCCCAGCTCCCTCAGCCTGTTCCCCCAGCAGAGCTGCTCCTGCCCTTGGAGCATCTTTGTGGCCTCCTCTGGCCTCTCTCCAGCAGCTCTGTGTCCTGCTCCTGCTGGGGACAGCACAACTGGAGGCAGGGTTGGAGGGGAGGTCTCAGCAGAGCCCAGGGGCAGGATCCCCTCTGCTGCCCTCTGCCCACCCTGCCCTGGCTGCAGCCCAGCACCCAGCTGCCTGAGGGCTGCAGGAGGCACTGCTGGCTCCTGGGGAGCTGCTCAGCACCCAGCACCCCCAAGGCTCTTTCTTCTCCAGGGCTGCTGTCAGCCCAGCCTGCGCCCAGCCTGGCCCTGTGCCTGGGCTGAGCCTCTCTGGTGAGCAGCACACGGGGCTGGATCTGCAGGAGATAAGAAGTGAAGCCGGGAGCTGAACTGGAAATTGCTGGTCTCAGAACGAATCTGTGCTCCTGCAGGAGCAAACTCTCCTGCTGCTGCAGAGCTGATGCCTCAGTTGCAGATTATTTGCTCTCCCGGTGTCCACAGATGATGTGTTCAGATGTTTTTCATTCAGTCTCCATTAAGTGCTGAAAGCTCTGTCACGTCCCCACAGCCTCCATGCCAGCTCGGGGATCCTGCCTCTGACAAACGACTCCTCAGCTGGGGGGACGTGGAGCTGCCAGGTGAGCAGCACAGGCACTGAGCACCTCCGGGGGATGAGTTTGTCCTCAGTGGACTGGAGCCCAAGGAGGGCAGACTGGGACTGGAGAGGAGGAGGAAGTTCTTGGCAGTGAGGGAGGTGAGACTCTGGCACAGGCTGCCCAGGGGGCTGTGGCTGCCTCCTGCCTGGGGGTGCTCAAGGCCAGGCTGGATGAGGCCCTGAGCAGCTGAGTCCAGCTGAGAGGTGTCCCTGGGCATGGCAGGAGGTTGGAGGAGAGGAGCTCTGAGCTCCCTTCCAAGCTGAGGCACTCTGTGACTCCCTCATGTGTGAGGAGCTCAGGTCCCAGGCATGGAGCTCAGCAGCTTGTGCCCCCCATCCCGTGCTGGGGCACAGCCCAGGGGCTCAGGGCTCTGCTGAACACTCTTTGCCAATACCTCAGCTCCTTGGAAGTTCCTCTTCCACATCAGTTGCTTTGCTGGAAGCATTTCCCCCTCAACATCCTTCAACTGGGGGGGCTGCAGAAGAGCAGCCCCAGAGGGCAGCTGAGCAATGCTCAGCAAGAGCTAAAGGAGCTGTGGGGGGCAAGAGGCTGGGGCCAGGCTCTGCTCAGTGGTGCCCAGGGACAGCACAAGGGGCAAGGGGCACAGACCGGCACCCAGGAGGTGAAACTTGTTTGCTGTGAGGGTGCTGGAGGCCTGGAGCAGGTCTTTCAGGTCCCTTCCAACCCAACCCCTTCCACGAACCTCTGATGCCCTTTGTGCCCCCCATGGCTGCACACATCCACCCCAGGACACAGCCAAGACGCTCTGCTGGGCGCCAGCTCTGCACCAGCAGCACTTCAGCAGCCAGGGAGGCTGAGGCAGAGGAAGCCTTACCCTCTATGGTGGCTCTCTTGGGCAGGATGGTGATGGCTCCTTCCGCCACATCCTCCTGCTGCAGCAGAGGGCTCACCTTGGAGCCCCACGTGTCTGAGCCCACCCAGAGGAAGTGGCCAACTTGGTCTGCTCTCTTGGCAGCTGCCAGGATCTGCCTGTGGAGGAAGCACAGAGGCAATCTTAAAGGCTGGAAGGGACCTCCAGAGATCACTGAGTCCAACCCCCGTGCCAAAATCCAGCTACAAATTGGCTTCCTCTCAGCACAGAAACTGCTGGGGGAAAGGTGGTGCAGGAAGAGCAGAAGCAGCAGAGCCCCGCCAGCCCCAGAGCCCCGCCAGCCCCCGGAGCCCCGCCAGCGCCCCGCCAGCCCCCAGAGCCCCGCCAGCCCCCCGGAGCCCCGCCAGCCCCCCCCAGAGCCCCGCCAGCCCCAGAGCCCCGCCAGCGCCCCCCAGCCAGCCCCCAGAGCCCCGCCAGCCCCCGAGCCCCGCCAGCCCCCCAGCCCCAGAGCCCCGCCAGCGCCCCGCCAGCCCCCCCGAGTCCCGCCAGCGCCCCGCCAGCCCCCGAGCCCCGCCAGCCCCAGAGCCCCGCCAGCCCCCAGAGCCCCGCCAGCGCCCCGCCAGCCCCCCGAGTCCCGCCAGCCCCCCGAGTCCCGCCAGCCCCCCCCGAGTCCCGCCAGCCCCAGAGCCCCGCCAGCCCCCAGAGCCCCGCCAGCGCCCCGCCAGCGCCCCGCCAGCCCCCTGAGTCCAGCCAGCGCCCCGCCAGCCCCCGAGTCCCGCCAGCCCCCGAGTCCCGCCAGCCCCCAGAGCCCCGCCAGCGCCCCGCCAGCGCCCCGCCAGCCCCCGGAGCCCCGCCAGCCCCCTGAGTCCAGCCAGCGCCCCGCCAGCCCCCGAGTCCAGCCAGCCCCCGAGTCCAGCCAGCGCCCCGCCAGCCCCAGAGCCCCGCCAGCGCCCCGCCAGCCCCCCGAGTCCAGCCAGCGCCCCGCCAGCCCCCGAGTCCAGCCAGCGCCCCGCCAGCCCCCGGGCCCAGCCAGCGCCCCGCCAGCCCCAGAGCCCTGCCAGCCCCCGGAGCCCCGCCAGCCCCCGAGTCCAGCCAGCCCCCGCCAGCCCCCGGGGCCCCGCCAGCGCCCCGCCAGCCCCCGGGGCCCCGCCGGCACCCCGAGCCCCTCCATACACCAGTCCCTGACCACTCCTGCAGCACAGAAACCTTTTCTCCTCTCCAATCTAAACCTCCCCTGGTGCAACTTGGGGCCATTTCCTCTCCTTCCATCACCTGACACTGGGGAGAAGATATCACCCCCCCCCGGCTCCTGGCTGCCACCTCCTCTCAAGGGAGCTGTGGAGAGCAATGAGGTCTCCCCCAGCCTCCTCTTCCAGAGCTCCCTGAGCTCCACACCTGCACACCACTCTTCCCCACAGACACTTCCACCTCACTGCCCATCCCTTGCTTGCTCTCTCTTTCCTGCACACCCACCCAGCACGAGTCAGCTCCTCCCTGGGGGTGTGCAGGGCCAGGCTGGATGAGGCCTTGAGCAGCCTGGGGCTGGTGGGAGGTGTCCCTGCCCAGGGCAGGGGCTTGGCGCTGGATGAGCTTCGAGGTCCCTTCCAACCCAAGCCACACTGTGACTCCCTGCCCCCATCAGCCCCCTGGTGCTGCTTACTTGATGTCCTCATCGTTGGCGAAGATGACAACAGCCCTGGCGTTGGGGGTCTCCAGCAGCTGCCTGATGATCCTGTCAAAGTCAATGCTCTTGTCCTTGCGGTCCTGGGGGATCTTCAGGGACTGGGCAATGCACAGCCCACCTGGGGGGGAGAGGGGAGGAGGGGGAGAAGACAAGCACCTGGTCAGAGGAAAGCAGCCGCGGCTGGGGGCCGCCTGGCAGCTCGCAGAGCATTTAGTCTTCGTGGGAAGCCTCCTGAGAGCTTCCTGCAGCTGTGGGGTTGCCCTCCCCGTGGCACAGAGAGCCCGAGGGGGGCAGGGGCAGGGCTTAAGGAGATGGGCAAAAAACAGCAGAGAGCAGCAGAAATCCACAAATCATGCCCCCCACCAAACCATGCCCCCAAACCTACCCCCCAACCACCAAACCATGCCCCCAAACCATGCCCCCAACCACCAAACCATGCCCCAAAACCCACTCTGTCCCCCCAAAGACCACCAAGCTGTGTCCCCAAGCCACCAGCCCATGCCCCCCAAACCATCAACCCTGGCCCCAAACCCACCACCCCATGCCCCAGCAGGGGACAGCCTTACAGCCCTGCCCCTAGCTGCCTTCCCCTGGGCTGCTGCCAGCCCCAGCTGTGCCCCGGGAAGGCCAAAGCTGAGGGGAGCTGCCCGGTGCCAGCTCCAGCAGCCAGGCACGGAAGTGCTGGGGGCAGGGGAGGGAGCCCCCAGCTCTGCTCCTCAGGGGCTGGGGCTGTATCTAGCCATCAAAGTGTGGCTGCAGTCTCCATGGCTACCCCCTGGTTATCTGCTCCTTTGATTCCTCTACAACACTGAGAACATTACTCTGCTTGCCTGCAATCCTCCAGGAGCTGTTTTGTGCCTTATCACCACTTAATTGGATTATCAGGTAGCAAAAGAGACGATTTAACACTTTTTCCCGGTGGTGGTGGTGTTCCTCCTTTCAGATGCTTTATCTGCAGAGCAGCGCTTCCAGCAGCAGCCCCCAAGCCTCCCCTGCTGAAAGCTCTGCTGCTCCTTGAGAGCCACTCCCAATTAGTTGTGATTAATTGGTCCCTTTTACAACCTGCAGCTGCCCAAAGCTGCCTCCGGGACGCTGAGTTAGGGTGCTGGGAACTCCACGCACGGCCAGGGGGGCTCCCAGGGCCCCCTCCTTGGGAGAGAGCAGCTGAGGGCTTTCAAAGGCTCCTGGCAGGGCAACGACCGAGTCTGACCCTTGGGCTTGGACCAAAGCTGAGCCTGCAGCCACTCTGACCCTCCCCTTCTCCTTGCTCTGTCTGGGCTCTCCTCCCATCCTCTGCCTGATGCCAGCCCTGAGGCCCTACTGCAGGGAAGCAGCCCGTGGAAGCAGCCCTGGCACGGCTCGGCTTGCCCTGGCACGGCTCGGCTTGCCCTGGCACGGCTCGGCTTGGCTCAGCTCCTCCTGCTCTGACAGGGATCTGAAAGCCTTCCTGCTGCCCAGCAGCAGCCCAGGATTGTGTCCTGCTGGGAGCCAGGGCAGGGCTGGGGCTGCTCAGGGACTGCCCAGCTCAGGCTCTGCCCAGGGAGCTCCTTGCTGAAGCTCAGGGCAGCTTGGCACAGCCAGGGGCTGCTCCTAGCAGGGACAAGCTCAGGGCAGAGCTCCTGCCAAGGCCTGGGCTGCACAAAGCCTCTGCCTCACTCTTGCTGCTGCCCACACCAAGGGCACTGCCACAGCCTGTGCCACCCCTTGGGGGGCAGGCAGGCAGAGGTGGCAGCTGTGGGGAGCAGCAGCCAGGACAGGGGAGCCTCAAGTGCCCCCCAAGGGATTGCAGCCCCTGGAGGGCATCTTCAGGAGCCAGCTGAGGGATGCCCAGGGCCAAGCCTCTCCTTCCCTGGCTGCTGTGCCAGCAGCACTCTGTCCCTTCTGCCTTCTGCCTTGCCCAGTGCCTGCCCCCAGCACCAGTGGTGCCAGTGGTGCCCTCCTTGCCCTCAGGGCTTGGCTTGGCTCTTGGTTTGTGTCTCTGTGTCTCTCTCCCAGGGCATTGTTCTTCTTCCCAGCCCAGCTGCTGGAGTTCCTCTCCCAGCCCATCAGCCTCTCTCCCTTCTTCCCTCTGGGAATGCAGAGAGGTTCCTGGAGAGCCTCTGGCACTCAGGGGGTGCCCAGCCCTGCCCTGCCCCGGTGAGGCCTTTAGGTCAGGATTGTTTGGAAGTGCCAGAAGGGATCAGCTCCAGCACAGGTGACCCCTGGACTGTTTTAGCCTAAACAACGAAGCTAACAGCTCCTGGAGCACTGAGAGCTTCTGATCTGCCCTGAGCAGCCCCCGCAGGGAGCCAGTGTGGTCCCAGCCTGGCCCTGCCCCGCAGGATGCTCAGCAAAGCCTGAGCTGCAGGCTCCGTGCAACAGCAGGGGGAAGAATCAAAGAGCCTGACAGAGTTTGGGATTGCCCAAAGGAGAAGAATTAATTGGGGAAGAAACCAAAGAAAGATCACAGGCATGGGGCAGGGGGTGGGGTTGGGTTTCCCCCATGTTGTTTCCCATTTCCTGTGTCCCTGCTGGGGCTGGCTCCTGCCTGGGGATCCTGCACAGCTGTGTGCATTTGACTCCCAAAGCTCAATCGGTCTCCAGAAGAAGAAAACACAGAGCCACAGCTTGAGTCAGGCTGGAAGGGACCCCCAAGGGCACCTTGGCCACCCCCCGCAGGCAGCAGGGACAGCTCCAGCCAGAGCAGGCTGCCCAGGGACACAGCCAGGCTGAGCCTGAGTGTCCCCAGGGATGGAGCCTCAACCCCCTCCCTGGGCAGCCTGTCCCAGCCTCTCCCCAGCCTCCCTGTGCAGAACTCCCTCCTGGTGTCCAGCCTACCTCTGCCCTGCTCCAGTCCCAAGCCATTGCTCTCCTCCTGTCCCCACAGCCCCTTCTGAGCAGTCCCTCCCCAGCCTGCCTGCAGCTGCCCTGCAGGCACTGAAATGCAGCTCTGGGGTCTCCCTGCAGCCTTTTGCAGGCTGAGCAGCCCCAGCTCTCCCAGCCTGTCCCCACGGGGAGGCTCTGCAGCCCTCTGATCATCTTCACTGCTCTCCTCCTCTGGCTCTGAGGAGGCTCTGGGCCAGGCTGTGGTTTCTTTAGCCAACCTCCTGCTTCCCCAGGGCAGTGAAGTCCCTGCCTAGGCCAGCAGCTGGGAGCTGCAGAGGTGTGTGGCTGGGCTGGCATCTGAGCAAGCTCTCCACAGCCTCCTCATTTAATTGTGATCATCAAATGTGCACCAGTAATGAAATTACATTACAGCAGGGAACTGCACCCATTTGTCTCAGGGACAGCATCCTGCTGCCCACACAACCACTCCAGGAGAGGAACCTGCTGCCCATTAAGGCTCTGCTGCATCACAGGGGAATAGGATTTGTGCTAAGCTGCTTTCTCCTCTCATTCCCCCCACCCCGGCCTCATCCTGACCACAGAGGAGAAGACCCAAACTGATAACAGAGGCCAATCAATCCTGGTATCTCCCCCCGACTGCTGCAGGATTCCATGCTGTCACAGCTTTGCTGCATGCTTAATGACATTCCCACTGCCTTTTATCACCTCCCCAAATTGGCCTTTATTGTGGCAATTAAACTGCAGCCATCCACCAGAGCCAGTGCAGACTCCCTTCTGGAGCCCTCCTCAGGCCCCAGGGCTGGGAGAGGATCCTCACCCTCCTGGGCATCAAAGGAAGGTGCTGAGGGCAGCCAAGGCAGGGGCACCCGGAGCAGCTCACCCAGGAACACATCCAGCTGGGCTTGGAAGCTCTCCAGAGCTGGAGACTCCATCCCCTCCCCGAGCAGCCTGCCCCGGGGCTCCAGCACCCTTCAACCACAGAAGTTCCTCCTCCCGTTCAGGTGGAGCCTTCTGGGTTCCAGTGTGTGCCCCCTGCCCCTTGCCCTGTCCCTGGCCCCAGCCCCTCAATGTCCCTCTTGGAGTGAGGAGCCCAAAACTGAGCCCAGGACTGAGGTGGGACGATCCCTGCCCTGCTCCTGCCGGGGGCCTCCTCCTATCCTCCTCAGCCACAGCGTCACAGGAGGGCTTGGGCGGGGAGGGGCCCCCAGAGCTCACCCAGCCCAAGCCCCTGCACTCAGCAGGGACATCCCCAACCACAGCAGCTTGCTCAGAGCCCTGCCCAGCCTCACCTTGAGCATCTCCAGGCAAGGAGCCTCAGCCACCTCTCTGGGCAGCCTCTTCCGTTCCAGCTCAGACGGAGCCCAACCTGAACGCCTCCGGCCCGGCTGGGAGCCCCGAGGGCAGCCGAGCACCAAACCCTGTGCCTGCTGGGGGAACGCTCTGGCTGGCTGCACCTCGGCTCCCAGCACAGCCAAGGTGGGCAGTGGGAGGCGAGGTTCACCCCCTCCTCACCTCCAGGGCTTTGTTCCCCTCCCACAGAGCCCTGGCTGCTCCCGACCAGCCCCTCCTGAGCCTGCCTCGGGCTGCCTTGCCAGAGCAATCTCCTGCGGCCCTCCCCTGCCCACCCGAGCCTGTGTGCTCTGTGCCATGCCTTGATTTGTCTCCACTGCCTCTTGGAGCTCCACTCTGTAATTGAGGAGGCTGCTTGGTGCTTTGATGTTCTGGCAGAGTTATTTTACCCCCTCCCTCAGTAATAATGATGCCACCTCTGGCTACTGAATCATTACAGACTGCAAGCTCAAAATGAGCTCTAATGATGAAGCTTTTCCAGCTCCAATTGGGACTGTTCCCAGCTCGCTACATTCATTTGGTTTGGTTTTGGTTTCTTCCCCCCGGCCCTTGGAGGGGTGAGACAGGATTGGAGCCTTCCCTCAGTCCATGGCATGAGCTGCCAGGGCAAGGGAAGCCTTGGCAGTGCCTCTGAGAGGGAGGGCTGCAGAGGACAGCAGTGACACAGTGGGCAGGGAGGGTGAGAGAGCTTCCAGGCACACTTGGGGAAGGAAATCTTCTCTGCTCATTTTTTTTCCACCCAAGAAGAGATCAGAGCTCACAGCAGGGAACAAACCTCAGAGCTCACAACAGGAAGCAAACCTCTCAGCAGCCAGTGCTGGGCTCACAAAGGTTCCCCAGCTGAGAAGGAACATGAGAAAAAGATTGCTAGGAGCTGGTTCAGGTTTGGGCTCCTCACTACAGGAAGGATGTTGGAGGGCCGGAGAAGGGCAACCAAGATGGGGCAGGGTCTGGGGAGCAGGGCTGGGGAGCAGCAGCTGAGGCAGCTGGGGGTGTGCAGCCTGGAGAGAGGAGGCTGAGGGAGACCTCCTTGCTCTCTGCAGCTCCCTGGGAGGAGGCTGCAGCCAGGGGGTTTGGGCTCTGCTCCCCAGTCTCAGGTGATGGAAGGAGAGGAACTGGCCTGAAGCTGTGCCAGGGGAGGCTTAGTTTGGAGAGAAGGTTTGCTGCCAGAGTGGTCAGGGACCGGTAGAGGCTGCCCAGGGGGTGGTGGAGTCCCCAGGCCTGGAGGTGCTCGAGAACTGTGTGGCCATGGCCCTTGGGGCCGTGGTGGGGTTGGGTTGCTGGTTGGGCTGGATGAGCTCAGAGGCCTTTTCCAGCCCAAACAGTTCTGTGATCTCCTGGGCTCTGGGTCAGGGAGGACAAAGAGTGAGCTGTGGGGCCAGGGCACAGAGCTGAGGTAAAAGCAGAGGACTTGGCATCCACTCAGCTGAGCCAGCAGCACTGTTGTGGTGGGGGGACGGGAGGACGAGGCTGGGGCACAGCAGGGCCATTGCCTCCTGCCCTGCTCCTTGAGTGCAGAGAGGCTGTGGGGCAAGGATCCCTCTGTGCCTTGGACAGCAGAGCTCTGCTCTGCAGGCACAGTCCTGCTCCAGCTCCTGGAGTGCCTGAGTGCTGCTGCTCTCAGGTGAGGCTTTGCCACATCTCCATCAGTGACCTCATTAGAGCTTGTGGCAGGCTCCGGAGCTGGCCCCTGCCCAGCAAGTGCATTTCCTCTCTGCAGCTGGCCCTGTAATCCCATCTGGGCTCGCCACAGGCCTGGGTGGGCAGCTTCAGGAGCAGCAAAGGCTTCCTCAGCACAAAACCTGCCTGAGCCAGCAACCACCACTGCTCCACAGCCGTCTGCACCTGCTCCACATGGAGCCTTCAGTCCCACCTGCCAGTGCCTGAGGCGCTGCAGCACGAAGCTCTCCACAGAACCATCACACCACAGCATGGTTGGGGTTGGAAGGGACCTCTGGAGGTCATCCAAGCCAACCCCCCCGCTAAAGCACCATCAGCCAGGGCAGGGCACACAGGAACACATCCAGGTGGGGCTGGGAAGCCTCCACACCGGGAGACTCCACAACCTCTATGGGCAGCCTGCTCCAGGGCTCAACAGCCTCACGCCAATCAACTTTCTCCTCCTGATGAGGAGGAGCCTCCTGGGTTCCAGTTTGTGTCCATTGCCCTTTGCCCTGTCCCAGGACACCACTGGACAGAGCCTTGGGGCCCCTTCCTGCCCCCCACCTTTCAGGTGTTTATAGACATCCATAAGATCTCCCCTGGGGCTGCTCCTCTGCAGGCTCTCAGCCCCAGGGCTCTCAGCCTGTCCTCCCCACACAGCTGTTCCAGGCCCTTCAGCATCCTCACAGCCTCTGCTGGGCTCTCTCCAGTACATCCCTGTCCCTCTCGACCTGGGCAGCCCAGGACTGGACACAACCCTCCAGCTGTGGCCTCCCCAGGGCAGAGCAGAGGGGGAGGAGAACCTCCCTTGCCCTGCTGGCTTCCCTGGCTGCTTTCTACAGAGGCTTCCCAGTGCCCAGCCCACTCTGCTCTTCACTGGGTGCTGGGATCCAGAGCAGGCAAGATTTGGACTATTCCAAGTCTTCAGCTGCAGAAACCAGCCCTCCAGGAAAGTCCCTGAGAAGCATCCCCCAACACCAGCAGCCTCCACAGCCTCCACCTCCCTCCCAGCAGCTGGAGCTACAGCAACAGCAAAGGAGAAGCCCAGAAACCTTCCTCTGCCGTCAGCACCAAAGGGAAGCTGCCTGCTTCTGTTTCCCCTTCAGCTGCAGACAACAAGGAGCCCAAACCCAAGCCTTGGGACTTGGGGGAATCAAGCACAGGAATCAAAACCTCCCAGGCTGTGAGGAGGGATCTGGAGAGATGCTGAGAACACCAAAGCGGAGGAGGGGTCACAGGGGAGCAGGGCAGGGAGGACTTCACAGGAGGAGCTCTGCAGACTTGGACTTGCAGACTCCAAGAGTGACTTACTGAAAACATTGAACCACAGAATGGGCTGGGAGGGACCCCAGAGCTCACCCAGCTCCAGCCCCTGCCAGGGGCAGGGACCCCTCCCAGCAGCCCAGGCTGCTCAAGGCCTCATCCAGCCCGGTCCTGAACACCTCCAGGCAGGAGGCAGCCACAGCCTCCCTGGGCAGCCTGTGCCAGGCTCTCCCCTCCCTCACAGCCAAGGATTTCTTCCACCTCTCCAGCCTCAGTCTCCCCTCTCCCAGCTCAGCACCATTGTTCCTCATCCTGTCCCTCCCAGCCCTTGTCCAGAGTCCCTCCCCAGCTCTCCTGGAGCCCTTCAGCTCCTGGAATCCCCAGTTGCATTGGGTTGGAAGGGACCCTTGAAGCTCATCTTGTCCGACCCCACCGCAGTCAGCAGGGACACCTCCAACTCCAGCAGGCTGCTCAGGGCCACATCAAGTCTCACCTCGAATGTCCCCAGGGGTGAAGCCTCCAACACCTCCCTGGGCAACCTCCTCCAGTATCTCTCTCACCACACGCCCTGTGCAGAAGCTCCTCCTGACGCCCAAGATGCACGAAACCAAGAGAAACCCTGCAGACAAGGGGCAGCAAACACCTCAGCCCCAGCTCTCAGGGCTCGGGGCTCAGAATTCGCTTCCAGACAGACTTCAGCACCAGCGGCAAGGGGTGGGGAAGGAGAGAGCTCAGAGCTGCCGAGCTGAGTGCTGAGGGACAGCAGCCGCCACTGCCAGCGCGCACTCCTCCCCCTGTGCGTGCTGAAGGAGCCTACAGGGGAGTCGGAAAGGGACTCTGGACAAGGGACAGTAGTTCTGAGCTGGGAGAGGGGAGACTGAGACTGGAGAGGAGGAAGAACTCCTTGGCAGGGAGGCTGGGGAGACCCTGGCACAAGCTGCCCAGGGAGGCTGTGGCTGCCTCCTCCCTGGAGGTGTTCAGGACTAGTCTGGATGAGGCCCTGAGCAGCCAGGGCTGGTGGGAGGGGTCCCTGCCCGCGGCAGGGGGCTGGAGCTGGATGAGCTCTGGGGTCCCTCCCAAGCCAACCCCTTCAATCACCTCTGCACCTCCTGAAGCTTGCACTTCGAGCGTCCCACTGCAGGGGCAGGGCTGCAGGCACTTAAGGTTATTAACCTGGAGTTCATTTTCTTGTTAATTAAATGCTATTGGCATTAATTGAACGCTCCTCTCCTCGCCACCAGGAGCTCCTCTGCTCTTCCAGGGGTGGCTTTTAGCGCTGCTGCAGACCTGCAGGCTCCAGCAGCTCTCGTTTCGCTGTGTGAGCAGCAGAGGGATCGGGTGTCAAGCCTGGCTGAGGGCTGTCTCCTGCAGTCCCACCTCACTGCCCTCTGCCTCCACGCCTCCACTAGCTCAGGCTGCAGGCTGGCAAAGAATAAAAAGCCAGGAAACCTGCTTCACAGCAAGAAAACTTGGGAGACTCAGAAGGGTTTGGTCTGCTGGGAGCAGGAAATGAGGCCACAGCCTCGAATCCGTGCACACATACATGCTGTGGGCTAGCAAAGAGGCTCTGCTGCCTCCCCTGGGGCTTGGTGCGTGCAGCTGGGGGGGGAGCAGCGGCTGACACCTCCTCAGGCTGTGCTGGACAGGCTGCAGAGCTGGGCAGAACCTCATGAAGCTCAACAAGGGCAAGGGAAGGGTCCTGCCCCTATGGAGGAACAATCCCCTGCAGCAGGACGGCTGAGGGGGACCTGCTGGGGAGCAGCTCCAGGGGGAAGGAGCTGGGAGTTCCCCATGAGCCAAGAAGGGCAATGGTCTCCTGGGGTGCGTCAAGCAGAGTGTGGCCAGCAGGTCCAGGGAGGTTTTCCTCCCCTTCTGCTCTGCCCTGGGCTCCCCGCTTCCAGAGGGACAGAGACTTGCTGGAGAGGGGACAGCAGAGGGCTGCAAAGAGCCTGAGGGCCTGGAGCAGCTCTGGGAGGAGCAATGATCTGAGCAATGCTGATCAATACTGCCAGGGTGGTGCCAGGAGGAGGAGCCTCCAGCATCCTCACACCAAAGAAGTTTCTCCTCCTGGTCACATGGAACCTCCTGGGCTCCACTTTGTGGCTCCAGCCTCCTGCCACCCACCCTTGAAGCTTTGCTCAGCACTGCTCAGCTGCCCTCTGGGGCTGCTCTGCTCCAGGCTCTCAGCCCCAGGGCTCTCAGCCTCTGCTGCTCCCAGAGCTGCTCCAGGCCCCTCAGCAGCTTTGCAGCCCTCTGCTGTCCCCTCTCCAGTGAGTCTCTGTCCCTCTGGAAGAGGGGAGCTCAGAACTGGGCTCAGCACTCCAGAAATACCTCCAGTGAGCCCACAGGTATCCTCCAGCTCAGTGACTTCAGCAGACCAATGGCTAGAAGTTTGCCCAGGCTCACAGTGACCTTTCTCAGCCCATGGCAGAGCCCTCTGCACAGCAGGAAGGGCAGGAGGAGACTATCCACAGCCTTCCTGTCAGCCCTCTTTAGTCTGCTGGGTCCTCCACACGGATCTGAGGGCAATAAATGGCTTCCCTTGAGCTGCCTGCAGAGCTGCCCAGCTCAGCCCTGCCTGCCCAGCCCTGTGAGCAGCTCCAGCAGGCTCCAGCTCCTCCCCAGCAGCTTGGGCTGTGCTGCAGCCCTGTTGAGTCATGGCTCTGCCTCTCCGCCCCACGCCGAGGCCCCAGGCGGTGTCAGCTCTCCGTTTGTTGCTCCATCTCTAATTCCTACATCACAAACCCTGGTGGCTCCAGAAAAGCTCTGCAAATGCCCTCCCACACAGAGGCTCTCTGGCTGTCTCCTGGGATACTGCTGACAACCAACCAGAGGCAACTGCTTCAAATCTGAGTGGAGAAGATGGAGGCCAGGGGGTGATGGGGTGGGGAAGATGGAGAGGGGGAGGTGAGGCAAGGGGAAAAGAGGATGAGAGGCAAGGGGAAAAGAGGATGAGAGGCAAGGGGAAAAGAGGATGAGAGGCAAGGGGAAAAGAGGATGAGAGGCAAGGGGAAAAAGAGGATGAGAGGCAAGGGGAAAAGAGGATGAGAGGCAAGGGGAAAAGAGGATGAGAGGCAAGGGGAAAAGAGAGGCAAGAAAAGAGGATGAGAGGCAAGGGGAAAAGAGGATGAGAGGCAAGGGGAAAAGAGGATGAGAGGCAAGGGGAAAAGAGGATGAGAGGCAAGGGGAAAAGAGGATGAGAGGCAAGGGGAAAAGAGGATGAGAGGCAAGGGGGAAAAGAGGATGAGAGGCAAGGGGGAAAAGAGGATGAGAGGCAAGGGGGAAAAGAGGATGATGAGAGGCAAGGGAAAAAAAGAGGATGAGAGGCAAGGGGAAAAGAGGATGAGAGGCAAGGGGAAAAGAGGATGAGAGGCAAGGGGAAAAGAGGATGAGAGGCAAGGGGAAAAGAGGATGAGAGGCAAGGGGAAAAGAGGATGAGAGGCAAGGTGGAGGCTTGCAAGGGGCAGGGAAGGACTGATGAAAACACCACTTGGAATCCTAGAATGGGTTGGGCTGGAAGGCAGCTCAAAGCTCATCCAGCTCCAAGCCCCTGCCATGGGCAGGGACCCCTCCCACCAGCCCAGGCTGCTCAAGGCCTCATCCAGCCCGGTCCTGAACACCTCCAGGGAGAGGACTTCACAAACCTGGGGAGCAGAAGGAGCTCTGCTCTCGTGGCTGGGGATGGGAAACCCACAGCAAGGAGGTCTCAGAGAAGCAGCAGAACCAACCACCAGCATCTCAGCTTCTGCTGCACGGACAGCCCCTGGGACACACAAGTGAGGCACAGGGTGAGATGAAACCTTTGCCAAAGCCACCAAATCACTGAATCCCAGCTGCCCAGGGCCAGAGGCACAGAGAACGGCTGGGGAGAGGCCAGGGGAGGCTACAGGGATGCGGAGGGGCCTGGAGCAGCTCTGGGAGCAGCAAAGGCTGAGAGCCCTGGGGCTGAGAGCCTGCAGAAGAGCAGCCCCAGAGGGCAGCTGAGCAATGCTCAGCAAGAGCTGAAGGAGCTGTGGGGGGCAAGAGGCTGGGGCCAGGCTCTGCTCAGTGGTGCCCAGGGACAGCACAAGGGGCACAGAGCACAGACTGGAGCCCAGGAGGTTCCACCTGAACAGGAGGAGAAGGTTGTTTGTTGTGAGGGTGCTGGAGGCCTGGAGCAGGCTGCCCAGAGAGGTTGTGGAGTCTCCTGGTGTGGAGAGCTTCCAACCCCCTCTGGGCACTGTGCTGCTGGCAAGCTGCTGTGGGAGCCCTGCTGGAGCAGGGGCTTGGGCTGGGGAGCTGCAGCCCACAGCAGGCTGGGGCTCTGTGATCTCTTCTCAATTACCAGCTCTGGCTGCTTCGCCCTCTGCCTTTCAGCAGGGCTGAGGTCTCTGTCACCAGGCACTTTTGTCTTCCATATATCTAACCAGAATCATTTAATTCTGAGCTCCTCCATGAAAAATTCAATATTCATTTCCTGGGAGGAGCAGGGAGAAGCCTCCCACCCCTCCAGCCTGCCACCGACGGCTGCCAGGACACTTCTCTCCGGCCACGTCACCTACTCACCCTCCAGCGCCTCTGGGAACCAGGGAAGCGTTCAGCTCCCTCTGCTTGAAACCACAAAGCAGCGACCTGCAGAGGATCTGCCAGGCTGGCACTGCCACCCTTCCCTGCCGGGCAGGCACTGCCACCCTTCCCTGCCGGGCAGGCACTGCCACCCTTCCCAGCTGGATGATTGGAGCCACCTCCACACAAAGAACTTCACCCAGAGCCAAGCCTCTGCTGCTCCTGCCCCTTCCAACCCCTGCCAGCCAAGCTGGGCATGCCCCTGGCACCACGGCTCTGCCTCAGCAGCCAGGCCAGGGAGGTGGTCTGGAAGGGACCACTCCTTTCTTAGGGGAAAAGGAGAAGCATTCCTGTTGGTGCCACTGCCTGCAGAGCTCACCTGGCAGTGCCCAGCTGCTGCTGCCCTGGGGTCTGGCAAACAGTGCCTCTGATGTCCCTGGAACCACCACCCTGCAGCAAGGTTGGGCTTGGTCTCTTCTCCCGGGTGACAATGACAGGAAACAGCCTCAGGTTGAGCCAGGCTGGACATGAGGAACGATTCCTTCACAGAAAGAGTGGTTAGGCCCTGGTCCAGGCTGCCCTGGGTGGTGGTGGAGTCCTCCTGCCTGGAAGGGTTGAAGCAATGTGCAGAGGTGGTGCTGAGGGCCACGGTATAGTGGTGGACTTGTGCCAGGTTAAGGGTTAGACTCCATGATCCTGGAGCTCATTTCCAGCCTCAGGGGCTCTATGATTCCGTGTTCATGGTCACAGATGAGAGGCAGGACCACAAACTGCACTCAGAGCAGCGTTGAGGTGAGCCAGAAATCCTCTTTAACCACACACAGGAACTGCTCTGCCCGCCCTGCACACTGCCTGAGCAGGAAGGACTCCTTCTGCCCAGCACCCTCCAGGGCTGAGTCCTTGAAGAGCTCTCCATAAGGCTACCAGGACAGCAGCAAGGTGGAGTGATGAGAAGATGGTCAAATGGAAGGCAGATCAGAGAGTCACAGAATGGTTTGGGTGGGAAGAGACCTCCAAGATCATTGAGGCCAACCTTCTACCCAGCCCCACCATGGGCACCAAACCACGTCCCAAAGGGCCACGGCCACAGGGTTCTGCAACACCTCCAGGCACGGGGACTCCAGCACCTCCCTGGGCAGCTTCTGCCAGCCCCTGACCACTCCTGCAGCACAGAAATTGTTCCTCCTCTCCACCCTAACCCTCCCCTGCTGCAACTTGAGGCCATTTCCCATCTCACCCCAACTCTGTAGAGCTCGGCGACATCTCCCATCCCAGCTCAAGATCATCTCCTTGACAAACTCAAGGCAAGGTCTGAAGGACTCCAGAGCTTCTCAGCCATGCTTTATCATCTCTCAGGGTTGTTGACACTCTCCCCTCGGCCTCCCCATGGACTCTCACATCAAAGGCTGCTGCTTCCTATTCTGACGATTTCTGGCTTCATTCAGCACATCAGAAGCACGAAGCACTGTTTGCTGCTTCCAGCAAATGCGGAGTTCAAAGATGCCCAAAGTCCTCTGCCTGGGCTGAGGGAATATTGATGCAGTCTCTGCTTCAAGGCACTGAGCTTGGGGAAGAAAATACACTTTTTCCTTTGGCCACAGTTCAATAATGCAATGAATATCCTCACAGCTACTTAAACAAGTACAGAGAGCCTCCTGTTAGCAGAGAGCAGCCAGGGCTGGAAAAGGCCTCCGAGATCACCCAGTCCAACCAGCAGCACGACCCCACCGTGACCAAGCCATGGCCCCAGCTGCCATGGCCACGCCTCTCAGGAGCACCTCCAGGCATGGGGACTCCACCACCTCCCTGGGCAGCCTCTGCCAGGCCCTGACCACTCCTGCAGCACAGAAGTGTTTCCTCCTCTCCAAACTAACCCTCCCCTGGCACAGCTTCAGGCTACTTTCTCTCCTTCCGTCACCTGAGACTGGGGAGCAGAGCCCAACCCCCACCTGGCTGCAGCCTCCAGCCTCCTCCCAGGGAGCTGCAGAGAGCAATGAGGTCTCCCTCAGCCTCCTCTTCTCCAGGCTGCACACCCCCAGCTGCCTCAGCTGCTCCTCCCCAGCCCTGCTCTCCAGACCCTTCCCCAGCTCTGTTGCCCTTCTCTGGCCCTGCTCCAGCCTCTCAATGTCCTTCTTGGAGTCAGAGGCCCAAAACTGGACTCAGTATTCAAGCTGTGGCCTCACCAGTGCAGAGTCCAGGGGGACACTCAGGTCTCTGCTCCTGCTGGCCACACCACTGCTGATCCAGGCCAGGCTACTGGTGGCCTTTTTGGCCACCTGGGCACCCTGCTGGCTTGAAGACAACCTTTGTGAAAGGGGAGCACAGCTTGAAATGTTTTTAAGTCATTCTTCCACTCCTAAAGCAGAAACTGAACACAAGGCCCAGGGATGCTGCCGGGAGCAGGAGGAGGACAGCTCGCAGCCAGGATCCCATTTCCCAGCTCAGCATTATCTGCCCAGCAGCCGCTGTGGTTAATGTGCTGGAGAGTTGTGGCAGGAGAAAGAGAGGACAGGAGAGGTTTAATCCTCTCCACTGCTTTCTGTCCTGTTCTGCTTTGTCATCAGGGAGATCACTTCTGCTCCAGCTCTGTGGCCCTGCTGCGGGGCAGTGCTGCTCAGCTCCACTCCCCTTTCACTACAGCAATGGAACCCTTCAAGGCAGGGCTCAGGTGACTCCCAGGCAGGGAGCTGGAGCATTAGCAGGAGGATGTGCTGCTGCCACGCTCCAGCTCCTATTTCTCAGCATCCCCTGCCAGAAGCAGCCCTCTGGAGCTGCAGCCCAGCTCCCTTCTCCGATGTCCTCAACCATTTCACTGGAGTCCATTAAGAAAAGCAACAACCTCCCAACAAAGCTGGCAGTGGAAAGGAGAGTGGCTTGGGCCCGAAACACAAGCTACTGCCAGCCCAGCCCGGGCAGCTCTGCCGATGCCCTTGGGGGAGATAAGCAAGAGGAGCTCCAGCCGCTGTTGATAACCCTGCTGGCTGCGGCCGGCCGCTGCTGGCCAGGGTGCTGACCAGGGTGCTGCTGGCTGCGGCCGGCCAGGGTGCTGACCAGGGTGCTGCTGGCCGCGGCCGGCCGCTGGTGGCCAGGGTGCTGACCAGGGTGCTGCTGGCTGCGGCCGGCCGCTGCTGGCCAGGGTGCTGACCAGGGTGCTGCTGGCCGCGGCCGGCCGCTGCTGGCCAGGGTGCTGACCAGGGTGCTGCTGGCCGCGGCCGGCCAGGGTGCTGTCCAGGGTGCTGCTGGCTGCGGCCGGCCGCTGCTGGCCAGGGTGCTGGCCAGGGTGCTGCTGGCTGCGGCCGGCCAGGGTGCTGGCCAGGGTGCTGCTGGCTGCGGCCGGCCAGGGCGCTGCCGGCGGCCGGCGCATCCCAGCCTCCTGCCAAGCTCAGGCACCAGCCTCCTGCTCCACACAGCCCAGCGCAGGGGGCAGCAGCTTCTTGGGCATGGCTTGGGGTTGGGTTTTCTTTCTTTTTGTCTCTTGTAACTGAAGGACAAAGCAGCAGAGCTGTGGGAGGTTCAGCGAGAGGAGGTTGCTGAGTGAGCAGGAGGCAGTCTGCAGAAAGGGTTTGTGCCTGCAGGCTCTTAGGGCAGTGGGGTCAGAGAGTCAGGAAGTTGTCTGGGTGGGAAAACACCTCAGAGATCATCCAGTCCAACCAGCAACCCAACACCACCCTGGCCACCAAAGCATGGCCCCAAGTGCCACGGCCACAGGTTTCCTGCACACCTCCAGGGCTGGAAACTCCACCAGTTCCCTGGGCAAAACAGAGATTTTGGGACACAAGTCATGAGCAGGTCCCACTGCAACCTGGCAGACAGCAACAGTGACCTGAGGAAAGTCCTGTTTCATAGAATCCCAGCAGGGTGGAGCTTGGCAGGGACCTCAGACCATCCACTCCAACCCCTGCTCCAGCAGGGCTCCCGCAGCAGCTTGCCCAGCAGCACAAGGACCAGGGGGGTTGGAAGCTCTCCACACCAGGAGACTCCACAACCTCTCTGGGCAGCCTGCTCCAGGCCTCCATCACCCTCACACCAAACAACCTTCTCCTCCTGCTCTGATGGAACCTCCTGGGTTCTAGTTTGTGCCCCTTGCCCCTTGTGCTGTCCCTGGGCACCACTGAGCAGAGCCTGGCCCCAGCCTCTTGCCCCCCACGGCTCCTTTAGCTCTTGCTGAGCATTGCTCAGCTGCCCTCTGGGGCTGCTCTTCTGCAGGCTCTCAGCCCCAGGGCTCTCAGCCTCTGCTCCTCCCAGAGCTGCTCCAGGCCCCTCAGCATCTCCGCAGCCTCCCCTGGACTCTCTCCAGCAGTTCTCTGTCTTTCTGGAACTGGGAAGCCAAGAACTGGCCCCAGACCTCCAGCTGTGACCTCCCTGGGCAGAGCAGAGTGGCAGGAGAACCTCCCTTGTCCTGCTGGCCACACTCAGGACACTTTATAGGTCCTGAGGGCACAGCACTGGCTCGTGGTGAACTTGCCCACTTGCACTCCCAGGTCCTTCTGCACAGAGCTGCTTCCCAGGGGTCAGCTCCTCACCTGCCCTGCTGCAGGAGGCTATTTGTACCCATTTTATTTGTGTGACAATGGAGAGTGGGACCTGGGCTCTGGGCTCTTGCTGCTGGCAGAGCCTCACAACCTGCCTGCAAGCCCCCTGGAGAGGCCTGGGGTGGCGCAGGGCTTCCTCCCAGTGTCTGCACAGGATCCACGGGGCTGGGCAGGAGCTGGTGCCAGCTGCCATGAGCCAAGCTGGGAACACGTTTTTGTGGTGTTTTCCTCCTTTCCCCTCCTCCAGGAGCAGAACTCCAGCGCAGAGAGCAGGAGCACAATGGGGAGGAGCTGTGCTTTGCCTGCACAGATTCAGCCTCTCCAGGAGCTGGAGACACTCACCCAGAGCTTTGCCTGCACAGATTCAGCCTCTCCAGGAGCTGGAGACACTCACCCAGAGCTTTGCCTGCACAGATTCAGCCTCTCCAGGAGCTGGAGTCACCACCCAGAGCTTTGCCTGCACAGATTCAGCCTCTCCAGGAGCTGCAGACACTCACCCAGAGCTTTGCCTGCACAGATTCAGCCTCTCCAGGAGCTGGAGTCACCACCCAGAGCTTTGCCTGCACAGATTCAGCCTCTCCAGGAGCTGCAGACACTCACCCAGAGCTTTGCCTGCACAGATTCAGCCTCTCCAGGAGCTGCAGACACTCACCCAGAGCTTTGCCTGCACAGATTCAGCCTCTCCAGGAGCTGGAGACACTCACCCAGAGCTTTGCCTGCACAGATTCAGCCTCTCCAGGAGCTGGAGTCACCACCCAGAGCTTTGCCTGCACAGATTCAGCCTCTCCAGGAGCTGCAGACACTCACCCAGAGCTTTGCCTGCACAGATTCAGCCTCTCCAGGAGCTGGAGACACTCACCCAGAGCTTTGCCTGCACAGATTCAGCCTCTCCAGGAGCTGGAGTCACCACCCAGAGCTTTGCCTGCACAGATTCAGCCTCTCCAGGAGCTGGAGACACTCACCCAGAGCTTTGCCTGCACAGATTCAGCCTCTCCAGGAGCTGGAGACACTCACCCAGAGCTTTGCCTGCACAGATTCAGCCTCTCCAGGAGCTGCAGACACTCACCCAGAGCTTTGCCTGCACAGATTCAGCCTCTCCAGGAGCTGCAGACACTCACCCAGAGCTTTGCCTGCACAGATTCAGCCTCTCCAGGAGCTGGAGACACTCACCCAGAGCTTTGCCTGCACAGATTCAGCCTCTCCAGGAGCTGGAGACACTCACCCAGAGCTTTGCCTGCACAGATTCAGCCTCTCCAGGAGCTGGAGACACTCACCCAGAGCTTTGCCTGCACAGATTCAGCCTCTCCAGGAGCTGGTAGAGCTCCAGGGGGAGAGCTGAAGCTGGTCCCTGCAACCCCCTGGGCTCTCTTTACAGCTGCTGTACCTCTGTTATTGCCAGCACTCACCCTCAAAGCTGCTCCAGCTGGGGGCCTCCCGGCCCAGCTCCATCAGCCAGCACCAGCTGGAGCTGACCAGCACCTGGAGGAGCAGAGTGCTGCAGCAGCACCACTCCAGCTCTACACCAGCAGGTCCCCCCACAGGCAATTCAAAGGCTCATGCCACTCCGCAGCAACTTGGTGCTCATTGGGAGCCTCTCCCTCGAGTCCCACCATGGAATGATGAGAGGAAAAGTGCCATTCAAGGGCTGGGAGCCTTCAGAGGAACCTCCCAGTCCTTGCAGGGAGTTTGAAAGCTCCTCAGCCAGGGTTGACTCTCCCATGCAGGAGCAGCCCCTCCAAGCCTGCGCTTGGGGTAAGCTGAAGGACTCACCCTGCACAAAGAGGCATTGGAGGGAAGCTTGCAGCTCCCTGAGACCTTGTTCCAGAGCTGAGGGAAACATCAGAAATGAAGAGGTTCTCCCTCTCAGCCCTGCCCTAGGGAGGCCACATCTGGAGCACTGCAGCCAGCTCTGTGCTTTGCAAGGTTAGGCAGCAGCAGCCCTGCTCTCATGGCTGAGGAGGGGAAGCTCACAGCATGGAGGTCCCCAGATCTCTCCTTTCTGAGGCCACAGAACCAATCACCAAGATCTTAGAGCCCTGGGGCTGAGAGCCTGCAGAAGAGCAGCCCCAGAGGGCAGCTGAGCAATGCTCAGCAAGAGCTAAAGGAGCTGTGGGGAGCAAGAGGCTGGGGCCAGGCTCTGCTGAGTGGTGCCCAGGGACAGCACAAGGGGCACAGACTGGAACCCAGGAGGTTCCACCTGGACAGGAGGAGAAACTTCTGTGGTTTAAGGGTGGCAGAGGCCTGGAGCAGGCTGCCCAGAGAGGCTGTGGAGTCTCCTGGTGTGGAGAGCTTCCAATCTCCCGTGGGCATTGTGCTCCTTCAGCAGGGGCTTGGGCTGGGTGATCTCCACAGGTCCCTTCCAAGCCCCCACGCTAGGGCTGTGTGAGGCAGAGGTTAACTCACTGCACTGGATAGGAACACACCTTACACGCCCAGCCAGCTGCTCCACCTCTGCCAGGTGACACCCTGCAAACCCTCCCGTAGGCCTCAGAGCACCCGAGGCGCCCTGGCCCAGGAGAGCAGGGCCCACGCCCCTCCAGTCCTGTCTCCCACCGCTCGAGAGCTTTCAGAAGGAGCAGATCCTTTCCCTGAGGCTCCGAAAGGCTTCCAAGCCCGAGCACTCAGCCCCGAGGAGCAGCAATCTGCAGCAATCGCACTGAACTCCCCCTAAGTCCCCAGCAGGGCAGCACTTGGCTGTTGCTGGGCTGCTTTCATGCTTCTGCTTGTTTCAGGTGGAAGGAAAATTGCTATTTTATCACCATAATTGGGTAGAGAGAGTCTGGAGGGAAGGGGAGGAAAGCAAGGCCGTGAGCAGCACCTCAGGGATCGCTTCTGGACGAAGCGCAGAGCTGGGACCTCTCCCGGCCTCACTCGCAGCATCTTGTGCCTGCTGCTGGGGCAGTGGTGACAACGGAGCCAGCTCCAGGCTGCCCTGCACAGCAGTGCTGCTGGGACAGAAAGCCCCCGGGGCCCTGCCCTGCTCCTGGAGAGCAGGGAGGTGAAGGTTTGCTTGGGTATCCTGCCCCTGCGGCCACGAACACTCCATCTGAACCAACACCCCTCCTTTGTCCAATCTGGAAGTCAAGGCTCAGGGCTGAGTGCCAGAGGCTCCCCAGGAGCCCCTCTGCACTCCCAAGGGACAGAGAAAGGGAAGAAGGGAGAGAGACTGCTGGGCTGGGAGAGAAACTCAGCCAGCTGGGCTGGGGACTCTCTCACCTCTCTGGGCAACCTGGGCCAGGCTCTCACCACCCTCGGTGCCAAACCCGTCTCCCTTCAGGCACTGGCACAGGCTGCCCAGGGGGGTGGTGGAGATCCCAAGCCCTGGAGGTGTTCAGGAACCCTGTGGCCATGGCAGCTGGGGCCGTGGGGGGTTGGGCTGCTGCCTGGGACTGGATGATCAAGGAGGACTTTTTCTGCTGCCACAGCTCAAGGCTCTGCGGCTTGGCTGACTCATAACTGATTTCAGATGGGTCCAGGACACGGCACCCAGGTGGCCACCCCAGCACAGGCTCTTTGCAAAGCACTCATTTCCCCCAGCTCTGTTTTCCCACCTCCCCCTCCTCCCCCAGCCCCCATTTCCATGCTACCTGGGGAGCATCCTGTGGAGAAGGACACAAGCAAGGCAAAGCCTCCTTTCTGGCTGGAGAGGGACAGGGAGATGGGGCCCATCCCTGGGGCTGGAGGCACGGGCAGGGCTGCAGAGCAGAGCCGGGGCAGAGGGATCCTGCAGCCCCAGCAGGAGAGCAATGTTCTGCTGGGGAATTATCCCCAGCTGCAGGTGTAAGCCTGGCGAGGAGCCTGTCCTCTGCAGCTCGCTGCCCACGCTCATTATTCCTCCCCATTTGAAGCCTTGCAACTGTGACCCCAACTCTATTACTTGTCAGGCAGCAGGCATCATCTCCTGGCATGAGCTCAGCCTGGCTTTTGTCTGAGCAAGACACCCTCCAGCGACCTGCAGAGCTGGAGGTGAGCCCTGCTCAGGCTGCTCGCCGAGGGGGAGGGAGCCGCGGCAGGACAGCCAGCAGGCTCTGCTCAGCCGGGCTGGGGAGCCCCGGGGAGCTCAGCGGGGACAAGTGCAGGGTGCAGCGGGGTGCAGCGGGGTGCAGCACCTGGGAAGCTGCTCTGAGGGTGAACCTGAGAGACCTAAGGGAAAACAAGCTGCCCCTGTGGCCATGAAGGTCAATGGGCTCCTGGGGAGCACTCAGGAGGCTGTGGCCAGCAGAGCAATCTGGAGAGCTTCCAACCCCCCCGGGCAAGCTGCTGTGGGGGCCCTGCTGCAGCTCTCCAGAGCTGCCTTCCAGCTCTGACCGTTCTGTAATCCAGGAGCACGGCAGAGGAGCAGTTGGAGGCCACAAGACCCTCCTGGGAGAGCAGAGCTGCTCGCAATACCAACAGGACACCTCACAAAGGAGGTCCTCTCCCCGTGGAGGAGCCATGGAGGGGGTCCCCACAGCCTGCTCCTGTTGCCTGTGGCCCCTTCAGCGTCCAAGCTCTGAGAGCAGGAAAGAAATGAAGATGTGAATGTCAGGGGAGGTAAAGCTGCAGCCCCACAACCATGAGAGCTGGGAGAGGAGCCTGGAGCCGGTGCCTGGCTTCCAGCACTCCCTCCCTGCCCGAGCTGTTGGCATTCAGCTCCTGGCCTGAGGGACCTTTGCTGTGCTCAGCAGCTGAGGTGCTCAAAGGCATTAAGGAAAAGGCTTTTCTCCAGCAAACCAAAGCCTCAAACCCACCCATGCAGCTAACTGCTGGGGAGGTGAAGCACACCACCAAGAGCAGCCCTGGGAAAGTGACTGAGTGCTCACAACCTGCATTCTGCAGGGGCTGCCACCTCCCGGCCCCGGGCCGCGGCAGGGGCTGGCACCAGACGTGCCAGGAGGGGGGACAGTGGCTTTGAGCTGGGAGAGGGCAGATTGAGACTGGAGGTGAGGAAGAGATTCCTCACAGTGAGGCTGGGGAGACTCTGGCACAGGTTGCCCAGGGAGGCTGTGGCTCCCTGGAGGTGTTCAGGACCAGGCTGGATGAGGCCTTGAGCAACCTGGGCTGGGGGAAGTTCATGGACAGGTTTGGGTTGGAAGGGACCTTAAAGATCATCCAGCAGCAGCTCCCCTGCCGTGGGCAGTGGCACCTCCAGACCTCTGACCACCTTTGTGGCCTCCTCTGGACCCGGTCCAGCAGTTCAATGTCCTTGATGGGACAGAGCAACCAGGAGGTGTCCCTGCCCATGGCAGGGTTGGGACTCGATGACCTTTAAGGTCCCTCCCAACCCATTCTGCGGCCCTGTGGCGTTTGCTCCCTGGAGCCCTGCTCGTCTGGTTGGCATCACCACAACGAGAGGGACTCAAGCTCCACCTCACCCTCGATGCCACCTCCTACCATGCCTCCTCACGATGCCACTTGTGCTGGGGCTGCTGCCCCTTGGCTTTGGGGTGACAGCACAGGATTCCTGAGAGGCTCTTCATCAGCCCGGGGGAGCAAGGCACAGCCCCAGCAGCAGACTGCAGCTGAGCAGGACCAAAGAATGAAGGAACAGGAAACTCCTACCTGCTGCCAGCCAAGTGCTGCTCCGTTGGGGAAGAGAAAAGCCAAAGGAGACAAACCCTGCCAGAAGCAGAGGCTGGTCCCCAGCCCACGGCTCCCCAGCACACTGCACCCCCTGCACTCCCCCTCTGCTCACCTCCCTCCCCTCTCCTGGCCGCTTCCCGCCCCTCCCGCCAGAGCAAACGTCCCCCCGCCCCTGATCTCGGTTGTTGTAAGGAGGGAGTCCCTAACGAGCCCCGGATCCTGCAGATCGCCTCTTGACTCCTGATGGGAGGAGAGATTCCCCCAGGCCAAGGGCTGCAGGGCCGGCAGCGGGACGAATGCAATTAACGCCGGCAGGAGGGGGGAGCTGGAGCCACCCAGCTCTGCAGCATCACACAGCAGCCAGGGGCCGTGGGGATGCCTCCGGAGCAGGAGACTCCACCACATCCCCCGGGGCTCTGCAGCCACTGCCACAAGCACAGCGATGGGATCCTTCCCAACACGGTGTGGGGCTGGGCCTTAGGGACACGGGTCAGTGGTGCCCCTGCAGTGCTGGGCGAGCCTGGAGGCCTCTTCCAAAAGGTTGTAGAGAGCCTGAAGGTCTCCCCTAAGCCTCCTCCTCTCCAGGCTGAGCAACCCCAGCTCCCCTTTTATCTTCTCCAGACACATCAAAGAACCTCCAGACCCTGCACAGTCCTCAGGTACAGCTCAGCGTGGCCAAAAGTTGCTGCTTTCACCCCAATCCCAGTTCCCAGCTCCAACAGAGCCAGCTCCTGAGCCACCCCAGCGTGCTCAGCTGACAGCAGCTCGCAGGAGAACGTCAGCCCTTGGGAGAGGGAACATTCTGAGAGCTGCAGATAAGGCAGGAGGTAATTACCTCCAAATCTTGGCACTTGATCTGCAGATCTGATTGGGTCAAAGATTTCAGCCCCAGCCAGCACAGGACACACTGCATGGAGAGGAGGGAGGATGGAGCAGGTGAGAGCAGAGCACTGGCAGCACTCAGAGACAAAGGGGAGACAAATCAGGGCCAGGAGGGCACAGCCCCAAGGCCTGAAGAGTCCGACAGACAGACCTTCAGGAGGGACCTTAGCGATCCCTGGGGAAGGGGGAGAGGGAAGGGAAGGGGAAGGAAGGAAGGAGAAGGATTTGTGGATTGACAGCAAGGGTTGGGTTGGAAGGGAGCTCAAAGCTCAGCCAGCTCCAGCCCCCTGCCGTGGGCAGGGACCCCTCCCAGCAGCCCAGGCTGCTCAGGGCCTCAGTGTGGAGGCAAGGGAGGACTGGGGGGCAGGGCCGGGCTGTGCAGCGCTGCCAGCTGCTGCAGGGAGACCTGGAGACCTTCTGGCAGCTCTGGGCTTCATCCGATTCCTTTTTGCCCCTTGATCCTTGCTTCCTTCCACCAAGCTACAACCTGGATGGGCCTCTCCCTGCCCTTTGCCTTTCCAATGTCTATTTGATTTGTGAGAGAGTAAATCACTTATGGGAGATTTAATTTCTTGGAACTGATAATGAGGGGGAGCTCGATATGGATCCTCTCATTTGAAGTCTGCTCTGCAATTCAATCAGCCCCACCAGCAGCTCCAAAGTGCTGGGGGAAGAGTTGTACTGGCGAATAAAGGATGCAAAAATGAGACAGAAATTGGATTAATGATTTTATCAGGGCTGCTGGGCTGCTCTCCCTAATCTAGTTGAGCTCTGATGCTCTCTCTCAACACACTTGTCCTTCTCAGGGGAAGGTTATGGCTCTGTAAGCAACCTGGGGCTTGTCTGGTGCTGAGTAATGACAGGAAAGGGGCTCCAGGAGAGCTGGGGAGGGACTTTGGACAAGGGCTGGGAGTGCCAGGATGAGGAACAATGGCTTTGAGCTGGGAGAGGGGAGACTGAGGCTGGAGGTGAGGAAGAAATTCTTTGCAGTGAGGCTGGGGAGGCTCTGGCACAGGCTGCCCAGGGAGGCTGTGGCTGCCTCCTCCCTGGAGGTGTTCAGGACCAGGCTGAATGAGGCCTTGAGCAACCTGGGGCTGGTGGAGGTGTCTCTGCCCATGGCAGGGGGCTGCAGCTGGATGAGCTCTGGGGTCCCTTCCAACCCATTCTATGAATCCTTCTCCTTCCCCATCCTTTTCCTCCTTCTCTCTCCCCTCCTTCTTTTCCTTTCTCCTCCTCCTCCACACAAGCAGCACTGAAAGGAATCCCCCAGTGCAGAGGGGAAAGGCACAGCCACATGTCCCTCCAACAGCACAGAAATGAACAGCTTCAAACGTCTGCACAGGTGACCAACCAGGTCCCCTTCAGAGGTGTTTGCCCTGGGGCCGGGAGCTCAGCAGAGGAGCTGCCCCAGTGCCAGGGTTCATCCCCCTGCCAGCCTCTCCTTGGCAGAGCAGAGTTAATTTTGCAAGGCAAACAGCAGCTGCCAAAGCAATGAGGCAGCCAGGCCCGAGAAGGATGTTTAGAAGACTCAGCAAAGCAAACTTTCACCATCCCACTGTAATAGGATTAGAAACCTCTCCAGTGGCTCCAAGAGCTGGAATTTTGCCCTGAACACAAACCAAAACCCAAAAAAGATCTGGCCCCAGAGCCAGTGGAGATGAAACTGAGCTGAATCTTCCCAGCCATGTTACTTAGGAGTGTAAAAAAGAGGTCAGGGGAGGCCACAAGGATGCTGAGGGGCCTGGAGCAGCTCTGGGAGGAGCAGAGGCTGAGAGCCCTGGGGCTGAGAGCCTGCAGAAGAGCAGCCCCAGAGGGGAGCTGAGCAATGCTCAGCAAGAGAGAAAGGAGCTGTGGGGGGCAAGAGGCTGGGGCCAGGCTCTGCTCAGTGGTGCCTGGTGACCCCCAGGCTGCACCATCAGATAGTTTGGGCTGGAAAGGACCTCAAAGCTCAGCCAGCTCCAACCCCCTGCCATGGGCAGGGACACCTCCCACCAGCCCAGGCTGCTCAGGACCTCATCCAGCCTGGCCTTGAGCATCTCCAGGGAGGGGACATCCACAGCCTCCCTGGGCAGCCTGTGCCAGTGTCTCCCCAGCCTCACTGCCAGGAATTTCTCCCTAGCCTCCAGTCTCAACCCAAGCCCCACTGTACCCTCAGTTCCCAAAGCCACCGCTGAAGCAGTTCAGAGCAGATTCCCAGAGCTGGGAACCCTTTGTCCCCAGCACTGGTGATGGCAGGCACTGACCACTCTCGGGAGCATCTGCTGCCAACTCCTCTCCAATGCTGCTGCTCTCCTGAGCTGAGCCAGGCAGCCTCTGCAGCACCCAGCCCGGAGCCGTGGCAGGGCTGAGCGTTCTTCTCCAGCCACTTGCCTGAGCCCATGAGCTGGGGCAGGAGAGAGCAGAGCTCAGAGAGCAATTCATTCTCCTCACTTAGGCAGCCTCAGCTCCCCAGGAAGCCTTCTCCCAGGCAGTTCCACACCTGGCTCCAGCTCAGGTCCTGTGGCTCTGGCTGCTCCTGCCAGTGTCACTTACTTTGCCTTGCAACAGCCGAGACTTTGCACAATCTTTGGGTTCCTTTCTCTGCCTTGATTTGCATCCTCACAGCTATCCAGCGTTTTCCCTTCTGGTTTTCATCTTTTCCTGGGCAGTTGGATTAATTCCCTTAGTAAAGTTCCTGCCTCCAATTAAGCACACGAGGAAACCCTGGAGCACAGCACAGAAGCCTCCAGCACTGCCTTGCTGCTCACCTGGGGAAGAAAAGCAAACCAGGAGCTGCCAAGCAGCTCTGCTCCAGCAGGAAGCCTCCTGAGGAAACAAGGGGAAACTTCTCCCTTCCCCATCTGCTCCACACCGCTCCTTCTCCAGCCACGACGGAGGTGTTCACCGGTTGTGAGTCACAGCTGTCCTCCCCGTCGCCCAGCAGGACGCTGCAGAGCCTCCTGCAGGCACGCTGAGGAGTCTCTAACAACCCCCAGAGCAGAGAGCTGCTGCTGGAGCGCAGGATCGTCTCACCTGTGTCAGAGGACGTCTGCCTCCGGGGCAGGGAGGAAGGGAAGCTGTCAGCCTGGGTAATTGTCTGCTCTCTGCTTAAAACTTTCAGCTGAACCAGAGGCAAATCCCTCTGAAGACCACAGCAAATGTCAGAGAACCACTCAGGCAAGAAGAGACCTTTGAGATCATCAAATGATCCTGACTGACCACTGACCCTACCCTACCAAGCCCAGCACTAAGCCACATATGCAGAGATCTTAAACCCCTCCAGGGATGGGGAGTCCCCTCCCTGGGCAGCCTCTGCCAGCCCCTGACCACTCTTGCAGCAAAGAATTTTTTCTCCAGCTCCAACCTAACCTTCCCCTGGCACAACTTGAGGCCATTTTCCTCTCCTTCTATCACTTGAGACTGGGGAGAAGATATCAGCCCCCCCCCCCGGCTCCTACCTCCTCTCAGGGAGCTGCAGAGAGCAATGAGGTCTCCCTCAGCCTCCTCTGCTCCAGGCTGCACACCCCCAGCTCCCTCAGCTGCCCCTCCCCAGCCCTGCTCTCCAGCCCCTTCCCCAGCTTGGTTACCCTTCTCTGGCCCTGCTCCAGCCCCTTGATCACTTTCTTGCAGTGAGGTGCCCCAAAACAACACCAAGCCAGTCCCTGGCCTCCGAGACCAGCAGAAGAAGAGAGCAGTGATTGACATCTACTGGCTCTGAGCATTCCCCACCCATGCCAAGGGTCTCCAGGCACCCTCTGAGCCCTGGGCCACGCTGGTCACCACCATGCAGGAGACAGCCCATGGATGCAAGCTTTTGCTGACAGCAGGGAGATGATTTTCTTAGATGGATGCCTCCTCCCTGGAGGTGTGCAGGACCAGGCTGGATGAGGCCTTGAGCAGCCTGGGCTGCTGGGAGGTGTCCCTGCCCGTGGCAGGGGCTTGGAACTGGCTGAGCTTTGAGGTCCCTTCCAACCCAGCCCATGCTGTGCCTGTGGTTTGCCATGGCAAGCAGTGCTGCACGGAGAGCTTGGGTAAAAGACAAAGAGCTGCTCCTGGCTGGAGCTCAATGCAAGCCAACAGTGCTGAGAGGAGCAGAGGACCTCTCTGCAAAGCAGCTCTCAGCAGCAAGCACCTCCCAGCACGCTGGGGGTGGGATGGGGCAGGAGCACCACCACGCTGCCAGCCAGCTGCGGATCCACCTGCGCCGCATTCAGGCAGCCACAGCTCTGATGACAGCCAAATTACCTCTTCCCCTGCTCTCAGCCTTCTGATTCTGGGCTCCCTTCTAAGGAAGGGATGGCATCAGAGCTTAATCAATAGCATTCTGCTCCAAGAAAGGCTTCCTGAAGCTGACAAACCCACCTAGGCTCTGCTTTGAAACCTGCTCCCGTTCCAAAGGCCACATCCAAAGCAGGGATTTGTATTTCCTGCTGAGGAGGCTGCTGAAACCCCTCAGGAAAATCAAAGAGCTGCTCCAAAACACAGAGGGGTCCTGGCTGGGTCGGGTGCAAAGCAGGGCTGAAAGCAGGGAGAGGGTCAGCAGAGGGCTGCAGAGATGCTGAGGGGCCTGGGGCAGCTCTGTGAGGAGCAAAGGCTGAGAGCCTGCAGAAGAGCAGCCCCAGAGGGCAGCTGAGCAATGCTCAGCAAGAGCTGAAGGAGCTGTGGGGGGCAAGAGGCTGGGGCCAGGCTCTGCTCAGTGGTGCCCAGGGACAGCACAAGGGGCAGGGGCATGAACTGGAACCCAGGAGGAGAAAGTTGTTGTGAGGGTGCTGGAGGCCTGGAGCAGGCTGCCCAGAGAGGTTGTGGAGTCTCCTGGTGTGGAGAGCTTCCAACCCGCCCTGGGCACTGTGCTGCTGGGCAAGCTGCTGTGGGAGCCCTGCTGGAGCAGGGGCTTGGGCTGGGCGATCCCCAGAGCTCCCTTCCAGCCTTCACAGAATGGTTTGGGTTGGAAAGGACCTCTGGCACCACTCCACCAGAGCAGAACGACCTAAGGCAGGTCCCACAGGAGCATTTGATGAGAATGATGATGAGATGGGATGGGTGGGGTGGGTTGGAAGGGATCTCCAAGCTCATCCAGCTCCAACCCCCTGCCCCAGGCAGGGACATCTCCCACCAGCCCAGCTTGCTCAAGGCCTCATCCAGCCTGGCCCTGAGCACCTCGAGGGGGAGGCAGCCACAGCCTCCCTGTTCCAGTGTCTCCCCACCCTCCCTGTAAGGAACTCAAGGGACAGAGTTGCATACTGCCCATGGAAGCAGCTCTGCAGGCTGAGCAGGGCTGGGGAAGGCTCTGAAGCCAGAGGTCAGTAGCAGACATCCCACCACAAACCAGCCTGGGGTGGTGCCTGGGTCCAGGCATCACTGCCCCCGGGGCCATGCTCTGCCCCAGCTCGGCCACAGGGAGCAGCCAGCCTGCAGCCTCACTCCCTGCCCTGCACCAGCATTAATGAAGTGGCAAATCCAGCTCCTGAGCTCTGGTGGGAAGCGTCAGCAGGCGCCTGGGGCTGCCGAGGCCACGTCAGCTGTGACCCTGCTCAGGCAGGAGGCAGTCAGGGGCCAACATGTTACATGTGCCAGGCATAAATATTCATGGAGTGCTTCATGACCCCACTGAGCACAGCTCCTGCCCTCCAAAGTGCTGCTGGTCACAGCTCCTGACCCTCAGCTCCGGGCATTTCAACTCAGCAGCACCAAGGGTCCTGCACAGATAATCCTGTAATGGATGATCAGCCCTGGAGACAGCAGACAGCAGCAAAGAGCAGCCCTGTGCTGCCGCAAAGCCGAACTGCTGTCAGAGAGGGGTTTGGGCTCAGGCCTGAGCTGCAGCAGCTCCACAGCAAGTGCCATGGCAAGCAGCTGGGGAGGGTTTGGTTGGAGTTTTAAGCCTCTCCCCTGTTCACTGTTTCCCAGTGCAGTCTGAGGCAGTGGCTAAGCTGACCCAGATGATGTTTGCTCAAGTGGCCTTCAAGGACACTGAAGTTCCTGCTGCCCTCCATCCAATCCTCACAGGCAGACACCCAAAAGCAAAGCAAAGGAGGGGAGGGAAGCATTAAAAGCACACTGATGAGGCTTCAAACAGAGGAGGTGCTGCTAAGCAGCTCAGGGCCAGGCTGGATGAGACCTTGAGCAGCCTGGGCTGGTGGGAGGGGTCCCTGCCCATGGCAGGGGCTTGGAACTGGATGAGCTTTGAGTCCCTTCCAACCTAAACCATCCCATGAATCTGTGATTGCAAGGTGCTGAGCTGATGGCACTGTGACTCCTCTCTGCATTAGTGAGGCCACAGCTGGAGGACTGAGTCCAGCTCTGGGCCCCCCTTCAAGAGGGACAGAGAACTGCTGCAGAGAGTCCAGGGGAGGCTGGGAAGCTGCTGAGGGGCCTGGAGCAGCTCTGGGAGGAGCAGAGGCTGAGAGCCCTGGGGCTGAGAGTCTGCAGAAGAGCAGCCCCAGAGGGCAGCTGAGCAATGCTCAGCAAGAGCTGAAGGAGCTGTGGGGGGCAAGAGGCTGGGGCCAGGCTCTGCTCAGTGGTGCCCAGGGACAGCACAAGGGGCCAGGGGCACAAACTGGCACCCAGGAGGTTCCATCAGAACAGGAGGAGAAAGTTGTTTGTTGTGAGGGTGCTGGAGGCCTGGAGCAGGCTGCCCAGAGAGGTTGTGGAGTCTCCTGGTGTGGAGAGCTTCCAACCCGCCCTGGGCACTGTGCTGCTGGGCAAGCTGCTGTGGGAGCCCTGCTGGAGCAGGGGCTTGGGCTGGGTGGTCTCCAGAGCTCCCTTCCAGCCCTACCCTGCTGGCATCCTGCGACTCTCTCTCTTGTATTTGTTCTTTTAAGAGCCTGAGGGCAATAAACCTCTCCTCGGAGCAGCCCAGAGTGAATCTCCATGGCTTGCCAGCCCCCCCGGGGCAGGACACCGGCGCCGGCCCGCAGAGCGCTCCCGGGTGCTAATCGCCTGTTTCGCTCTAAGTGGATCTGACAGAGAGGCGGCTTTGCAGGGCAGCTCGGCGCGAAGCAGCCAGGGAGGAGCTCTCCTTCCGCAGAGCCTGGGCAGAGAGGGCTCAGGAGCTGCTTTTGAGCAGGCACAGCTTGTTTACCACAGGCTGGGGCTGCAGCTTTGTGCTGCTGCTTCTCTGTTTCCCCTCCTGATGTTAATAAACAAAAGTTATTTGATTACAGCAATCAGAGGGCTGAGATCAGTCCTGGCTGCCATGAATAGGTTAGGGAAGCACAAGAGCCAAGGAGACAAAAAAGGGTACATGGAAACTAACTGCATCGGGGAGGCACAGACCTGGAACTGAAGAGAGCAGAACCCAGCAGGACAGGGGCTGGAAGGGACCTCTGCACACCAGCACACCTAGACCAGCTCCCACAGGAACTCGCCCGGGGGGGCTGGAATCCCTCCAGAGATGGAGACTCCACCACCTCTCTGGGCAGCCTGCCCCTGGGCTGCAGCACCCTGAAGCCAAAGAAGATCTTCCTCACCTCCAGGTGGAACCTCTCCCTTCAGCCTGGCTGGGGAGGGGAGGGACAACCCCAAAGCTCCCTCTGCAAGGACAGCTTCAGGGACCCTTTTCTCCCCAGCAGCCCAGCTGGAAAAGCTGCTTCCGGCTCTGCTCCTCAGCCACTGCTGCTTCAGGTCTGAATGCAAACCACAACTGCTCAGGGTTGGGGAAACAAACTGGTACCTGAAGACTCTCTGGAGCCCCTCCACAGGCTGAGATGTCCAAAGGAGCTCACCTGGGGCTGGCTTTGGACACTGACCCAGCCAGGCATGAAGAAGCCATCCGAGGGAGTGAGGGAAGAAAGCCTGGGAAGAGGCAGGGGCTGGAGGCGACGGAGGCCACAGGACACCCAGCAGTGATCCAGCAGCAGCAGCATCTTAATGAGCCAATAAAAGACTTTAGACAATCTGTCTAGACTTGGCTTCCCCCTGGCTATAAAATGGGCCTTAAAAGAAAGATACAAACAGCAATCAGAAGTCAATGAAGAGCTGGTGGAAGGAGCTTCCTGCTGGGTTACAGCTGCAGCCTGCACTGCTCCCCAGACAGCAGCCCTTCCCCAAAATCCCTCATGTGCTAAGCAGCAGAGCTGCTCTCACTGCAGGCTCACTGGCAGCCTCCTCCCTTGGGCTTGGAGGACATCTCTGCTCAGACCTCACCTGCAGGGCTGTGGCCAGCTCTGGGGCCCCAACACAGAACATGGAGCTGATGGAGAGAGTCCAGAGGAGGCCACATACAGATCAGAGGGCTGCAGAAGCTCCCCTGTGGGGACAGGCTGAGGGAGCTGGGGGTGTTCAGCCTGGAGAGGAGAAGGCTGCAGGCAGACCTCAGAGCTGCATTTCAGTGCCTGCAGGGCAGCTGCAGGCAGGCTGGGGAAACTCCACAACCTCTCTGGGCAGCCTGCTCCAGGCCTCCATAAGGGGAAGGGAAAGAGTTGAGGTTAGAAAGGAAAGGAAGAAAGAACTCTGTGGGAAAAGGAGGGAAGGAAAAAAGGTAGGAAGGGAGAGAGCTGAGTTTAAAGTGAAAGGCAGGAAGACGCCTGTGGAAAGAGCGAGGCAGGTCTGAGGGCCGGGAGCTGGGAGCGGAAGCAGGGCAGCAGGGACTGCTCCTGGCACGCCGGGAAGCTCGCTGGCAGGGCGTGAAAGCACCTTCCAGGAGCATGCAGAGCTGAGGCCCTTTGTCATCCTCTGTGTGTGAGGCAGGAGAAGGCAGGCAGGGGAGGGCTCATGATGGAAGAGGCCTCTCAGGATTATTTATGTGCTGCTACTCCCCCACGGCTCCTGGAGCTGCTCCCTGCATTGGCACGGAGCACGGGGGGGCTGGGAAGCAGGGGAGGTACCAGAGCAGGCCAGATTTTGCCTTTCCTCCTGGGATGGAGCATTCAGTGACAGAGGCTGGGACCAGGGATGACATCCTCTGATCTACCACCCTGCAGACTCCTCCTGCTCTGCGAGATCCCAGGGGAGCAGCTCAGTGCAGTCACAGTATTTCTCCTTCGCAGGGAGCCTCAGGGTGACAGCAGGAGCCTTCCTCTGCAGGAGGTGGGGATGAAGTTCCTGCCAGCCCTCCAGGGGAAACTGGCAGAGCCTCTGTGCACTGGGACAGGGGAGCCAGGGGTCAGCAGCTCTGCTTCCCATCCCCTCAGCCAGGCAGGGAAAAGGATGGGAGTGGAGCAAAGGCACTGGGATGCAGTCAGCTGGGAAGCCAGGGCCAGTGTCCTCTGCAGGGGGAAAGGGACTGGGGAAAGAATTTGTCTCACCTCACAGACTTCCTTTGCCTCCAGAGCCACAGCCAGCTCTGGTGCTGAAATCAGAGAGTGGGCCAGGCCAGAAGGGACCTCCAAAGCTCATCCAGTGCAAGGTGCCTCACTCAGCAGGGACGTCCTCCACTAGAGCAGGCTGCTCAGGGCTTCATCAACCCTCCGCTTGAAGATCTCCAGGGATAGAGCCTCAACCACCTCCCTGGGCAGCCTGCTGCAGTGTTCCAGCAGCCTCCTGGTGCAGAACTTGTTCCTCACACCCAGTCTCAGTCTGCTCTGCTCTCATTTCAAACCATTGCCCCTGGTCCTGTCCCTGCAGGCCTTTGGAAACAGTCTCTCTACAGCCACCTTGAAGCCCCTTCAGGTACTGGAAGGCTGCTCTAAGGTCCCTCTGGAGCCTTCTTCTCTTCTCCAGGCTGAACACCCCCAGCTCCCTCAGCCTGTGCTCACAGCAGAGCTGCTCCAGCACCCTGAGCATTTTCATGGCCTCCTCTGGACCCTCTCCATCAGCTCCAGGTCCTCCCTGTGCTGGGGCTCCAGCCCTGCACACAGTGCTCCAGGGGAGGTCTCAGCAGAGCAGAGGGGCAGAATCCCCTCTGGGGCTCTGCTGGCAGTGCAGCTTGGCTGCAGCCCTCCGTGGTGGTTTGGGTTTTCCTGATGGGTTAGTTGGGTTTGGGGTTTTTTGGGGTGGGAAAGCAAAGTGATTTTCCAGGCCACCCTTTGGGGCAAATCTTCCTCATTCATGGACAGCTTTTTCCTGCCCCCTGCCAGGCCTCAATCTTTGCCAGCTCCCGCACTCTCTAGCCACTTCCATCTTCATTTCTCCTTCTGGCCTGAGCTGGCAGTGCTGGGTTCATGGATGGACTCGATGAGCTGAAAGGTCCAGGCTGAGAGATGCAATGGCTGTGTGAAAGGGACAGATGGGAGATGAATGCTGCAGCCCAGGCAGAAAGACAAATGGAAAGCCCTTGAAGTGCTCAGAGATGAATGAGCTGATTTCATTAGTGGTGAGCTGTTTATTTTTGCTGGGTGGGATGCAGGGAAGGAAGCTCTCCAGCAGATGAATAAAGGCCATTCCCACCACCAAGTAATCATCAGTTAAACACAACCAAAGGCAAAGGAGCAGCCCTGCTGCTTCTCCAACCTGCCTCAGGCCTCCCTCCCTTCCTGCAGGCACTGAGCCCCCCAGCAGGTGGATGCAAGGGCACCACAGGCAGTGGTCTGTGGGACCAGTATCCACTGGGAGAGCTCCTCAAGCCATGCTCCATAGCCACAGGCTCCACAGAAGCACAGGGAGCTGGGACCCCCTGCAAGCTGCTGGGACCTCCCCCCACCCCTGCAAGCTGCTGCTCCTGAAGGGACAGCACCTGAGGTGAAACCCCACTGCCTCCTCCCAGAAGGTGTTCCAGGCCAGGCTGGATGAGGCCCTGAGCAGCCTGTGCTGGTGGGAGGGGTCCCTGCCCATGGCAGGGGGTTGGAGCTGGCTGAGCTTTAAGGTCCCTTCCAACCCAACTCATCTGCAGGATCTATGAATGAAGCTCTGAGAAGAAGTAGTTCTGAGGCTGCCTTTTGGGCTGCACTTCTATCTTTAGGCCCCAGTTTGTCTCCACAGAACTCAGCTGCTGGCTCACCCTGAAACGCTGCAGGAGGTTTCTGCCCCTTGGGTCACGGCAGTGGGAGAGATCCAACCAACACAATGTGCAGAGCACTGTTCCCACAGCTAGAAACCAACCCAGTGCTGGGGGTGGGCAGGGCAACACCTCAGCCCAGATCCCCTTCCACAGCACTGACTCACTGCAATGAGTATTGGAGCAGCGACACCAGGAGAAGCTGGGCTCTGGCAGCAGAGCAGAAGCCAATCACAGACCCACTCAGGTTGAAAAGCCTCTCAGGACCACCCAGTCCAACCTTCAACCCAACCCCACCACGGCCACAGGGTTCTGGAGCACCTCCAGGGCTGGGGACTCACCACCTCCCTGGGCAGCCTCTGCCCAAAGCCAAATGTGCTCAGGTTTCCTGCACACCTCCAGGGATGGTCTGTGGCCAAGAGGAAAATCCTGGTGAGTGTGTCTCTCTCTGGTGTTAATGGAACATCTCTCTCTCACTCTTATCCACCAAAGCCCTGCTCTGAGGGTTTAGAATCCTCATTACAAGCAGCAGGCACTTGACAGCATCACCCAAGGTGAGAAGAAGCTCAGAAATGGGAAAGGAAGGTGAAAAACATTGCTGATGGGATCACTGGATCCTGGAATCATGGAAAGAATTGTTTGGGGTGGAAAAAGGCCTCTGGGCTCATCCAGTCCAACACCAACCCAGCCCCACCATGGCCATCAAACCATGGCCACAGGTTGCAGGAACACCTCCAGGCATGGGGACTCCACCACCTCCCTGGGCAGCCTGGGCCAGTCCCTGACCACTCCTCCAGGACCAAAATCCCTCCTCATATCCAATCTAAACTTCCCCTTCAAAGACCATAGATGGTGGGCACCCCTGGATGATGAAGGCCTGGTGCTGAGGAAGGTGGTTTGGCAGCAAGCTGGGGAGTGCTGGACTTCCTGATGCTTGGACCTTATGATCTGAAAAGGCTTTTGCAGCCTAAAGGATTCCACGTGTGGCATCAGCCCCTGGCAGAGTGTGGGGCAAAGCTTCCCCCACGACTCACCTTTGCTCTTTATTATCAGAGCCAAGGCAATCCTTGCCAACCACAGTGATGCCAGAGGGCAACCAGGGCTGGGGAGGAGCAGCTGAGGGAGCTGGGAGTGTTCAGCCTGGAGCAGAGGAGGCTGAGGGAGATCTCATTGCTCTCTGCAGCTCCCTGGAAGGAGACTGAAGTAGGGTGGGGGTTGGTCTCTTCTCTCTAGTCCCAGGTGACAGAAAGAGAGGAGATGTCCTGAAATTGTGCCAGGGGAGGCTGAGGTTGGAGAGGAGGAACAATTTCTGTGCTGCAGCAGTGGTCAGGCATTGGCCCAGGCTGCCCAGGGAGGTGGTGGAGTCCCCATGCCTGGAGGTGTTCCTGCAAACTGTGGCCATGGCAGCTGGGGCCAGGGTTTGGTTGGGTTGGTGTTGGAGAGGGTGACCTCGGAAGCCTTCTCCACCCCAAACAATTCCAGGATCCAGTGATCCCATCAGCAATGTTTTTCACCTTCCTTTCCCATTTCTGAGCTTCTTCTCACCTTGGGTGATGCTGTCAAGTGCCTGCTGCTTGTAATGAGGATTCTAAACCCCCAGAGCAGGGCTTTGATGGATCAAGAGTGAGAGAGAGAAGCTTCATTAGCATCAGTGTGAGACACACACCCCCCACCCCCCAACCAGGATTTTCTGCTTGGCAGCAGGACTTGCTTCTCTGTTAGAGACACCCAGAAGAGCTTCTTCTCCCTCCTTCCAACACAGGCAGTCGTACAACTCCCTGGCAGCAAGGGCTTAACTCTGTCCCCATTTGCGCTGCTAATGGAACTCCCAACAGACAGCAGCAAAATTGAAGTTCCACTAAAACCCAGCCCCAGGGAATTGTGCAGATTGAGGCTGGTCGCAGGCAGAGGAAGAGACCTCCAGGAGCTGTGTGAATCACTGCTGGGGGACACAGCAGCTCCTGGCTCCTCACAGGGTCAGCTCCCAACAGATGATGGGTACTGAGTCACAGATTCTGATCCTCCACCTCCACCCCCTCAGGGGCTCACAGAAAGCAACCAGAGAGGATTCAGAGCACCACAACACCCTGCATGAAGAGGTTCAGCTCCTCGAAACACCAGTCAGGGCAGGCAACGCACCCCAAGGCTGGAGGAAAGGCTCAGGGGTTCAGGGGCAGGTGGCCAAAGGGCTTCAGAGCAGCTGCTGCAGGTAGAGTACAATTAACCAGGTTGGAAAAGCCCTTTGAGATCATCCAGTCCAAACTATCCCCCAGCACCATCTGATCAACTCAGCCACGGCACCAAGGGCCTCATCCAGGCTCTTCCTAAGCACCTCCAGGGATGGTGACTCCACCACCCCCTGGGCAGCACATTCCAAGGGCCAAATAAAGCCCTGGAGGATGATTGCTGTAGGAAGCACTTCACAGAACCCCAGAGTCCCAGCATGGGGGTGGGAAGGGACCTCTGGAGCTCACCCACTCCAAGCCCTACCAAAGCAGGGCACCACAGCAGCTTGCCCAGCAGCACAAGGACCAGGGTGGGTTGGAAGCTCTCCAACAAGGAGGCTCCACAACCTCTCTGGGCAGCCTGCTCCAGGCCTCCAGCACCCTCACAACAAACAACTTTCTCCTCCTGCTCAGGTGGCACCTCCTGGGTGCCAGTTTGTGCCCCTGGCCCCTTGTGCTGCCCCTGGGCACCACTGAGCAGAGCCTGGCCCCAGCCTCTTGCTCCTGTGATAGAATCAAAGAAATGTTGAGGTTGGAGGAGACCTCTGAGACCACCAAGTCCAGCTGCTCACAATCCACCACTGCCACTGCACCACAGCCCTCAGCACCACATCTACACAGCTGTGAGACTCCTCCAGGGATGGGGACTGCACCACCTCCCTGGGCAGCCTGAGAATGTTTGCTGGGAAGAAGCTGTTCCTAATGTCCAACCTGAACCTCCCCTGACACAGCTTGAGCAGAGCCTGGCCTCAGCCTCTTGCCCCCCAGCTCCTTCAGCTCTTGCAGAGCATTGCTCAGCTGCCCCCTGGGGCTGCTCTCCTGCAGGAAGGGAGAGAGTACAGAGAGCAATTCAGGTTTGCAGGGAGGGCCAGCAAGGGCCCAGAGCTCAGCAGCGCTGCTGGGCAAAGCTTCGGCTTGTGAGGAGAAGAAACCAGGACTCCAAGGCTCTCTTCTTTAGTCTGGGAGAGGGGAGATTTAGACTGAAGGTAGGGAAGAAAATTCTTGGCAGTGAGGGTGGGGAGAGCCTGGCACAGGCTGCCCAGAGAGGCTGTGGCTGGCCCCTGCCTGGAGGGGTTCCAGGTCCGGCTGGATGAGGAGCGAGCTGTGCTGGGGTGAGGTGTCCCTGCCCATGGCAGGGGGCTGGCACCGCTTGAGCTTTCAGGTCCCCTCCTATCCAGCCTGTCCTATGACTCTTCACCCTGAGAGGGGCTGGGTGTGGGTGCTCCTGCTGCGCCTGAGCAAGCCCAGCTCCTGCAGCCCGCTCCCCGCCTCAGCCTGCGCAGGGACGGGAGGGCTAAAGCCTTCAGCGCTCCAAGGAAAGAAAGTTTCCAGCAAGAAAAACAATATTAAAAAAGAGAGAGAAAAGCAAGAGGAGATGAAGAGTCTGTCCCCAGCCTCGTGCTGCCCAGGCTGCAGTGGATTAGAGCCGATTCTGCCTTTTTGTTCTGCCAAGGTGGTGCGAGCCTCCCAGCAAACACACCGCCGGCACGAGCAGCGCTCCGAGGGAGCTCCACCAGACAGAGAACCAGATCAGGGCTCTGCTACAACAGCTTTAATCCCTCTTGATCCTGTCTTTAGGACACAGGCAGAGACAGCAGGCTTGGCCTACTTCCCACCCCCCCCTTTTCATTTCCCTTCCCCAGCTGGTTTGGAGCAGCAGCCCTGAAGCCCCTGGGAGCTCGAGGCGCTCGGTGCGGCACAGCGGGGCTGGCGCGGGCGAGCAGCAGAGCCTGCCCCAGCTCAGCCCCGCGGGGCAGCCGGGCCGAGCGCTGAGAGGGGGCCTGAGAAAGAACCCATGAATCGTGGAGCTGTTGAGGTTGGAAGAGGTCTTTGAGCTCATCCAGTCCAGCTGCTCGTCCAGGGCTCACAATCCACCACTGCTAAGCCACATCCCTCAGCACCAGGTCCCTCAGGCTTTGAAACACCTCCAGGCATGGGGACTCCACCACCCCCCGGGCAGCCTGGACCAGTGCCCGAGAAACCTTTCAGTCAAGAAGTTTCTTCTAATGTCCAACCCAAACCTCCCCTGGGGCAGCTTGAGGCCATTTCCTCGTCCTGCCTCTTGTTGCACGTGAGAAGAGACCAAGCCCCAGCTCACTGCACCCTCCTCAGAAGCAGGTGATGAGGGTGATGAGGTCCCCCTCAGCTTCCTCTTCTGGAGGCCAAACAACCCCAGCTGCTCCTCATCAGACCTGTGCTCAAGGCCACCCTCTCTGGGGTGCTCCAGCACCTTGAGGTCCTTCTTAGCGCGAGGAGCCCAAAGCTGAGCCCGGGACTTGAGGTGTGCCCTCACCAATGCCAAGCAGGGGGGGCACAACCACACCCTAGGCCTGCTGGCAGAGAGGTCAAAGCAGCAGAGAGACAGAATCATGGAAAACAATTGTGAAGGCTGGAAAAGACCTCTAGGACCATCCAGTCCAGCCACCAGCCCAGCACCACCATGGCCACCAAGCCCTGGCCTGCAGTGCCTATGGCCAGGAGATTTGGGCTTCCTCTGCCTCATCCTCACAGGGTTTGGAAAAAACCATGAAGGTTGGAAGAGGCCTCTGAGGTGATCCAGTCCAACCACCAACCCCAAGCCATGTCCTGAAGCTCTGTGGTCTGTCTCCTGGCTTAGGAGATCTGAGTGTCCCCATCCTGGAGCAGGCTGCCCAGGGAGGCTGTGGAGTCTCCTTCCCTGGAAGCTTGCAAAGCCCCCTGGAAGCTTGCAAAGCCCCCTGGGTGTGCTCCTGGCTGCCCTGCCCTGGCAGGGGGCTGGACTGGAGGATCTCTGGAGGTCCCTTCCAACCTCACTGATGCTGTGATCCTCACAGGGTTTGGAAAATCATCAAGGTTAGAAAGGACCTCTGAGGTCACCAAGCCCGACACTGCCATGGCCACCAAACTCTACCTGGATGTGCCACATCCACATGCTGGGAGCTGGAGCTCTGGGCATCCCCATCCTGCTCTTCAGCCTGTGGAGAGAGCAGCAAAGGCTCCCCCAGCAAAGCAGGCAGCCAAGGGATCTGGAAAGGGGCGAGCTGGGGAGAGAGAGAGAAGGCTAAATGCCCTCTGAATGTTTCAGGGATCCATCAGGAGGCCTCCAAGTGGCCTTTTTGCTAACAGCTTCCATATCTATCCCTTACAGACAGCAATTAACCTTCTGGGAGGGATTCCTCTCTGCCAATAAAAAGTAAATCACGAAGCAATCAATCTTTGAGGCCCCAGCACCCCCTCCTGCCACCCATGGCCTCAAACAGCCCTGCAGGTTTCCCCCTCCTCACACCATTCCCTTGATTCATTCGTCCCACAGCCCGCAGAGCAGGTCCCACCCCCCAGCTCCTGCCACGGTGACATAGGCCAACCCTCTGCAAGTGCTCAGAAGATAAAGTCACTCCAACCTCAGCCTCCCCTGGCACAACTTCAGCCATTTCCTCTCCTCCTGTCACCTGAGACTAGGGAGACAGCCAAACCTGACCCAGCACAGGACACAGCAGCCTCTTCAAGCACCTCCTACAGGCAAGGGACATCACCCAGCACAGTTTGGCCTTCTGGGGCCACCACCACTCTCTGGAACCAGCACAAGTGAAACCTGATGCATGACACCAGGGGTCTGATGCAGCTTGCACCAAGCCTGCTGCCTCTGCATCCCTGGGCAGAAACCTTTGGGCCTTCAGGTGAGAGCTGAATTGGTCGAGGGGGATGCCCAGGAGCAGGGACACAAAGCAGGCACAGGTCTGAAAGGTGAGGAACCAGCAGCTTGGCACAAGCGGTGCCTGGGAGCAAGCAGCCCTCCCCAGCTGTGGGGAGAGCAGAGCTCGGCGTTCGCTGCCCCCTCCCCATCTCGGCAGCACCACGGCAGGCCAGAGCCCCACCAGGCTCAGGGCTTTTCTCCAGGAAGGACTGAAAACTGCTCAGGCTTCCAGGCCCCTGGAACTCCATCGGCCATTTCGGAAGGAGAGCATCTCCAGCCCGTCCCAGGGGCACGGAACCCAAGACAGGCAGCACCAAACCGAGCTCCCAGGAGAGCAACCGAGCCCCGGGGTGGCGACGAGCAACGCCGACCGCAGGGAGGGGGCAAGGAGGAGTTGCCTACCTGCCTCTCGGGAAATCTGCATGAAGGACTCCACTCCTTTCTCTCCGTAGTTCCCTTCAGATGCCAAGGTGGACACGTAGTTCCAGCCCAGGGCTTTCACGATGTCCACCATCGCCTGGGCCTGGAAGGAGTCCGGAGGCACCACCCGGGAGAAGAAGTCGTAGCGCCGGTCGTCGCTCAGCTCCGGGGCCGTGGAGGCGTAACTGATCTGGGGGATCTGGGGGAAGAAACAGCTCCTGGTCAGTGCACACGTGCAGGGGCCCGGCACGGCCCTCGCAGCAGGCAGCTGCAGCGGCTCTGGCCTCAGCTGAGCCTCACCTGGTGCCCGTCAGCGCGTCTCCACCCTGCTCCCTCGCGGCGCCCGAAGCAGCCGCGCTGCCGGCGCAGGAGGCTCAGCGCTCGCCGCGAAGCTGCACCACAGAATGGGCTGGAAGGGAGCTCAAAGCTCAGCCAGCTCCAGCCCCCTGCCAGCGGCAGGGACCCCTCCCACCAGCCCAGGCTGCTCAAGGCCTCATCCAGCCTGGTCCTGAACACCTCCAGGCAGGAGGCAGCCACAGCCTCCCTGGGCAGCCTGTGCCAGTGTCTGCCCAGCCTCACTGCCAGGAATCTCTTCCTCTCCAGTTTCAGTCTCTCCTCTCCCAGCTCAAAGCCATTGTCCTCATCCTGTCCCTCCCAGCCCTTGTCCACAGTCCCTCCCCAGCTCTCCTGCAGCCCTTCAGGTACTGGGAGGCTGCTCTGAGCTCTCCCTGGAGCCTTCTCTTCTCCAGGCTGCACAGCCCCAGCTCTCCCAGCCTGTCCCCACAGGGGAAGTTCTCCAACCTCTGATCTTCTTTGTGGCCTCCTCTGGAGCTTCTCCAGCAGCTCCAGGTCCTTGTGCTGGGGGCCCAGAGCTGGAGGCAGTGCTGCAGGTGGGGGCAGAGCAGAGGGCAGAATCCCCTCCCTGTGCTGCTGCTCTCCCTGCTCTGGCTGCAGCTCAGCACTCAGCTGGCTCTAGGCTGCCAGGGCCCAGTGCTGGCTCCTGGGGACTCTGTCACCAACTGACAGCCCCAAGGCTGCCACCTGCACAGAGCCCAGCAGCAGGTAAGAGCCATCCCAACGTTTCCTCAGAGGACAGGCTAGATCCAGCCCTCTGCATGGAGCCTCCCAGCTCCTGCAGCACACTGCATGCAGAGCTGCAGAGCACAGCTGCTGCTGAGGACCCAGCAGAGAACTGAACTTGGCCAAACCATCCAAAACTATTTAGGGTCATGGAATTGCAGAACCAGTTTAGGCTGGAAGAGACCTTTAAGGTCATTGAGTCCAACCCTTACCCCAGGTCAGCACCAAACCATCTCCCTCAGCACCTCACCTCCATGGCTTTGAAACCCCTTCATGGCTGTGGACTCCACTGCTGCCCTGGGCAGCAGGAGCCAGGGCTTGGCAGCCCTTGCAGGGAAGAAATTCCTCCTCCTGTCCCAGGGGTGGACAACCTGAGGCCACTGCCTTGTGTCCTGTGCCTTGAGAGAAGAGCCCAAGCCCCACCTGGCTCCAGCCTCCTTCCAGGGTGCTGTAGAGAGCCAGGAGGTCTCTCCTGAGCCTCCCCAAGAACACGTGCTGAGGCACACTCCTCTTGCACAGCTCACATCCACTGCTTCAGCACAAGCCGTGGCCACCCACAGCACAGTCACTGAAGCCCTTTCCAGCTGCAGCCAGCATCAGCCTAGAGCAAAGCACAGCTCACAGCCCAGGCTCAGGACCAGCTCCAGCAGGCCCCCTCTGCAGGGAGCTCAGGGAATCAGGGCCCAGAGCCAGCACCCCTCTTACCTGCCATGCATTATGAAACCTCAGCAAGCAAACTGTCAGAGGGGGCTGGGGCTGGCACTGGGGGGGGTTGGAGAACTCTGATCCCCCTCCCCTGGCATGGCCTCTCCTGCAGAGGCATCCTGTCTGCTGGCTTCACAACCTGATGGGCCTGAAGCTGTGCCAGGGGAGGGGCAGGGTGGAGAGGAGAGGGAAATTTCTGTGCTGCCAGAGTGGTCAGGGACGGGCAGAGGCTGCCCAGGGGGTGGTGGAGTCCCCATGGCTGGGGAGGTGCAAGGACCCTGCGGCCATGGCTTGGTGGCCACGGTGGGGCTGGGTTGCTGGCTGGAGCGGATGACCTCAGAGGCCTTTCCCAACCCACCCAGCTCTGTGCTGCTGCAATCAAGCTGCAAGCTGCTCTGGGGGCTGAGGGGCAGCCAGCAGCAGCCTGCAGAGCCTTGCCAGTTGCTTCCTCAGCTGTGTGGCCAGCAGGACCTTGCAGTGCTGCAGTCACAGGCAATTAACACAGCTGCAGCTGAAGCTGTCAGGAGGAGCAGAGCCCTTCTGCTGACCACTGGGCCACGATTTATCTGCTCAGGATCCCACCTCGGGGCCAACAGGGCTCGGGAACCACCCTCCAGGAGGGAGAGATCGATGCCCCCAGTGTCTCAGGGCTCCTTTCTTTCCACTGTCTACCCTGGGGATGAGTTTCAGCCAGCAGCAGCTGCTGCAGTGAGAGGCAACTCCGGGCAGCCTGGCCTCAAAACGGCCCAAGTCCAGCTCCTAACGTGCCTGTGCCTGGAGCTGCTGCGGTGACAAACGCTGGCTGACAGCTCAGGATCACTCTCATCTGTGCCAAGCAAGTTAATGGAGCTTGCTCAGACACTTAGCAGCTGAAGTCACCTCCTCAGCGGCTGGGCTGGGGTGGGACTGAGTGGAGCAGCTCCCCGGGAAGGCTGGATGGGGGCTGCTTAGCCCTTATCAATTAGGCAAGCAGCCCAAACACAACAGAGGCAGCAGCCCCAGCCCCCCTCGCACACACACAGGCAGGGCCCTGCTGGGAGCCAGCTGCTGGATTTGTAATTACAGACCCAAGGAAAGGGAGAAATCTGAGCTCTCATCTGGGCAGCGCCCGGCTTCCAGCCTGCCAGCCGCTGCTGCCGCCCTTGGAGCCCTGGCTTGGGTGCCAGGCGGTGTGAGGTACTAGCCAATGGGCTGGGCTTGATGATCTCTGAGGTCTCTTCCAGCCTGGTTGATTCTGTGATCCTGTGCAAGAGCCAAAGGAGCAAGTTCTGCGCTCTGCACACAGCCCCAGCCCGGTGGTGGGGTGGGAAGGGAGCTCTGGAGCTCCCCCAGCCCAAGGCCCTGCTCCAGCAGGGCTCCCACAGCAGCTTGCCCAGGGGCACAATGGCATGGGGGGGTTGGAAGCTCTCCACACAGGGAGACTCCACACCCATGAGGAGGGAGCCCTGCTGTTCTCTGGCCGCTGTCAGCCACACCTCCCAGGTCCAGCTCTGGCTGCAGTGCAGCTCTCGCCTCTGGCTGTGGGAGATGTGCAAGCCGGGGGGCTCTGCCCCATCAGGCTGCTCAAGGTCTCAGCATGGATGAGGCCCTGAGCAACCTGGGCTGGTGAGAGGGGTCCCTGCCCATGGCAGGGGGTTGGCACTGGATGCTCTTTGAGGTCCCTCCCAAGCAACACCGGTCGATGGTTTCAGGAGCAGCTGCACCAAACCCCCAGCAGGAAGCACACCCTGAGCAGCCTGATGGAGCAGAGCCAGGGAGCTGAGCCTGAGAGGTGTGGCTGACAGGGGCCAGAGAGCAGCAGGGCTCAGTGCTAGCATCAACCAGCTCCTGGAGCACCCTGCTCAGCTGTCCTGCCAGAGCTTCAGAGGATGGAAAGATCATCCTAGAATGGTTTGGGACGTGGAGATCCCCTCCTTCCAGCCCTGCTGCTCCAGCGGGCCCAGCACAGCTGAGGGTCTCCCGAGTCCCTCCTCTCGACAGCAAACGTCCCCCAGCACCACCTTTGGAACTGGAGCCGCCCCTGCAACACGAACTCGCGGTCCCAATGCTTCACTCAGGAGCGTTTTCATCACCACCGCCTCCTCAGGCTGCAGCCTCCTCCGCTCGCCGCTGGACAGAGCCTCCCAGAGCGCCAGGGGAAGCAGCGAGCTCCTGCTCGCAGCCAAGTGCCTCAACTCCAGAGCCTCGGTGCCAGGAGACAACCCAAGCTGCAGGCAGAGCCAGGGCTGCTGGGCTGGCTGCCCACACCCTCATCACTCCTCCCCAGCTCCTGCTCCACACAGCCAAGAGCCTCCGAGGGAGCACAGCCAGGAGACCCCCTGCTGCTCCTCTGCCCCTTCAGATGGGACTGAGGGAGGTGACACCTCCTTGGGACCTTATCAAAAGGTTACTCAAACACTGCCCCTGGACCCAGCTCCTCACCATGCCACAGAGCTCAGCACAGGCCGTTTCCCCAGGGACCAGCAGCAGCTCAGACAGTGCAGGAGCCTACTGTTGAGGCACGAATGAGCTCCCACCGGGCAATGCCCTGCCCACAGCTTGCTCAGTTTCTCCTTCCTGCTCCCTATTCACTTTTATTGCTACAAAATCCTGACCAAAAAAGCCACCCAAGAACCTAATGGGTCCAGGTGGGGGCTGCTCACACCAAGAAGGACACTGAGGGGCTGGAGCAGGTCCAGAGAACGGCAACCAGACTGGGGAAGGGTCTGGAGAGCAGGGCTGGGGAGGAGCAGCTGAGAGGACTGGGGTTGAGGCAATGTGAGGGGCAAGGGGGTTGAACTGAAGGAGATTCAGGATGGATGTGAGGAACAAGTTCTGCACCAGGAGGCTGCAGGAACACTGCAGCAGGTTGCCCAGGGGGTGGCTGAGTCTCCATCCCTGGGGATACTCAAGGTGAGGCTGGACAGGGCTCTGATGAAGCTGCTCTGGGGGAGGATGTCCCTGCTGAGTGCAGGGGGTTGGACTGGATGAGCTTTGGAGCTCCCTCCCAGGCCAGCCCCTCCTGTGACTCTCTGATTTGAGATGTGGCCTCACTAGCACTGAGCCCAGGGGCACAATCCCTGCCCTGGCCCTGCTGCACCTCACCCCAGTGGCCTTGGCCCATGGATCCAGCCTGTCCAGGTCCTCCTGCAGAGCCCTCCTGCTCCGGGGCAGAGCAGCACTTCCCCCCAGGCTGGAGTCTCCCTCTGCAGGCACACAGCTCAGCCTCCCTCCCCAGCCACAGCAGCGCCATGGGAAGAGCTCCTGGCAGATGCTGGCAGGCTGGGAGTGTTCTGCACATCTAGCAGGTCTCTCCTGCTTCCTTTCAGAGCAGAAGAAAGCTTCTGTGTGAATTATTCCAGGGGAAAAAATAATTGTAGCAATTAAGGGAACAATGATGACAGCAATTAGGAGTGTCCACATGGCTCGTGGGAGCACTTCATCAGCTCAGACAGAAAGCAGGAAGGGGAAAGGGGGGAAAAAATGATGGGGAGGGAGTAAAATGAGAAGTGGCCATAAATATGAATGTCCAAATGCTTCACCCTGATGAGCTGTGCCTGGAACCAGGGCTGCCTGTGACAGCCAGCAGCTGGTGGCACAGCCTGGGCCCCGAGAGCCCCAAGCAGGGGCTGAGCTCTGAGCTGCTGAGGCTTCCCTGGAGAGATGTCAGGAAACCAGGCTCCTGGAATTGCAATGAACACCAGCATGGAAGCAGCCTTGGGGAGGACACAGGGTGCTGGTAAGGCATGGAAATGGTTGGGTTGGAAAAGGCCTCTGAGCTCAGCCAGTCCACCCAGCAGCCCAGCACCACCATGGCCACAGGGTTCTGGAGCACCTCCAGGGCTGGGGACTCCACCTCATCTCCAGTCTCAGGCTCCCCTGTCCCAGCTCAAAGCCATTGTTCCTCATCCTGGCACTCCCAGCCCTTCTCCAAAGTCCCTCCCCAGCTCTCCTGGAGCCCTTCAGCTCCTGGAAGGCTGCTCTGAGGTCTGCCTGGAGCCTTCTCCTCTCCAGGCTCAACAGCCCCAGCTCTCCCAGCCTGTCCCCACAGAGGAGGTTCTCCAACCTCTGATCACCTTTGTGGCCTCCTCTGGAACCTCTCCAGCAGCTCCAGATCCTCCTTGTGCTGGAGGCAGTGTTGCAGGTGGGGTCTGAGCAGAGGGGCAGGATCCCCTCCCCGTGCTGCTGCTCTCCCTGCAGCCCAGCACATGGTTGCCCTTCGCTGGACCTCCTCCAGCCCCTCTCAACGTCCTTCTTGGACCAGAAGGGGCCCAAAGCCGGGCCCAAAGCCGAGCCCAAGGTTTGAGGAGTGGCCTCCCCAGTGCCGAGTCCCGGGGCAGCCCCTGCCCTGCTCCTGCTGCCGCAGGCCAGCCGGGAAGCTCCTCCCCCACCCATCCGCAGGCAGCGCTGTTCATCAGCCGGCCCGGAGCGGTTAGCGGTAATGAAAGAGAGGAACGTCGCTGTGATGAAGCCTCAGCACTCCCTGCGTGCTGAGTGACAAATGCCCCTTCGGAAGCGTGTGCGGCTGGAGGCCAGGCAGGCAGGAGAGCCGCCGGGTGAGCACCCAGCCAGCCCGCTGCCTGTCCATCGCCTTTCCCTCGCCAGCCGGAGCTGCCTCCCGGGACGCCAGCGGCGCCATCCCGGCCGCGCCGGCCCGCAGCGCTGCGCAGCCCCCGGCCCAGCCCTGGGGGCAGCCCTGGGAGGACGGACGGCCCTGCGACGGCGCTGCCGGGGGACCCTGACGGAGCATCAAAGGCTCTGGGCCATTACCTGCTAATTCTCCCAGCCCGTTCTCAGCTGAACTCGCAGCAGGCGATGGGAGCACCAGGACCCTCTCCCCCTCCTGATGGCCACATTCTGCTAACGAGCAGGTACCACACAGCTGCTTACGCAGCAAGAGGCTCTGCCAGCTCCTGCCGAGATGCAGAGCCGGCCCACAGGTGACACACAGGGACCGTCCCACTCGTGTCCCACCACACTCAGACACAATTCACAGATTCAGAGAGCAGCAGGCTGGAAGAGACCCCCAAGGGCACCTTGGCCACCCCCTGCAGGCAGCAGGGACAGCTCCAGCCAGAGCAGGCTGCCCAGGGACACAGCCAGGCTGAGCCTGAGTGTCCCCAGGGATGGAGCCTCAACCCCCTCCCTGGGCAGCCTGTCCCAGCCTCTCCCCAGCCTCCCTGTGCAGAACTCCCTCCTGGTGTCCAGCCTACCTCTGCCCTGCTCCAGTCCCAAACCATTGCTCTCCTCCTGTCCCCACAGCCCCTTCTGAGCAGTCCCTCCCCAGCCTGCCTGCAGCTGCCCTGCAGGCACTGAAGTGCAGCTCTGAGGTCTGCCTGCAGCCTTCTCCTCTCCAGCTGAGCAGCAGCAGAGTTTCCAGGCAGGAAGAGGCAAACCCAGGCAGAGCCAAAGGCACCAGAGGGGAAGGGAATCACAGCATGGTCCAACGTGCAGCACTCATCCCTCCAAGCTGAGTTATTAGACTAAATGAAAGCTGTCAAGACGCTACTTGGCCATGCCTCAGCACAGCCTTTCCAGAGGAGCATCCATCTTGGTGCTGGAGAAAAATGAGGCTGTGATTGGAATACCTATTCCTTCATTCCTGCTGTAGCAGAGTGGCTGAGAGCTGAGGAGAATCAAGGCTGTGGCCACCTTGGCTCTGCAGGACGGGAGACCTCTCGGTGGAGCAAGGCTCCCGGCTCCCCTCTCCCCTCTGCCCACATCAGCTCTTGGGTTATGATGGCAGTGGGGAGCTGAGCTCCAGGCCAGCAGCTCACCAACCACAGCACTCAGCTCCTCTCAGTATCTCTTGCAGGGAAAGGCTGAAGGACCTGGGGGCAGCAGGGGATGGAAGGGAGCTCTGGAGCTCCCCCAGCCCAACACCCAACCAAAGCAGGGCTCCCACAGCAGCTTGCCCAGCAGCACAAGGACCAGGGGGATTGGAAGCTCTCCACACCAGGAGACTCCCCAACCTCTCTGGGCAGCCTGCTCCAGGCCTCCAGCACCCTCACAGCAAACAACTTTCTCCTCCTGCTCAGATGGAACCTCCTGGGTGCCAGTCTGTGCCCCTGGCCCCTTGTGCTGTCCCTGGGCACCACTGAGCAGAGCCTGGCCCCAGCCTCTTGCCCCTGAGACAGAACCAAAGAAGTGTTGAGGTTGGAGGAGACCTCTGAGAATACCAAGTCCAGATGCTCACAGCCCACCACTGCACCACAGCCCTCAGCACCACATCCACACAGCTCTGAGACCCCTCCAGGGATGGGGACTGCACCACCTCCCTGGGCAGCCTGGGCCAGGGCCTGAGAACCCTTGCTGGGAAGAAATTGTTCCTCATGTCCAACCTGAGCCTCCCTGGCACAGCTCAAAGCTGTTTTCCATCACTTGTTCCTTGGAGAAGAGCCCAACCCCCACCTCACCCCAACCTCCCTTCAGGGAGCTGCAGAAGTCAATGAGGTCTCCCCTCAGCCTCCTTCTCCACAGCATGAGACCCTCCTGTTCCTGCACAGCCTCCCCCTGCCCCCGGTGTCTGCAGCTGGTTTTCCTTAGCTCCTTACCCAGGGCATGTCCTGCTTGTCCCTCCAGGATGAGCAGCAGGCCAGAGGGACAGGCAGGGACCACCAAGAGGAGGGCTCAGGCAGTGAGAAGTGACCTCCTCCACCCTCCTCAGCCTCAAGGTCAAACCTTTCCCTCCTTGGAAGGCAGAGACTCCTGAGCAGCACCACATAGTCCTTTGGAAAGCCTGAGAGCCACTTCTGAGGGACACTTGGGGTACCGCAGGGACCGTGGGGATGGCTCCACCAGGGTGATAGTTAGCCTGCCCTTCAGCTCATCCTTTCTTTGGGCCCAGATAAATACAATACAATACACCAGGCTGGAAGAGACCTTCAAGATCACCACATCCAACCCATCAACCAATCCAACCCACCTAAACAACTAACCCATGGCACCAAGCACCCCATCAAGTCTCCTCCTGAACACCTCCAGTGAAGGTGAAGTGGTGAGGAGCGAGAAGAGGCACAGTGGTGTGCCCCCAAGGTCCTTCAGGACACAGCTGCTGAGGCTCCAAGGGCGAGCAGGGAGAAGCACCAGGCAGAGGTGGGAGTGAGGATGAATTAAGGCAGAAATCTGCATTTGACCTCTCCTGGGCTGCATCCCCCAGGCTGGTGGAGCCCGGGGAAGAGCCTTGGAACAGCTGCACCTTCCATTCCCCTGTATTCCATCCCTGCCCTTCCCCAGAGTGCAGCAGCAGCCCTCCAGCCCCACACAGCCACATTCATGCACGGGGATGGGAGGGGAGGAGGGGGGAAGCACCCCCCAAACCGCCACAGCCCAGGCGACCCCCTTGCCCCCTCCTGCTCGCCTCCCCCGAGGTGCAGCTTTGCCAGCTCGGTAATTGCATTGCTCCTTATCTGAGCTGGGGGGCGGGGGGGGGACAGATTCAATAACAGAAATACAGCTGGGAACGAGGCAAAACACTTAGGGGAAAGTGATTTTCAGCCTGGAAACTTCACCAGCTCCACGGCCGAGCCTGGACACTGGCTAATTACTCACCCTGCCTTTATCACCAAAGTGCCCAGACATCCTAATTAATCCAAATTGCTTTCTAAGGGCTCTGTTATTAGACACATGCAGAGGCCACCAGATAGGGAGAGAGCTTCTGAGGTGGTTTTTGGGTTGGTTTTTCCTGTGGGTTTGTTTTTCAAGGTCTCTGGCAGCTCTGCCTGGCAGCACCCTGATGAAAACCCACAGTGCTGAGGCCAGCAGGAGGAAGGAGAGGGAAGGAGCCTGCAGTGAGCTCTGTGCAACGAGAAACCTTCTGCACAGCCTTGCACAGGGAGGGGATGGGTTGGCAGGCACCACAACCTGCTGGCCACAGGGACCCCCCCAGCCTGCCCCCAAGCCACCAGGACCAGCAGAGCTGGGGGCATCAGGAAAAAGCCTCTTGCCAGCAGCAGGGGTGGGAAGGCAGCTCTGGAGCTCCCCCAGCCCAAGCCCCTGCTCCAGCAGGGCTCCCACAGCAGCTTGCCCAGCAGCACAAGGACCGGGGGGGTTGGAAGCTCTCCACACCAGGAGACTCCCCAACCTCTCTGGGCAGCCTGCTCCAGGCCTCCAGCACCCTCACAGTGAACAACTTTCTCCTCCTGCTCAGATGGAGAGCAGGGCTGGGGAGGAGCAGCTGAGGGGGCTGGGGGTGTTCAGCCTGGAGCAGGGGAGGCTGAGGGAGACCTCATTGCTCTCTGCAGCTCCCTGGGAGGGGTTGGGGCTCCTCTCCCCAGTCTCAGGTGATAGAAGGAGAAGAAATGCCAGGGGAGGGTTAAGGTTGGAGCTGAGAAAGGATTTCTTTGGTGCAAGAGTGGTGAGGGCCTGGCAGAGGCTGCCCAGGGGGTGGGGGAGTCCCTATGCCTGGAGGTGTTCCTGCCACCTGTGGCCATGGCACTTGGGGCCAGGGTTTGGTGGCCATGGAGGGGCTGGGCTGAGGACTGGATGATCCCAGAGGTGTTCTCCAGCCAGGACATTTCTCTCATCCTGCCCATTGCACATTTAACAGACACTGCCTGGGGGGCAGAGGGAGGAGCAGCCTCGAGCCAGCTTCCCCGGGCAGGACTGCAGGACCCAGATGTCAAAGCCTGGAGCCCCTGGGTGAGTGCTTGGCTGGTTCATTGCTGCACCTCCAAGCTGGCTTTAAGCTCTGAGAGATCAGACAAATGGGCTCCCAGGGCAGCCTTGTACTCGTGTGACCTCCCCTTCCATCTCTGCCTCGCTGGGTGGCGAGGCTTTTGCTGGCAGTTATCTCCTGAAGCTCTGCATAAGGCTTTTGCTTCCAGCTGATCCATGCAGAGGGCACCCAGGCTTCAGCAAGATGAAAGAGATGGCTCTGACCCCACAGAGCTCCTGAGAGAAAAGGTTCAGAAGCCTTTTCTGGGAAGCACTAAATATTTCAAGCTGCCTGCCCTGGGTAAGAGGCTGCTCATGCTGGGGGTCCTGGTGCTCATCAGGAGCCAGGGGCTGATCCTGCAAGGTGCTCATGCAGCAAAGCAACAGAGCACAGCAACCCGGGGTGAAGGCTGGAGGCAGAGCTGCAGGCCAGCAGGGATGGCACAATGCCACCACTGTCCCTTCTGTGAAGCAAGAGAGTGGCCAGCGACTGGCACAGGCTGCCCAGGGAGCTGGTGGAGTCCCTGGAGGGGACCCTGTGGCCATGGCACTTGGGGCCGTGCTTTGGTGCCCATGGTGGGGTCAGGCGGCCCTGGAGGGCTTTCCCAGGGCAAGCAAATCAGTGATGCTACGAGAGATTATCACCTTGCCAGCTGCCTGCCACTGGCTTCCAGGGGGCTCCAGCACATTGCACAGCTTGAGGAGGGGAGAGGCAGACTGGGGGTGAGGAAGAAACTCTTAGAGAGAGGCTGGGGAGGCTCTGGCACAGGCTGCCCAGGGAGGCTGTGGCTGCCTCCTGCCTGGAGGTGTTCAGGGCCAGGCTGGCTGAGGCCTTGAGCAGCCTGGGCTGGTGGGAGGGGTCCCTGCCCATGGCAGGGGGTTGGAGCTGGATGTTCCCTGAGGTCCCTTCCAGACTATAACCTAGTCTGTGGCTGTCCTTCAACGCTGAGCCTGGACCTGCATGGTCAGCACAACCATTCCATGCTCTGCCCCACCATGGCCTCAGCTGATCCCAGTCTGGATGATCCCCAAGATCCCTTCCAACCCAGACCACTGTGGGACTCCATCAATCTGATGCACAAAACAAACCCTGCCCTGAAGAGAGCTCTGAGAGGAGCTCTGCAAACCACCCAGAGCCTGCATGCAGCAGCTGCAACCAAGCATGAAGAGTGTGGAGCTCGCCCTAGGTCTGTCCATGTGCAGCCCAGACCCGAAGGCACTCCATAATTATTAATTGGTGTTATTAATTTGCTCCTCCTGGAGCAGCTATTTCCAGGAGCAAGCTGACAGCAGGAAGAGGAGCTCAGGAGGGTGGTGGTGATGGGATCTGCTCTCCCCACCGGCCCCTGGCCAGCAGGGCAGCGCTCAGCTCCTCCTCGCCGACAGAACCGGACAGCTCCTCCACCCACGCTGGACGGCAGCCTGAAGCCATCGCAGCGGCTGAGCTCCACGCAAGGAGGGACAGCGCCTAGCAGCCCCAGGACCACCAAAGCAGGGGAGGGGAAAGGAGGGGGGGAGGGAGAGGAAGGGGAGAGGAAAGGGAGGGAGAATGGGAGGGGGAAAGAGAAGGTGGCGAGGAGAAAAGGCAGCCTTGGCACCGTGGGTCGGCCATCAGCACTGCCTGACACAGGCCCCCCCAGGGGCAGGGCAGAGGCCTTGCTGCTTCTCCAGACTGCAGGGAAATGGCAAAGCAATTTCAGCCCCCAGGGAAAGGTGTCTGGCACAGCATGGCAGGGCTCACAGGGGGCAAATGGCCTTCAGAGCTCTTTCTTCCTCCCCCTCACCACTCCTGGCTGCTGTTTTTAACCCAGGTGGGACAAGCAGGGGGTTGGACTCCATCCTGGAGGTCTCCTCCAGCCAGAACAATTCTGTTGTCTGCACTTGCTCTTTTACCACCCCTCTCAACACTTTCCTCCCTTGACATTGCAAGACCCTTGCAGATATTTCTCTTCATCCTTACAGCCTCCTGGAGGTACCCCAGCTCCAGCCTCAGACCTCCTTCTGGCCTGTGCCAAGAGCACAGCGAGGCTCTCCTGCCCTCAGGGGTCCCACTCCCCTGGCAGAAGACGGCACAGGGGGGTTAGGGCTCCAAATTAAGAGATGAGACCCTGCAATGTGGATTCCTCAAGAGGAGGAACCATCTGAACCTCCCCTGGGGGCTCTGTGGGCACCATGCTGCTCTTCCATGGAACTGATTTGGTTGGAAAAGGCTTCCAAGAGCATCAGCTCCAAGCACTGAACCCAGCACTGCTCAGCACCACAAACCCTGCAGGGATGGAGACTCCACCACTGCCCTGGGCAGCCTGAGGCAGCCCTTAAGGGGAAGGAATTGTTCCTCATGTCCAACCTAAACCTTCCCTGGGGCAACCTGAGGCTGTTTCCTCTCATCCTACCCTTGTTCCTTGGGAGAAGAGCCCAACCCCACCTCCCAGCAGCACATCCCCAGATCCTCTGCTCCTCTCCTGCAGCCACACTAAAGCCCAGCAGAGCCAAGCCCCAAGGGATGGCTCTGTCCTCTTCCTGGGGTCTCCTGACAGAGGGCAGCAACTTCCCTACAGATGGTTTGTAGCTCACGATGAGAGGAGCACAGACAGCCCCCACAACACTGCAACCACACTCATTCAGGCAGGCAGGAAGGCTTCAGCCCTTTCATCAGTGTCTTCTAGCACTATGGGGATGAGAGATGGAGACCAGAAACCTCCAGAGCACCTCTCATGCAGCCCAGCCCCCTGTAGCCGCAGGGACAGCCCCAACCGCCCTGCCCTGCTGCCAGCCAGGGGGCAGCTCCCAGCTCTCTGGGCAGCCTGGGCCAGGCTCTCCCCACCCCCAGGCTCAAACCTTTCTCCCTCTCTCCACTCTCAGTCTCCCTCTTGGAGCCCAAACCATCCCCCCTTGTGCTGTCCCAGCAGGATCCCTGCTCTAGAGTCTGTCCCCAGCTTCCTGATTGTCCTCCTGAAGCACTGCAAGGCCACCAGCAGCTCTCCCTGCAGCCTTCTCCTCTGCAGGCTGCCCAAGGCCAACTCTCCCAGCCTGGCTCCCAGCAGAGGGCTTCCAGCCCTGCTGTGCCCTCCCCTGGCCCTGCCCAACAGGTCCCTGTCCTCCTTGTGCTGGCATCTCAAGCCTGTGGCTGCATCCAGCACAGAAGATAACCTCTGGGATCTCTTCTCTCCCATTTTGCCAGCATAATAGAGAAGGCAGAGACCAATTAGCTGGGTGCTGTGGCAGCCAGGCATGAATATTGATGAGCCCATCCAAACTGATTTCACCAATTACCACTCTTCCAGCAGCTCTATTCCAATCCACAAGCCAAGGATGGAGATGAAGATCACTCCCCCTCAGAGAGGCAGGAGAGCTGCTGGGGGAGCTCTGGCACACCCCACAGGACACTCACAAGGCCTTCATCATTCACCAGGGGTAAAAAACAACAACTAACTAAATCCATCCCATCTGGTCTCAGAGGTGAGGCACTAGGTGATATCCTCAGAGCTGGAGGTTGTCCTTGGTGTCAAACTGCCACCACAGCTGACCCCGGCCCCGCAAACTGCCGCCCCGGCCGCCTCCAGCTCCGCAGTGCTGCTGCCCGTGGGACCGACCCCACAAACCTGCAGCCACAGCCGACCCTGGCCCCGCAAACTGCCGCCCCGGCCGCCTCCGGCTCCGCAGTGCTGCTGCCCGTGGGACCGACCCCACAAACCGCAGCCACAGCCGACCCTGGCCCCGCAAACTGCCGCCCCGGGCGCCTCCAGCTCCGCAGTGCTCCTGCTCCGACCCCGCAAACCGCCGCCCCGGGCGCTCCCCGCCGTGTGCCGGAGCCCGCAGCCGGCCTGGCTGACTCACCGCTCCCGGTGCCGCTCCCGTCGAGGCTCGCTCGGTGCGCCGGGGCCGCGGCTCCTCCTGGGATCCTTAAAGACCCCCGAGGCTCCGCCCGCGCCGCGCTCCCCTCCCTCTCTAAAACGGTCACACTTGGGAAAACAAACAGACCCCAGGTGGCTCCAATCTCCCTCTCAGGGAGGGGCAGAGCGCCCGAGGGTCTCCCCTCAGCCTCCTCATCACCCTAAACAACCCCCAGCTGCTCCCCCCAGCCCTGCTCTCCAGCCCCTTCCCCAGCTTGATTGCCCTTCTCTGCACCTGCTCCAGCCTCAAAATGTCCTTCTTGGGGTGAGGGCCCCAAACCTGACCCCTGGACCCCCATGGCAGGGGGCTTGGAGCTAGATGATGCTTGAGGTCCCTTCCAACCCTAACAACTCTGTGACTCAAGGTGTGGCCTCCCCCGTGCCAGGGACTGATCCCTGCCTTGGTCCTGCTGGCCACATTGCTGCTGCTCCTGCCCAGGGTGCTGGGGGCCTCCTTGGCCACCTGGGCACACACGCACCGGGTCATCTTCAGCTGCCTTTTGACCCCCACCTCAAAACCAGAGGTATCCCAAGAGCCTAAAAGCCTTCTCCAGGTCCTTCTCCTCTGGACAGCTTTATGGCCACTCCTGCCCCAGGCTGCAGCACTGCTCTGGGGGGTTCTTCATCTCTGTGGTGACACCAAGGTGGAAATGAGCAAAAAAACCCCAAACCAAATTCTCTGGGGGAAAGCCAAACCTCAGTCTAGTTCAGAAGGAACTTTCCCCCCTCCAGAAGGGACATTCATTGAAAACATTTCCTCACTAGAGTGAGGAGAACTCTTCCTAGAGATAATTACTATTAATGACTCCCATCCAGGGTGAACCTGGAGTGGCAGCCAAGCTCTGTGGGGATGAGCACTCAGGTACACAGCCCGGGATTTTGATGTCCATCTACTGCCCTTGCCAGAAATCAGCCTCATCTCTGGGGGCATCCATCCCCGGAGACAGCTCTCTGCTCTTTGCCTCTCCTGTGGATGCCTCCCAGGGTCAGAATCATTGTGGTTGCCAAAGCCCTTCCAGCTCATCCAGTCCAAACATTCTCTAACCCTACCAAGTCTGCTGCTCAAGCACAGCACCACATCTCCATGCCTTTAATCCCTCCAGGGATTGGGATTCAACCACCTCCCTGGTCAGCCTGTGCCAGGCCTTGAGGAGCCTTTCAGTCACCAAGTTTCTTCTCCTACCCAACCTAAACCCTAGGATGAGCCTCTGGAAGCAGTGCTGGTGAGATGTAGCTCACCTTGATAGCTGCAGACCTTGCTTTTGGTGGTGCCCAGTGCTGTCTGCAAGGGCATTTGCTCTGTCAGGGAGAAGCAGCAGGCAGAGCAGCTAAGGAAAGCACAGACAGAGCAGCTCAGGTGTGGGGTTTGGGAAGGAAACATCCTGCTGAGCGTTGGAAACCCGAGGAGGAAGCACCCAGGAGAGCAGCAGCCCTCTGCTCGATGGCCACACAGTCACTGCGCCACCTGGGGACATGGCTGAGTGGCCGTGGTGGTGCTGGGTTGCTGCTTGGACCGGATGATCTTAGAGGACTTTTCCACTCTGTGATTCTGTAGCAAGCCTCTGCTGTGCATGGACAGAGCAGGCAGGTGCCAGCAGGGCCTGCCAGGGCTCCCTCCAGCCCTGTGGGCGCTCAGCTCTGCCCCAGACAACCATCAGAGAAGCTCCTACAGTGTCCTGACACCCAGTGCCTGACTTCACTCACACAGCTCCTGTGCCAAATGTGCTTCTGGGCAAGAGCAAAAAGCACCAGGAGCACCTGGCTGGCGTGCTGGAGCTGCTCCCACAGGCCCTGCTCAGCCTCTGCAAGAATGATTCAGAGCAGCTGTGGCACTCCACAGGCACATCCCATCGAGGGCAGCAAAAGCAGCTCTGCCAAGGGAGATCTCGGAGCAGCAGCACAGAAACACAGAATGGTTTGGGTTGGAGAAGACCTCTAAGGTCGTCCAGTGCAACCAGCAACCCAACCCCACCACGGCCATCAAACCATGGCCCCCAAACCATGGCCCCAAGGGACACGGGGGCTCCACCACCTCCCTGGGCAGCCTGTGCCAGGCCCTGACCACTCTTGCAGCAAAGAAATTCTTCCTCATCCCCGACCTAACCCTCCCCTGGTGCCATTTCAGGCCATTGCCTCTCCTTCTACCACCTCTTCTGCAGCCTTTGCTGTGCCTCCTCTGCTGTCCCTCTCTCCCACCAAGGACCAGGGCTTTGGTTTCTTCCCCTCCAGGCCTGCCAAGCTTTTCTTTCCTGGGTCTCTCTTTAAGGACACTGCTCACATTTCCCAGCCTTTCACATTTCCTCTACAGATCCTGGCTCCATCTGGCACCTGCAGCACCTTCCAATCTAGATTCACCTGGCATGAGTCCAGCAACGGCTTCAGAAAGACCAAAGCAGGTGCTTCAAACATTGGCCCTTCCACCTTTTGCACTGATGGAGGAGGAGGCAGCTGTCAGCCCTCCCTGCCCTCTGCCCTGCAAAGCACAGCTCTGGGCTCCTCAGCCCGGAGCTGGGGGCTGCTGGAGGGGGAGCCCTTGCCCTTGAGGCTGCAGTGGCTGCTTGTGTGGCTCTGGGCACTGTCACCGGTGAGCCTCACAGCTCCTGAGCTGCCCCTGAGCTGCTCCTGAGCTGCCCCTGAGCTGCTCCTGCTTTCCCCCACGCACCCTCCCTCCACTCCACACCACATCCTCACTTCCCTGCAAGCACAACCCCAGCTCCTCTCCAGCCATCTGCTTCCAGCCTCTCCCCCCAGCTCTGCCAGCTGCCTCTAGCCAGATTGTCCTCTCCTTCACCACACCCATCACCAACTGGTCCAAGTGCCCCCAGGCAGGTGGGTGCCCCCATCTCTGAGCTGCCCTGGGGCTGGCAGTGAGGGGTCACAGAGACCCTTCTTGGTTTACCAGGATCCCCCAGGTGCAGGGGGTCAGGCAGTGGTTTCCTTCTGCAGTCCTGCCCCCACAGCCATGGGGAGGAGGGTGATGAGCTCAAGGCTCAGGCTGTGGTGCCACCTCCACAGGTACCCAGGCCAAGCCCAGAGCAGATCCTTCACCCAGCAGCTTGTTTCAGTACCCTCAGTGGCCCTGTCCTGCCTCTTCAAGGAGGGTCTCCACCAGCTCTCTGGGCAACCTGTTGCAGTATTTCACCACCCTCACTGTTCAGAGCTTCCTCCTCATGCCCAAGACCTTCCTCCAACCATCCAAGAACTTCCTCTTAACATCCAAAGCTTCCTCCTAATGTTCAAATGCTTCTTCCCAACATCCAAGACCTTCCTCCTACCACCCAAGAACTTCCCCCTGATGTCTGAAACTTCCTCCTGATGTCTCAAACTCCCTCCTACTACCCATGAACTCCCTCCTCACGTCCAAGACCTCCCTCCTACCATCCAAAACTTCCTCCTTCCATCCAAGAGCTTCCTTCTGCCGCCCAAACTCCTTCCCTACCATCCAACCAAGGCCCTAGCCCTCCGCACCGTTGCCTGCAAGCTCATCACCGCTCAGCCAGCCTCCCTGGGAGACTGCTCCACTGGCCAAGCACATCTCTAGCCTACCTCTCCCTCCTCCTCCAGCTTCAACAGCAGCTGAGCTTAACCCACAGCTGCCTTCAGACTGCACCTCAGGGGCTGCAATCACGGCAAGGCAAAGGGTTGGAAGGGTCCTCTGGAGGTGACCCAGCCCAACCCCCCTGGCCACGGCAGGGTCACCTGGAGCAGGTCACACAGGAGCACATCCAGGCAGGTTCTGAACGTCTCCAGAGATGGAGCCTCCACCACCTCTGGGCACAAAGCTTGCCTCCCCCCTCACACAGAGCATCTGCAGGAGGGGGACCTGCTCTGGGCTGGGGTGGATTGGTGCCTGCTGGACCTTCCTGGCTGGGGGAGATCTGAGGAACAATCAGGAAGCCCTGCGGGTTTCTCCAGCGGCGTGGGGCTGGCTGAGGACTTCTGTAGCAACCAGCTCTGGCAGGGAGCTCTTCCAGCAGCCACCTGAGAGCATGGGCAGCCTGTGAGTGCTTTCCTCTCCAGAGAACAGAGAGCCTTTAATTGCTGAAGCTGCTCAGAGCCATTTGCTCTTTTGATTTCCTTTCTTTGTTGGAGGATCACACAGGAAAGTGGAGCAGAAAAGAAGCCAGGAAGTAAATAATAATCAGAAATCATCGAGTGGAGTGGGTTGGAAAAGGACCTTCAGGATCCAGGTGGCCCAGGGAGGCTGTGGAGGTGCTCAGGACCAGGCTGGATGAGGCCTTGAGCAGCCTGGGCTGGCAGGAGGGGTCCCTGCCCACGGCAGGGGCTTGGAGCTGGATGAGCTGTGGAGGACCCTTCCAACCCATTCTGTGATCTCTCTAACCGAGCTCTGTCATTTCCCAGTGTCTGGAGGAGCCTTGGCTCAGCCCTTTGTTGTGTGCTGAGAGAGGAGAGAGCCGTGAATAGAACACCACCTCCCTTGTCTGAGCAGCATCACCGTGCCTGGAGCTCCCTGGGTGCTTATCTCCTAACATCAGAGGCTGCACCCAGCAGCTAATGGTGCAGGAGGTGTGAGGGAGGCACTGTGCACTGAAAATGCTCAGTTCATCTGGGGGAAGAGAGAAATCTTCTCATTCTCTTTCCTTTCCAGAAGATAAAGCTGCTGTGAACACATCTCCCTCCCCCACCAAGTTCTGGTGGCAAAAGCCTTTGTGTAGTTAAATGATGGAGTTAATGAACACAGACACCACCCCCACGCCCCCCCCCAGTATCAAAGGGAAGGGAGAAATCAAGGGCTGGAGGGAAGGGAAGAGAGGGTTTCAGATCTGGTTTCAAAGTGATGTTGCCTCAGTCAGAAGCAGACTGAAGAGTACTCTTGCAGCAGGGGAAGAGAACGTTGCCCTGAGCTCCACACTCCGGGCTGCAAGCGAAAACCCCTGCCCAGGAGGCACTGGGGTGACGGGAGGAACAGCAGGGCTGGGTCATTCACCCCCCAAAACCCACCAGGCTGAGAGACTCTTGGAGGCAAGATGTCCTCTTTCAGCTGCTGGAGGGTCCTGAGGCATGGTGGAGGCCTGGGTGATGTGGGGACCGTGTGGGCTCCAGCGTGGCAAGAGGCCACAGCAGTTCCACCAGGGCAAGGGGACCACAGCAGCTCCACCAGGGCAAGGGGACCACGGCAGCTCCACCAGGGCAAGAGGCCACAGCAGCTCCACCAGGGCAAGGGGACCACAGCAGCTCCACCAGGGCAAGGGGACCACAGCAGCTCCACCAGGGCAAGGGGACCACGGCAGCTCCACCAGGGCAAGGGGACCACGGCAGCTCCACCAGGGCAAGGGGACCACGGCAGCTCCACCAGGGCAAGGGGACCACGGCAGCTCCACCAGGGCAAGGGGACCACGGCAGCTCCACCAGGGCAAGAGGCCACAGCAGCTCCACCAGGGCAAGGGGACCACGGCAGCTCCACCAGGGCAAGAGGCCACAGCAGCTCCACCAGGGCAAGGGGACCACGGCAGCTCCACCAGGGCAAGGGGACCACGGCAGCTCCACCAGGGCAAGGGGACCACGGCAGCTCCACCAGGGCAAGGGGACCACGGCAGCTCCACCAGGGCAAGGGGACCACGGCAGCTCCACCAGGGCAAGGGGACCACGGCAGCTCCACCAGGGCAAGGGGACCACGGCAGCTCCACCAGGGCAAGGGGACCACGGCAGCTCCACCAGGGCAAGGGGACCACGGCAGCTCCACCAGGGCAAGGGGACCATGGTAGATTCCACCACGGGAAGGGGACTGTGGCACACCCAGCCTGGACATTACTGTCCCCTCACCCAGCTGGGAGAGAGGAGATGTTCCTGGAGAGGGTAAGAGATGAGATTCCTGGGAAGAAAGGAGAGAGATTCCTGGGAAGAAAGGAGAGAGATTCCTGGGTGGGGACGGGAGACCACCCAGCAGTCCCTTGGCCCGGGACTGGAATGCAGAGCTCCCTGTGCTGGCAGCAGCCAGGATCAGCAGCTGGTGCCTCTGCTCTGTCCTTTCACCAATGCCTTTTGCCTGCTTCACCCCGCGGACAGCTCCCACCCGCCCCAGAGGAGCAGGGCTGCAGCTGTGGTGCCCAAGTCACCAACCCCCCTCTCCTCATGCTGTGTGCAGAGCTGGGCACCGATGCAGAGAGGTGCAGGAAGCACCCTCCCTGCTGCAGAACATTCATAATGCAAGGCCTGCAAGGGCACTGCTGCACACAGCTGGGGGCTGACTCCAAGAGGGAAGGAGGAGAGCTGGAGGGCCAAGACACAGCAGGCTGAGCAGAGCCTTTTGATTCATATTTCATGGCAAAACTCAAAGAAAACCCAAAAGCAACCTGAGGAGAACGACTGAGGTGAGAGAGAGAGGGAGGAGGGCTCAGAGACATGAGAGGAACCAAACATCTCCCCCAGGTGAACCCTTCAGCCCACACCTCAAACACAGAGCAGGATTCCAGGAGTGGGAGCAGCTGCTCAGCACTGGCTGCACCTGAGAAAGTCTATCCTGGCAGTGAGGAGAAAGCTGCTGGGAGAGACAGGGAGCTGCTGGAGAGCCTCCAGGGAGGCTGTGATGAGGAAGGGATTGGGACTGCTCTGTGAGGAGCAAAGGCTGAGAGCCCTGGGGCTGAGAGCCTGCAGAAGAGCAGCCCCAGAGGGCAGCTGAGCAATGCTCAGCAAGAGCTGAAGGAGCTGTGGGGGGCAAGAGGCTGGGGCCAGGCTCTGCTCAGTGGTGCCCAGGGACAGCACAAGGGGCACAGACTGGAACTCAGGAGGTTCCATCTGACCAGGAGGAGAAAGTTGTTTGTTGTGAGGGTGCTGGAGGCCTGGAGCAGGCTGCCCAGAGAGGTTGTGGAGTCTCCTGGTGTGGAGAGCTTCCAACCCCTCCTGGTCCTTGTGCTGCTGGGCAAGCTGCTGTGGGTGCCCTGCTGGAGCAGGGGGTTGGACTGGGGAGCTCCAGAGCTCCCTTCCAACCATGCTGTGACCATTCTGTGAGAGGAGGCAGAGATGTGGTGCTGAGGGCCATGGTTTAGCCCCAGACCTGGCAGTTAGAGCATGGTTGGGCTGGCTGAGCTGAAAGGTCTCCAGCTGCAATCATCCTGCAGCTCTCAACCCCCAGAGGCCCTTCTCGCTGACACTTCCCTGACAGTCGTGGCAAGGTTGGGGCTCTCTCTCCTTTTGAGCATTTCTCCTGTATCTTGCTGTACAACCCAAGAAAGGAGGAGCAACCTCTCCCCTCCAGCAGCCAAGCTCACCACAGCCCTGCTCTGTCGGCATCAAACCTCCTAGGAAGCACCACCAGGGCTGAGCTGCCCCGAGACGGGCAGCTGCAAGCAAGAGCCCCCAGGGTGCAGCTCAGCCCCGAGGAGCTGCAAAGCAGCCTCTGGTCATTTCTCTCCTTCGAAGCAGCCCCCCGACGATGACCTCCAGCTCCTCGGCAGGGCTGCTGTGCCGCGACTAAGTTCCACAGGTCCACAACAGCTTCTGCTGGGAGCTGTCTTCTGCTGATGCTCATTGGGACCGGCGCTGTCCTCCTCCCTCCCGCTCCGGAGGTGATCCCCAGCCCCGCTGCAGCTCCCCAGGAGGATGGCTGAGGGCTCTGCTGCGTGCGGGAGCAGAGGTGAGAGGCACCAATGCGCAATGGATAGCGCATTGGACTTCTAGAGGGTTTGAAGGGATTCAAAGGTTCCGGGTTCGTGTCCCGGCGGAGTCGTGTCTCCCCTTTGGGGGGACCATGTGGCTAAGTTGGTAGCATGTAAGACTCTTACTGGGAAGGTCCTGAGTTCAAGCCTGCAGTGGGCAGGAGAGTTCTCTCTGGGCAGCAATGTCCTCCCTCCTCAAGAGGGGATTGGACTTGGTGCCATGGTCTAGTCATGGGGTCTGTGGTGACAGGTTGGACTGGATGATCTTCGAGGTCTCTTCCAACCTTGGTGATACTGTGATACTGTGAAACGGACCAAGGCTGGGGAGGGGAAGCTGGGAGAAGTTCTCTCTGGTTTGCCTGCAAACAGGGTGGCTGTGCCAGAGCTGCTGGAGTCAATCCACAGCTCCCTCAGAGTAGCTCAGGGGAAGGATTCTGCTCTGCTGTGCTCTGCTGAGAGCACTCCTGCACTGCTGGGGCCAGGTCTGATGTCCTCAGCACAGCACCTGGGCAAGGACCTGGTGCAGTGTGGCCACAGGAGCCCACAGCAGTGCTGGGAGGAGCTGCTGAGCTGGGTCCAGAGGAGAGAGCTGCTGAGCTGGGTCCAGAGGAGAGAGCTGCTGAGCTGGGTCCAGAGGAGAGAGCTGCTGAGCTGGGTCCAGAGTATCTGGGTCCAGAGGAGAGAGCTGCTGAGCTGGGTGCAGAGAGGAGCTGCTGAGCTGGGTCCAGAGGATCTGGGTCCAAGGAGAGAGCTGCTGAGCTGGGTGCAGAGAGGAGCTGCTGAGCTGGGTCCAGAGGATCTGGGTCCAAGGAGAGAGCTGCTGAGCTGGGTGCAGAGAGGAGCTGCTGAGCTGCCCAGAGGTAAACTCTCGCAAATCTGTTGTCAGAGAGGGGCTGAGGTGTCGGCTGCGTGCTCAGTGACTCAGAACAAAGCCACCCAAATCTCCATCGGAGGCTGAGTGATGTCAGTGCTGAGAACAGATGCTTGGCTGTACAGTGACACAAGCTATAAATACAGGAGGGCTGCAGATTACATAAACACACAGAGCTGGGAGCGCTGCAAGGCACAGCTCAGCCTGGAGCCACCCAGAAACGTCAAGGACTCGGGGCCCTGAGGAGAGGCTCCGAGGCAGAGCCCAGCTCCAAGCCCTGTGGGCATCGCACCAGCCCCGTGCCCGCGGAGGCTGTGCCCAGCTGATGGAGGCTGGCAGAGCAGCAGCTCCCAGAGCAGCATTCAGTTATTAACTTTGGAGCAGGCAGGGAGTAGCTGGTCAGAGAATTGTCACAGAGTGGTGGAACCTCTGCAGATCCTCCAGCCCAAGCCCCTGCTCCAGCAGGGCTCCCACAGCAGCTTGCCCAGCAGCACAGTGCCCAGGGGGGTTGGAAGCTCTCCACACCAGGAGACTCCACAACCTCTCTGGGCAGCCTGCTCCAGGCCTCCAGCACCCTCACAGCAAACAACTTTCTCCTCCTGCTCAGGTGGAACCTCCTGGGTTCCACTTTGTGCCCATTGCCCCTTGTGCTGTCCCTGGGCACCACTCAGCAAAGCCTGGCCCCAGCCTCTTGCCCCCCACAGCTCCTTCAGCTCTTGCTGAGCATTGCTCAGCTGCCCTCTGGGGCTGCTCCTCTGCAGGCTCTCAGCCCCAGGGCTCTCAGCCTTTGCTCCTCCCAGAGCTGCCCCAATCCCCTCATCTTCACAGCCTCCTCTGGACCCACTCCATCAGCTCCAGGTCCTTCTTGTGTTGGGGACCCCCTGGCTGCACAGAGCCCTGCAGGTGAGGTCTGAGCAGAGGGGCAGGATCCCCTCCCTCCCTCCCTCCCTCTGCTGGTTCCTGCATCCCACAGCCTGGGCACGACGGAGGGAGTCTGGGGCACAAGGAGGAGGTGAGGACGTGCTCATGGGCTCAGCACATCGAGAATCACACATTTCCCTCCAGCACCAAGGGAAAAGTGAGTTAATAAACCCAGCAGATCCATTATTAGGTTCAGCTGCAGTGGCTTTGATGGTGCTCAGGCAGTGCTGCTCCTCCTGGGAGCGTGCAAGGTGTGGGGGGAGGCAGGGAATAAATAAAGAGCTAATTTTTTACCCACTTAGCTGCAGCCTGGCAGGGTCTGCCCGGTGAGTCAGAGCAGATTGAAACACAGGAACCTGTGACAGAGCCTCCTTAATATTCCCAGGGCTGGGGCTCCTCAGCTCTGCTCCTCCTGGGGTGACAGATCCATCACAGGCAGCTGAATGCGGTCTCAGCGCTTCCCCGGCAGAGAAGTGACAGAGTGGGAAAGTTGAGGCCTTCTGAGCCACCCTTCCCCGGTCACAGCTCTCAGAGCCGCGGGGAAGGAACCACTCGTGGTGGCACTTGAGAGCTGAAGGGCTGAGGCAGGCCACCAGCACCGCTGGAGGAGGAGAGATGGCTGGAGACCTCCCTCCTGCCAGCGGGGTGCTGTGCCCTCACCCAGCCCCCAAGGCATCATCTGCCCCCAGCTTGTGTGTGCTGTTTGCCAGCAGCAGCCTCCAGCCTGTGTGACAGCAGTGCCCCTCTGCCTGGCACTGCCCCACTGCCTGGCACTGCCCCTCTGCCTGGCACTGGCCGACAGGCAACGTCCTTTGCTGTGAGGCTGGTGGAGCCCTGGGACAGGATGTCCAGGCAGGAGATCCCATCCCTGGGAGCATTCAAGACCAGGCTTGGTGGGGCTCTGAGCAACCTGATCTAGTTGATGTCTCTGCTGGCAGCTTCAAGGGTCCCTTCCAACCCTCTCAGCCTGTCCCCCATGGGGGAGATTCTTCAGCCCTCTGATCATCTCCAGGGCCCCCTCTGGACAGTTTCCTGTCCCTGTTTTGCTGGGGACACCAGAACTGGAAGCAGTGCTCCAAGCAGGGTCTCAAGCTTGAGGAGGGCAGATTGAGAGTGGAGATGAGGAAGGAATCCTTGGCAGTGAGGGAGGGGAGGCACTGGCACAGGTTGCCCAGGGGGTTGTGGATGCCCCTTCCTTGCTCTGGAGGTGTTCCAGGCCAGGCTGGATGAGGCCTTGAGCAGCTGGGCTGGTGGGAGGTGTCCCTGCCCATGGCAGGGGGTTGGCACTGGATGACCTCTGAGGTCCCCCCCAGCCCAAGCCTCGATGACTCTCTGACTCCGTTTGTCTGCTGCTGCTGACCTGCCCCCTCCCAGGCTGGCTCAGCTGCTGTTTGCAGTGGACCCTTGGGGGTCTCTTTTCCTGTTGCCTGCTGGAGCCTGGGCAGGCTTTCAGCTCTGCTTTCATCTTCCTGCTTTTATTGAAACGAGCCTAAAATTGCCTGTGCTGCTTTCCCCCAGCCCCAGCCCAGCCAGCCCTTTCTTTTCCCCCATGGGGAGCTCCTGTTTCATCTTTTCATTTACTTCAGTGCCTTTGCTTCGCTGCCTTCATCCAGCTTCAGAGCCCTTCGCTGCTCCTCTTCTCGTGGTGCCTAATGCATTTAATCTCCTGCTTTCCCCTTCCCTTGTCTGCTCACACACTCACACTTTGATCACAAGTTTCTTCTGCTTGATTCAGCTTCAGCACACGGCTGCACTTCAGAGGATGCCCCTCCAAAGAGCCTTTTCCCCCTCCTCCATCCCTCTCCCAGGATGGTTTCCTGTCCTGCTTTGCCTCATCAATGTCAGCCACTGGCTCTCCCTCCAGCAGCGCTGCACAAATCCCTTCTGCCTCCACCTCTGGGTTGGGGATCCCCAGTGAGCAAAGTCTCATCAAGGCAATTAAAGGCAAAGATGATTCCCTGGGAAGAACAAACAACTTCCATCTTCCCCCCCCCCCCCCGGGAGTTCAGGGTGGCTGGGGTCAGGGTGGGAATCGGTGGCAGCCCCTGGGGAGGGGCACAGCCTGGGGGCAGGCTGGAGGGCAGGCTCTGGCTGATGCCTCTCGAGCACCTCGTTGGTATCCATTTGATTGGAGCCCTGGAATCTCTTTGGTTGGGAAAGACCTTTGAGACCATCGAGTCCAACCCTGAGCCCAGCACTGCCAGGTCCCCACCAAACCACGGCCCTCAGCAGCACATCTCCCTGGCTCTGAAGCCTCTGCAGGGATGGGGACTGCACCACTGCCGGGAACAGCTGAGAGCCCTGGGGGCGTGCAGCCTGGAGGAGAGAAGGCTGAGAGGAGAGCTTAGCGGTGCCTACCACCACCTGAAGGGTGGGGGGCAAGCAGCAGGGGCCAGGCTCTTCTGAGGGGTGTCCTGTGACAGGACAAGGGGCAGAGGGCACAAACCGCAACCCAGGAGGTTCCACCTCAACATGAGGAGAAAATTGTTTGCTGTGAGGGTGCTGAGCCCTGGAGCAGGCTGCCCAGGGGGTTGTGGAGTCTCCTCTGGAGACTTTCAAGCCCCAGCTGGATGTGTTCCTGGGTGCCCTGCCCTGGGTGCCCTGCCCTGGCAGAGGGTTGGACTGGATGCTCTCCAGAGCTCCCTTCCAACCCCTTCCATTCTCTGCTTTGAATAATGAAATCATTGGAGTGGGTTCCCCCTCCCCCAGCCGCTGTGGGTGATTTTGTCCCTCTGAAACCTGTGTCCTGCTTTGCATTGCTCTGCCCCTCGTTGGATTCCACCGAGCCCCCAGAGGTGGCACAGAGCTTTCACTCATCCCTGTGCTTTATATAGTCCCTGCACAGCGCAGCCACGGGTGGAGGAGCCTTAAAGTAGGACAGCATCAAACACAGCAGAGAGGGTGACAGCGAGCCCCCCACCGCCCGGCAGCTCTGGAGCGTCTCTGGTAGGCTTCGCTGCGAGTGTAAAATGAAACCAAACGTGACAGCGCCTGAAAAATGGGGCGGGGGGAGGGGGGGGTGGGGTGGGGAAGAGAATAATTGAAATAAACCCCTCCCATCTGCTTGGAAATGTTCCCCACGGCCGCAGGGAGAGAAGCTTCGGGGGGCAGAGCCTCGGGAGGGAGATGTCAAGGCTCTGGGAGAGGGTGAAGTGGTGAGCTTGGGACTGGCTTTTCCCTGGAGGGTGCTGCTGAGGGTTTTAGGCCACCCCTCGGGTCCCTGCTGGGTGCTGCAGCTGCAGGGGGTGCACACAGCTCTTGGCACCCACGCTTCTCTTTCCACAGGATCAGAGTTGTTTGGGTTGGAAAAGACCTCCCAGGATCCTCAGAGCTGACTGTCAGCCACAGACCACCGTGGCCCTGTCCCAGCCCTACCACTTCAGAGATTCACAGCAAGGCTTGGGGTGGAAGGGGCCTTAAAGACCACCCAGTGCCAACCCCTGCCATGGGCAGGGACGCCTCCCACCAGCCCAGCTTGCTCAGGGCCTCATCCAGCCTGGCCCTGAACACCTCCAGGGAGGGCACATCCGCAGCCTCCCTGGGCAGCCTGTGCCAGGCTCTCCCCCAGCCTCACTCTCAACAACTTCTTCCTCACCTCCAGCCTCAATCTGCCCTCTCCCAGGCTCCATGGCGGGGCTGCTGCTGGCACTCAGTGGTCTCTGTTCCACCCCAAGCTGTTCTGTCTCTCTATGATCCCCAGGGGTCAGTGCTCCCACCACGGACCCCAGCACCCCCAGCTCCCAGCCCAGCCCAGCCCAGCCGCCTGTGCTGTCAGCAGCCCGCAGAGCTGAGCCTGGCCTGGCTGGCAGCTGCTCCTCTTGCCTCTGCTGGGGTTACAGATGGAGCTGATTGCAGGAGGAGTGTTAATTATTAATAGGAATTATCCCAATTGATTTTCAATTACAGAATATCATTTTCTATTACCTCGCAGGGAGGCTGCAGGAATTCCATTAGGTGCAGAATGAGGCTCATCAATTCCCATTAAGAGCCACCTGAACCGAAGCCCTCCTCTGCCTCTCTCCAAGCCCACGATTCCCGTTAGCCCTTCCCATCCTTTCCCATTCACTCCAAGTGGCTCCATCTGAAAGGAGTCGTAAGGAGCTGCTGGCTGAGCAGCGCCGGGCTCGCTGACGCGGCGGGGGCTTCACCTGGCCGCTGGCACCTCCCCTGCACGCCCCCAGCTCAGATCCGCTGCCGACCACCACAGCCGTCTGCAGCAGCTCCTTCAGACTCTGCGAAGAGCACCTCCGCCCCGCACCAGCGCCGAGTCTCTCTCCTGAGAGCTGGCACCTCACCGCTGACAACTTGAGCCTCTTTCTCCTGATTAGAATAATCAAAGAGAAGGAAAATGTCCTTTTTATCCCTTTTAACCCTTTCCCCCTCCCCACCGAGCCACTGCCAGCAGCACTCCTCCAGCTCGAGCAGGAAAGAGAGGTTTGTTTTCCCTCTGATGTTCTCTGCTCTGCTCCAACCTCTCCTGCAGGGAGGTCTTCAGCATTCACTTTGGTGCCTGTTGCCCCTTGCCCTGCCTCTGAGCACCACCGAGGAGAGCCTGGCCTCTTCCTTTTGACCTGCACCCTGCAGCTACTGAGCAGCGGGCAGCACAGCTCACCACCATCTCCTCCTCTCACTTGGGCTGGCTCTGGGTATTTTTTCCCTTCACAAGCACTTTTCCCCCTTCCCCTTCTCCCTGTGTAGGAGGAAGAGTTTGGTGGTGCCTGGGAGCAGATGGGCAGGATCTGCATGTCCTCTGCCAAGCTCCACTCCCTGCTCTGTCTGCAGAGCCAGGCAGACATCAGACTGGTCGAATCATCGAGGTTGGAAAAGACCTCAGAGATCAGCTCCAACCTTCTACCCAACACCCCCTTGGTGACTTGGCCACATCAGAGTGCCACAACTGCTGCAGCATCAGAGAATTGTTTGGGTTGGAAAAGGCCTTTGAGTTCCTCCAGCCCAGCCAGCGACCCAACCCCTCCATGGCCACCAAACCCTGGCCCCAGCTGCCATGGCCACAGGGCTCTTGCACACCCCCAGGCGTGGGGACTCCACCACCTCCCTGGGCAGCCCCTGCCAGTCCCTGACCGCTCCTGCAGCATAGGAGTGCTGCAGGCCCTCAGCTGCTGAGCACCCAGAGCACAGCCAGGGTTGCTGCTCCTCAGCCAACCAGACAGGCACAGAATCACACAGCCCCAGCAGGGGACCACTGGGGATCACCCAGCCCAACCCCCTGCCGAAGCAGGGCACCCACAGCAGCCTGCCACAGAGTCACAGAGCTGTCAGGGCTGGAAGGGACCTCAAGGCTCAGCCAGCTCCAAGCCCCTGCCAGGGGCAGGGACACCTCCCAGCAGCCCAGGCTGCTCACAGCCACGTCCAGCCTGGCCTGGAACCCCTTGGGGCTGAGGCTTCCACCACCTCCCTGGGCGACCTGTGCCAGTGCCTCCCCACCCTCATGGAGAAGAGCTTCTTCCCGACATCCAATCTGGATCTACCTACCCAACCCAGCCCACCCTGTGACGCTGTGCTGGCCCTGGGCCGGTGCTGACCCCAGCTTCCATCACAGGAGGGGTCTGTGCCCGGGCAGGGATGAGGCCAGTGCTGGCAGGAGCAGGGCTGAGCTAGTTTCCAGTGCCCGGGCTCTATCCTGGGCCCTTAGCCAAGCAGGGTCTCAGGATGCCAGCTGAGAGCTGATTTCCAAGCAGGGCCAGTTTGACCACTGCTCCACCACAACCCCATCAAGCCTGCTCCTCGTGCCTGTCTCTGGAGAGTGGCAAGCACCTGGGGCTGCTTTCACCACCTCTGCTCTGGGCTGCAGATTACCCGGGGAGGAGAATCCATTTCCATCCCTCTCCAAGGCTTTGGAGCTCATCCTCCTCTTGCCTTGCTCCAGACAAATCCAATCAGCAGGGCTGCAGGGCTGCTGCTGGGAGCCCACTGCGAGCCCAGGCCCCTGCACACGGATAAATGCAGGCAGCTCTCTGCTTCCTCCACCTCACCACGCAGCACCACCCCCTCTGCTCCCTCACTGCAAAGAGTTCATGGCCAGGAGCTTACCCCCTGCCCTCCTGCCCTCCTTGTCCCCCTGCCACGGCTGCGACCCACCCTAGGGAGTGACAGGACCAGGGGCAAGGGTGTGAGGCTGGGGCAGGGCAGGTTTAGGCTGGACAGCAGGAGGGAGCTCTGCACAGTGAGACACTGCAGCAGGCGGCCCGGGGAGGGGGCTGAGGCTCCAGCCCCGCAGAGACTCAGGGTGAACTCGATGTGGAGCTGAGCAGCCTGATCAGGCTGAGCTCTCCAACTTCCAGCGCCCGAAGGGGGCTGCAAGAGAGCTGGGGAAGGACCTCTGAGGAGGGCTGGGAGTGACAGGACAAGAGGGAATGGATGGAAGGTGGAAGAGGGCAGATTGGGACTGGAGATGAGGAAGAAATTGTTGGCAGTGAGGCTGGGGAGCCTGGAGCAGGCTGCCCAGGGAGGCTGTGGCTGCCCCCTCCCTGGGGGTGTTCAGGACCAGCCTGGATGAGGCCTTGAGCAGCCTGTGCTGGTGGGAGGGGTCCCTGCCCATGGCAGGGGGCTGGAGCTGGGTGAGCTCTGAGGTCCTTTCCACCCTGAGCCACTCCAGGATCTCTGATCCAGCCTTTGGGCTTCCCCAGAGCTGGCTGCTTCTGCCAGCCTCCACTTCTGGATGGATGTTTCTTTCCCTTCTTGGGCACCTGCTAATTCCCTCCATCTCTTTCATGTTTTTAATCACATATCAAAGTCTCCCTTGCTGCTCTCTGGCTCCTCACAGCCTGCTTCCTCTTCCCATTTACCATAATTACCTCACTGCTGGCAGCTGCCCACTGGACACCTCCCTGCACCCTGCTTGGGCTGGGTCTAATGAAGAGCTGCAGCTACACTTGGACTTAATTACCACACAGAACCCAGCAGGGGGGGGTTGGAAGGGACCTCTGGAGCTCCCCCAGCCCAAACCCTGCTCCAGCAGGGTATCACAGCAGCTTGCCCAGCAGCACAGTGCCCAGGGTGGGCTGGAAGCTCTCCACACCAGGAGACTCCCCAACCTCTCTGGGCAGCCTGCTCCAGGCCTCCAGCACCCTCACAACAAACAACTTTCTCCTCCTGCTCAGATGGAACCTCCTGAGTTTGTGTCCACTGCCCCTTGTGCTGTCCCTGGGCACCACTGAGCAGAGTCTGGCCCCAGCCTCTTGCCCCCACAGCTCCTGTAGCTTTTGCTGAGCATTGCTCAGCTGCCCTCTGGGGCTGCTCTTCTGCAGGCTCTCAGCCCCAGGGCTCTCAGCCTTTGCTGCTCCCAGAGCTGCTCCAGGCCCCTCAGCAGCTTCCCAGCCTCCCCTGGACTCTCCCCAGCAGTTCCCTGTCCCTCTTGACCTGGGGAGCCCAGAGCTGGCCTCAGTCCTGCAGCTGTGTCCTCAGGAGGGCAGAGCAGAGGGGTTGAGGAGACCCTTTCTTGGCATTATGATTCCTGGGCAGGTCCTGCCCCCTTCTGCAGCCTGAACTCCCCCTCGCAGGCACTCAGCCTCCCTGCTGCATGCCTGTCCATCAGTCCCTTTAATCTACATCACAGGGAAGCTTAGGGAAATGTGCCCAAATTTCAGGGTGTCACTGCAAACCCTGCCAGAGGAAAAACCAAACTGATTCCTTGATCAGAGCCTCACAAATCCTCATCCCTGCTGCCAGCCGCAGCAGAGCCGGGGGGGCTGTGCTCCTTCCCGGCAGAGCTCTCTAATCCCTTGTCACAACCCTGAAGGCTTTCACCAGGCTCTTAACCGAGCTGAATCAGAGCTTGGCAGGGAGCAAATCAACCACCCTGCTCCAGTCCTGCCAACAATGGGCTGAGGGGGGAAAAAACCCACCCTACAATTCCTCATTCACTTCTCTGATCCTTTAATGCCTGCAGATGCTCCTCTGGAAATCCATTGGGCTGAGGAATCCCTGGGGCAGGTGGCTGCAAGGGGAGAGGCTGCCTTTGCCAGAGCCAGCCCAGCGCCCAGCCCTGCCCCTGCCTTTGCTCCTCACGTCCAAATGACCCACAGAGTCAGAATCACAGAGCCACAGAGCTGCCAGGGCTGGAAGGGACGCCAAGGCCCAGCCAGTGCCAACCCCCTGCCATGGGCAGGGACACCTCACACCACAGCAGGCTGCTCACAGCCACCTCCAGCCTGGCTGCAAACACCTCCAGCCAGGAGGCTTCCACCACCTCCCTGGGCAGCCTGTGCCAGGCTCTCACCACCCTCCTGGGCAACAACTTCTTCCTCACAGCCAATCTCAATCTCCCCACTTCTAGTTCTGCTCCATCCCCCCAGTCCTATCCCTCCCTGACACCCTCAGAAGTCCCTCCCCAGCTTTCCTGTAGCCCCCTGCAGATCCTGGAAGGCCATAAGGAGGTCTCCTGGGAGCCTTCTCCTCTCCAGCCTGCACAGCCCCAACTCCCTCAGTCTGTGCTCACAGCAGAGCAGCTCCAGCCCTCTGCTCCTCCTCGTGGCCCTTCTCTGGACACCTTCCAGCACCTCCAGATCCTTCCTGGCACAGAGGCTCCAGAACTGGACCCAGAGCTCCAGCTGTGGTCTCAGCAGAGTGGAGCAGAGAAGGAGAATCACAGAACTGTCTGGGTTGGAAAAGGCCTCTGAGATCACTGAACCTAACTCTCAACCCAACCCCACCATGGCCACCAAACCCTGGCCCCAGAGCCATGGCCACAGGCTTCTGGCACACCTCCAGGCATGGGGACTCCAATGTCTCCAGGGGTGGTGCCAGGGGTGGGCATCTCCCACCTCTCTGGGCACCCTGGGCCAGGCTCTCACTGCCCTCAGTGTAAAAAAATTCAGGTCCCCATCAAGTTTAACCTTGGATGTCTCCAGGGGTGGAGCCTAAACCCCCTCCCTGGGCAGCCTGTGCCAGCCAAACCCCCTCCCTGGGCAGCCTGTGCCAGTGCCCCAGGACCCTCCCTGGGCAGCTTGTGCCAGCTAAACCCCCTCCCTGGGCAGCCTGTGCCAGTGCCTCAGGACCCTCCCTGGGCAGAGCTCCCTCCTGACATCCAACCTACCTCTGCCCTGCTCCAGTTCCTAACCACTGCCCCTCGTCCTACCCCCATAGCCCCTTCTGAGCAGTCCCTCCCCAGCCTTCTGCTGCTGTCAGTGCAGAGAGCTCAGGGCCAGGTGTCCCCAGGAGCTGCCCGTGCAGAGGGATTGGTGCTAGGCACAGCAGGGAGGTGCTGCCCAGCTCAGCGCAGTCTCTGGTCTGTGACAGCAGTCAGCAGAGGCTTTACCCCCCCGGGGCTGCCTGCCGGTCAGCTGCTTCAGGAGAGACGTTTCCCTGCTAGCCCTTGTACAAGATAAGCCAAAGCAAAGCCTCCACTCCTCCACAATCACTGTTTCCTTGTTGTGTGACTGCAGAGGATCTACATCTGAGAGAGCAGGATGCAAGGCTACCAGCTCAGCCTGGAGGGGAATCAAAGAAGATGATAACAAAATCTTTCCCTTACAGAGCTGGGAGGAAGCTACAACTGACTTATCAGCACAAGGGGAACTTACTTCCCTCTGCTGATGAGGATGGACTTCCAGCCCGCGCAGGAGCCACAGCCAGCAGCCACCGGCCCACAGGCATCTGCAGCCAGCTAGGAAAATGGTTTCAAAGTGCCTCCATTTGGCCAGCATCACAGACTGAGGCTGGGGACATCATGGAGCATGCCCAGGGAGTCAGATGTCCGAGGCCAGGAAGCATCCCTGAGGAGCAAAAGAGGAGGAGTAGAACCCCCAGCAAGGAGCTGCTCCTGATGCTTCCTCCCCAGAAGGCACTGTCCACAGTCCTGCCCATAGCGGGAGACACAGGAGAGCTTTCCAGCCCAGCTGGGACACGGAGCTGGCTGAGCAACCACTCAGCAAAGAGCTCTGAGGAGCGGGGAGGAAGCCCTGGCCGAGCCCACAGCACTCTGCACGTTAATGCTCTGTGGAGACAACAAGGCCTGGAAGTAACTGGAAGTGACAGAGGGACCCGTGCTGAGCAGGAGCTCGGGGCAGGTTACACAACAGCCACTGGCAGCTCTGCTGCAGAGACAAGGCTCCTGTCCTGCCAGCGTCTCCCACAGCCCCTGCCTGCACTGCCCACAGACCTGCCTGGCAGCAAGGGGAAAGGACCCACCCAGGACCCACCCTGCCTGCCCCTTAGCACACCAGCCAGCCCTGCCACGTGTCCTCATCAGACAATGGTTTGTGTTGGCAAAGCCTCTGAGCTGCCCCAGTCCAGCACCAACCCAGCCCCACCACGGCCACCAAACCCTGGCCCCAGAGCCACGGCCACAGGGTTCTGGAGCACCTCCAGGCACGGGGACTCCAGCACCTCCCTGGGCAGCCTCTGCCGGTCCCTGACCACTCTGGCAGCACAGAAATTGTTCCTCAGCTCCAACCTAACCCTCCCCTGGCACAGTTTCAGGACATTTCCTCTCCTGTCACCTGAGGCCAGGGAGCAAAGCCCAACCCCAACCTCCCAGGGAGCTGCAGAGGGCAATGAGGTCTCCCTCAGCCTCCTCTGCTCCAGACCCCCAGCTGCCTCAGCTGCTCCTCCCCAGCCCTGTTCCCTAGACCCTTCCCCAGCTCTGTTGCTCTTCTCTGGCCCTGCTCCAGCCTCTCAATGTCCTTCCTGGCGTGAGAGCCCGGAGCTGAGGGCGTTTCTGAGCCAGCAGTCACAGACAACAAGAAGCCATTCCTCCTCCAGCCTAAACGCTGCCTGAGAGTCAGAGACCATCAACAGCCTTTGTGTTCCTCCCGGCTGCCCTGGTTCCTGAAGGGCTCCCTGGTGAACTGGAGCTGATCTCTTTTTGGCCAGGCTCAGTTCCTCAAGCTATAGACATCCACAGTGCTGATAAAGTGTCACAGCAGCTTCCCCTCTGGTGTCAAGGGCTGGAGGCAGCAGCCCCAGCTTCACCCAATGCATCATCTTTGTAGCCTGCAAGGCCAGAAGGTTGCACAGCCAGAGCCAGGAGGCTGAGTGGTTGCATCCTCACTCGTGCTTTATGGAGCAAGGTTTCATTCCATCAGTGTCAGATCCCCTCCTTGGAGGCATTCTGTGTCCTGGGAGCCTGGCTGGCAGCTCAGCCAGCTGCCTGCAAGCTCCTCACTCCCAGTCCCCTGCAGGACACTGCAGATGCCCCTGCTGACTGCAGCAGGGGGGCATGGCTCCTAAAGGGCCCTTCCCAAGGTGCAAGAGATGGCTTCTAAAGCCCCTTCCAAGGTGCAAGAGATGGCTCCTAAAGGCCCCTTCCAAGCCAAGGTGCAAGAGATGGCTCCTAAAGGGCCCTTCCAAGCCACCCCTTGCTCTGGCTCTGTACTTGGTGTGGTCGTTCATGCTCTCACAGCCTGGCTGGTCAGGAAGCCAGCACAGCTCCCTGCTGCTCTGCACCAGCAGAGCTTGGCCACCCTGAGCAGCAAGCTGGGAGCCTGGAGGAGCACACAGCTGGTGGGCATCAGCAGTTTGCTGTGCTTTGAAGCTGCTGTGGGCACCTCCCCAGCCTGAGGGTGTTTGTGCTGCCCCAGCTTGTGTTGCAGCCACCTCCTGCCAGAGGAGAGGCCCTGCAGCCGCAGGACCGGCACCAGGGCTGTCAGAGCCCATATTTGTGCTGCCATCTGCACAGTTTCCACAGGATCTAGATCCAGCCTGGTGCTGATAAAGGATGGGACCCAGAACAATGCCTCCAGGGGAGCCAGTGACTCCCACACAAACTGATCCATCACAGAGCCACACAGGGGGTTGGGTTGGAAGGGACCTTCAAGCTCACCCAGTTCCAGCCCCCTGCCATGGGCAGGGACACCTCCCACCAGCCCAGGTGGCTCAAGGCCTCATCCAGCCTGGTTTTAAACACCTCCAGGACACAGCAAAGTCATCAACAAACACCAAGCAGACTTCAAGGAGGTCTCCCTCAGCCTCCTCTGCTCCAGGCTGAGCACCCCCAGCCCCCTCAGCTGCCCCTCCCCAGCCCTGCTCCGCAGACCCTTCCCCAGGTGTCACACTGAGGGCAGAGGGCTCCACAAAGCTCTCCACAAACAGCTAGGAGCAGCAGAGACCTTCCTGGCCAGCTGTCCAGAGCCTTGCCCTAGATGCCTGCAGGATGTGCACCAGGAGCTGAGCTCCCTCTCAGCTGCCTCAGGAGCAGCACAGACACTCAGGATCTGGTGAGGTATTTCTCCTTCCCCCTCCAAACACCCCAAGAGCCTCCAAGCTCTGCTGCTTCCCCAGGAGGGTTGCCCAGGGAGGTGGTGGAAGCCTCCTGCCTGGAGGTGTTTGCAGCCAGGCTGGAGGTGGCTGTGAGCAACCTGCTGCGGTGTGAGGTGTCCCTGCCCATGGCAGGGGGTTGGAGCTGGCTGAGCCTTGAGCTCCCTTCCAGCCCTGACAGCTCTGTGTTGCTGGAAACTGCTCACAGGATCTTGTAGGCTGGAAAGGACCTTTCAGATCATTGACTCCACCCCTTAACCCAGCAGCACCAAGCCCACTGCTCAGCACCACACCTAGAGGTGTTACAAACCCCTCCAGGGATGATGATTCCATCCCTGCCCTGGGCAGCCTGTCCCAGCGCTCTACAATCATTTCAGTGAGGACATTTTCCTGCTGCTGTTTCCTCAGGGTCCACACAAGCAGGACTCAGCAGAAGGAGCAGCCACAGCCCTCTGAAACTCTGCCACTACCTGCTGATGGCATCTCAGCACAAGCAGCACAGGCAGCTGCTGGAGCAGGTCTAGAGAAGGCCACAAAGGTGCTGGGAGGGCTGGGAGCCAGGCTGGGAGAGCTGGGGTTGTTCAGCCTGGAGAAGAGAAGGCTCCAGGGAGAGCTTCTGGTGGCCTTGCAGTGCTTGAAGGAGCTGAGAAGAGAGCTGGGGACAGATTCTAGAGCAGGGATCCTGCTGGGACAGCACAAGGGGGGATGGTTTGGGCTCCAAGAGGGAGACTGAGAGTGGAGAGAAGGGAGAAAGGTTTGAGCCTGAGGGTAGGGAGAGCCTGGCCCAGGCTGCCCAGAGAGCTGGAAGCTGCCCCCTGGCTGGCAGCAGGGCAGGGCAGGGTGGTTGGGGCTGTGAGCAGCTTCCAAGGCATCCTGCTGCAGAGCCAGGTGCCACAGCAGGCAGCTCTTGAACAAGGACATTGACACCAACTTGAGGAGAGGGCAAAACACTTGCCCCCAGCCACTTAAGCCCAGTGCCAGAGGGTTGAGCACACTTGGAAGGAGCAGCAACAGCTTCTGGTTCATTAAGTCTGTGCTGTGTGCAGGGCTGTGGAGTGCTGGGTCAAGCTTCTCTCATTATCTTAATGGGGAGACCACTCAGGTGGAGCTGGGATGCCTGTCTGGCTGTCACAGCAGCTCTAATGAATTGGCCTAGAAACAGAGAGATGAGGGGGAGGAGAGGTTTGCTCAGGCTGCTGAAGCTGGAGGTTGCTGCAGCCAGGATGCTGACAGCAGATCAAATGTCCCTGCACAGCCAGGCACCAGGGCAAGCTCCTCCAGACCTCGGTTTGCCCTCCTGAGAGAGTGCTGGGAGGGGGGTCCTGCACCTCTGTGGGCACTGGGGAGGCTGCAGCGCAGGTGCTGGGTTCAGCTTTGGACCCCTCTCGCCAAGAAGGACGTGGAGGGGCTGGAGCAAGTCAAGTCAGTCCCACTGGTACACAATCCAAGCCTTCATCTTCCACCTGCTCTCATCAATACCTCATCATCATCATCCTGCCAGAGAGGAATTAATGCACTGAGGGAATGGCAGCTCTGTGAGGAGCACCAAGCAGCTGGGATGTCAGAGTAACCACCCAAAGGAGGAGGAGGAGCAGGAGTAAAGAAGGGAGGCCACAGCTGGAGTGCTGGGGGCAGCTCTGGGCTCTCACTCCCAGAAGGACACTGAGGGGCTGGAGCAGGGCCAGAGAAGGGCAACAGAGCTGGGGGAGGGTCTGGAGAGCAGGGCTGGGGAGGGGCAGCTGAGGGGGCTGGGGGTGTGGAGCCTGGGGCAGAGGAGGCTGAGGGAGACCTTCTCACTCTCTACAACTACCCAAAAGGAGGTCTGGGCCGGGCAGCAACAAGGGCCAGGACAAGGTCAGTTTGCACCAGAGGAAGGTTTGGGTTGGAGATGAGGACAAATTTCTCAGGGGACGGCAGAGGCTGCCCAGGGGGGTGGTGGAGTCCCCAGGCCTGGAGGTGCTCCCTGTGGCCATGGCCCTTGGGGCCAGGGTTGGGTGGCCATGGTGGGGTTGGGTTGAAGGTTGGAGTGGGTGACCTCGGAGGCCTTTTCCAACCTCAATGACTCTGTGCCTCTGCACCCCCAGAGCAAGCAGCTGGAGCCTGGAGCCAGGAGCTGCTGGCCGGCTCAGGAGCTGCTGGAGCCAGGAGCTGCTGGAGCCAGGAGCTGCTGGCCGGCTCAGGAGCTGCTGGAGCCAGGAGCTGCTGGAGCCAGGAGCTGCTGGCCGGCTCAGGAGCTGCTGGAGCCAGGAGCTGCTGGAGCCAGGAGCTGCTGGCCGGCTGCAGGAGCTGCTGGAGCCAGGAGCTGCTGGAGCCAGGAGCTGCTGGCCGGCTCAGGAGCTGCTGGAGCCAGGAGCTGCTGGCTGGCTCTGGAGCTGCTGGAGCCAGGAGCTGCTGGAGCCAGGAGCTGCTGGAGCCAGGAGCTGCTGGCCGGCTCAGGAGCTGCTGGAGCCAGGAGCTGCTGGAGCCAGGAGCTGCTGGCCGGCTCAGGAGCTGCTGGAGCCAGGAGCTGCTGGCTGGCTCTGGAGCTGCTGGAGCCAGGAGCTGCTGGCTGGCTCTGGAGCTGCTGGAGCCAGGAGCTGCTGGCTGGCTCTGGAGCTGCTGGAGCCAGGAGCTGCTGGCTGGCTCTGGAGCTGCTGGAGCCAGGAGCTGCTGGCTGGCTCAGGAGCTGCTGGAGCCAGGAGCTGCTGGCTGGCTCAGGAGCTGCTGGAGCCAGGAGCTGCTGGCTGGCTCTGGAGCTGCTGGCCAGCTCAGGAGCTGCTGGAGCCAGGAGCTGCTGGCTGGCTCTGGAGCTGCTGGCCGGCTCTGGAGCTGCTGGCTGGCTCTGGAGCTGGGTGTGTGACTTTCTGCAGGGGCTCTCAATGACTAAGTGCACAAAAGGAGAGGAAATCAAGTTATTCTCCCCTTGGCTCCCTGCCAGCCTCCAGCTTCAGCTGCCAAATTACTCTCCATTAACTTGTCTTTTCCCCCAGCCTTGCAGCTCTCCTCTCCGCTCCAGCCCCTTGCCAGGAAGTCCTTAATTGCCAGCTCCTTCCCCCCGGCTGGCTCAGGGTGGGCTCCTGGCCCTGCACCTCTGTCTGTCCTCTGTGCTGGCATCCAGTGGTGGAGAGTAAAGCAAGTGCCTGGTGCCTGCGAGGCTTGATGCAAAAGCCACCTAAAAATAACTCCTCCACCAGCTCCCACACTCCTGAAGGGGAAAGCCATCCATCAGAGCACACCATAAAAGTGCTCCTTGGATGGCTATCTGCAGGCAGAAAGCTGTGGAGAGCCTACAGAGAGCCATTAAGGAAGAGCTTTTCTCCAGGAGGACAGCCAAGGCTCGGAAGAGGCTGCTCAGAGCTGCTGTGCAGGCTCCAGCCCGGGAAGTCTTCAGGAGCAGGCTGGGTCAATCCCTAAGCGGCCCTGGCTCAGAGCAAGCCCAGAGGAGGCTCAGGGGAGACCTGGTCACCAGGGAGCAGCAAGGAAGGGTGGCCACGAGAGGCTGGGGTCTCCCTTTGTGCAAGGAGCCCCTTGGAGCAGACAAGGGCTGGGGGGACCAGCCCCTGCTGGGGACATTCCAGCTGCACTCCAGAAGAAAAGGTTTCCCCATGAGCACAGCTGGGCACTGGGACCATCTCCCAGGGGAGTGGTGCCTTCCCCTACCCTGGACACACTGCCCCAGCAGGGACACCTCCCACCAGCCCAGGCTGCTCGGGGTCCTGAACACCTCCAGGCAGAGGCAGCCACAGCCTCCTGGGCAGCCTGTGCCAGTCTCCCCACCCTCACTGCCAGGAATTTCCTCCTCACCTCCAGCCTCAGTCTCCCCTCTCCCAGCTCAAAGCCGTTGTTCCTCAGCCTGGCACTCGCAGCCCTTGCCAAAAGTCCTTCCCCAGCTGCCCTGTAGCTGCCTTGCAGTGAAGGAACACTTCCTGAGCTCCAGGCTGAGCCTCCCCTGGTGCAGCTTGGAACCATTGCCTCTGCTCCTGTCCCTTGCCACCAAGGAGCAGAGGCTGCTCCCTCCTCACTGCAGCCTCCTCTCAGGAGGTCCCCCTCAGCCTCCTCTGCTCCAGGCTGAACACCCCCAGCCCCCTCAGCTGCCCCTCCCCAGCCCTGCTCTGCAGAGCCTTCCCCAGGGTCCCTGCTCTGGGCAGGCTGCAGCCCCTCACTGTCCTGCCCGGAGCGAGGGGCCCAGAGCTGAGCACGGCACTGCAGCTGCGGCCCCCAGTGCTGAGCACAGGGGGTTGGGCACCTCCTGGCCCTGCTGCCCCCTGCTTCTGACCCAGGCTGCCATTGGCCGCCTGAGCCCCCTGGGCACCGCTGGCTCAAGCTCAGTCACCTATCAGCCCACCCCCCCAGGTCCCTCTCCAAGCTGCAGCTTTCCAAGCAGCCCTCCCCAGGGGGCTGGTGTGACCCTGGGGGGTTCAGCTCTGTTCCCCGCCAGCCTTCGGGCCTGGAGACGGTGCCAAAGGCTTCACTGAAGTCCAGACAACGCCCACAGCCCTCCTGGGGGACTTGCTGCCCACCAGCTCTCCCTCTGCTCCACACAGCTGCTCCCCGCCCAGCAGCTCTCCCCTCACCTGTGCTGCTGCAGGAGGTGGTTCCCCCAGCGGCAGGCCCCCTGCCCCTGCTCCCCTCTCCCAGCAGCTCTCCCCTCACCTGTGCTGCTGCAGGAGGTGGTTCCCCAGCGGCAGGCCCCCTGCCCCTGCTCCCCCTCTCCCAGCTCTCCAGGCCTGGACAGTTCCTCTAGGAGAAGCCTCCCAGCTTGTTCTCATCACCTTGACAGTTCCTCCTCCTCTTTGAGGATGCTTTCCTTGCCCAGGGCGCTGGGGCTGGAGCCTGAGGCTGGTTGCTGGAGCAGGAGGAAGGTTCCTCGGAGCTGCCTGGGGTGGGTTTGGCTCAGGGCTTTTTCCTTGCTTCAGATGCATTTCCTTGGAGCCTCAGCAGGGACCAGCCCACACCTGCTGCTTTGGCTTTGCTTTTGCTTTGTCGTTTGGGTTTGGGGTTCATGGTGGAGCCACAATGAAGCAGAGGGAGTGACGTGTGTGGAGCCACCCCAAGGGATGCAGCAAGCAAGGCCTGGAGCTCGCAGGCAGGCTCAGAGGGGTGATCAAGCCCTTCCAGCAGAAGCAAGCCTGGGAGCTGGATCTCCTCTCTGCAGCACCAACTCACAGGCAGACATAGGACTGGGTGGGTTGGACAAGCCCTCTTCAGGTCCAGCCATCAAGGCCGGAAGGTCTGAGCTGGAGAGCCAAGGCAGAGGTGAGGTGCCCAGAAGGCCACCACAGACCTGGGCTGCATCAAGGGTGGAACAGCAGCACAGGGAGGGGATCCTGCCCCTCTGCTCAGCCCCCACCTGCTGCACTGCCTCCAGCTCTGGGGCCCCCAGCACAGGAAGGACCTGGGGCTGCTGGAGCAGGTCAGAGGAGGTCACAAAGGTGATCAGAGGCTGGAGAACCTCCTCTGTGGGGCCAGGCTGGGAGAGTTGGGGCTGTGCAGCCTGGAGAAGAGAAGGCTCCAGGGGAGAGCTCAGAGCAGCTTCCAGGAGCTGAAGGGCTGCAGGAGAGCTGGGGAGGGACTGTGGACAAGGGCTGGGAGGGACAGGATGAGGAACAATGGCTTTGAGCTGGGAGAGGGGAGACTGAGACTGGAGAGGAGGAAGAAACTCTTCTTTTGGAAGCCTTTGGCACTCCTCTGGTGGCCAGGCCAGCCCTGAGCCTGGGCATCAGCCTTGAGCCTGGGCATCAGCCCTGAGCCTGGGCATCAGCCCTGAGCCTGGGCATCAGCCCTGAGCCTGGGCATCAGCCCTCTATGGAGTCACAGAATTGTCAGGGTTGGAAGGGACCCCAAGGCTCAGCCAGCTCCAACCCCTGCCCTGGGCAGGGACTCCTCACACTGCAGCAGGTTAGATCCAGGCTGGCCAGGAGAGGCTTGGGGCCAGAGACAGGCTGCCTGGCCCCGGGGTGGGGGGAACAGGAGGGGGCTGCCTGCAGGCTTGGAGGGCTGATTTGCAAGGCCTCCCAGGAAGGTTTAAGGACACTCTTCCCTTCTGCTGCCTTCTGGTGCCATTGCCCTCTTGACCTGCATGGTGCATGCAAGCCCCTGCCTGCAAGGGTGCCACCAGCCAGCCCCAGCTCTGCTCACCACACTCCTGATCTGTTTGAGTCTCAAGGAGATCACTGCTGGCTTAGCCTGGTGCTGATGAGGATTTATGTCTCCATTTAGGGCAGGCAGAAAGGGAAGGAGGGGAGAGGAGAGAGAGGACCTCTCCCTCTCTGCTGCTTTGCTGTTGTGTGGGGGTTTGTTTATTTTTGCTCTAAGTCATCCACACAAAAGTGGGAAAGGGGAGGGGAGAAAAGCACCGGGAAGGCAAAACCTCCCTGCACACAGGCTCCTGAATGCTGCTAAATCATCTGCTGCCACTTCCCCTCAGACAATGTTAGTCAGCAGCTGTAGAGCATCAGCAAGCAGGAGCTGGATCATGAGGCAGAACTAAAGGCTGGTGGCGAGACAGCTCTCAGGCTGAGGTGCCTCTGAAGCCCACCCCTGGGGCCCGCAGGGAGGGGCAGAGGGCATCCCAGGGGTGCTCCCATGGCACCACCTCAGCCCTCACAAGCCCTCAGCCCCGTGGAGGCAAGGAGAGCTTCAACTGCCAGCAACGGCTTCAGCCCCCAGCTGCCAGGGCTCGGGAAGAGCAGGCTGGGGCAGAAGGGGGAAGAAAGATGAAGAGGAGAAGGAAGGAGCAGGCTTGGAGGATGTCTGACACTTAGCCAGCCCGAGCTGGGGAGCAGCAGGGAGCTCCTAGTGCAGCAGACTTCAGCACTGGAGTCGTTTGACCCATCTCAGGGAGGTGAAGGGGAAACAAAACAAAACAAATAACTTGGTTTGCATCATGGAAACCAACGGCAGAGACCTGGGTGCTGCTGCCCGGGGGGCACAACTGAGCTGTGCTGCTCCCCACCCCCAGCAGCAGGTCAGCAAAGCTCGCCCACAGTCAGAAGTTCATAAGGCTTCAATGGCAGGAAAGGATGGGAGAGCTCAGAGCAGCCTGCCAGGAGCTGAAGGGCTCCAGCTTGGGCCAAGGGCTGGGAGGGACAGGATGAGGACAATGGCTTTGAGCTGGGAGAGGGGAGACTGAGACTGGAGAGGAGGAAGAGGTCCTTGGCTGTGAGGCTGGGGAGAGCCTGGCACAGGCTGCCCAGGAGGCTGTGGCTGCCTCCTGCCTGGAGGTGCTCAAGGCCAGGCTGGATGAGGCCCTGAGCAACCTGAGCTGGTGGGAGGTGGATCTGGAGCCCCCAGTGATGCCAGCTGGGGGCCAAGGGTTGATTTTGTTCACAGAAATGGCTTGGGTTGGAAGGGACTAAGGATGGGGCAAGAGGCTGGGGCCAGGCTCTGCCCAGTGGTGCCCAGGGACAGCACAAGGAGCAAGGGGCACAAACTGGCACCCAGGAGGTTCCATCTGAGCAGGAGGAGAAAGTTGTTTGCTGTGAGGGTGCTGGAGGCCTGGAGCAGGCTGCCCAGAGAGGTTGTGGAGTCTCCTCTGGAGAGCTTCCAACCTCCCCGGGCGTTGTGCTGCTGGGCAAGCTGCTGTGGTGCCCTGCTGGAGCAGGGGCTTGGGCTGGGGAGCTCCAGAGCCGCCTTCCAATGCTGAGGTTCTGTGATCCCACTCAGAGCTCTGCCCCTGCCTGTCTTTGGAGCTGATGAACATCACCACCACACCTCCTGAGCACCGAGGGCTGGCTCTGCATTATTAATGCACTAATAACTGAGCAGGATGTCTGAGCTTCTTCCCTGGGAGATCCATTTGTCACTGCTCTGCCACCCCTGAGCACCGCTGCTGGCTTCCCATCAGAGGCACAGGCTGCAGCCGAGGGGCTGCTCCCGCTCGGGCCCCTGCCCTGCCGCTCCCGCTCGGGTCCCGGCCCTGCCGCTCTGCCGGCACAGATGCGCTCCTGTGGCCCCTGTGAGGCTTTGCACCGATTCAGGGATGAGTCAGAAGAGACAAACAGCACCCAGCAGATTCAATCAGCCATTGTGGCACCCAAGCTGTTCAGCAGCCCCTGACACAAGCGTCTGAGGAGGCTGCCAGAGCAGCAGCTGGTGCTGAGGCTGCCAGCACGCAGCAGCTGGAGCAGCAGCGAGCGCGGGGAGCAGGATGCTCTGGCGACCAGCGCAGGCTGGGAGGGGAGTGCTGGAGAGCAGCACCAAGGAGAAGGACCTGGGAGTGCTGCTGGACAAGAAGTTCTGCCCTGGGGGCCAGGAAGGCCAAGGGGGTCCGAGGGGGTCGAGGGGGGCATTCAGAGGAGCGTGCCCAGCAGAGCCCGGGAGGTGCTCCTCCCCCTCTGCTCTGCCCTGCTGAGACCTCACCTGGAATATTGCATCCAGCTCTGGGCCAGTACTACACCACAGCCCTCAGCACCTTCTCTAGGTGGCTTTTCAATGCATCCAAGGATGTGGATCATGGAATGGATTGGGTAGGAAAAGCTCTCTGAGTTCATCCAGTCCAGCATCAACCCAGCCCCTCCCTGGCCACCAAGCCAGGGCCCCAGCTGCCACGGCCACAGGTAGCAAGAGCACCTCCAGGCACGGGGACTCCAGCACCTCCCTGGGCAGCCTCTGCCAGTCCCTGACCACTCCTGCAGCAAAGAAATTGCTTCTCTTCTCCAACCTAAGCCTCCCCTGGCACAATTCCAGGCCTTCTCCTCTCCTTCTATCCCCTGAGACTAGGGAGCAGAGCCCAACCCCCACCTGGCTCCAACCTCCTCCCAGGTAGCTGTAGAGAGATGCTCTGCAAGTCCTGGCACCGCTGATCCCTGCCTCTGAACTCCACACATCCCTTCCTTTCCAACTCCTTCATTCCTGCTTTCAGCTCCCCAAGCCCCAGCATCCCAGGCAGACAAAGACATCCAAGCAGCCTCCTTAATCCCTCCTCTCCCTCAGCTCCTCCAAACTGCAGTTGCATAACAGCCTCCTCAGACTCTCTGTCTCTGCCTGGCAGCAACCATCTCTCTGCTCTCAGAGCTCACACTTGGAAAACCACCATCAACACCCCCTCAAAAACCCCCAAAGCACCAAAATCCTCCCTCCCCCAGCCCCCCCGACCACCCCCAAAACACAGCACCCCCAAACCCAGCAGCTCCCCCAACCACCTCCCAAAACACAGCACCCCCAAACCCAGCAGCTCCCCCAACCACCCCCAAAACACAACACCCCCAAACCCAGCAGCTCCCCCAACCACCCCCAAAACACAGCACCCCCGAATCCAGCAGCTCCCCCAACACACAGCACCCCCAAACCCAGCAGCTCCCCAACCACCCCCCAAAACACAGCACCCCCAAACCCAGCATCCCCCCAACCACCCCCCAAAACACAACACCCCCAAACCCAGCAGCTCCCCCAACCACCCCCAAAACACAGCACCCCCAAACCCAGCAGCTCCCCCAACCACCCCCCAAAACACAGCACCCCCAAACCCAGCAGCTCCCCCAACCACCCCCAAGCAACATCACCACCACCAAAAAATACACCAAAACAACCCCCCCCCCCCAACTACAAAAATGGCCACAAAACACCCAAACTCCCCCCAAAAATCACCATAAAATGCCAAAAAGCTACCAAAAAGCACACAGAAGAGCGCCCCTCACAAAATACCCATCCAAGCCCACCCAAAAAGCACCAAAATGCACCCAAAAAAGCTACTCAGAACTACAAAGTAGCCACCAACCCCCCCCCAAAATAGCAAAGAACTCCCCCAAAAGCCCAACTAAAAACCCCACCAGAAACCAACATCAAATACCCAAACCCCACCCAAACAGCCCAAAATGACCTGCCAAGAGGGTGGCAGTCAGCAGCTCACTCCCTTGGTGCCCATGGACTGCCCCAAACCAGCCTGCCAAGAGCCCAGGGTGGCAGTCAGCAGCTCACTCCCTTGGTGCCCATGGACCACCCCAGGCCAGCCTGCCAAGGCCCCAGGGTGGCAGTCAGCAGCTCACTCCCTTGGTGCCCATGGACCGCCCCAAACCAGCCTGCCAAGAGCCCAGGGTGGCAGTCAGCAGCTCACTCCCTTGGTGCCCATGGACCACCCCAAACCAGCCTGCCAAGGCCCCAGGGTGGCAGTCAGCAGCTCACTCCCTTGGTGCCCATGGACCACCCCAAACCAGCCTGCCAAGAGCCCAGGGTGATATCCTGCAGCTCACTCCCTTGGTGCCCATGGACCACCTGCCAAGGCCCCAGGGTGATGTTGCCCAACTCTCCTGCAGCCAGCAGGGACACCTCCAGCAGGAGCAGGTTGCTCACTGCATAAGCCCAAGCCCTTCCTTCCCCTCCCCACCAGCCTCTACCCAGCCTGGCTGCTTCAAAGCCTTTCAAGTCCATCCCTTTGATTCCCACATCAGTATTCCCGAGGGAGGGAGGGAGGGGGTGAAGAGAAAAAGAAAGAGGAGAGGAAAAAGAGGAAAGCCAGGCCCAGAGCAGGACTTGCTGCAGTGCTGCCTCATCTTCTTGTTTGTGCCTTGTTGCTCCCACCCCCTGTGACTATGTAGGTCAAACAGAGCACATGAGTTCCACTGCATCTGTCCCAGCCCCAGGAGGATGTAGGTGAGGTGTCAGAGTGCTGGGCAGGGAGTGGGAAGAGAGCCCCATTAGCTCCCCTGGACTGGCATCCCTGGCACCCACCTGGCAGGGCTCAGGTTCACAGCTTGCAGGAGCTGCTCAGAGCCCACACAGCTGATCCCCTCCACCCTCCCTCCTGCCCCCAGCTCCAGCCCCCAGACAAAGCAGCAGGCAGACAATGCCAGCGGGGGAAACACTCCAGGCAGACAGGGAGGTGGCAAAGCCAAGCTGTGAGGTGCTGGGGACTCACTTGAGGGGAAGGATCCATCCAGGAGGATCTTGGCAGGCTTGAGAAGGGGGCCAGGGACAGCTGCGGAGAGTCAACAAGTCCGAGGCCGAGGTCCTGCAGCTGGGTTGGGTCAGCCCCGGGCTGGGTGCAGAGTGGGTTGAGAGCAGCCCTGAAGAAAGAGCCTTGGGGGTGCACCAAGCAGCCAGGGAGAAGCCAGGAGTCAGCTGGTCCCTCCTGGTCACCCCATTCCCTTTGGACCAGGCTGGACACTCATTCTGAGCAGCCCCCAACAGCCCCTTCCCATTCCTCCCCTCCAGCAGGGCTGACTGCTGCAGGGCTGGCAGGAAACAAAGCAGCTCTTGGGCAGGGGCAAGGCTGAGTGTGGATGAGCGAGAGATTCACGACCTGCCAGAGCTCTGCCTTCAATGCCCTCCTTGTCAGGGAGAGGGGGAAAACAGCCACCACCAGCCAGCCCACCCCCAGGCAACCCTCAATGCCTCCTTTCTGATCCGTGGTGCTCTGAAGCCATTCCCTTGTTTCTGGTGGCTGAGGAGACACTGGAGCCGGGGGAAAGAATCGCAATTGATGTTTGTTTGCAGAGGCAGAGCTCAGGTTTAACAACGCAGCTGCTTTCCCCTTGCTTCTGAGTAAACAAAGCCATGCATGAGGAGCCCCCAGCCTCCAGAGCCGTCCCGCGGTGCAGCACTCCCAGCAGGAGCTCCAAAGGGCTGCTTTGCCTCCTCTCAGCTGCAAACCTTCCCTGAGCCGGAGCTGACACGCTTGAAACTCCCACAGCAACCAGCAGCTGCCTTCCTGCCGCTCGGGTCCATTCATGCCCCACCCCCAGCCCTTGCCAAAAGCCCCTCCCCAGCTCTCCTGGAGCCCCTTCAGGTCCTGGAAGGCTGCTCTGAGGCCTCCCTGGAGCCTCCTCTTCATCCTCCTGAGTGATGGAGAGGAGAGCTGCTCAAACACAGGAGTTCCTGTTCCTAAGGTCAGGGAATTGGTGCTGGAAGTTGGTGGACTGGGATTTAGATGAAGGTGGTGGTGCTGGTGCTGAACACAGCCCTTCCAGCACCAGCCCAGATCATGATGACTACAGAACTGCTCTGCTACACAGAACCACAGAGCTGTCAGGGCTGGAAGGGACCCCAAGGCTCAGCCAGTGCCAACCCCCCGCCATGGGCAGGGACACCTCACACCACAGCAGGTTGCTCACAGCCACCTCCAGCCTGGCTGCAAACACCTCCAGGCAGGAGGCTTCCACCACCTCCCTGGGCAGCCTGTGCCAGGCTCTCACCACCCTCATGGGCAACAACTTCTTCCTCACATCCAATCTGAATCTCCCCACTTCTAGTTCTGCTCCATCCCCCCAGTCCTATCCCTCCCTGACACCCTCAAAAGTCCCTCCCCAGCTTTCCTGTAGCCCCCTGCAGATCCTGGAAGGCCACAAGGAGGTCTCCTGGGAGCCTTCTCCTCTCCAGCCTGCACAACCCCAACTCCCTCAGTCTCTCCTCACAGGAGAGGACACAGATGAAGACATCTGCAGAGAGCACAGCAACGACCCAAGAGCTGCTTGAAACCGCCTGCACAGCCCCAGCTCCGCCAGCCTGCCCCACAGAGGAGGGTCTCAGCCCCTGCTCACCTCTGTGGCCTCCTCTGGGCTTTCTCCGGCAGCTCCATGTCCCTGGGGAGCTGGGGGCACCAGCAGTGGAGGCAGTGCTGCAGGTGGGGTCTCACCTGGATTGAGACTGGAGATGAGGAGGGAATTCTTGGCAGTGAGGAGACTCTGGCACAGGCTGCCCAGGGAGGCTGTGGCTGCCTCCTCCCTGGAGGTGTTCAGGACCAGGCTGGATGAGACCCTGAGCAGCCTGGGCTGGTGGGAGGGGTCCCTGCCCATGGCAGGGGGCTGGAGCTGGATGAGCTTTAGGCTCCCTTCCAGCCCAAACCATTCTGTGACTCTTCCTCGTTCTCCTCCCGATGGATCCCATCTGTGCCACTCTCTCACTCACCTCCACTCCCCATCTGCTTCAGCCCTGCTCCCTCCCTGGCCCCTGGGCTGCTGCTCTGGGCCACTCCTGTAGGGTTTGAACTCCTTTTTGGATGCAAGGGCAGAGGCCTCAGCTTCCTCCCTCAGTGGCATTTTGATTTTCCCCAGTTTTATATCCACTTCTAGCAGGGAGCAGCCAGAGGTGCCCCAGAGCTGCTTCACCCACTGTTAAGCTTTATGAGCTGCCTTATGGCCACCTGGGACGAGCAGCCAGAGCTGACACAGTCCACTGCTCCCTCCACTGGAAGAGCTTTCTCTGAGAGGGGGCAGGATAAGTGTGGGGAGTGTCAAGAAAGAAGAGCATGAACCTCAAGCCCTGGCGACAAGCAATAAGGAGAAGAAATTGTGTCCCACTGGACAGCAAAGCTTCCTCCTGCCCTCTGCACCGTCTGGGGAGGGCTGAGAGGCTGCAGACTGCTGAGCCTGGAGAAGAGCAGCCTGAGAGGGAGCTTGGAATCAGAGTCATAGAGTTGTTTGGGTTGGGTAAGCCTTCCAGGATCATCAGATCTGACTCAACCCAACTCCTCCATGGCCACCAAACCCTGTCCCCAAGTGCCACGGCCACAGGGTTCTGGAACACCCCAGGCATGGGGACTCCACCACCTCCCTGGGCAGCCTCTGCCAGGCCCTGACCACTCCTGCAGCAAAAACTTTCATCATCTCCAACCCAACCCTCTCCTGGCACCATTTCAGGGCATTGCCTCTCCTTCCATCCCCTGAGACCAGGGAGCAGAGCTCAACCCTCACCTGGCTGCAGCCTCCTCTCAGCGAGCTGCAGAGAGCAAGGAGGTCCCCCTCAGCCTCCCCTTCCCCAGGCTGCACACCCCCAGCCCCCTCAGCTGCCCCTCCCCAGCCCTGCTCTCCAGACCCTTCCCCAGCTTGGTTGCTTTCAATCTTCTCAATGCTCGGCAAGAGCTGAAGGAGCTGTGGGGGGCAAGAGGCTGGGGCCAGGCTCTGCTCAGTGGTGCCCAGGGACAGGATGTAGGGCACAAACTGGGACCAGGAGGTTCCACCTGAAGAAGAGGAGAAAGTTGTTTGTTGTGAGGGTGCTGGAGGCCTGGAGCAGGCTGCCCAGAGAGGTTGTGGAGTCTCCTGGTGTGGAGAGCTTCCAACCCCCCTGGTCCTTGTGCTGCTGGGCAAGCTGCTGTGGGAGCCCTGCTGGAGCAGGGGCTTGGGCTGGGGAGCTCCAGAGCTGCCTTCCACCACGCTGGGATTCAGGGCTCCTGTGGCTGCGGCTCCCAGGGGCTCTGAGCCTCTCCAGGCTCAGTGCACAGCTCTCACAGATTGTCTTGGATGATCAGAGGCAATTCTCCTAATCTGTTCTGCCTCTCCGTTCGCCATCTGCAAGCAGGAGATAAAGCATCTCCCCTCCGGCCCCTCTGGGCCTTTGCCTGCTCAGAGGAGAAATTCTCCAGAGCTGGAGCTGCCTCCCTGGGCCTTTAAACAAAGGTTTGGGTTGAGGCCTTTCAAGGCAGTGGGAATCACTTATCCCCCCCCAGAAACCAACAGCCCAACCCCACCCAGAGTGAAACCCAACGAGCCACCATCCAGCCAAGGTTCTCACTGCCTGCTCAGGAGCCAACAGCCTGCAGAGCTTTATCTTTACCCTCCCCCTGGCTTCAGGAGTTGCTTGGAGCATTACTTCTGACTTCCTTCTGCCTGAAATCCAAACCCAGCTGAAGCAACAGAAGGCTTCAATGGCTCCACACTGGATTTGGTGCACTGCAGACATGCCCTGAACAGTTCCCACCCCTGCCCCCAGAGTGCTCCTAGGGGTTGGGGAGGTTACCTTTTGCTTTCTTTGGGTTGCTGCTATCATATCCTAAAGTTGAAATCCTTTTCACTGCACTTCTCCCCCTTCAGAGCAAAGCCATTCAGGCATCTGGACCCCAGGGATCACAGCACCACAGAGCTGGAAGGGACCCCAAGGCTCAGCCAGTGCCAACCCCCTGCCATGGGCAGGGACACCTCACACCGCAGCAGGTTGCTCACAGCCACCTCCAGCCTGGCTGCAAACACCTCCAGCCAGGAGGCTTCCACCACCTCCCTGGGCAGCCTGTGCCAGGCTCTCACCACCCTCCTGGGCAACAACTTCTTCCTCACATCCAGTCTGAATCTCCCCACTTCTAGCTCTGCTCCATCCCCCCAGTCCTATCCCTCCCTGACACCCTCAGAAGTCCCTCCCCAGCTTCCTTGCAGCCCCCTGCAGATCCTGGAAGGCCACAAGGAGGTCTCCTGGGAGCCTTCTCCTCTCCAGCCTGCACAACCCCAACTCCCTCAGGCTGTCCTCACAGCAGAGCAGCTCCAGCCCTCTGCTCCTCCTCGTGGCCCTTCTCTGGACACCTTCCAGCCCCTCCAGATCCTTCCTGGCACAGAGGCTCCAGAGCTGGACCCAGAGCTGCAGCTGTGGTCTCAGCAGAGTGGAGCAGAGGGGCAGAATCCCCTCCCTGGCCCTGCTGGCCACACTTCTCTTGCTGCAGCCCAGGCTCTGCTTGGCTCTCTGGGCTGCAAGTGCTCCCTGCTGGCTCCTGCTGAGCTTCTCCTCCCCCAGCACCTCCAGGTCCTTGTCTCCAGGGCTGCTCTCAGCCAGTCCCTGCCCAGCCTGTGTCAGTGCCTGGCACTGCCCTGCCCCAGCTGCAGGACCTTGCCCTTGGTGCTGCGTGGGAGCAATGCCTACACGCAGGGAGAGAGAGCAAAATCCTTCCTTGGGGTAGAGCTTCTCTCAGCTCTGATCCTTCTGTGTTTCAATCCTTGGTTCTCTGCCATGCAGGGGAGCCAGGGGACCTGTGTTAAACTAGGACATCAGATGAGCACTGCTTGAGGAGGGGGAAAATGATCTCTCTCCTCTTTGAATGCCAGGAATCAGAAGGCTCCTAATGAGTGGGGGGGTTGGTTTGGGGGTTTTGTTTGGTTTGGGGCTGGTTGTTTTTCATCTTTCATCAAAGCCTTGGAGGAAGGAAAACAACAACACTAACACATAAAAAGAGGTCAGCATCTGGAGGGGTGATCTTGAAGGCTCTCAAGCTGGGGGGGGGGGGGTTGCCTCCTGCAATTTGCCTTCCTGTGGCAATTGCCAAGTGGGGCCCCACAGCACAGCCCCAAAATAAAGACCAAGCCCCAAACCCCTCTGGTCCTGCGGGCCTGGCCTGGTGCTGGCTGCCAACAAACCCAGAGAGAGATGGGCACAGAGCCCACAGCAAGCACAGAGCCCAGCCCAGCGAGGGTTGCAGTGGGTGTGCACAATGGGCAGGATGGTCTCAGCCTGCAGGGGATAAAGTCTCTCCATTTCATGCTTCCCCTGGCCTGGGACACCCCCTCTAGGCCTGGCCTAGCCTGAGCCTGCTGAAGCCATTCCTCAGCTTCCAATGCCTTGGCTTTCACATGCTCAGACTCTGCTTGCTGTTGTTCATTTCTGTGTGCTAGACACACACACAAGAAAGAAGAGTTGAGGACTCTGTGCAGCTTTTGACCCACATTTAGAGCAGGCTGCACTCTGCTGCCTCTGCTTCCCCTGCTTGGTGACTCCCTGCTCACCCAGACCCAAGCTCCTCACCTCCCCCTCTCTTCCTTATTCAGATTCCACCCCAGGCCCCAAGCACCGGGAGGGTGTTGTCATCCCGGGGATGTCTGATGGCTCTCTCCCTGCAGAATGACGATCAGCAGCCTGCCTCCACTCCGGCGGTAGTCCCCGGCCCCGGGATCCTCCAGCTGAGCGTGCTGCTGCAGAGCACCTGTGCGCGGAGGGGTGCCAGCAGCTGACAGTGTCAGCGGCCGCGGGCAGGATGCTCCAGCACCAGATCCCGGCTAAAGCCAGAGGAGGGCTGCCCAAGCTCAAGCCACGGAGCTGTCACAGCGCAGAGGTCCTGCAGTGCAGGTGACATCTGCTGAACCTGTCCTCCCTGAGGACCACAAACAGCTTGACAGCTGCTGACCACGGTGAGGATGCTCCAGCACCAGCTCCCTGCCTGCATCGCCCAGCTGAAGCCAGAGGAAGGCTGCCCAAGCTCAAGCCACGGAGCTGTCACAGTGCACAGGTCATGCAGTGCCACCAACCTCTGCTGAGCCTCACCTCCTTGAGGCCCGTGGAGAGGCTGAGCAGCCCTACCTGCTCTGCCTGAGGAGCATCTCACCCCAACCCTAAAGGAATTCTTTGGGCCTTACTGCAAAGCAAACCTCTCCCCATGCCCTCCTGAAGCCTTCCCTTCCATGCTGCTACCCAGAAATCATCACAGCCAGAGCCCAGAGGCTCAGGGAAGGTTTCTTCTGATGAGGAACTTCAGAGCTCTGGCCAAGAATTAATAAACTCTGAGAAATGCCTACAAGAGAGACAATCTACAGCGAGAAGATGGACCCACAGAACATCAGCATGGTGTGGGGGCTGGAAGGGAGCCCTGGAGCTCCCCCAGCCCAAGCCCCTGCTCCAGCAGGACTCCCACAGCAGCTTCCCAGCAGCACAAGGACCAGGGGGGTTGGAAGCTCTCCACACCAGGAGACTCCACAACCTCTCTGGGCAGCCTGCTCCAGGCCTCCAGCACCCTCACAACAAACAACTTTCTCCTCCTGCTCAGGTGGAACCTCCTGGGTTCCAGTCTGTGCTCACTGCCCCTTGTGCTGTCCCTGGGCACCACTGAGCAGAGCCTGGCCCCAGCCTCTTGCCCCCCACAGCTCCTTTAGCTCTTGCTGAGCATTGCTCAGCTGCCCTCTGGGGCTGCTCCTCTGCAGGCTCTCAGCCTCAGGGCTCTCAGCCTGTCCTCACACAGCTGTTCCAGGCCCCTCAGCATCCTCACAAGCTCTGCTGGGCTCTCTCCAGCAGCGTCCTGTCCCCCTGGAATTGGGGAGCCCAGACCTAGACACACATTGCAGCTGTGTCCTCAGTAGGACAGAGCAGAGGGGGAGGAGAAGCTTCTTTGACCTGCTGGCCACATTCTTCCTGCAGCCACATCAGTCACCCCTTACCCCAGCTCCCTTTTCGCCTTAATTCAGCTCAAGCAACAAAGCTGAGCCCAGCTGAGCCCAGTTCACCTCCATGATGTCCCTTCCCAAGCAGAGCAGCTTTCCCTGGGCTTCTCTGGCAGCTCCTGTCCCAAGCCTCCAGCACAGGCTGCTCCTCATTATTCAACTTCACAACAACAACAAAAACTTCCCTGACAGTTCCCACAAAAAGCCTCTGATCCAGCCCCACACCTTCCAGGTCATGAAACACAGTTTCCCTCTTGGAAGCATCATTCCCCTGGGAACACTTCACAACAGACACAGAGGAACTGTCAGTGGAGAGGACTCTGGAGCAGAGCAGCCCCCTGGAAAAGCCCCTGCAGAGGAGCTGGAGCGGAAAGCGTGGCTGGGAGCGAGCAGGGAAGGCAAAGGCAGCATCACGCCGGGACAGCGGCAGCAGACAAGAGGCAAAAGGGAAGGAGATTTGTTAGGCTGCTGGCTTCAGTTCCCACTGAATTCAGTGGGTCATGGAATTGTTTGGGCCCTCTGAGATCATCAGGTCCAACACCTTCAGCCCAGCCCCACCATGGCCACCGACCACGGCCCCAAGCGCCATGGCCGCAGGCTGCAGGAGCACCTCCGGGGCTGGGGACTCCACCACCCCCTGGGCAGCCTGGGCCAGTGCCTGACCACTGCTGCACCAAAGACATTTTCCCTCCTCTCCAACCTGAGCCTCCCCTGGCTTCAGGGGAGCTTCAGGACATTTCCTCTCCTTCTGTCAGCTGAGACTGGGGAGCAGAACCCAAGTCCCCCCTGGCTGCAGCCTCCTCTCAGGCAGCTGCAGAGAGCAATGAGGTCTCCCTCAGCCTCCTCTGCTCCAGGCTGCACACCCCCAGCCCCCTCAGCTGCTCCTCCCCAGCCCTGCTCTCCAGACCCTTCCCCAGCTCTGTTGCCCTTCTCTGGCCCTGCTCCAGCCTTCAATGTCCTCCTTGGAGCAAGGATCCCAAACCTCCACCCAGCACTCAAGCTGTGGCCTCCCCAGTGCCCAGTCCAGGGGACAATCCCTGCCCTGCCCTGCTCCTGCTGCCCACACCACAGCTGATCCAGGCCAGGCTGCTGGTGGCCTTCTTGTCCTCCTGATCACACTGCTGGTTCATCCTCAGCTGCTGCCAACCCACTCCCAGTTCAGAGACAAAGTTCCCCCAGCCAGGAGTCATCTCCTTCCAGAGGAGTTAACCGTGCTGGTGTCTGCTGCTCTCCCCCTGCCATCAAGCAGAGCTTTTGTCAGCTGATGACAGCTCCTCCCCATCTCCCTGCTTTGGGAACACAGCTCTATAATCACAGAGCCACCCTGGGCTTTGAACAACTTTAATTAAGAGCAGATAAACTGTCAAGGAAGAAGCAGGAAGGTGCATTAATTAAGGTTAGTCCCACTGGTACACAATTCAAGCCTTCATCTTCCACCTGCTCTCATCAATACCTCATCATCATCATCCTGCCAGAGAGGAATTAATGCACTGAGAGGATGGCAGCTCTGTGAGGAGCATCAAGCAGCTGGGATGTCAGAGTAACCACCCAAAGGAGAAGGGAGGGAGTGGGGAAGGGAGTAGGAGCAGGAGTAAAGAAGGGAGGCCACAGCTGGAGTGCTGGGGGCAGCTCTGGGGGCAGCTCTGGGCTCTCACTCCCAGAAGGACACTGAGGGGCTGGAGCAGGGCCAGAGAAGGGCAACAGAGCTGGGGGAGGGTCTGGGGAGCAGGGCTGGGGAGGAGCAGCTGAGGGAGCTGGGGGTGTGCAGCCTGGAGAGAGGAGGCTGAGGGAGACCTCCTTGCTCTCTGCAGCTCCCTGGGAGGAGGCTGCAGCCAGGGGGGTTGGGCTCTGCTCCCCAGTCTCAGGTGATGGAAGGAGAGGAACTGGCCTGCAGCTGTGCCAGGGCAGGGTTAGGTTGGAGAGGAGGAACCTGCTCTGGCTGGGGCTGTCCCTGCTGGCTGCAGGGGGCTGGACTGGATGACCTTGGAAGGGTCCTTGCAAGCCAAGCCCCTCCGTGCCCGGCTGCCGTTAGGCTCAGCCCCGGAGCTCAGCCCGCATCCTGGCAGCCCCGCTGCTGCCTGTTTCCACTGCACTGCTCCTGTCTCATCAGGCCCTCAGAGATGCTGCTGGTTGGACACATTACCAGCAGAGCTGTGGCTGCTGCTCCCCAGAATCATGTTCTTGTCAACAAGGTGTGAATTTACAACCTCCTTTGGAGAGACATAATGAGAAAGTGCACGGGAGGGGGAAAAGCCACCCTGAAAATCAGCTAATTAACCTCAGGAGCTGATTGCAACTCAAATTAAAACAACAAGGCACTGGAACAGTTTGGCCTTCTCTTAGGAGCCTCCCCACCAAAGCCCAGAACAATGCTCCCTGGGCTGGATTGTCACAGTGCTTGGTGCTCAGCAGCTCCAGCTGGCAGCAGTGGGATGGTCCTAGCAGAGCTCCAGCAGCAGGCTGGAAGCTGCAGAAGCAAGTTCTGCCTCCTGGCACTCGAGGGGTAAGGTTTCTGCCCCAGCAGGGCAGCAGATCTCTGACTGACTGCCTTTGGACTGCCGAGGGAAAGGCTCTGAGCCTCCTCACCCAGCCTGGCCTGAAGACTCAGCTCTGTGCATCCAAACCACTGCCCAAAGCTGCTGTAGGAACCAGTGCAGGCAAGCAGGTTCCACCACCCCCTTTGCAGCTACCAGGACAAACAGCCCCAGCAGGGTGGGGGTTGGGAGGGGCCTCTGGGGATCACCCAGTCCAAGCCCACTGCTGCAGCAGGGTCATAAACGCCTCAGAACTGCTTTGATTGGAAAACATCTCCCAAACTCATCCAGGCCAACCAGCAGCCCAACCCCCCCATGGCCACAGGGCTCCAGGCACGGGGACTCCACCAGCTCCCTGGGCAGCCTGTGCCAGTGCCTCGTTAGCCAAGGGGAGCAGGAAGGTCCTCCAGGCCTCCAGCACCCTCACAGCAAAGAATTTCCTCCTCCTGCTCAGATGGAGCCTCCTGGGTGCCAGTCTGTGCCCCTTGCCCCTCGTGCTGTCCCTGGGCACCACTGAGCAGAGCCTGGCCCCAGCCTCTTGCCCCCCACAGCTCCTTTAGCTCTTGCTGAGCATTGCTCAGCTGCCCTCTGGGGCTGCTCTTCTGCAGGCTCTCAGCCCCAGGGCTCTCAGCCTTTGCTCCTCAGAGCTGCTCCAGGCCCCTCAGCATCCTTGCAGCCTCTCCTGGCCTCTCCCCAGCTGCTCCCTGTCTCTCCTGCAGTGGGAAGCCCAGAGCTGGCCCTGGTCTCACACCAGCTGCCACCTCTGCATCTCCCCCTTTGCACTGTGCCTGTGATCTCCCATCAAAACCTCTCTCTGTTGTCCTTCCTGCTGCAAGCAGAAGCCTGCTAGCAGCTCTCCAGGCCCCAGAGAAGAAAACGTCCTTCTGTCCCCTTCTTCCTGCTGCATTGAACACACCAACAGCTGGAGCTGAGCACCCTGCAACGATGTGAATCCTTCCTGTGCCACCACGAGCTGCCAAATGCCTTTTCTGAGTGGCTGCATTCAGCTTGTTCTGTGTGCAGAAGCACCATGGATGTAATTAGGAGCCTGGGTTTAATGGCACTGAGACAAATCTCCATTCTGATGAAGGCCTAATTACTGTTATTAAAATATTTATGAAATAATAAATTTATTAGACAAAAGGAGAGAGAAACCCTCTGCCTGGGAGCCTGCAGGAAGCCTTCCTCTGCACCATGGCCAAAATGGCAGCAGGGAGCAGAACCTTGCAAGGCACCAAACCATCTGCAGGTGATGCAGGCACGAAGGGCTGCTGAGACCCTGAGCCCTCTGTGCTCTCCACCAGAGACACCAAGCAGAGAGAGCTGGGGCCTGATGATTTCCAAGGCACCAAACCCGAGCTCTTCCATCCCAGATGGTGCAGGCATGAATAGAATAGAAAATAGAATAGACAAGGTTGGAAGAGACCTTTGAGACCCTGAGCCCTCTGTGCTCTCCACCAGAGACACCAAGCAGAGAGAGCTGGGGCCTGATGGATCTCTCCATTTGGATAATCACCGAACTGTTCAATCAGAAGGGACCTCTGAGGTCACCAGGGTCATCTCCACCACACACCAGCTGATGCTTTGGGCCATCTGAGGCCCTGCAGCACGGGCACCAGGGCAGCACATCCACCCCCCACAGCCCCTGGCTTGGGTGGGTTCAGGGTGGGGATGAGGCACAGCCTCTGGAGGGGCACAGAACTCTCTGGGTGGGAAAAGCTCTCCAAGGTCATCCAGACCAAGCATCATCCCAAGCCCAGCACAGCCATCAAACCACAGCCCAAAGGTTTCTTGGGCACCTCCAGGGCAGCTCAGCCCTTCAAACAAAGGCTGCTGTGGAAGCAAACTTCTCATGGAGGCTTTCCCTGGGGGTTGCTCAGCCCAGGTAGTCCAGGCTGGAAGTGCATCACTGGGGTGAGGTGGAAGTGAAAACGGCCACCAGGGCCCAGCCAGACCTTTGGAAGCTGAAGCTAATGGCTTGAGCCTGAATCCGGGGAGAGCAGGAGCTCCACAAGTCCCAGCTGATTAATCTTGCAGAGGAATCTCTCCCACTCAGACATTCAAAGCCTCTCCTTTCTGGAGCCAGCTTCCAGCACCGAGGGCAGAGCAGAAGTCTCGCTGGCTGAAGCTACCTGCTGCATCCTGGCTTGCACTTAAGCCTCACCCTGCTGTGAAAGCCCCGGCAGAGCAAAGCCAGGGACACTTCCAGCTAAGAGGATAAAAGCTGACTGTTAAGGGGGGGGAGAGAGCCTTTTGTGGAGGCTCCAGGACATCATAGCATCCTAGAATGGTAAGGGTTGAAAGGGAGCCCTGGAGATCACCCAGCCCGAGCCCCCTGCCAGAGCAGGGTTGCCCAGGAACACATCTGGGGGGGCTGGAAGCTCTCCACCCCACAACCTCTCTGGGCAGCCTGCTCCAGGCCTCCAGCACCCTCACAACAAACAACTTTCCTGTTCAGGTGGGACCTCCTGGGTTCCAGTTTGTGTCCATTGCCCCTTGTGCTGCCCCTGGGCACCACTGACAGGGGCCTGGCTCCCTCTCCTTGCCCCCGCCCTGCAGATATTTATAGGCATCAATAAGATCTCCTCTCAGCCTTCTCCAGGCTGCACAGCCCCAGGGCTCTCAGCCTGCCCTCGGCTGTGGTCACCTCAAGCCGTGCTGTGCTGTCACTCCCTGTGAGCAGCCAGAGGGATGTGGAACCTCTCCTGAAGGAGGATGAGACACAGGCTTGTAGCAGCCCACCTGAGGAGCAGCTGGATCAGAGTGACTGTGCAGGGCAGCTGCAGGCTTTGGCTTTGTCAGGAGCTGTTCTGCCTGGCAGGGAAAAGCCCAGAGCAGCTGTACCAGAGGAGGAGCAAGATCTGAGGGCAGCTCTGCAGCAGGCAGAGCAGCACAGGGAGCACACCAAAGCCAGGACACTGTGCCTGGCTTCCTAGCTGCGAGCAGCAAAGCAGCTCCAACAAGGCATTGCCCTGGGGCTATGTGAGCAGCCTCCGAGTCACCCAGCGTGTGACACACACCGGCAGGGCCCTGCCAGCCCTGGCACTCCTCTCTCACTGCCTGGCACTCGGCTGGGCCGTGCAGACACCAGGCTTGCCCTTGGCTGCTTCCCCTGCCAGGGCAATGCTCTCACAGCGACCCCCAGCCCGACCTTGACTCTCCTTTGCCCAGCCTCCAGGCAGAGGCAAAGGTGGCCAAGCACACAGCCAGCTGAGTGCCACAGAGGGCAGAGACACAGCAGAACCACAGAAACCCTCAGGTAGGAAGAGACCCTCAGGATCACCAAGGCCAACCCAGAGCCCTGCCCTGCCAGGCTCAGCCCCAGACCACAGCCCCGAGCACCACAGCCAAGCCACCTTCAAACACAGCCAGGCTGGGGCTGCACCACCTCCCTGGGCAGCACATCCCAGCCCCTGACCACTCTTCTTCCTACTGCCCAGTCTAAACCTCCCCAGTGGCAGCTGGGGGGCATTCCCTCTTGTTCTGTCACTGATCACCTGTGAGAGGAGACCAGCAGCAGCCCCTCCACAATGTCCTTGCAGGTAGCTGTAGAGAGCCAGGAGGTCTCCCCTCAGCCTCCTCTTCTCCAAGCTGACCATCCCCAGCTCCTTCAGTCTCTCCTCATAAGATTTCTTCTCCAGGCCCTTCCCCAGCTCCTTGCCCTCCTCTGCCCTGGCTCCAGCACCTCCACAGCTCTCCTGTACTGAGGTGCCCAGAACTGGACACAACCTTCCTCCCCATCCTCTTTGTCCATGCCACGGTCTGAAGAGCTGCTGGGGGAAGACCTGAGGCTCCTGCTGGTGGGAGGAGAGGGAGACCCTGTGTCCTGCAGAGCATTGCTCTTCCAGCCCAGCTCCCCCTCAGCAGGCACCAGCCCCAGGCTGACCAAACTCTTCTCCCCTGTTTCCCAGCCTGCTTTCAGGGGCAGGAGCAGCCAAGCCTGCACACAAGCCCTGGCTGGAGGCCCGTGAGGTGCCTCTGCATTCCTCACACACTGCTCCTCTATTAACCACACCTCAGTGATTCTTCTGACTCCTACCAGCACCACCATGCAAAACAGGCAGGAAGCAAGAGCCCAACAAGCAGAGGACACAGCTGGCAGCACAGTGACAGCAGCAGGCAGGGAGAAACCCAAACCCCATTCTGGGGAGGGAGGGGAAAGAGAAGGAAAGGAGGGAAGGTTCTTACTGCCTGGTTTTAGCTGTTTAGAATAGAATGAACCAGGTTGGGAAAGACCTTTGAGATCACCAGGTCCAGCCTCTCACCCAGCACCATCTGATCAACTCAACCATGGCACCAAGGGCCTCATCCAGGGGCACCCCCAGTGATGGTGACTCCACCACCTCCCTGGGCAGCACATCCCCAGGGCCAATCTCTCTTGCTGGGAAAAACTTCTTCCTAACCTCCAGCCTGAACCTGCCCTGGTGCAGCTTGAGACTGTGTCCTCTTGTTCTGGTGCTGGCTGCCTGGGAGAAGAGACCAGCCCCCACCTGGCTACAACCTCCCTTCAGGGAGTTGTAGACAGCAATAAGGTCTCCCCTGAGCCTCCTCTTCTCCAGGCTAAGCAAGCCCAGCTCCTTCAGCCTCTCCTCACAGGGCTGTGCTCCAGACCCCTCCCCAGCCCTTCTCTGGACACCTTCAAGAGTCTCAATGTCCTTCTTAAATTGAGGAGCCCAGAACTGGACACAGTACTCAAGGTGTGGCCTAACCAGTGCAGTGTACAGGGCAGAATGACCTCCCTGCTCCTGCTGGCCACACTGTTCCTGATGCAGGCCAGGATGCCATTGGCCTTCTTGGCTGCCTGGGCACACTGCAGGCTCATGTTCAGCTGCTGTCACCCAGTCCCCCCAGGTCCCTCTCTGCCTGGCTGCTCTCAGCCACTCTGACCCCAGCCTGTAGCACTGCCTGGGGTTGCTGTGGCCAATGTGCAGCACCTGGCACTTGGATGTGTTCAATCTCCTGCCCTTGGCCTCTGCCCATCTGCCCAGCCTGGCAAGGTGCCTCTGCAGAGCTCTCCTAGCCTCTAGGAGTTCAAGTCCTCACCAAAACATGAAACCAAATGAAAGGAGAGCTTTGCTGAGGGGAGCTTTGCTGAGGGGAGCTTTGCTGAGGGGAGCTTTGCTGAGGGGAGCTTTGCTGAGGGGAGCTTTGCTGAGGGGAGCTTTGCTGAGGGGAGCTTTGCTGAGGGGAGCTTGGACAGCAGGAACCATCCTGCAGCCAGGGCTGCCTCCTCCCAGTGAGAGGAGAGCACAAGGAGCTGGGGATGAGTTCACAGCAGATTAGCATCTAGGGAAGAGGAAACTAAATGAATCAAATCAAAGTAGCCCTCAAGCCTGTCACCTTGCCTCCCACTCACCCAGGGCCCCCCATGGCACTCAATTAGAGCAGCCCTTTAGCACCAGCTCCTTAGGTGGAGTTCGGCAGGAGGGGGCTCAGCGTGGGGCTCTGGCTCTGCACCCAGAACCCAGGCAAGTGGAAACCTCTGGGCCTGACTCCCGGGGGCCCTGCAGGGAGCCTGAAAAGCCAAGAGGGAGAGAGGGAGGAAGGGTCACCCTGCCGACCCTGCAGAGCCAAGGGGAGGTTGGAGATGCTGAGCAGAGGAGCAGCACAAAATGGGCTCAAAGCCAACTGCTCCAGAAGCGCCTCCTGGGCCCACAGCTGCTGGGAAGCCTCCTCCCCCAGCCCCTCAGCCTTCCTCCCCTGCCCAGGGAACCAGGGGACGGGTTGGGCTTGGAAAAGGCCTCCGAGATCATGGGGTCCAACTGCCTTGTAGCTCTGCCAAGGCTGGGGCTGGCCTCAGGACCACATCTCTGCCTCTGTGAAACCCCTCCAGGGGTGGGGATACAGCCACCTCCCTGGCAGCCTGTGCCAGGCTCTGGGAACCCTTCCAGCCAAGGAGTTTCCTTGAATGTCCAACCTGACCCTCCCCGAGGCAACCTGAGGCCATTTCCTCTCATCAACTCTTGTTACTAGGGAGCAGAGCCCGACCCCCACCTGGCTCTGACCTCCTCTCAGTGAGCTGCAGAGAGCTATGAGGTCTCCCTCAGCCTCCTCTTCTCCAGGCTGGACAACCCCAGGTCCCACAGCCCCCTGATCCTGCTGCAAGCCCAGCAGGAACAGACCCTGACAGCTGCAAGAGCCTCACTGAATCCAGCCTCAGCTCCTGACTTGAGAGGAGCCCAGGCACAGCCTCCACCTCCACCCACGGCCCCAGGAGCCCAGGTGCAGCCTCCACCTCCACCCACGGCCCCAGGAGCCCAGGCGCAGCCTCCAACTCCACCCACGGCCCCAGGAGCCCAGGCGCAGCCTCCACCTCCACCCACGGCCCCAGGAGCCCAGGCGCAGCCTCCAGCTCCACCCACGGCCCCAGGAGCCCAGGCGCAGCCTCCACCTCCACCCACGGCCCCAGGAGCCCAGGCACAGCCTCCACCTCCACCCACGGCCCCAGGAGCCCAGGCACAGCCTCCACCTCCACCCACGGCCCCAGGAGCCCAGGCACAGCCTCCACCTCCACCCACGGCCCCAGGAGCAGCCTCCACCTCCACCCACGGCCCCAGGAGCCCAGGCACAGCCTCCACCTCCACCCACGGCCCCAGGAGCCCAGGCGCAGCCTCCACCTCCACCCACGGCCCCAGGAGCAGCCTCCACCTCCACCCACGGCCCCAGGAGCCCAGGCACAGCCTCCACCTCCACCCACGGCCCCAGGAGCCCAGGCGCAGCCTCCACCTCCACCCACGGCCCCAGGAGCCCAGGCGCAGCCTCCACCTCCACCCACGGCCCCAGGAGCCCAGGCGCAGCCTCCACCTCCACCCACGGCCCCAGGAGCCCAGGCGCAGCCTCCACCAGCACCATCCACAGCACCTGGAAGGCTGCAGCCCAGCCAAGCCAGAGCCTGTTGATGCAGGTGGGAGCCAGAGAGGGGCCAGGAGAGCCAAGCAGCCAGCTCAGAGCTGCACCTCCCAGCTGAGTCCCTTCCCCACTCACCACGTTTCGGCTCTGTTGTGCCTGGAGCTGGAGGCAGGGCTGCAGCTTTCCTCTCTCTCATGAGGTAAAGGAAACCCAGCAGCAAGAAATGTAGCAGAAGGAAATGGAACCAAACTTCCTCCCACCCCGAGGGATGAAGGGACATTCCACTTTTCACTCCCAACCTCACTGTGCTGCTCCAGCCCACGCTGCTGTCTGCAAGCTCAACCCCCCCGAGGGGCTGCAGGACGTGTGGCTGAGGGCCACCAGAGGCAGCCCTGGTGAGAGCAGCAGCACCCCCAGGCACTGAGACAAGAGAGAGAGGGACCCCTTGACTGCCTGCTTCACATGGCAGCCCCTGAGCACAGAGCCCTGCTGAGGTAACTAGCTCCTTATTAAAGATTGTAATGAGGACTCTTAAAGGAGTCCCCAAAAATCCTCCTCGTGCTGAAGTTCCTCCTTCAGGTGGTTCTGCTCCCAGAAGCATCAAGCACCTGGCAAACTCCTTCAGCCCAGACTGAGAGCAGCCCTGCAGAGAAGGAGCTGGGGGTGCTGGGGGGAGAGGCTGGGCAGGAGCCAGCAATGGGCACTGGCAGCCCAGAAGGCCAAGAGCAGCCTTTGGGCACTCTGCCAGTGCCCATTGCCAGAGGTGGAGGGAGGGGATCCTGCCCCTCTGCTCTGACCTCACCTGCAGGACCACCAACACAGGAAGGACCTGGACCCTCTCCATCAGCTCCAGAGGAGGCCACAGAGAGATCAGAGGGCTGCAGAAGCTCCCCTGTGGGGACAGGCTGAGGGAGCTGGGGGTGTTCAGCCTGGAGAGGAGAAGGCTGCAGGCAGACCTCGGAGCTGCACTTCAGTGCCTGCAGGGCAGCTGCAGGCAGGCTGGGGAGGGACTGCTCAGAAGGGGCTGTGGGGACAGGAGGAGAGCAATGGTTTGGGACTGGAGCAGGGCAGAGGTAGGCTGGACACCAGGAGGGAGTTCTGCACAGGGAGGCTGGGGAGAGGCTGGGACAGGCTGCTCAGGGAGGGGGTTGAGGCTCCATCCCTGGGGACACTCAGGCTCAGCCTGGCTGTGTCCCTGGGCAGCCTGCTCTGGCTGGAGCTGTCCCTGCTGCCTGCAGGGGGTGGCCAAGGTGCCCTTGGGGGTCCCTTCCTGCCTGCTGCTCTCTCTGAAGCTGTGAGCTCCATGCAGTTCCATTGGTGAGGATGCTGGGGGTTTGGTTTTGTCTCCCCAAGCACAGCCAGCAGCCCGACTCCACCTTGCCCTGGATGTGAGGAAGCAGCTCCCCAGGCTGCTTCTGTGCTCTCCCTTGCCTGGGGGCTGCATCCATCTGAGGCCCTGCAGCACAGGCACCAGGGCAGCACATCCACCCCACGCAGCCCTGCCCCCACAGCCCCTGGCTGCAGCAGGCATTCAGGGTGGGGATGAGGCACAGCCTCTGGAGAGTCACAGAGCTGTCTGGGTGGGAAAAGCTCTCCAAGAGCATCCAGCCCAACCATCAACCCAAGCCCAGCACAGCCATCAAACCACAGCCCAAAGTGCCATGGCCACAGGTTTCTGCAACACCTCCAGGGATGAGGGCTGCCACCACCTCCCTGGGCAGCCTCTGCCAGGCTCTCACCACACTTAGAGTGAAGAACTTCTTCCTCACAGCCAATCTCAATCTCCCCACTTCTAGTTCTGCTCCATCCCCCCAGTCCTATCCCTCCCTGACACCCTCAAAGTCCCTCCCCAGCTTTCCTGGAACCCCCTGCAGATCCTGGAAGGCCACAAGGAGGTCTCCTGGGAGCCTTCTCCTCTCCAGCCTGCACAGCCCCAACTCCCTCAGTCTGTCCTCACAGCAGAGCAGCTCCAGCCCTCTGCTCCTCCTCGTGGCCCTTCTCTGGACACCTTCCAGCCCCTCCAGATCCTTCCTGGCACAGAGGCTCCAGAACTGGACACAGAGCTCCAACCTGAACCTGAAACTGAAGTAACTCATGGATTGTGCCACCCATAGTTCATGGCAACAACAGACCCTGAAAGCCTCCTGCTCCCCCGAGCCCTCAGCTCCTGCCCGAGCCCTCAGCTCCTGAGCCCTCAGCTCCTGCAGCCCTCATTTGGAAGAGAAATCCTCAGGATGTGACCCAAGGAGACACAGCCCTCACTGGCAGTGCCTGCACCCACCTCCAACACATCCCCACATCCTCTGGGACTCATGGAGAGAGCTCTGACTACACCTGAGCCCCAGCAGCCTCTCTCCACCAGCACCAGAACCTCAGCCAGAGGCAGAATGGGGGTTTGGAGCTTCTCCTGCACACAGCTGGGGCTTGGAGCCATCCTCAGAGCTGCAGGAAAACCCCTCGGCCCCAGCTGGTCCCATCCCCTTCCACCCGAGGGGTGAGTGGGGAGGGAGATCCAGCGGCAGATGCTCCCCTGCCTGCTTTCATCAGACAGGCAAGCCTGGGCTGAGGGAGAGCCTTCCCTTCAGTTTGCTTGTGGCTTTGTGTTCTTTGGCTGCTCTTCCCTTTGCAAAGCAGAGCTGCTGCAGGACTGCAGGCAGCAATTACACGGATGAGTTCCACGCAGAGGACCTCGGTGCTGTTCTCTCCCCTGCTGATCCACCTGTTGGCATCAGCTGAAGATGCTCCCAGCCCTCTCTCTGCTGGATTGGGAGCAGACAGCGAAGCTGCATGGAGAGATAGAGCAACTTCAGATGAAGAGAGGGAGATCAACGGCCCAGACCTTACCCATCCTGGAGAGAAAGCCTCTTCAGGAGCAAGAGCTGGCAGAGGAAGCTCCACTGTGCTCTCTGGATTGCAGACACATTCCCTCCCCACATCAAGGTAGAGCAGCAATGCTTCTCTTCCAGCATACTGCCAGAGAACTGCCAACACTCCTCAGCTTCCTTTGCAGAGGTCTCCACAGATGGAAAGCTTTCATCCAGGAGATTCACACATTGCACTGGTTTGAAGGCACCCTCCAAGGGCATCCTGGCCGACCCCCCTGCAGGCAGCAGGGACAGCTCCAGCCAGAGCAGGCTGCCCAGGCACACATCAAGTCCAGTCTTGAATGTCTCTAAGGACAGGACCTCAACCCCCTCCCTGTGCAGCCTGTTCCAGTCTCTCCCCAGCCTCACTGTGCAGAGCTTCCTCCTGATGTCCAACCTACCTCTGCCCTGCTCCAGTTCCAAGCCACTGCCCCTCGGCCTATCCCCACAGCCCCTTCTGAACAGTCCCTCCCCAGCTCTCCTGGAGCCCTTCAGGTACTGGAAGGCTGCTCTGAGGTCTCCCTGGAGCCTTCTCTTCTCCAGGCTGAAGAGCCCCAGCTCTCCCAGCCTGTCTTCACAGGAGAGGTTCTCCAGGCCTCTGAGCATCCTTGTGACCCTCCTCTGGACTCTCTGCAGCAGCTCCAGGTCCTCCTGGTGCTGGGGGTCCCACAGCTGGGCATACCCACGGCCTACAGCTGAGTCCTATCACCGGTTGGGAAAAGCCAGCGTGGGCACAAACAGAAGTGTTCAAGAGACAATGGCCCAGCACTCCCCCCTGCCGCGGCCAGGAACACCTCCCGCCAGCCGGGAGCAGCAAGCTGGCTGCAGCAGCCCTCAGGCTGGAGGAGGTTTTCAGGCTAACAGGTGTTTTGTGTGGGGGTAATTGGTTGGGGTTTGATTCCAAGGAACTTCCAGCCGCTCACCCACCCCCACACCGCAGCAGGAAGCTGCTCGGCAGGTCCAGGTCTCCTCCTCTCTCTTAACACAGTTCTTTTTTTCCTTCTTCCTCTCTGGCTGGGACATGTTCTGAACCGGGTTTGAGGGAGGAGAGGGCCACAGGGAAGGGCTTGATTGCCTGAAAAAATCAGCTTAGAGGTGGCAGAACCGAGCTGTGAAATACACACTCAGTAAAATCCCTCCCAGTGTGTTCCTCCTTTCCGGCTGATTTGGTTGCAAAGCAATTTCCAGCAGATGCTTAGTCACAAGACATTAAAACGTTTGGATCCATGTAAACGTCCCGACGGGCAAGGACCTGCCCCAAACGCCTCGTTTCCTGCACTCCCCCTCCCACATAACCTGCCACCCGAGGCGTCACAGGTGCCCTGTGCCTCCGGGTTTCCTGCGGGGCGAGATCCCAGCGCGGAGCACCCGGGCTGCGCTCCCGAGGCAAGCAGCTGCCCGATTTGCCCCCGCGGACGGCTGGGAGCCAAGGAGCAGATCAGTAGCTGCCAGACCAAAGACTTCAGCGCAACTTCGGCACCTCTCGCATCCCTCCCAGCTCCTCCGCTCCGGCTCACGCAGAGAACATGAGCTCATCGCTTTTGCAGCCCAGGGAGGGGGCTTTGCGAGGCGCGAGTCTCCGGCAGAGCCGAGTGCCACGGCCGTAGCGATGGAGGCTCTCTCACGCACGCGAGTGGGGCTGCTTCTCGGCGGCGCCACCGAGAGCCGCGGGGCAAAGCCGCTGGAGATTCGGCACCACGCCGAGCCCAGCGCCCTCGGAGCGTTTTCATCTGCCGGCGAGGGGGAGCGGGCAAGGAGAACAAAGCCGGCTCCTCGGCGTAGGTTTGGGAAGATGGAGAGGACCGCGTCCAGCCGGGCAGTGCCCAGGGCGGCCGCGATGGGCGAAGGAGCATCGTCGCCCTACGACGGCACCGACAGCCAGATGGGAACGAGGAGGAACGAGCGGAGAGAGTGGATTCACCATGCAAACCCTCACAAGTTTCCAGCTGGGGAAAGCGGGGAATCTCTCCACCCTCTGCACAAAAATAAAACTAAACCCCACCAACCACCTTCCGCATGCGAGGGCGGAGGAGAGGAAGCGAGAAACTCCGCTGCTCACCATGCATCTGGTGGCGGCTCTGTCGCTGTCACCGCAACCGCGATCCAGCCCTGCCGAGGAGCATCCCACCGGGCCCCGCTGGCTCCATCCAGCCGCCTTCCCCTTTACCCCCGGGGCCATCCCCACCGACGAGCCCTGCTCTACCACCGGGAAGCAAAGCCCAGCTCAGCCTCGGGGAGATGCTTTCTCCCGGACTTGGGGCGCTGGAAAAGGGGCAGAAGGATGCAGCCTGGGGTGGGGGGACACACGATGGCAGCTGTCCCTGGAGATGGAGGGGGGATGAGCGGATCGTGCCGGAGCTGCAGCGCATCTCTCCCCCGCACACACACGCTCGGTTCTTTAATCCTCCGGCTCTGCTCATCCATCCCCCAGCGCTCTGCCAGAGCCGCGGAGCCGCAGCCGGAGCCCGGCTCACCGCCCGCGAGGCCAGCCGCTCTCCCCATCCCCTCCTCCGCCTCCATCCAACCGGGGGCGATCGGGCTGGCTCCGCACCCCCTAGGGTGGGCACAGGGACCCCTGCTCCAGAAAGCGGGTGGGAGGCTGCAGCTGCCCAGTGCAGCCTAGTCTCCATCAAGCGCTAATGGGGAAAACCCACCCAGCGCACCTCCATCCAGCCTCATCCTGCCCCCGCATCCGCGGAGCCCGTCCCGGTCGCGTTGGTGCTGCCTTTGCTCTCGCATCTCTGCCGAGCCAATTACCCCGTTGAACACAAACCCATCTTCATCTTCATCACCGCCTGGGCTTTTTCGGCCTTTTTCCCCCCTTTCCTTTCTCCTTTCCCCCCCTCCCCCTTTCCCTTCACGGTTTTGCTTCTTGCAAATGGGGCGATAAATCCAGAAAGTGCCACGCACCGCGGAGCGGGGAGGTGGGGGAGGACGCTGGAACCCAGCGGTTGCCTGGATAGGGACAAGATGCTCTGGGGAGGGAGCAAATAAAGCACCTGAAGGGGCACCGAGGGATCCCGTTGGAAGCAGCATCCGCCGCCCGACCCCGCGGCACGGCTCGGCGCGGCACGGCCCGGAGCAGCGCAGCCCTACCTGGAAGAGCCGGAGGATGTTGGCCACCATAATGGACACTGAACTTCCCGAAGCTCCGATCACTCCAACTACTTTTTCCGGCTTGACGAATACCGGCGGCTCCCCGTTGGTGCACCTCACGTCGGAGGTGTCCTTCTGGATCAGAGCCTGGACAAAGGTGAGGGACTGCTCCAAGGCGTAGGTGTCTCGGGAGCAGGTGTCCAAGATCCGAGCCCCCAGCGTGACGTTGGGCAGCAGGTCCGGGTCGCTGTTGATCTGGTCCAAGGCGTAGAGCATCGCCTCCAGCCTGTGGATGCCGTTCTCCTTCTTGATGTCCCCGCAGGGCACGCCCGGGGGCCCTTGGCGTGGACCGGGAAGAGGCCGCCCAGAGTGATGTCCCCTTCCAGGCGGATGGAATGAGGGGCGTACATCTCCTGCCCATGGACCACCTCGGAGAGCAGCAGCTCCAGCAGGCAGCAGGGCAACTTCAGCAGAGTCAGGAGCCGCAGGAGCTCACCCAGCCGGACCATGATGCTGCCTCCTCCTCCTCCACCACGGCTCCCCGGGCGATGCTGCCCCACGCTCCCACCCGCTCTCCCCTTCATGCAGCCCCGGAGGGACCGGGCCGGGATGGGATGGGATGGGAGCCGGGGAGGGGGTAGGGGAGGAGGGGAGGGGAGGGAGGGGGGGGTTCGGCCGGTCCCTCCCGCCCTGGCCGCGGCTGCCTCCGCCGCGCTCCGCGGCAGCCCCGGCACTGGGGAGCCGCTTCGAGCAGCTACCGCTTTAAATGGTGGCCGGGGCCTCTCCGCCTCCCGCCCCCTCCACCGCCCCGCCCGCCGCTGCTGCGCAGGATGCGGCCGCACCGCCCGGGGCCGGGCCGGGACAGCGGCTGAGGATGGGGATGGAGACGATGGGGATTGGAATGGATATGGGATGGGGATGGAATGGGGATGACTGGGGTGGAATGGGGATGACGGGGATGGTGGGGATGAGAAGGGAAAGAGATGGGGATGGAATAGGGATGATGAGGATGGAAGCAAGTGGCGACCCCGATCCCTCTACCAAGGAAATAACGGGGGTTACAGATGATGCGGGGACCGGCCGGACCTCGACAGCACCGGGGAAAGGGAGAAAGGAAGCAAGGAAGCAGATCCCTCCCAGCCTCCCTCTCCGGAGCGCAGCGGCAGCGCCTGGGTGATGCTGCCGGGAGCTGGAGCTGTGAGCGGCGGGTGCGCGGCTGCCCGTGGCTGGGAAGCACCGGGCAAAGGGGTTTCCCTTGGGTGGAGGGTGCCTGCTCAGCCCTACTGGAGCATCCTTCCTCCTCCTGCTCCTGCTCCCCGGCCGGTGCTCGGGCTGCGGGCGCCCCCAGCTAATAGTGCCCGGCAGAGCTGGGGCTGGCAGCGGCGGGAGCCGGGGGACAGCCGGGGCTGGCAGCTGGGAGCCTCTAGCCTGCAGCCCAAGTGGCATCCAATGAGCCTGTGGCATCCAGACCGAGCCATGCAGCTATTTGACATGGAAAAGCGATCCTCCTCCCCGCTAAGGTGGGTACCTAACGGCGCCGGCAGGAGGGGGAGGAGGAGTTTGGCTGTAACCCCATATTCCCACAACCGAGGTAATGCAGCCACTCTATTTTAAGGTCTCCCAGACCCATTTCTGTTCAGCACACCCAGATCTCGAGGATGCAGGAACATCCTGCTTTTGTTCCCTGCATCCCCGAGCTGTTCCATCCAAAGAGCCAACACCTGTGGCTGCTCCCTGCTGACCAGCAGATCCTGCCCTGCCACATCCAAGACTAACACAAAATGCACCTCTGATGCCTGCTTCCCACCAGACCCAGCTCGGGTTCTTTTGGTGGCCACCTTCAGTTCCTCTTCCATAAACACCAGATCAAGCATCCTCCTCATCTGGCCCCCAACACACACTGCACCACCAGCCCTTTGAATGCTTGCAGTTGGAAAAGACCTCTCAGCTCATCCAACTGTCAACCCAACCCCACCACGGCCCCCAAACCACGGCCCCAAGTGCCACAGCCACATCACTCTTGCACACCTCCAGGGATGGGGACTCCACCACCTCCCTGTAGTCATTCACAAGCCCATCGAAGCCCAGACTGCTTTGGGCTGGAAGGGACTTTTAAAGCTCATGCAGTCCAACCCCCTGCAGTCATCAGGGACATCTGCACCTGGAGCAGGTTGCTCAGAGCCCCAACCAAGTCCAGCTACAGCTCTGAAACGTTGCTCAACCAAGAGACATCAACAGCTCCGGCTCAGTTCCCAGCACAACATTCCAGGGACTCCTTTGTTCCTGGTTCAAGGGTAAAAAACATCACTAAGAGCTGATGGTTCTCTCCTCTCTTGGCCTGGCCAGATTTTCCCTCACCCCACTGAGTGTGGTGAGCCTGGGAGATACAAATGAAGGGCTGTGCTGGGCAGGTCTTGACTGAGATGGAGCTGGGCCAGGAGTCAGTGACACACTTCCCAATAACTGAAGCATTTAACCACTTTAGAAACCTCTCTGTATGAAAAGCTGTGTCCTTACCTTATTCCCCAGCTTTATTTTCCTTCCCCTGGAGTGTTGGTTCTGTGTGTCCACTTGGCAGGAGCTCCTGCAGCCAAGGTTTCCAAGCTGATGCTGTTCAGGGACCACCATGACCGGAGGATGAAGGTTCCTCAGTGAAGGAGGCCGTTTGGAGAGGGGCAGAAGCAGAGGGATGCAGCAGGCAGGAGACGGGGCCAGGCTGTAATGAGCACAAACAGCAGCAAAAGCAGCTGGAGAACTCCCCTGGAAATGCTCATCTGGGGGCTTGGGATCAAAAGGGAGTTTTCCCATGGACTGAAAACGTCAGCAGAGATGGCTGCACTGTCAAGTGGGTATTGTGAGCTGGTTTGTGCCATCACCCAGGCCTTCTGCTGCCTCTTCCCAGCACCTACCCTTCTTCCAGGTTCTGCCAGCCAGGCTCCAGGCTTACCCAGTGCCCATTCACCATCCCCTGGTGCACACACACAGCTTAACCCTTGACTGCAGTTCACCTCCAGCAGCTTGAGAGAGGTTCTCCTCAGCTGGGGGACTGGGTCCAGTTCTGGGCTCCCCAGGTGAAGAGAGACAGGGAACTAATGGAGAGAGTCCAGGGCAGGCTGCAAGCTGCTGAGGGGCCTGGAGCAGCTCTGGGAGGAGCAAAGGCTGAGAGCCCTGGGGCTGAGAGCCTGCAGAAGAGCAGCCCCAGAGGGCAGCTGAGCAATGCTCAGCAAGAGAGAAAGGAGCTGTGGGGGGCAAGAGGCTGGGGCCAGGCTCTGCTCAGTGGTGCCCAGGGACAGCACAAGGGGCAGTGGGCACAAACTGGCACCCAGGAGGTTCCACCTGAGCAGGAGGAGAAAGTTGTTTGCTGTGAGGGTGCTGGAGGCCTGGAGCAGGCTGCCCAGAGAGGTTGTGGAGTCTCCTGGTGTGGAGAGCTTCCAACCCCCCCCCTGGTCCTTGTGCTGCTGGGCAAGCTGCTGTGGGAGCCCTGCTGGAGCAGGGGCTTGGGCTGGGGGAGCTCTAGAGCTCCCTTCCCACCCCTCCACGCTGGGACTCTGGGGTTCTGTGGCTGATCTGCTTCTGTTTGAGTCATTTCTCTCTCAGCCATTCTGTGCTAACCTCATCTCCATCCCCCTTTGACATCTGAACGTAGGAAACTGAAGTGTGAGCTCTTCAGCATTTATTTACCTCCTGCCCACTTCAAGCTCCCCGTGGAGAGTCTCAGCTGTATTTATTATTACTAGAAGCCCCTGACTGGAGTGGTTGTGGAGGAGAGTTTGCAAGCACGACTCGAGCCCGCCTGAAGTGCTCAAGCTGCAGGAAGGATGCAAATAGAAATCATCTTTTTCTTTCCTTTCTTTATTCCCCCTCCCCCCAGCACATCTCAGTGTTTGGCAGGAGCCTTCCCCGTGGAAGTTTCCTGTTGCTGGCTTTGGGCTGTTTCTTGGGCAAATCTCTAGTGACATTCAACGTGTTTATCCTCTCAAAACTCCAGAACATCCATCTGCTCCCTGCTTCATCCTCCTTTCCCACCACTACCCTTAAAAATCAGACCACAGAAAACCACAGAATGGTTTTGGTTGGAAGAGGTTTCCATGACTGACTCCAGCCAGCAGCCCAGCCCCACCACGGCCACCAAACCCTGGCCCCAGGTGCCACGGCCACAGGGTTCTGGAACACCTCCCGGCATGGGGACTCCACCAGCTCCCTGGGCAGCCTCTGCCAGGCCCTGACCACTGCTGCAGCACAGAAATTGTTCCTCCTCTCCAACCTCAGCCTCCCCTGGCATGATTTCAGGCCATTTCCTCTCATCCTGTCACTTGTAACCTTCACGAGCTCAACCCCCACTGCAACCTCCTCTCAGGGGGTTGTAGAGAGCAATGAGGTCTCCCCTCTGCCTCCCCAGCTCCCTCACCTGCTCCTCCCCAGCCCTGATCCCAGGGAGACAAGACCAACCCCCACCTCACTCCAGCCTCCTCCCACATATTCCACATCCCTAATGAACACAGCTGAGCAAGACGGACCCAGGCCCCTTCCCAGCTCAGCATCTTGCCTTGCAGGAGCAGCAGCAGGGGCTGGAGCTCTGCAGAATGCTGATGTCTTTAATCTGCTCCTGCCATGAGTCTCCTCCTGGTCTCTCACAGATAGAAATTGGTTCAAACCCTGAAGCATGAAAAATTATTCTAATTACATTACCAAAATTGGTCTCCTTAATCACCACTCTGGCTGCTCCTGATAGCCATCCAAGTGCCCAGGGCCCTCTTCCGCTCTCCCTGAGCACTTGGCTCTGGTGGCCTCTCCTGGTGACGAGCATCCCCCTTCATTGGACATCCCACCCTGCCCATCAGCTCCCAGGCTCCTGCTTCTGAACTTGGGCTCCTAAAATAGGTGGAAATCTCCCTTTGCTGGTACCTGATCCCTCTCCACCATGTGCAACCAGCTACCTACATTCAATCTGGTCCTCTCAGACAAGAGACTAAATATAATAGCCTGGGCATCTGTCACTGCCAGATTTTACTTGCAAGCAGCATTTCATTTCATTTCGGGGTACTGGTTACCTGGAGGTGAGACAGCCCTGACTAAACTGCACTGGGAGCCCATCCCACCTGCCCCCTGCAACAGCTCCCAGCCCACTGAACCCAAAACACAGCTCCCAGCCCACTGAACCCAAAACACAGCTCCCAGCCCCCAAAACACAGCTCCCAGCCCACTGAACCCAAAACACAGCTCCCAGCCCACCAGAAGGATTCCACGAGCAGCACCCATGCCAAAATGAGTTTGTGGCCACTCAGAAGTGAGCTCAGCCACGCTGAGAGCCACCAGTGGCAATTCTGAGCTACAGCATCCCAGAGGATGGCAAAGCAAGGGCAGGCTGGAAGGGGCTCCAAGCAACCTGCTCTGGCTACAGATCTCCCTGCTGAGTGCAGGTGGGGTGGACAAGATGAGCTCTAAAGGTCCTTTCCAACCCAAACCAGTCTGTGGTTCTGTCCTGACTCTGTGAAAGTTGTAGTCCTCATGAGATGACTCTGCCAAGGGGCTGGGCTGGGCACCCCCTGAGTGCCACCCCTGAGTGCCAGAGGCTCTCCAGGAACCTCTCTGCATTCCCAGAGGGAAGAAGGGAGAGAGGCTGATGGGCTGGGAGAGGAACTCCAGCAGCTGGGCTGGGAAGAAGAACAATGCCCTGGGAGAGAGACACAGAGACACAAACCAAGAGCCAAGCCAAGCCCTGAGGGCAAGGAGGGCACCACTGGCACCACTGGTGCTGGCACTGGGCAAGGCCCAGCCTGGGCTCAGCACCAGAGGGGAACCAGAGTCAGGAGCTGGGTTGAGGAGCACAGGGCTGGGGCTGGAAGGCAGAAGGGACAGAGTGCTGCTGGCACAGCAGCCAGGGAAGGAGAGGCTTGGCCCTGGGCATCCCTCAGCTGGCTCCTGAAGATGCCCTCCAGGGGCTGCAATCCCTTGGGGGGCACTTGAGGCTCCCCTGTCCTGGCTGCTGCTCCCCACAGCTGCCACCTCTGCCTGCCTGCCCCCAAGGGGTGGCACAGGCTGTGGCAGTGCCCTTGGTGTGGGCAGCAGCAAGAGTGAGGCAGAGGCTTTGTGCAGCCCAGGCCTTGGCAGGAGCTCTGCCCTGAGCTTGTCCCTGCTAGGAGCAGCCCCTGGCTGTGCCAAGCTGCCCTGAGCTTCAGCAAGGAGCTCCCTGGGCAGAGCCAGCCCTGAGCAGCCCCAGCCCTGCTCTGGCTCACTCCAGGACACTCAATGTCCATAACAGAACCTTGTCATATTTGCATCTTGCTCTAAATCACTGGACCATAGGTTGTTAAGGACCTTTGCAAACTATCTGGGGCTGCTGCTCAGAAGCATTTCTCCTGCCCTGGTGCCTGCACCTCTGCCCCCACTGCCACTCACAGGTATTTTCCATCCCCAGCCGCCTCCCGAGCCCGGGCTGCTCCTGCTCAGGGAACGGAAGAAGGCTCTGGGAGGAGCAGCAGACCCTTGGCTGCAGGTCGCAGCCAATCTGTTCCATGTGGAGCTGAGCCCGAGCGCTGACACGAGGCTTGGGCTCCTTCCTCTCCCCCACGCCGCGGCCGGCAGGGCACCGCCGTGCGGCCAGCTGCCACCGACGGGGGGACCCCACTGCTGACGTGGGACAAGGGTCCCCACGGTGCAGCCTCATGGGGAGACCTCCCTGCACCCGATGAGAGGAGACAGATGCTCCGTGCCCCACCGGAGCCGGCACAGCACAGGGCTGGAGCCATCGCCCTGACCGGGGCCGCATCCCTGGGGCACTGCCCAGCGACTGCCTGCTCCTGCTGGCAGGGATGTGCCCCGGCACGGGGCCAGAGGAGCGCTCAGGCAGCTCGCAGGAGAGCTCCGAGCACTTCCTGCCGAGGTGTGAGGCTTTCGGAAGCTATCCACGTCATGGGAGCGCGGCTGAAGGAGCAGCTCTGAGAGCAGCGGCCGGGCTGCAGCGCCAGGGACTGCAGCTCACGCTGTGCTGCCTCAGCTCCGCTGCCCCCGGCGCTCAGCACCCCTGCAAAGATCACCTCTGAGCCAGCCACTAGAGAAATAACCACGCTGGAAAGGCTTCCAAGGGCAAACCCACGGTCATTCGGGGTCATTGCCCCCCCCAGGCTCCCTCTGCAAAATGTCATCAGAGCCTGCAGGGGCAGAAAGGGGAAACCTTGTCAGTGAGAGGGGGGCTCCTGGAATGAGTTGGGGTGTCCTGGAGTGAGCCAGAGCAGGGCTGGGGCTGCTCAGGGCTGGCACTGCCCAGCTCAGGCTCTGCTCAGGGAGCTCCTTGCTGAAGCTCAGGGCAGCTTGGCACAGCCAGGGGCTGCTCCCTAGCAGGGACAAGCTCAGGGCAGAGCTCCTGCCAAGGCCTGGGCTGCACAAAGCCTCTGCCTCACTCTTGCTGCTGCCCACACCAAGGGCACTGCCACAGCCTGTGCCACCCCTTGGGGGGCAGGCAGGCAGAGGTGGCAGCTGTGGGGAGCAGCAGCCACAGGTGCAGGTGGTGGGGCTGGGGGTGCTGGGCTCCTGGGTGGAAGTAGGTGAACTACTTTCAGATGAAGCAGTGATGAGGAGGGCCAGGTGGGCTGACAGCCTCAGAGCTGATCCACTTCCACTGGGGTCGATAAAAACTCATTAATTTGAAAGATTGAACCATTAATTTGAAAGCTTTTGCCAGAGCAGAGGGAGCAGGGCTGCAGAGTGGAACAAGGCAGGGACAGGGACATCCTCACAGCCTCGAAACACAAATCCTGTTGCTGGGTACAGGCAGAACCAGGTTAAATCCCTTCAAGAGAAGATGAACTGGGCCAGCAGCCTTCTGAAAAGGCTCTCTGTGCCTACCAATATTTTCACACCTAAGAGAAAATGGATTTTATCCTCACTCAGTTCCAATCAATGCCTTTTGCTGCTGCTGGAGGAGCTGAAGGGCTGAGGATCTGACCGGCTGCAAGTGGTGATGCCCCAGGGTGAGACACAGGCACTGGCTTAAGACCTTCACACAGCCACAGAGCCTCAGCATGCTGGGGCTTGGAGGGCACCTCTGGAGCTCATCCAGTCCAACCCCTCCTGCTCCAGCAGGGCACCCACAGCAGCTTGCCCTGGGTCACAGTGGCCAGGGAGGTTGGAATCTGCCTCAAGCTGGAGGCCACCAGGAAGGCTGGAGGGAGCCCAGCTCCCAGGCAGCTTAAGCAGTTCATTCATGTTCACAGGGTCACAGACTGCACTGGGCTGGAAGGGACCCCCAAGGGCACCCTGGCCACCCCCTGCAGGCAGCAGGGACAGCTCCAGCCAGAGCAGGCTGCCCAGGGACACAGCCAGGCTGAGCCTGAGTGTCCCCAGGGATGGAGCCTCAACCCCCTCCCTGGGCAGCCTGTCCCAGCCTCTCCCCAGCCTCCCTGTGCAGAACTCCCTCCTGGTGTCCAACCTACCTCTGCCCTGCTCCAGTCCCAAACCATTGCTCTCCTCCTGTCCCCACAGCCCCTTCTGAGCAGTCCCTCCCCAGCCTGCCTGCAGCTGCCCTGCAGGCACTGAAGTGCAGCTCTGAGGTCTGCCTGCAGCCTTCTCCTCTCCAGGCTGAACACCCCCAGCTCCCTCAGCCTGTCCCCCCAGGGGAGCTTCTGCAGCCCTCTGATCACCTTCATGGCCTCTTCTGGACCCACTCCAGCAGCTCCATGCCCCTCTTATGCTGAGTTTCCAACCACTGCCTCATTTCCTCCCTTCAAAGCCTTGCCCCAGAGAGGAGCAGAGCATGGCAGTGGAGGCAGGTGAGAGGTTTGCTTGTTAACCACAGCCCTGAGCTGCAGGAGAGCACTTCTGGAACGCTGCTCCCTGCTAACTCCATCACTGTCACCTCCTCACCACCTCCCCGACCCTGCTCTGCAGCACATCAGTGCAGCCCAAGTGCCAACCCTCGTATCAATTCCTTATTTATAACCCTGATTAAAGATTGAAGCAATGGTGCAAAATACCTGATCCCAGCCCTTCCCTCTCCCCAGCTCTGTCACTGATGACAAACCCCTGCCTGCCCCCAGCCCTGCTCCCAAAGCAAACAGCTCCCAGCACGGCTCCCTTGTGATGTGCACAGCCGGGAGCCACATCTGATGCAGATATTGGATCAAACTTTGTCCTCTGTGGCAATCCAATTTCACCCTGGCACGCTGATTGCTTGCTCTTCCTCTGCAGTTGCTGTCCCAAAGGGTGCTAAGGGAGAGGAGGTGCTTGGGTTTTCATTCCTTCTGTGAGGAGATGACACCAAATAAATCCAGGAGCAGAGAGGAGAGCAGTGGAGGGTTTGGTATTCATGAGGCAGCCTGCAGCAGGGAAGGGGGAAAAAGTGGAGATGAGATTGTGTGTGTGTGTGTGTGTGTGTGGAAGCACCTTCAAAACATCAGGTGACAGGAGCAGAGGAACTGGCCTGAAGCTGTGCCAGGGGAGGCTGAGGCTGGAGAGGAGGAACAATTTCTGTGCTGCAGGAGTGGTCAGGGCCTGGCAGAGGCTGCCCAGGGGGTGGTGGAGTCCTCACGCCTGGGGTGCTCCAGAACCCTGTGGCCGTGGCAGCTGGGGCCAGGGTGGGGCTGGGATGATGGGGACTGGATGCTCTTGGAGGTCTTTTCCAACCCAAAGGATTCTCTGAGTAGTACAAGATCTGGGGGGACTGGTGACACTGAGCCACTCCAAACCAAGGCAACCAGGGCACGGGGGGCTCCTGGAGCTCCCTCCCCACTGCCCTCTCTGCTCCCCAGCAGCTGGAAGCCCAGAGTTTCCCTGGCCAGCTGGCAGGTGCCACGGGTGGACAAAGGGCACCCTGGAAGCTGCAGCTCACAGAATCAGAGAGTGGGTTGGGTTGGAAGGGACCTTCAAAACTCATCCAGTCCGGACCCCTGCCCCAAACCGACTTGCTAAAATTAAGCAAAACCTCCAAGTTTGGAGGTGGTTACACAGGAATGAGGCCCAGGAAGAGACCAGGGATCGTGCTGGGGTGCAGAGGGTGTTTGCTCAGTCAGGGAGTGGTTTGGGTGGGCAGGGACCCCCAGAGCTCCTCCAGTGCAGCCCCTGCAGCCAGCAGGGACAGCCCCAAGCAGGGCAGGCTGCCCACAGCCCCAACCACCCTGCCCTGCCCTGCTGCCAGCCAGGGGGCAGCTCCCAGCCCTCTGCACCCCAGCACGATCCCTGGTCTCTTCCTGGGCCTCATTCCTGTGTAACCACCTCCAAACTTGGAGGTTTTGCTTAATTTTAGCAAGCTGGTTTGGGTTGGTTTTTTTTCTTCCTCCTGACCCAGATCTGAAAAGCTTTTACTGCTGGGAAATGAACCCTGCAGCAGCTCTCCTGTCCCCAGCAGTTATTTTTATATCCAAATCAGAGAGCTCTTTGCTGGTTCCCTTTAATTCCTTACCTGGACAGTGCTCTGCATTGCCCTGAAGTTCAGAACTTGCCTCTCACTCCTCCACTGGAGTCTCCATCAGCCCAAGGTGCAGCCTGGGCTGGCTCAACCTGGACACTGCAAAGCAGCAGTGGTGGCTCAGGACTGGCCTGAGTGGTGAGAAGGAATCCTCTTGGCAGGGCACAGCAGTTTGGAGCAGAAAAGGAAATTCAGGAAGTGGTGCTGGAATGAGTGAGGATTCCAGAGGGGTCACAACATCCCAGCAGGGTAGGGCTGGAAGGGAGCTCTAGAGCTCCCCCAGCCCAAGCCCCTGCTCCAGCAGGGCTCCCACAGCAGCTTGCCCAGCAGCACAAGGACCAGGGGGGGTTGGAAGCTCTCCACACCAGGAGACTCCCCAACCTCTCTGGGCAGCCTGCTCCAGGCCTCCAGCACCCTCACAACAAACAACTTTCTCCTCCTCTTCAGATGGAACCTCCTGGGTTCCAGTCTGTGCCCCTGGCCCCTTGTGCTGTCCCTGGGCACCACTGGGCAGAGCCTGGCCCCAGCCTCTTGCCCCCCACAGCTCCTTCAGCTCTTGCTGAGCATTGCTCAGCTGCCCTCTGGGGCTGCTCCTCTGCAGGCTCTCAGCCCCAGGGCTCTCAGCCTGTCCTCCCCACACAGCTGTTCCAATCCCTTCAGCATCCTCACAGCCTCTGCTGGGCTCTCTCCAGTCCATCCCTGTCCCTCTCGACCTGGGGAGCCCAGGACTGGACACAGTCCTCCAGCTGTGGTCTCACCAGGGCAGAGCAGAGGGTGAGGAGAAGCTCCCTTGCCCTGCTGGCCACACTCATGCACCCCAGGGTGCCCTTGGCCTTCTTGGCCTCGGGGGCACTTTGCTGTGCCGTGGATGACTTCCTGCCCACGAGCACTCCAAGGTCCTCCTCCCTGGAGCTCCTGTGGGAGCCGTGTGGCTGCTGAGCCGTTTCTCACTTTCCTTCTCCACCTGCACCAGCCCAAAGCTCTCCCATGCAGCCCCTGCTGGAAGCAGCAGAGGGAAGGCTGCAAAGCTCCTGGGGCCCCAGGAGAGGCAGGGAAGCCTTTTGCCTAACACATGCCTCTCCTCCTCAGCATCCTTCTGCTAATTGAGTTCCAAAACTCGAGTGGAGCTTCCCGGTGGCGGCTCCTGGCCCACCACACCTCCTGCTTCTGGGGCCATCCTCTCTCTCCTGGGACCTGGGTTCAATTCCAGAGGTTTTTGGTTGTTTTGGTGCTCCCCCCCCAGCTTTCCTGTGTAGGACCCTGGGGAACAATCTCACTCCTTGCCAAGGCAGTTCATCTCCTGCTCAGTAATAACACAGCCACTAATTCACACAGCTCTAAGACACTCACAACTGCAGCAATAAAACTTGCAAACATATGAGGAAGAGGAAGCCCTGGAACACGATTCCAGCCCAGCTCCAGTGGCTGAAAACCCAACTGAAACTCAAACCCCTCTTCTGCCTCTCTCTCTCAGGCCCTAGCTGATGGTCCCCCAAAGCTACTCCCTTGAATTGCTTGTGCCCAGCCAGCCTCCACCTCAAAGGCTTTCATTGCCAGCTCAGAAGTCCCCCACCTTCCATGCTCGAAGGGGGGGGGGGGGGGAATAACTGAAGTATGGAAATGGCCTCCTCGGGTGTTTCATGTTCATGGAGGGCTGGGAGCCCAGCACAGCTCACCAGCACGGCCACTGCCTCCCAGAGAAGGGGAGGAAGTGTGGGCTAGAGGAGCGGAGACCTGCCTGAAGGAGAGAGCTCAGAGGGCAGTGGCCAGTGGGGCAGAGTCTAGTTGGAGCTGTTGGAGCTTGCAGTGCTCCCCAGGGGTCAGGACTGGGTCCAATCCTGCTCATAGAATCCCAGAATGGGTTAGGTTGGAAGGGACCTGAAAGCTCATCCAGCTCCAGCCTCCTGCAGGACCCCTCCCACCAGCACAGGCTGCTCAAGGCCTCATCCAGCTTGGTCCTGGACCCCTCCAAGGAGGAGGGAGCCACAGCCTTCCTGGGCAACCTGTGCCAGGGTCTCCCCACCCTCACTGCCAAGAATCTCTTCCTCCTCTCCAGTCTCAGTCTCCTCTCCCAGCTCAAAGCCATTGTCCCTCATCCTGTCCCTCCCAGCCCTTGTCCACAGTCCCTCCCCAGCTCTCCTGGAGCCCCTCCAGGTCCCTGCTCTGAGGTCTCCCTGCAGCCTTCTCTTCACCCCCATGAGTGATGGAGAGCACAGTGCTCACATTCAGAGGTTCCTGTTCCTCAGGCCAGGGAATTGCTGGTGGAAGCTGGTGGACTGGGAAGTTAGATGAAGGTGGTGGTGGTGGTGCTGCTCACAGCCCTTCCAGCACCCAACTGTGAAAGAGCCTCCTCGGATCATGATGACTAAGGAACTGCTCTGCTACACGAAGGCATCTTCTGCAGAGAGCACAGCAACCACCAAGGAGCTGCTTGGAACCACCTCCAGCTCCCAGGCAGCGCTGAGGGAAGCCTCTCCGTGGGGCCAGGGGCGGATGTAACCAGGCAGCCAGCTGCACTGTGGCCTCGCCTCTGGGACCTGCTGCCTTGATGCCGGCAGGCTGGCAGGACAGTCAGCCCCTGCCTGGGGCTGAGATGCCAGCTCTCATCTGCACCACATCAGATGGTGTGGAGGCCTCCCAGAGCAGCAGCCCTAATAGGCAGAATTTAGCAACACCATCTGCCAGAGACCCTGGCAAACAAAAACACCTCTCCCCGGCGCAGCTCGCAGGGGGAGCAGGTCCTCGGCCCCAGCCGCTCCGCCTCAGCCGGACGAGCCCAGGGAGTCAGCCCGTGGGAGTTCCGACCCACACCCAAAGGTTCCCACCAGGAGGCAGCTTCCTGACCTGCAGCAAGAGAGAACTCTCCAAGGTCTGTTCTTCCTGCCAGAGTGGCCAGGGACTGGCCCAGGCTGCCCAGGGAGGTGGTGGAGTCCCCACGCCTGGAGGAGCTCCAGAGCCCCGTGGCCGTGGCACCTGGGGCCGGGGTTGGGTGGCCGTGGGGGGGTTGGGTTGCTGCTTGGACTGGAGGATCTCAGAGAGCTTTTCCAACCCAACCCACTCCATGGTTCTGTGGATGGTACCCACCTGGTGAAACTGAAATGAAGCAACTGAGCCTTGCCAAGGGAGGTGAGGAGCAGAGGCTTGGGAAACCCCCTCCCCGGTGTCCTCCCTGCTCACCAGCAGCTGGGAAACACTGACTGTCTTGGGCACATTGACCCAGGGCAGCACAGAGCTGCCAGGGCTGGAAGGGACCTCGAGGATCAGCCAGTGCCAAGCCCCTGCCATGGGCAGGGACACCTCACACCGCAGCAGGTTGCTCACAGCCACCTCCAGCCTGGCTGCAAACACCTCCAGCCAGGAGGCTTCCACCACCTTCCTGGGCAGCCTGTGCCAGGCTCTCACCACCCTCATGGGCAACAACTTCCTCCTCACAGCCAATCTCAATCTCCCCACTTCTAGTTCTGCTCCATCCCCCCCAGTCCTATCCCTCCCTGACACCCTCAGAAGTCCCTCCCCAGCTTGCTTGCAGCCCCCTGCAGATCCTGGAAGGCCACAATGAGGTCTCCTGGGAGCCTTCTGCTCTCCAGCCTGCACAACCCCAACTCCCTCAGGCTGTGCTCACAGCAGAGCAGCTCCAGCCCTCTGCTCCTCCTCGTGGCCCTTCTCTGGACGCCTTCCAGCACCTCCAGATCCTTCCTGGCACAGAGGCTCCAGAGCTGGACCCAGAGCTGCAGCTGTGGTCTCAGCAGAGTGGAGCAGAGGGGCAGAATCCCCTCCCTGGCCCTGCTGGCCACACTTCTCTTGCTGCAGCCCAGGCTCTGCTTGGCTCTCTGGGCTGCAAGTGCTGACTGCTGGCTCCTGCTGAGCTTCTCCTCCCCCAGCACCTCCAGGTCCTTGTCTCCAGGGCTGCTCTCAGCCAGTCCCTGCCCAGCCTGTGTCAGTGCCTGGCACTGCCCTGCAGGAACAAATGTCCACATGGAGTCTGCAGCTCATAGCATCATAGACCCATGGAATGATTTCCTTGGAAGGAACCTCTCAAGCTCATCCAGCCCAACCCTCTGCAGCCAGCAGGGACATCTGCAACTAGAGCAGGGTGCTCAGAGCCCCACACAGCCTGACCTGGGATGGTGCCAGGGACATGCTTGGTGCTGTTGGTTAATGGCTGGCCATGGCACCTGGGGCCATGGTTTGATGGCCACAGTGCTGTTGGGGTGAGGGTTGGGCTGGCTGATCCTGGAGGTCTTCTGCAACCCATGATTCATCTGGAAGTGGTGCTGGCTCCTGACATGTGGGTTGTGCTGCTGGGAGGTGTCTCCCCCAGCTCCCTCCCAGCTGCTCAGTAAGAGCTCAGCAGAAGCCTGCTGAGGTGTGGCTGTGCAGCTTGGCTAACAAACCACATCCCAGCACGGGGAGCAGGATGAGACCCACCATGCTGACCATGGCCTTGCTTGCTGGACCTGCTGATGCAAACACAGCCTCTGAGGATGGAAGGGACCCCCAAGGCTCATCCAGTCTAACCCCCCACTGCACTCAGCAGGGACATCCTCCACCACAGCAGGTGGCTCACAGCCTTCTCCAGCCTCACCTTCAATATCTCCAGGGATGGAGCCTCAACCACCTCCCTGGGCAGCCTGCTGCAGTGTTCCAGCAGCCTCCTGGTGCAGAGCTTGTTCCTCACCTCCAATCTCCATCTGCTGTGCTCTCACTTCAAACCACTGCCCCTGGTCCTGTCCCTGCAGGCCGCTGGGAGCAGTCCCTCTGCAGCCACCTTGGAGCCCCTTCAGGCTCTGAGGTCTCCCTGGAGCCTTCCCTTCCCCAGCCTCCTCAACTGCTCCAACCCCCTGATCATCTCTGTGGCCTCCCCTGGACCCTCTCCATCAGCTCCAGAGGGCTCCAGAGCTGGACACAGCCCCTGCAGAGGGGCAGGATCCCCTCTCCCCATCTCTGGCAATGGGCACTGGCAGCCCAGAAGGCCAAGGGCAGCCTTTGGGCTGCCCTTGGCCTTCTGGGCTGCCAGTGCCCATTGCTGGCTCCCTGCCCAGCTTCTCCCCCACCACATTCTTCCTTCCAGTGATAAATCTAGAAGGAGGGAGGAGGGGGGAAAGTTTTGGTGGAGCTGTGGTTACCCTTCTGCAGTGGGAATCTGTCACCCCTCTGATTCAGAGCTCCTCCTTCCACAGAGCTCTCTGGAGCACAGCAGTTGGAAGCAGCTCAAGGCTGGAGCTGGCTTCTGTCAAATGAATAATTGGCTTTGGGGGGGGAAAGATATAATTAATTACAAATAACAACAGTAAAGCCTCACATTCAGGTTCCATCCTCAGCTCTCCAGCTCAAAGCCAGCAGGTAACTGCTCCTGGGCTGGTGGAGCCACCTGGGCTGGGGGGAGCTGTCCCTGCCCATGCCAGGGGATTGGAGCTGGATGATCTCAGGGGTCATTTCCAACCCAACCCATTCTGAGGCTCTAAGGAATTCTCTGCTGCCACTGCCCAGCTCAGGAAGCTCCTTGCTGAAGCTCAGGGCAGCTTGGCACAGCCAGGGGCTGCTCCTAGCAGGGACAAGCTCAGGGCAGAGCTCCTGCCAAGGCCTGGGCTGCACAAAGCCTCTGCCTCACTCTTGCTGCTGCCCACACCAAGGGCACTGCCACAGCCTGTGCCACCCCTTGGGGGGCAGGCAGGCAGAGGTGGCAGCTGTGGGGAGCAGCAGCCAGGACAGGGGAGCCTCAAGTGCCCCCCAAGGGATTGCAGCCCCTGGAGGGCATCTTCAGGAGCCAGCTGAGGGATGCCCAGGGCCAAGCCTCTCCTTCCCTGGCTGCTGTGCCAGCAGCACTCTGTCCCTTCTGCCTTCTGCCTTGCCCAGTGCCTGCCCCCAGCACCAGTGGTGCCAGTGGTGCCCTCCTTGCCCTCAGGGCTTGGCTTGGCTCTTGGTTTGTGTCTCTGTGTCTCTCTCCCAGGGCATTGTTCTTCTTCCCAGCCCAGCTGCTGGAGTTCCTCTCCCAGCCCATCAGCCTCTCTCCCTTCTTCCCTCTGGGAATGCAGAGAGGTTCCTGGAGAGCCTCTGGCACTCAGGGGTGCCCAGCCCTGATCCTTCCCATGTGGCTGACACCAAACCTTCCTCCCAGACCTCTGCTTCACTACACATCAAACCCAAACCTTAGCAGCCAGGCTTAAAGCCCAGACTAGCCCCCAACACCTCAAGTGCAGGCATCACCCTTTGAAGCTCAAAGCCCTGGGCTGGCTCCCACTGCAGATTAACCCAATAAAGGGTTTTTCAGGAGGAAACCTCTCTGCCAGAGGAGCAAATCAGCTGCAGAACCCAGAGCTGGCATGCAAACCTGAATTAATAGCTTCATGTAATTCAGTTCTTGCTGGTTGCCTGGAAACTAACTTGGGGGGGTGAGGAAAGGGGAAAAAAGGAAAAGCACCAACAGTAATGAGCCTGAAGAGCTTAATAGGGAGGTACTGATGGCACCAAACAGGGAGGCAGCCTGATGTGGCTCTAACAAAAGCACTCCAATTGCTCCTTGAGCATCAGATGTCCTTCTGAAGAGGAGGGTCCAAGGCTAAAGGGCAGGAGAGGTGGCAGAGTGCTGGTGGGGAGCGTGGGGAGCAGAGCCTGGCCCGCTGGGGTTTGCTGCCAGAGCAGCTCCAGCCCAGCCCAGCCCTGCCCCTCCCTCCCTTGGCCTCTCAACAGGACAGAAGCCATGCTCCTGCCAGCACGAGCTGCCTGCATCCCTGGGGGCAGCTGGCCTGGCTGAGCCCTCGGCAAGCCCCTGGAGCTGGGGAAGGGTCTGGAGGGCAGGTTTGGTGAGGAGCAGCCGAGGGACCTGGGGGTTCCCTGCTGCCCTTCCTGAGACACCAAGAGGCTGTCATTCGTTTCTAGACCCCACAGCTGCCTCTCCCCACGCCTGAGCTCACCTGCAGCAGCAAAGCAGCAGTGCAGAGAGCACAAGTCACGTCAAAACATTCATCCTCCCCAACCTGAGGCAAGACAAACATCAGCACCAGCTCTGCTCCTGCAGCTCCTTGGGAGCTGTGGCTATAAACAGGGCTTGGACAGCAGTTCACTTCTACTCCCGGCAGCAAAAGGTGTCTTGGTAGCACTGCAGAGACAAGGGAGGCTTCACAGGGCAGCCTCCAGGAGCTGAAGGGCTCCAGGAGAGCTGGGGAGGGACTGTGGACAAGGGCTGGGAGGCACAGGATGAGGGACAATGGCCTTGAGCTGGGAGAGGGGAGACTGAGACTGGAGATGAGGAAGAGATCCTCGAGAGTGAGGCTGGGGAGACTCTGGCACAGGCTGCCCAGGGAGGCTGTGGCTGCCTCCTCCCTGGAGGTGTTCAGGACCAGGCTGGATGAGGCCTTGAGCAGCCTGGGTTGGAGGTGGCTGAGCTCTGAGCTCCCTTCCAGCCCATTCTAGAATCCTGTGATCCTCAGTGTGAAGTGGGGCAGGCAGGGAACGCCAGGGCAGCACTGCTGTGCTGCTCCTGCGCAGCAGGGGAGAGTGATGTGAGCAGCAGGGAGAAGTCCTCTCGCTCACAGGAGCTTAGGGGTCGGAAGGGACCTCTGGAGATCACTGGGTCCAAGCCCCCTGCCAGAGCAGGACCATCTGCCTTGAAGCTGCTCTCTGCAGCCCAGCTGAAAGCCTTGCAGGCAGCAGCCTCTTGTGTGAGCTCTGCACTGGCCAGGAGAGATCGGGAAGTGCTTGGGCTGGGCCTGGTGAGAGCAGACTGGGAGCTCAGGTGCTGTTCTTGTCCCTTCCCTTCCCTGCCTGGACCCACTCCACCCCCACTGGACCTGCAAGTGAGCAGCCTGCAGCTATTCTGCCAGCAAAGTCCAGCTCAGGACAGCTCTCAGCAGAACCCTCTGGTGCAAACTGCTGTCTCCTTCTGCCCATCTGTGGAATGGAAGTGATTTACTTGGGCTGAGGAAACCTTCCCCTGGTTGGACAGCTTCTTACATGGTGGTCAGTGAGAAGTCTGCACAGAAAAGGCTTCTCCTCTGCAGGGGAAGAAGATCAGAGCATCACAGAGCTCTCAGGGCTGGAAGGGACCCCAAGGCTCAGCCAGCTCCAACCCCCTGCCATGGGCAGGGACACCTCACACCACAGCAGGTTGCTCACAGCCACCTCCAGCCTGGCTGCAAACACCTCCAGCCAGGAGGCTTCCACCTCCTCCCTGGGCAGCCTGTGCCAGGCTCTCACCACCCTCCTGGGCAACAACTTCTTCCTCACAGCCAATCTGAATCTCCCCACTTCTAGTTCTGCTCCATCCCCCCAGTCCTATCCCTCCCTGACACCCTCAGAAGTCCCTCCCCAGCTTTCCTGTAGCCCCCTGCAGAGACCCCCCTGGCTGCAGCCTCCTCTCAGGGAGCTGCAGAGAGCAACGAGGTCTCCCTCAGCCTCCTCTGCTCCCGGCTGAGCAGCCCCAGCCCCTCGGCTGCTCCTCCCCAGAGCTGTCAGGAGCTGCACTCCAGCTCTCTTTGATTTTCACAAGAGAATATTACTTTTTGAACCCAGCCATCCCCAGCCCTCAGACTCCCTCCCCAGCTCCTGCTGGGCACCTCCTCGCTTCACTTCACCCAGTGCCTGCCCCCAGCGCCAGTGGTGCCAGTGGTGCCCTCCTTGCCCTCAGGGCTTGGCTTGGCTCTTGGTTTGTGTCTCTGTGTCTCTCTCCCAGGGCATTGTTCTTCCTCCCAGCCCAGCTGCTGGAGTTCCTCTCCCAGCCCATCTCCCTTCTTCCCTTTGGGAATGCAGAGGGCTTCCTGAAGAGCCTCTGGCACTGGTGGCCAGCCCAGGCCTGACCATTCCCAAGCCCCAAAGCCAAGATGAGACCAGGCTGCAGCCCTCTGTCATTTTTAAGCCCAGGAAAACGGAACCTTCCCATCAGGAGAGCAGAAGAATTGCTTTCCTTAGTGGAACCATTCTAAGTGGAGGGAGAAGCAGCTGCCTGCTCTCTCTCCTCATCCCGTGGTGCTGGTACCAGACCACCTTCACCCCCCAGGGGCTGAGGCACAGCAGAGTCTCCTCAGGGATTCTTTGGTTGATCTTAATGCAAAACCCATCCCCTTGTTCTGTTTTGCTTCCTAAAGGCTGCACAGAGGAGCTGCCCAGCGAGTGCTGTGCTGGCTCCAGCTCCAGCTCACACTGCAGCCTGGGTTTTGATGTAAAGCAAGGTGGTGGTGGGGAAAGGAAGATCTAAATTGGACCTAACAGGAGAGTGTGGAAGGAGAAAAAAGGAGAAGAGCCTCTGTCGGGTGCTCAGAGGGTGTTCAGCACCCTGAACCTGAGAGCCTAAGGAGTTTGTGTCGGCTCCAGCACATCCTGCAAAACCATCACTTGATTTGTGGCTGGGGGAGCTGCTGCAAGCATCCAGCCAGGAGAGGAACAGAGGAGCCTGACCTTTAGGACCTGTGAGGGCTGCAGCGTGCCTGAGAAGAGGGCTGCAGAAAGAACTGTTCCTCTGGGGGCTGGGAGAAGCTGTCCTGAGATCTGAGAGACTTGAGTGGGAGGCTTGCAGCAGCCTTCTCGTTTGGCCACTCAGGAAAGGGAATTCAGGGTGGAGCTGTTGCAGTTCCAGGCAGACACAAGGCTCTGCTGCTGCCTTCTTGGGTGTTTTAAGGGTAGATGAAGTTTAATGCTTCCCCCAGAGGGAAGAGAGAGGCAAGAAGGGAGGGAGGCTGGTGGGGTGGAAGAGAAACTCAAGCAGCTGGGCTGGGAAGAAGAGCAATGCCATGGGATAGAGACACAGAGACACAGACCAAGAGCCGGCCCAAGACTGAAGCTTGTAGAGGGCAGATTTAGACTGGAGATGGGGAAGACATTCTTGGCAGTGAGGATGGGAAGACCCTGGCACAGGCTGCCCAGGGAGGCTGTGGCTGCCTCCTGCCTGGAGGTGTTCAGGGCCGGGCTGGATGAGGCCTTGAGCTGGTGGGAGGAGTCCCTGCCCGTGGCAGGGGCTTGGAGCTGGCTGAGCTTTGAGCTCCCTTCCAGCCCAACCCACTCTGTGAATCTGTGAATGGAGAGGTGATAGAACAGAGCAGCTGCAGGAGGAGCCAAGGAGGATCCCGTGCAGGGATCCTATAGCTACAACTCCCCTCCACGAGCGATCTCTGCCTGAAGCTGCTTTGGAACGGCTGCTGGTGGCAATGGAAGCTGAGGGAAGGCTGTGGGTAATCAGAAATTCAAGCAAGCCTCCCCAGGCATCTGTCACCTCCCCTCTTGCGGAGAGCAGGAGTGACCAAAGCTTGACACAGGCGAGCTGCCAGGGTGTCCTTTGTCGTGCGTGCGATGACCACCCCTGGCGCCCGGCCGGCTCCCCGCCTGAGGGCAGCGCGAAGTCGCAGGCAGCGCGTCCCAGCAGAGCGTGAGGGCTGTGATGCTCAGATATTTCTCCACCTCATGCCTTGCCTGGTTACCATGACACCCAGGCACCCAGTCCTGCCTCCTCTCTCTCTCTAGACATGCAGGCTGGAATTTCATCTTCCCCCCCTCCAGCTCCTTCATGATGCCACACAGCAGGCTGGCATCACTTCGTCCCCAGCACACACTGAGTGGCATCCGAGCGCTGATGCTCCTACCCTGCACCCTGACATCCCTGGGGTGCTCCCACCATTGGGATTTCTCCTCCTGCTTGTAAGCCTCAGCCAGAACCTTGCTGCTCCCTGGGACGTGGGAAAAGCCTGGAAGAGGAGCGCCAGAGAATGCCACAGCAAGCCCTGCGTCAGGCTCGCCTCGCTGCGGGTGGGGAGCAAGGGCTGCTGCCCGGCCAGGAGCACGGGAAGCTGTCATTTTTGTCTGCTCTTAGTGCAACCTTCGGGCAAAAGCTTACTATTAATGAATGCCAGCATGGGGAGGGTCAGAAGGGAGCTCTGGGGACCACCCAGCCCAAGCCCCTGCTCCAGCAGGGCTCCCACAGCAGCTTGCCCAGCAGCACAAGGACCAGGGGGGTTGGAAGCTCTCCACACCAGGAGACTCCACAACCTCTCTGGGCAGCCTGCTCCAGGCCTCCAGCACCCTCACAACAAACAACTTTCTCCTCCTGCTCAGGTGGAACCTCTCTGGGTGCCAGTTTGTGCCCCTTGCCCCTTGTGCTGTCCCTGGGCACCATGAGCAGAGCCTGGCCCCAGCCTCTTGCCTCCTACAGCTCCTTCAGCTCTTGCTGAGCATTGCTCAGCTGCCCTCTGGGGCTGCTCTTCTGCAGGCTCTCAGCCCCAGGGCTCTCAGCCTTTGCTGCTCCCAGAGCTGCTCCAGGCCCCTCAGCAGCTTCCCAGCCCTTAGATCATTAGGTCCCCAACCAGATGACTTTGTTCCTAGCACTGGCATGAACTGACCGCTCTCGGTGCCAGGTTGCCAGGAGCTGGGTGGGTGCAGCACAGCTCTCCCAGCCGGGTCCCTGCCGGCAGCCCAGGCTGCCCGCTCAGGACAGACTCATTTCCATCCCTCTCAAGCTGCTGCCAGAGTGGCCTCTTTGTGTTTGTTGCTGATGCTTTGGGCTTTACTTGAAACTTGCTGCAATTTGCATAAGCTGCACGAAGTTGCCACCTCCCCTAAGCCACCACTGGGGTGGAAATCAAACACATTCCCCTCCACAGCCCCAGGCCTTGCTCCTCGTGTCCTGTGCTGCGTACCTCACCCCTGGGACAATGATTCAGAGCTGAGTTTCTGTTGAGATGTCTTTCAAGCCTTGCTGCCCACACACAATCCTTATTTCTCTTTAAACAGAGACAGGATTGCTGTTCAAACAAAAGCATTGCCCTTACCTCCTGTGCAGCAGGCAGCAAGGTGCAGCTCAGCCTCTCTGCCTTGGCCAGGGTTTGATCTCTCGGCAAGGACGTTGATGTCCGTGGGAAGAAGGACCCAAAGCTTCCATCATCTTCCTCTTCACCTTGAAGGCTTTTCTGTCCTTGGGGAATGGCCTGGGTGAAACTGCCAAAACAAACACAGACTCCTAGGATGGGTTGGCTTGGAAGGGACCTTAAAGCTCATCCAGTTCCCAACCCCCTGCCATGGGCAGGGACCCCTCCCACCAGCCCAGGCTGCTCAAGGCCTCATCCAGCCCGGTCCTGAACACCTCCAGGGAGGGGACAGCCAGAACAGAGCACTCCTTAAACTCTATTGATGTATTCTAAGCAACAGAAGAAAGCATAAGCAAAATAGATTTGGCTTTGTTATGTTCAGGTGGAACCCCCTGGGTTCCAGGCTGTGCCTCCTGCCCCTTGTGCTGTCCCTGGGCACCATGAGCAGAGCCTGGCCCCAGCCTCTTGCCCCCCACAGCTCCTTCAGCTCTTGCTGAGCATTGCTCAGCTGCCCTCTGGGGCTGCTCTTCTGCAGGCTCTCAGCCCCAGGGCTCTCAGCCTGTGCTCCTCAGAGCTGCTCCAGCCCCTCAGCATCCTTGCAGCCTGCCCTGGCCTCTCTCCAGTTGCAGCCCTCAGGGCAGGAGGCAGATGCTCCGGCTGGGAGCAAAGCAGGCTTGTGGCAGCTCTGGGTCTCTGGAGGAATGCAGGAGCACCAACAGAAGCTGTGCTGCTTTCACCTGCATCCAGCTTCCCTTTGCACTGCAGGCTCTGTTCACATCTCCATGCAGGAGAGGCAGCAGCTCCTGGGCTGCTTTACCGCCACAAGCTGGACCAGGCCTAGAGGGAAACCTTCCCCTGGTCCTTGCCTGCAAGCACAATGAATGCTTAGGCACAGCTTCAGGCCACCCCTTCCTTTGAAAGCCATCACCACCACCATGAAGCCAACAAAGCAGCAGCACCACTCCACCCTGCAAGCTGCTGGGCTCTTCTCTCAGCCTTTATGCTCAGCCAAGAACTCCCACAGAAACGTTTTTGTATCTCAAGCCTACTTGAGCCTAACCCAAGTACTGCACTTTCACTGCCAGATTGAATTTCTCCCCAAGCCCTCTAGCTCAGAGAAAAAGCTCCCCTGAAGCCTTTCCTGAAGCCCAAGCACTCTTCAGGCCACTGCTCTGCAGGCACAATGAGCCATGGGAAGGCTGCACTGACCTGCTGGGAAGGAGCCCAGCTCTTGAGGTCCTGCTGAGTTCTCCCATTCCCCTTCTGCAGGCTCAGAGAGCAAGCCAATATCTCAAGGACTTCTTCTACAGCAGTTGCAAAGCAGCCTCCTGCCAGGAGAGCACCTGGGGAGCCTCTCCCATGGGGTGGTTGGGGAGTGGAGGGTGAGCTGCCCTTTGGGTGCTGGCACATGGAGAAGATAACACTGGGGCTTGGGGCTACCAAGCTGGTGAGGCCAACAGGGAGGGGGTGGGGGCTGCAGCACACACCTGCCCTGCTCTCCCTGCCCCGTTCAGTTCTCCCATCCCTAGCAGCCCAGGAGTCCACCATTCCCCTTCTCCATCCCAGAGAGCAATCCAACACCTCAAGCACATCTTCCACAGCAGCTGCAAAGCATCCTCCCCTGCAAGGAAACCACCTGGGGAGACATTCAAGATCAGCCTGGCTGTGGCCCTGGGCAGCCTGCTCTGGCTGGAGCTGTCCCTGCTGCCTGCAGGGGGCTTGGACAAGATGCCCTTGGGGGCTCCCTTCCAACCTGCTGCAATCTGTGAACCTGGTGAGGCCACTGGTGATGGATTTGGGGCTGCAGCTGCAGCAGGAACCTAGGGGTAGGGACAAGAAGCCCTCAGGCAGCATGGTGAAGGGGAGAGGGCAGCTCCATGGGTGTGTGAGATAAATCTAGAGCTTGTCGTGATCAAAAGCTTTCCCCCCAAAAAAACTGAAGAGATAAAGCCAGAGAGGGAGGGAGAGGAGCAGAGATCTCCCAGCAGCCAGAGTAAATTCAAGCAACAGAATTAGAAACAAGCTGGGTTTCAAAACGTGGTCACCAGAATGCATCACCATGACAATTCCTGCTAGAAGCAACAAGGGCTTGGCTGCTGGCAGAGCTGGAGGAGTTTGCTCCCTCCACAGCAGAGAATCAGCAAAATGCAGTTCCCAGCAGCAGAGTTCCAGGGTGCAGCCAGAAAGCAGGGGATCTGTGGGGGGTCTGGGGGGCTCCGTGGGGGGTCTGTGCTGGCATTTGGGGGACTTTCTTCCAGCAGGAACTGTGAGAACTCGATGGGAGAGAGCATCACCTCAGGCTGCCCTGTGGGAGTCCAGAAGAGCTGGGGGAGGGTCGGGAGAGCAGGGCTGGGGAGGAGCTGGGGGCGTTCAGTGTGGAGGAGAGGAGGCCGAGGGAGACCTCACTGCTCTCCACAGCTCCCTGGGAGGAGGCTGGGGTGAGCTGGGGGCTGGGCTCTGCTCCTTATCTCAGGTGATAGAAAGAGGAAATAGCCTGAAGCTGTGCCAGGGGAGGCTTAGGTTGGAGAGGAGGAACAATTTCTGTGCTGCAAGAGTGGCCAGGGACTGGCAGGGGCTGCCCAGGGAGGTGCTGGAGTCCCCATCCCTGGAGGAGCTCCAGGACCCTGTGGCCGTGGCACCTGGGGCCAGGGTTGGGTGGCCATGGAGAGGTTGGGCTGCTGGTTGGCCTGGGTGAGCTCAGAGAGCTCTTCCAACCCAAGCCTTTCCATGACTCAGTGCAAATGCTGATCTCAGTGGTAAGGACAGAGAGTCCAAGATCTCTCTGGTGTTTCTCCTCAGTGGTTTCTCTCCAGGCAGAGCCAGAACAGGGATCAAAGATTTACATGGTGGCTACAAAGCGGAATCCGAGGAGTGGTGTCTGCGATTAAGGCACTTGGAGGTGGGCTTTAAATAACAAAAATGGCTCTGAAAGGGAATATAAAGGAAGGATTAAAATAGCTAAGCACTGGAAAATAAGAAAAGTCATTCCTTTCAAAGGCCATCACTCAGGCTGAAAGATGTGGAGTCTGTGGCAACACATTACAGCCCAACAATGCTGCTGGAGGAGGCTGCCTCTGAAGAGCAGTGGAGCTGGGGAAGGGGCTGGAGAGCAGGGCTGGGGAGGAGCAGCTGAGGGAGCTGGGGGTGTGCAGTGTGGGGAAGAGCTGGTCAGATGAGACCTGAGAGGAGGCTGGACTGAGGTAGGGGTTGGTCTCATCTGAGGCCCTGGCCCAGGCTGCCCAGAGAGGTGGGAGCTGCCCCGTCCCTGGAATTACTCCAGGTCAGGGTGTTCGGGGCTCTGAGCCTGCTCTGCTTGCAGATGGCCCTGATGGCTTGAAGGCTAAAGGAGCCCTGAAGGTCCCCTCCAACCCAAACCATCCTGTGATTCTATCATCCAGCTTCATAGAATCATTTAGGTCAGAAAAGACCTCCAGGATCATCACCTCCAGCCTCCTACCCAACGTCTCCATGACCACCATCTCCCCAGGCGCCACATCTACCCACTCCTTGCACACCTTCAGGGATGGGGACTCCACCACCTCCCTGGGCAGCCTGCTCCCAGTCCCTGGGCAGCCTCAGCCCACTCCCTGGCCACTCCTGCAGCAAAGAAATCCTTCCTGACACCCAAAAGGCTTCCTGAGCTCTTTCCTGCTGACAAAGTGGCAAAGGGCACTGGGAGGGGGCAGGAAGTGGAACACTGGGAAATGCTTTGACTCTGCACACCTCTCAGCCCTCCCAGAGCCACATGCATGCATTTCTAACATTGTTTTTTGTTTAACTTCATAGAATTATTTAGGTTGGAAAAGGCCTCTGAGCTCATCCAACCAGCAACCCAACCCCACCATGGCCCCCAGACCACGGCCCCAAGAGCCGTGGCCACAGGTTGCAGGAGCACCTCCAGGGCTGGGGACTCCACCACCCCCTGGGCAGCCTCTGCCGGTCCCTGACCACTCCTGCAGCTAAGAAGTTTTTCCTCCTCTCCAACCCAACCCTCCCCTGGCAGCCTGTTCCCAATCCCTGGGCAGCCTGTGCCAGTCCCTGACCACTCTTGCAGCTAAGAAATCCTTCCTAATATCCAGAGCGCTTCCCGAGCCCTCCCCTCCGCAGCAGCCCGATATCGAACCTGTCAGCTGAACATCAAACTGCTGGCTTGCAAATGGAAAGCCCTAACAGGTACACAGTGTGGCAGGGCAGATTAGGTGGAACAAGGCTCTGAAGCCCCTGAGAAAGTTATTTTCCCTTCCCCAAAGCCATCAAACCTCGGAGCAGACCTGCGGCACAAGGAGGCAATTAAAGCAAGTCGCCTTGGTGGCTGAGGGGTTCCCTGCTGTGTGCTCCTCACCTGCTGCTGTCCCGGGCAAAGCAAGGGGGGGGAAGGAAGGGGGGAAAAATCAAAGTAAAGGGGGGGGAAATGGTTGCAAAAATATAAACAACATGATCTGTATCACAGCCCTGAAATGCATGGAATAAATAGCTGCAGGGAGAGGCTTTAAAATATCTGGAGAGCCTCAAAGAATAGCTTGGGTTTCAAACACAGCTTTATCACTTCCCCCACACTTTCTTCTCCTCCTTTTTCTTTTGGCTTTTTTGGTGTGGAAACAGGCTTAAAACTCCCAGATAAAGAGCAAAATAAAAAGCTGGCTCCCATTGCCAAATGGGAGCTGAGGAGCTCAGGCTCTTAAAGTTGTAACTACTCCACGGGCTTCAGACTTCAACCTACCAGGAGTCTGGCTTCCAGACAAACAAAAGAGAGAGAGAGAGAGAGAGAGAGAGAGAGAGAGAGAGAGAGAGAGAGAACTGCTACCAGTGGCTGAGCTGTGGAGCATTGGCTTCTCTCTGCCCTGGCTGTGCTTGGTGTGCTTTGCTCCTCCTCTACAGAAGTGCCCCAGAAGAGAGGAACCAACTGCCAGCATGGTTGGCTCCAGCTCCACGATCACAGAGCTGTCAGGGCTGGAAGGGACCTCAAGGCTCAGCCAGTTCCAACCCCCTGCCATGGGCAGGGACACCTCACACCACAGCAGGTTGCTCACAGCCACCTCCAGCCTGGCTGCAAACACCTCCAGGGGTGAGGCTTCCACCTCCTCCCTGGGCAACCTGTGCCAGGCTCTCACCAGAAGTGCTGCTGGAGCATCAGGACCAGCAGTGTGGCCTCAGAAAAACTAACCCCCAGATCACAGCACCACAAAGCCAAACCTCTCCCCCCGTGGAGAGCAAAAGTGTGGGACCCAACTGCTGTGCCTGGGGCAGGAGCCTGGGACCCAACTGCTGTGCCTGGGGCAGGAGCCTGGGACCCAACTGCTGTGCCTGGGGCAGGAGCCTGGGACCCAACTGCTGTGCCTGGGGCAGGAGCCTGGGACCCAACTGCTGTGCCTGGGGCAGGAGCCCAGTCACTGGAATCCTAGAATGACAGAATGCTCTGGGTTGGAAGGGACCTCCAAAGCTCATCCCCCTGCAGTCAGCAGGACATCCTCCCCTAGACCAGGTTGCCCCCAAAGCCCCATCAAGCCTCACCTTGAATATAATCAGATATAGTCTATTCCTCCATCATCTTTCCTCCCAGCCTTGCCAGCACTGCTGGGGCTGCCATCCGTGCCCTCAGCTAGGAGCAGCTGAGGTTGTCAGAGCCACACAAGGTGCACTTCTGCTGCTTGTACCACACAACACTTCCCCAGAGCTCAAAAAGCAAACCCAAGTTGTTCCCACGAGCACCACTAAGACAATAACAGCCTGAGGCTGTGTGAGGAAGGGAAAATGAGCCAGTGCTGTGCTTCCACCTCCATGGACGAGCTCCACAACACCACCCCCGGGGCTGGGGGCCTGTAGAGCTGAGGCTGAGATGTGGCTGAGCTAGAAAGCACATTTCGGCAGGGCCTGTTGGGACAGCACAAGGGGGGATGGTTTGAACTCCGAGAGGGAGACTGAGAGTGGAGAGAAGGGAGAAAGGTTTGATGCTGAGGGTGGGGAGAGCCTGGCCCAGGCTGCCCAGAGAGCTGGGAGCTGCCCCCTGGCTGGCAGCAGGGCAGGGCAGGGTGGTTGGGGCTGTGGGCAGCCTGCCCTGCTTGCAGACATCCTTGAAGACTGCAAGGGGTTGGTCTGGATGCCCTTTAAAGGTCCCTTCCCACCCAAAGCGTTCCATGAGTCTCTGCTACGTGCAGCCTGGGTGATCATTCATAAGCACAGCTCCACTCTCTGTTGAGTCATCCCCAGCCAGCCAACCAGTGCAGGCAGGGCCACATTCAGCAAGCCAAAGAGGATGCTGAGTGGTGCACAGCAGCCTGCTAAATTATGCCAACTCTTTCCCCCCCACCCCACCCCCCAGCACTTCCCTGCTTGCCAGGGGAGGTTGGGATGCTTGGGAGGCCTGACTAACACCTTGAGCTGGGCGGAGGGGAGCCTGGGGTCCGCGCTTGGGACCTCGCAGCACTGACTCACTTTGTCAGCAGCCGAAGTGACAGCGTGTGGAGCTGCCCCCACAGCCCGTGGCAGGGCGCAGCAGTCAGCGAGGGGGCACAGCTCTGCTCTCCCAGCAGCAGCTATATTTGCCGGTGGCAAGGCAGGAAAACAGGCTCCTGCCACCTCTGAAAATAGACCCCCTGGCAGCGCCGCCGGGGAAGCGGCAGATGACTGCCTGCAGGCAGGGGGAGATACTCATGCAGACAGTGACACCTCCAGCTCCTCCCTGCCGCCCGGGGAAGGCTCCAGCACCGACACCAGGGCTGCCTTTGGTCACCCCCAAGCTTCCTTCTTGCCCAGACCTGGCTGCTTTGAGCACAGAATCGTTGAATGCAAAGGGTTGGAAGGGAGCTCTGGAGCTCCCCCAGCCCAAGCCCACTGCTCCAGCAGGGCTCCCACAGCAGCTTGCCCAGCAGCACAAGGACCAGGGGGGCTGGAAGCTCTCCACACCAGCAGACTCCACAACCTCTCTGGGCAGCCTGCTCAGGGCCTTCAGTACCCTCACAGCAAAGAAGCTTCTCCCCAGGTTGAGATGGAAGTTTCTGTGCTCCAGTTCATGTCCCAGGGAAGGAAGGAATGAAGCAGAGGACACACCAAAACCACTGTGAGCACCAAAACAAATATCACAGGCAGGACAAATCCTGGTGATGGAGTAGCAGAGGGTACTGGGAGAGACCAGAGAGTGGAATGCTGTGAAGCTGCTTTGATTCTGCACCAGCTGCAGTCCTATCAAAGGCACACTGATGCATTTTGAACACTTCTTTTTTTGCTTCACACAATTATTTTGCTTGGAAAAACCTTCTGAGCTCCCCCAGACCAACCAGCAGCCCAACCCCAGCGTGGGCACCAAGCCACAGGCCCCCAGCGCCATGGCCACAGGGGGCTGGAGCACCTCCAGGCACGGGGACTCCAGCCTCTGCCAGTCCCTGACCACTCCTGCAGCACAGAAATTGTTCCTCCTCTCCAACCTAAGCCTCCCCTGGCACAATTTCAGGACATTTCCTCTCCTTCCATCACCTGAGACTGGGGAGCAGAGCCCAACCTCCCCCTGGCTGCAGCCTCCTCTCAGGGAGCTGCAGAGCAATGAGGTCTCCCTCAGCCTCCTGTCTCCAGGCTGCACACCCCCAGCTCCTGGTATTTCTTTCAGTCGTCGTTTAAAGCATTTAGGAGGGGCTGCCAGACCCTACAGAGCTCTGTCAAGTGCTATATCATACAATACAGAATGCAAATGATCCAAGGCAAGGGCCAATGCTGGTCAAGTAAGAGAGACCTTAGACTGGGTGTTAGGAAGGCTCCAGGGAGAGCTCAGAGCAGCCTTCTAGGACCTGAAGAGGCTTCAGGAGAGCTGGGGAGGGGCTTTTGACAAGGGCTGGGAGTGACAAGGGACAATGGCTTGGAGCTGGGAGAGGGGAGGCTGAGACTGGAGATGAGGAACAGATTCTGGAGGGTGAGGCTGGGGAGAGCCTGGCACAGGCTGCCCAGGGAGGCTGTGGCTGCCCCCTGCCTGGAGGTGTTCCAGAACCCTGTGGCCATGGCACTTGGGGCCATGGTTTAGTGGTCACGGTGGGGCTGGGCTCCTGGCTGGACTGGGTGATCCTAGAGAGCTCTTCCTACCACAACAATTGTATGAAGAGGGGGAAAAAAAGTGAAAGCCAGGCTGGATGAGGCCTTGAGCAGCCTGGGCTGGTGGGAGAGGTCCCTGCCCAGGGCAGGGGGTTCGAGCGGGATGACCTTGGAGGTCCCTCCCAAGCCAACCCATTCTGGGATTCTACACACAGGGAAAGGTTTTTGCTTCTCCAGAGCTCATTTGTAAGCAGAGGGGGAGACAGGAGGAGTAAATGGCAGAAGTTGATAGCTTCATGTCACAGCAGACAGGAACCGTGAGGCAGCCAGGGCTGCAAGACTGAAATGAGCTGTTAAAGTACCTGGAGTGAAACAACACAAGGGCTCTAAAGGGGCAGATTAAAACCGAAGCAAAGCAAACAAACCAAACCCCAAAGCCACAGCCAGGAGGCCCTGCCAGCAGGTCAGGAGCGATGGAATCTCAGCCTTGCTCCTGCCCCGCCCCGGGATTTCCGCCGCACAGCTCTCAGTCGGCACAGATTAGGCTGGCTGCACGTTGGAGTGTCAAGGTACGAGCTCGGCAAGCCTGCTGCAGCTGCTCCCAAACATCCCTGGCAGGGGGAACGACAGCGAAGCTCAGGCTGCTCTGCCTGGCAGCACCTGCGCCTGAGGGTCCTGCCTTTACCCCCGCGCTGGCAGCTCACGGCACGGGAAGGGTCGGAAGGGACCTCTGCAGAGCAGCCAGCCCCAGCCCTCTGCCCAGGCAGGGCCACCTGGAGAAGATCACACAGGGGCACAACCTGCGTGTCTGTGACACAGCACGCCCAGAGCTCCCCCTCCTCCCAGACTGAGGCCAGGGAGGTTGGCATCTCCTGCTCCCCAGCTCTCGAGCACCAAGGCAGAGAGAGACTCTGAGCCAAGGAACTGCTTCCTGCTTGGGGATCCTCACTCCTTCTGGAGCTCAGGTGGATCCCTCCCTTCAGACACAGCAAGGTAGGGGTTGGAAGGGACCTCTGCAGAGCACCCAGTCCAAGGTCTCTGCCCAGGCAGGGTCACCTAGAGAAGGCCACACAGGAGCAAGTCCAGGATGGTTTGGAAGCTCTCTGGAGATGGAGACTCCACCAACTCCCTGGCCAGCTGCTCCACTGCTTCATCACCCTTACACTGAAGAAGTTCCTCCTCACGCCCAGATGGAACTTCTGATGTTCCAGTTTGTGCCCTTTGCCCCCTGTACTGTCCTTGAACAAAGCCTGGCCCCATCCTCCCGACATCCACCCCTGAAACATTGATCAGTATTGATCAGATCCCCTCAGGCTGCTCTTCTCCAGGCTCTCAGCCTTTGCTCCTCCCAGAGCTGTTCCAGGCCCCTCCCCAGCTTCTGAGCCCTTCGCTGTACCCTTTCCAGCAAGTCCCTGTCCTTCTTGCACCAGGGAGCTCAGAGCTGGACAGAATGCTCCAGCTGTGGCCTCACCAGGGGCAGAGAAAGGAGCAGGAGAACCTCTCCTGACCTGCTGCCACATCCCCTCGGTGCCCCCAGGATGCCACTGGCCATCCTGGCCATCAGGCCACACTGCTGCCTGATGGCCATCCTGTTGTCCACCTGCACTCCGAGGTGCTTTTCCCCCGGAGCTGCTCTGCAACAGATCAGCCCCAACCTGTCCTGATCCTTGGGGCTGTCCTTGCCCAGGACTCACTCACCCTCGTTGAGCTCCACGAGGTCGCCCTCTGCCCAGCTCTCCAGCTTGTCCAGGACTTGCTGGCTGGCAGCACAGCCTGAAGGGCTCTCAGCCACTGCTCCCAGTTTGGTGCCATCAGCAAACTGCCCGAGGGTCCACTCCATCCCTTCACCCGGGTGGCTGATGGGGATACTGGGCAGTACAGTGGGACTGTGACAAGAGCCAGGTCCTGCAGCGGTGCTTGATGAGGACACTCTAAGGGCCTCTCTCAAAAGAAAAAAGAGATTTTAGATCAGATTCTGGGAGGTAAAAGAAGATTTGGCTTTTCCAATGGCATCTGAACCTAAAAGTAATGAAGAAAAGAAAAAGGGAAGGTTTTGATTCACCTTCAAGAGGGGAAACAAAGAACCCCACCAAAAGCTCTTGCCAGCTGATGGCCCTGGGGGGTGCAGAGAGCCAGCAGCTCCGGCTCGTGTCCGGAGGGACCAAACCCCTCCTGCAAGCAGCTCTCAGGCAGTGGCTCAGCACAACTCAGCACTTCCCAGGTCAGGAACTGAAAAGCTTCAGGGTCTTTCCTGTGCCAGGGTGAGAAGGGCAAGTGGGGAGACAGCAGCAGCCCTGCTGGCAGGGTGTGGGGAGGCTGGTCGAGCACAGGAGCTCCAAGCAAGCAGGGCACGGCTCAGCCCACCCCTAACCTCTGGATGGTTTCCTCTTCCCTGCAAGTGCAATCCAGTTTTTTGTCATCTGCTCAAATGCAAGCAGAGCTCTGGCTTGGATCATCAGCTCTGAGGGCAGCCACTGAGCGCTGCTGCTTTGTTCTCCTGACCTTTAGACCATCCTCTGGCTTCTTTTCCCCCTCTCCAGTTCCTACCTGAGAAGCTATCAGGATGTAGCGAAGCATGCACAGCTGCACCTCAGGGCTGCTGCTTCCCATCACCACACACAGACCTGAAACTCTTCACCCACTCAGCTGGAAGTCACTTGAGTTTGGGGCTTTTTGAGTGACCAAGCAATGGGTAAGAAGGGAGGGGAAAAAACCACATCCAAACAACCTGTAGAAACTACTTTGAGCTTCTGTCAGCTCTCCAGATCCTGTTCTTTGCTTCCATCCTTTCCTCTTGAGGCATTGTCCTCCGCTAAGGAAGTTCTGAGGCCAAAGTCTGGCCCCAGCTCCTTATCCCTCTCAGCTGCCTCTTCTCCAGGCTAAACAGCCCCAGGGCTCTCAGCCTTGCCCCTTGGCAGAGGTTCCAGGCCCTTCAGCATCCTCCTGTTTCACCACCCTCACTCCTAATGTCCAACCTAAGCCTACCCTGCTCTACTTTCAGTCCATTCCTTCTCCATCACCACAAGTCCCTCCCCAGCTTTCTTGTAGCCCACTTCAGGTACTCGAAGGCCACTCCAAGGTCTCCCTGGAGACTTCTCTTCTCCAGGACCACAGCCTCAGCTCTCTCAGCCTGTCCCTACAGGGGAGGTGCTCCAGCCCTCTGCTCAGCTTTGTGACCTCCTCTGGACCTGCCCCACCAGGTCCCTGCCCTCCTTGGCCAGCTCTAAGGAAGATTCAGCTTCAAGTGACTTGGGCAGTGAAAAGAAGGTCAGCACCACCCAGGCAGGCCCCTCAGGGCTGCTGTTCTGTTGAGCTTTGCAAGGCTGAGCTCTCTTCATTGCCCAAGTCCCTGGGGGGAGAGTGAGGAGATGAAGTTGCAAGCCTGAGCTTTCCCTGCTCCTCTCCCCCACCTCATTATCTCCTTCGCTGTGCCAGGAGTCAGCCCAAACCAGAAGCCTCTATTGATCTACATCCCTGTGCCCAGAAGTGCTTTGTTGGGCTTTTTCCCACCCCCAAGCCCTGCTGTGTTTACACGGGGCTGCAATCCCTTGGGACTCTCTTCTACACGGAGAGAGTGATTGCCCATTGGAATCGGCTGCCCGTGGAGGTGGTGGAGTCGCCTTCACAGGAGGTGTTCAGGAGAAGACTTGATGGGGTGCTTGGATGTATGGTCTAGTTGTTGGGTGGGTTGGATTGTTTGATGGGTTGGACGCGATGATCTTGAAGGTCTCTTCCAACCTGGTGTATTGTATTGTATTGTATTGTATTGTATTGTATTGTATTGTATTGTATAAACAAGCTGTCCAAGGTAATTGAGGAGGATTCTTTCCCTGTGCCTTTGAGGTCACCACCTGACAAAGGTGAAACTTGCTGCAGTGGCTGTTGAAAAAGGCATCCAGGAGGGAGAACAATTACTTGGAGGCTGGGGACCAATAAAGGGAAATCCCCTGGGAGCTCTGAAGAGCTAAGAAATCATTTTGGTGATGCACTAAGAACTGAGGGACTCTGGAGAGGAGAACCTGGAGAACACTTAATGAATTTTGAACAAGTTGCAGATTATTAGAGTCAAAAAGTCTGTAAATGGCACCACTGGCCCACTGCTGCCCGTGGGTTGTGCCTGCCTGGGGGCTCAGGCCAGTGCCAGCTGAGGGCTTCTGCTGTGAGGGGCAGAGCAGGGCTGGGCATCCCCTGAGTGCCAGAGGCTCTCCAGGAACCTCTCTGCATTCCCAGAGGGAAGAAGGGAGAGAGGCTGATGGGCTGGGAGAGGAACTCCAGCAGCTGGGCTGGGAAGAAGAACAATGCCCTGGGAGAGAGACACAGAGACACAAACCAAGAGCCAAGCCAAGCCCTGAGGGCAAGGAGGGCACCACTGGCACCACTGGTGCTGGGGGCAGGCACTGGGCAAGGCCCGGCCTGGACTCAGCACCAGAGGGGAACCAGAGTCAGGAGCTGGGTTGAGGAGCACAGGGCTGGGGCTGGAAGGCAGAAGGGACAGAGTGCTGCTGGCACAGCAGCCAGGGAAGGAGAGGCTTGGCCCTGGGCATCCCTCAGCTGGCTCCTGAAGATGCCCTCCAGGGGCTGCAATCCCCTGGGGGGCACTTGAGGCTCCCCTGTCCTGGCTGCTGCTCCCCACAGCTGCCACCTCTGCCTTCCTGCCCCCAAGGGGTGGCACAGGCTGTGGCAGTGCCCTTGGTGTGGGCAGCAGCAAGAGTGAGGCAGAGGCTTTGTGCAGCCCAGGCCTTGGCAGGAGCTCTGCCCTGAGCTTGTCCCTGCTAGGAGCAGCCCTGGCTGTGCCAAGCTGCCCTGAGCTTCAGCAAGGAGCTCCCTGGGCAGAGCCTGAGCTGGGCAGTGCCAGCACAGAACTACTTCTAGCTGAAGCCAGGAGAGGCTTGACCCAGAAGCACCACTGGAAGGTGAAAACTGAGGATTCCTTCTCCATGGATTCCTGGCCTGAGCTCTGGCATTCAGCAAGTTCCACGCAACCTTCCATCAGGAGAGGCCAGGGTAGGAAGCATGGAACAATTAACAAGATCTCAGTCTTTAAGTAACAAAGGAAGAGCAGAAGGGGAGGGTGAAAGGCTTCCAGCACCTAAGCTGAGGGTTTGATAAGCTTCCTCTGCTCCTATCTCCATGAGGAAGGCCAAGTGAGAGCAGATGGTGGGCACAATAATCCTGTGGCACAGAGGGCAGATTGTAATCTCATCAGAGGGGAGTGATGAGAGCACCAGGCTCATTTAGATGTTTGCTAATTGCTTATGCTGATGAGCTTCATCTTTGCATGCTTAAGGATCTGTCAGAAGCAGCATCAGAATCTCAACTGTTGTTGTGGAAGAGTGAAGAAGGGGAGCTGGGGGGTCCTGGGAAGAGCTCCTCTGCACAGCAGCACACTAAAATCACCCATCCACAGGCAAATCCTCCAAGGTGGAAAGCTGGAGGAGGAGTAACCATGTCTTGAAGGAGAGGGAAGAGGTCCTCTGTGCAGCGCTGACACCCTCCACTCCCAGGCAAATCCTCCACCTTCCTGTGGGAGCAGCAGGGGCCCAAGTCCCGAGCAGCAGCTGGCTGCACCACCACCGTTCCCTTTCCCTCCATGCCACACCGAGCAGGCAGAGCTCGGCCTTAGCCTCTGACACTCAGGTGCGGTCAAGAGGCAGGGGCCAGGCTCTGCTCAGAACTGTCCTGCGACTGGCCAAGGGGCAATGGACACAAACTGGAACCCAGGAGGGTCCACCTCAAACCTCTTTGGTGTGAGGGTGCTGGAGCCCTGGAGCAGGCTGCCCAGAGAGGTTGTGGAGCCTCCTGCTCTGGAGACTTTCAAGCACCATCTGGATGTGTTCCTGTGTGCCCTGCCCTGGGTGCTGCTGCCCTGGCAGGGGGGTTGGACTGGAGGTCCCTTCCAAGCCCTACCAGCCTCTGATGCTGTGATCAATGACTTGTCCCAAACTCTCTCTGATTTTACCTGCAGTTTGTTACCAACTCAGAACCACAACTCCTTCATGGATGCCCAGACCTTGCTCCCTGGCTGCAGTGTTCCACCTAAGAAAAGAAAAGAAGGAGGGCAGGGGGCAGGGGAAGGAGGGCAGGGGGCAGGGAAGGAGGGCAGGGGAAGGAGGGCAGGGGAAGGGGGGGAGGGAAGGGGGGCAGGGGAAGGAGGGCAGGGGAAGGAGGGCAGGAGATGAGGGGGGGAAAGAAGAAAAAAAGAAGCAAAAAGGGGGAAGAAGGCAGTTGAGCAACTTTTGATGGCCAGTGGCCTCAGTGGCAGCCCCCAGCGTGAGGAGCCCCCAGTGCTCTGCAGCAGGCTGCGGGAGCAGGCAGCTGCTCCCAGGGGGAATGGACTCAGGAGCTGGGCTGGGGCTGGGGCAGGGACAGCTCTCCGTGGAGCTCACCACACTCCAGCTGCTTTGTGCTGTAGAGGGGAGGAAGTGTGAGAAGCCCCAGCCCTCCCCTCGGGGGTCTCTGGGCTCCTGGTGCTCACTTTCACCTTCCTCTGCCAGGGAAATGCTTTTGTGCTCAGCAAAATCCACACCCTGAGGTTCGCCAGGGGAGGGGAGTAGGGAAGGTCACCAGCTGCCTCCTCTGCAGCAGCAGGCCTGGGGTTTAGCCTTGCAGGGCATGAACTCCATCCACCTTCAGATTTTAATAGCCAGCCAGGGATTTGGTGCAGGTGAGGACCTGGTGTGTGCCCAGGGAGCAGCAGAGGAGGTGACAAGCAGCAGGCTGCTCCCTGCCAGCCCTGACCGACTGAGCGGCCCCTGGCTCCATGGGTTGATTCCACGTGGGATGAGCACAGCAGCAGCCCTGAGGAGCTCCTCATGAGCCCAGCAAAGGTCAGCTCATGTCTGCTCCTTTCCCAGGTGAGCCCAGCTCCTGCTGCTGCAGACCTCTCTGCTCTGCCAGGAAGCTCCAGCTCAGGCAGCTCCTTCCTGTGCTTCAAGTGGAATCATGGACTGGTTTGGGGTGGAAGTGAGCTCCAAAGCTCCTCCAGTGCAGCCCCTGCAGCCAGCAGGGACAGCCCCAAGCAGGGCAGGCTGCTCACAGCCCCAACCGCCCTGCCCTGCCCTGCTGCCAGCCAGGGGGCAGCTCCCAGCTCTCTGGGCAGCCTGGGCCAGGCTCTCCCCACCCTCAGCATCAAACCTTTCTCCCTTCTCTCCACTCTGTCTCCCTCTTGGAGCCCAAACCATCCCCCTTGTGCTGTCCCAGCAGGATCCCTGCTCTGGAGTCTGTCCCAGCTGTCTGTTTGTCTCTTGAAGCACTGCAAGGCCACCAGCTCTCCCTGCAGCCTTCTCCTCTGCAAGCTGAACCACCACAGCTCTCCCAGCCTGGCTCCCAGCCCATGGATCCCTTCTGGGATGTCCTCTGGCCCTGCTCCACCAGGGGAGTTCTGAGCAGAGCAGAGGGGCAGAATCCCTTCCCTCAGTCTGTTGTCCACGAGTCAAGCCTGGGGAGCCCCCAGACGGCGCTGGGAGATTGCAGCTCCCAGCGGAGAGGAGAGATGTGGCACAGAGCTGTGCAGGGCAGCAGCGCTCCCGCGCCGGGGACCATCCAGCCTGTCCCGCGGGGCTGTGGCCCAGGATGGGGACCCCTCCCCTCCCCTCCCCCCTCCCCACGGCAAAGCTGCCACCAGGAGCCCCGCTGGGCCGTTTCTGAGGGGCAGAGGGGGGTGGCCGGTTTCCCGTGGCCCCCTGGCAGCCCCAGCAGTGCTCCAGGAGGACCATCTCCACCTCGCAGGCTGTGCCAGGCTGGGCTGCTGGAAACAACAGCTCTCAGGAGTTACATAAGCAGCCCAAATTCCCTCCTTCAAAGGGTTATAACGAGAGAAAATGAAGGACTTCAAGCCAGCCCCGGCTGCACGGTGGTTGCAACTGAAGCACTTCCCACCCGGACGCGCTGGCAAGTAGGACGCTGCCAGGTGCCGCAGCACCGGGGGAGAACCCTGCCAGGCAGCCTCGGGAGCTCAGCAGCCTTGGGCCACAGGACCACAGAGGCCTTTGGTGGCCCTCGGAAGAGAAAGATTTCAAGGGCAAAACTGCATTCAGTGGCCCTGGGTCTCCTTCCAACACCTGAATCTGCCCAGGTATTAGGAAGGGAGGGTGAGGAGGCACTGGGAGAGGCTGCCCGGGGAGGCTGTGGCTGCCTCCTCCCTGGAGGTGTGCAAGGCCGGGCTGGATGAGACCCTGAGCAGCCTGAGGCTGGTGGGAGGTGTCCCTGGCTGGCACTGGGTGATCTTGGAGGTCCCTTCCAACCCAACCCCTTTCCTGACTCTGAATCATCTCCGGGCTCTGCAGAGCTGGACTGCTCTGCCCTCCGAGCTGCTCTCTGCCTGCTGCTTGGTTGCCAAAGGCTGAGCTAGGTGGCAAAACTATCCAAGCCCCAAGGCATCTGAAGCTCAGGGTGGTCATCTCAGAGCCTTAGCAGGCCTTTGATAGATAGGTAGCAGAGAGAGAGCTGCTTGCAGCCAGGAGCAGCCCTGGCTCGCCTTGGCTTGCCTGTTTATGCACACACACACATCAGCTGCTGAGCAATTAAGCAGCTAAAGCTCTGCAATAAATCTCTTGTGAGAGCCCTCTCCAGTTCCTCTGCCCCAGGAGGCAGCTGCTCACACAGGGCTCCTGCTGGCTTTCCTGCCCTCTTGCACGAGTCCTTCCCCTGGCAAGGAGGAAGCCTCCAGAGCTCGCAGCACAGTGGGGCTGGGAGGGACCTCTGGAGGTCACCCACTCCAGGGACTCCTCAGGAATGGTTTGGAGCTGAGGCAGAGCAGGGTCAGGCTGGGGCTGAGGGAGAAGCTCTTCAGCAGGAGGGAGCTGAGGCTCTGGCCCAGGCTGCCCAGGGGGCTGTGGCTGCCTCCTGCCTGCCTCAAGGCCAGGCTGGATGTGGTCTTGAGCAGCCTGGGCTGGTGGGAGGTGTCCCTGCCCATGGCAGGGGGTTAGACCTAGATCATAGGATGGCTCAGGTTGGAAGGGACCTCAGAGATCATCTCCTCCAACCTCCCCACCATGGGCAGGGACACCTCTCAGCTAGGCTCAGGGCCTCATCCAGCCTGGGCTTGAACACCCCCAGGCAGGAGGCAGCCACAGCCTCCCTGGGCAGCCTGGGCCAGAGGCTCAGCAGCCTCACACTGAACAGCTTCTCCCTCAGCTCCAGTCTAATCCTAAAGATGATCTTCAATGTCCCTTCCAACCCAAACCATCCCACGACTCTGATCTCCAACTTGATCAGGCTGCTCAAGTCCCCTTCAAGCCTGACCTTGAAGGCATCTTGAGGGATGGGACCTCAGCCACATCCCTGAGCAGCCTGATCCAGTGCTTCACTGCCCCTTCTGCCTGCTCTGCTTCAGGACCTCCCTTTCCTCTCACCACCTTCTTTCTACTACCTGTTTGAGTAGCTGATGATCTCGGAGCTCTCTCCCCCCACTGCCAGCAGCAGGTTGGTGTTTACCTCTAGCTGCTCCCAGAGACCAGAATAGCTGCAAAGCCAGGGCTCAGCACTTCCTGTGGGGATCACACCCACCTCGCTTCCTGGGAACAAACTAGGTCAGCACCGCGGCTGAGGTGGGTGATTGGTGGTTGCAGAACCACCTCGGGAGCCCGGGGTCAGATCCTTCACCAAGGGAGTGTAGGAGGGTGCAGCAAAATGCCTTCAAAAAGGAAATGGGGACAGGAGTGAGTCCACAGCCAGCTCTGACCTCAGCATGCCCAGCCTGCCAGCCTGGGGAAAGCATCTGCTGGGTCCTTCATGGCGGGGAGGAGGCAGAGGTTTGTCTGCTCATCTCTCCTCTGCTCATCTCTCCTCTGCTCTGCTCCAACCCCCCCAGTGCTTCCAAGCAGTCACTGATCAATGACTTCGTTCCTCCAAGCTGCCGGTCAGGTGTTGCCCAAGCAGGGGAGCAGGAGCTGCAGCCCACACTGCTGCTGGTAGCAGGAGGGTTTGGCAGTGCCTCCCCTGCCTCCCACCCCGGAGCAGGACACAAACTCGCTGCTCTCCGGCTCCCAGGGTCATCCCACCAGCAAACAGCAGCTGTTTGCTTCTCTTGGTTCCAGTCACTGAGATGCAGGAGCCCAAACAGCAGCCAGCCTGCAGCCTGCCCTGGCTTGCCTGAAGGGCAGGACTGCAACACTTACCCCAAAGCACCAAGCTGCTACCAGGCAAGGTCTCCATCAGACCTGCCAGCAGCAGGAGGAGGACGAGGGGCCCTCACCACCACGTCCCACCCAGGCTTGGGGCAGGCTTCAGACGTTCCCTCTGCGGGAGAAGGGCAGGGCAGGCGAGTTCCTGGGACAATCCTCACTCTTCTGGCCCCTGTGGGGGTGAAGGAAACAATTGCCCCCAGTTTTGAAGGCGCAATGCACTCACTCCCAGGAGCTGCTGCTGAATTCTGGGGGCAGCAAGAGAAGTGTGGCCAGCAGGGCTGGGGAGGTTCTGCTGCCCCTCTGCTCTGCCCTGCTGAGATCACAGTCCTGTGTCCAGTGCTGGGCTCCCCAGTTCCAGAGAGCCAGAGACCTGCTGGAGAGAGTCCAACAGGGAGCCTCAAGGATGCTTAGGGGACTTGAGCATCTCCCCTGTGAAGAGAGACCGAGAGCCCTGGGGCTGTTGAGTCTGGAGGCTGAAAGGGATCTGATCAATGCCTATCAATAGCTGAGGGCTGGGGCTCAAGCGGAGGGAGCCAAGCCCTTTGTGGTGGTGCCCAGCAATAAGCCAAGGAACACCAGGTACAGGCTTGAACAGAGAAGGTTTCAGCTCACCATGGGGAGAAACTTCTTCACAGTGAGGCTGAGAGGGCCCTGGAGCAGGCTGCCCAGAGGGCTTGTGGAGTCTCCTCCTCTGGGCACATTCAAAACCGAGCTGGATGCATCCCTGGGTGATGCTGCTCTGGCAGGGGCTTGGACTGGGTGAGCTCTGGAGGTCCCTTCCAGCCTCTGGTGTGCTGTGAGGCTGGAATTCCTCTGCCCTGCTTCCCCTTTCACCACCAGCACGCCACAGGCAGGCTCAGCGGGACCTGGCCCGCGGAGGGCAGATGTGGTCTCCAGCTGGGAGTCCCTCTGGGGCAGCCCTGGAGAAGGCAGAGCCAAGCACTGCTGCAGCCAAGCTGTGGAGGCTGGAGAGAGGCTGTCAGCAAGGGGCATCAGAGTCTGCAAGCCTCTCGTGCTTTGAGCCTGCTGCTTTCAACCAGAGCTCAGAGCATGAAAAACCCCAAACCCCACAACACTTCAACAGCTCACAGATGGCTTTTGAGGATCAGTTTCCTTTTGCCTTCACCATTCATGCTTAACTTCCCTGCTCCTATCTCTCCTGGCTTGCTTCTGATCCTAAAGGCTAGAGAAGCTCATGAAAAGGAAGGGTGAGGGAGGGGAGAAGATCCTTTTCTAGCTCTTTCTACAGCAGGCAGAGCTTCACAGGCTCACAGAAGTGTTTAGGTTGGAAGAGAGCTTTAAGATGATCAAATCCAAGAGTCCACAGCTCTGCCAGGTCCCCACCAAACCACATCCCCCAGCACCACAGCTACACATCTGTCCAGCACCCCCACCCGTGGGGACTCCAGCACCTCCCTGGGCAGCCTCTGCCAGTCCCTGGCCACTCTGGCAGCACAGAAATTGTTCCTCCCCTCCAACCTCACCCTGCCCTGGCACAATCCCAGGCCATTTCCCCTCCTCCTGTCTCCTGATCCCAGGGAGCAGAGCCCACCACCCCCCTGGCTGCAGCCTCCTCTCAGGCAGCTGCAGAGAGCAAGGAGGTCTCCCTCAGCCTCCTCTGCTCCAGGCTGCACACCCCCAGCCCCCTCAGCTGCTCCTCCCCAGCCCTGCTCTCCAGACCCTTCCCCAGCTCTGTTGCCCTTCTCTGGCCCTGCTCCAGCCTCTCAATGTCCTCCTGGGGGTCAGGAGCCCAAAACTGCAGCCAGGACTCCAGCTGTGGCCTCCCCAGCGCTGAGCCCAGGGGCACAACCCCTGCCCTGCTGCTGCTGCCCACACCACAGCTGCTCCAGGCCAGGCTGCTGGAGGCTCTCCTGGCCAGCTGGGCACACTGCTGCTCACCAGGAGGGTTTCCATTTCAGTCAGAAGGTATTTTTGCCAGAGAAACAATAAAAACAGGCTTTTAGCCTCATTTTTCTTCCCTATCTTTAAGCATTCCCCCCCATTGTTTTATTTTATTTGTTTTTTTTTTGTTTTGTGTTGTTTTGGGGTTTTCATTTGATTGTTGCTTTATTTTCTCCTACAGCAAACACTTAGAAGTCCCTGCAGGGCCTGGCTGAGCTTTCACTGCCGTTTGCACATCTTTCAGCTGGGAAGAGGAAATGGGAGCTGCTGCAGCACCACAGGCGCTAGGCTGGGCTGCAGTAATGCCCTCAGAAGGGTCCTCAGCTGGCTCTAAACCCCCATCCAGCACTGCCAAGCATTCCCCCTGATCCCACACTGCTCCTGCTGCAGACCCCCCGCCCCCAGCAGCAGCCTGCAACAACAACACCGAGCTGCAACTGCTCCCAGAAGGGAGCCAACAGAAAAGGCGAAGCTCTGCAATACAGCCTGAGTGCCACACAGCCCCAGCATGGGGGTGGGCAAGGAGCCCAGGGGATCACCCAGCCCAAGCCCCTGCTCCAGCAGGGCACCACAGCAGCTTGCCCAGCAGCACAAGGACCAGGGCGGGTTGGAAGCTCTCCACAACCTCTCTGGGCAGCCTGCTCCAGGCCTCCAGCACCCTCACAACAAACAACTTTCTCCTCCTGCTCAGGTGGATCTTCCTGGGTTCCAGTCTGTGCCCCTTGCCCCTTGTGCTGTCCCTGGGCACCCCTGAGCAGAGCCTGGCCCCAGCCTCTTGCCCCCCACAGCTCCTTCAGCTCTTGCTGAGCATTGCTCAGCTGCCCTCTGGGGCTGCTCTTCTGCAGGCTCTCAGCCCCAGGGCTCTCAGCCTTTGCTCCTCACAGAGCTGCTCCAGGCCCCTCAGCATCTATGTAGCCTTTCCTGGACTCTCTCCAGCAGTTCCCTGTCTTGAACTGGGGAGCCCAGAGCTGGACATGATACTCCACACATGGCCTTACTAGGGCAGAGCAGAGAGGGAGGAGAGCATCCTCCTGTTCCCCAGGAGCCCACTCACCTTCTTGGCCACCAGACCACGCTGCTGTCTAGAGGTGAGTTTGCTGACTCCCAGGTCCTTCTCCACAGAGCTGCTCTCCAGCAGGTCACCTCTCCTCTGTGCTGGGGCAGGGGAGTTGTTCCCAGGGGCAGGACCCTCCACTCTCCCTGGTTGCACTTCATGAGGTTCCTCTTGGCCCAGCTCTTCATCCTGCCCAGGTGTGAGTGGCAGCACAGCCTGATGGGGAGCCCAGGGGTGTTCTGAAGGTCAAGAAAAGAAACATTTAGAGGAGAGGGAGGGCGAGGAGCGGGGGGGGGGGGGCGAGGAGCGAGGAACAAGACTGAGCTGCCTAGGCAAGAATTTCCTGCAGGCAATGGAGAGGAGATGAAGCACTCACCAAATGGAGCAGAGGAGGCTGAGGGAGACCTCCTTGCTCTCTGCAGCTCCCTGGGAGGAGGTTGGAGCCAGGTGGGGGTTGGGCTCTGCTCCCCAGTCTCAGGTGATGGAAGGAGAGGAACTGGCCTGAAGTTGTGCCAGGGGAGGGTTAGGTTGGAGAGGAGGAACAATCCCTGTCCTGCAGGAGTGGTCAGGGACTGGCAGAGGCTGCCCAGGGAGGAGGTGGAGTCCCCGTGCCTGGAGGAGCTCCAGCACCCTGTGGCTGTGGCACTGGGGGCTGTGGTTCGATGGCCATGGTGGGGCTGGGCTGCTGGCTGGGCTGGATGACCTCAGAGGACTTCTCCAACCCAAACCACTCTCTGATTCAAACAGAAGATGTTCTGTGGCCAAGGGCAAGGAGCCCATGAGAGGAGAGAGCCCTGAGCTGCGGCTGGTGAGCTTCAGCACTTTGTCTCGGCTCCTGGAGCCGCTTGGCTTTGCCTCACCAGGGAGATTCCTACCCCCAGATCTTCCCTAAGCGTTCCTCAAATGATCTGTCAGGCCCAGAGCAGCAGAGAGGATGAATTAGAGCTCCTGGCATTAAAATATCCAAACAAATTATTAGCATCTAAAAAGTGAGATGAGGCCCTGAAATATGGCAGGGAGCAGGGAGCTCCTATCTGCCGCCATTAAACCTGTCACAGCTACCAAAACTTTATTGCCTTGGCAGATCCCTGCAGCAGGCCTGGGAGGGCTGATTTAGGGCTGAGCAGCCTTGGATGACTCCTGCAGCGTTGCAGGAGATTTATTTAAGCACAGGAAACACACTTGAAGAAGACAAAGCAGCTTCCCCCCCGCCCCAGTCAGAGGGGACAGAAACTCTTCCAACCCACTGAGGGCCCAAATGCTTCATTTCTTCCCCCCATAAGGAGCTGCTGCAATCAATCTTTCCCTGGGAATTAATCCCCTAACCACTGGAGAGATGTAGCACAGGACCACCAAGGTTGGAAGAGACCTCAACGAACACCGAGTCCAACCTGTCACCACAGACCTCATGACCAGAGCACGGCTCCAAGTGCCACGTCCAGTCCCCTCTTGGACACCTCCAGGGATGGGGACTCCACCACCCCCTGGGCAGCACATCCCAGTGGCCAACAGCTCTCTCAGTGAAGAACTTTCTGCTCACCTCCAGCCTAAACTTCCCCTGGCACAGCTTGAGACTGTGTATGGGCTCCACCAAGCAGGTGTGGCACCCTGGTACCACTGACAGATGGGTTGCACCCAAAGGATGCAGTGCCAGGGGTTGGGTTGTGTGGCACAAGCCTGTCCCAGGGTCTGATGGCTCCTCCAGCCCTGGCTCCTGCTGCCCACCACAATCCCAACACACCTCACAGAGAGCAGTCCCTGGAGGTATTCAAAGCCAGGCTGGATGAAGCCTTCAGCAGCCTGGGCTGGTGGGAGCATCCCTGCCCATGGCAGGGGGCTGGCACCGGATGAGCTTTGAGGTCACTTCCAACCCAACCCAGTCTGTGATTCCATGCAGTGGCACTGAGCTTGCCCAGAGCAAACAGCACCTCCTCTCCTAGGACACAAGTCTCACCAGGGCTGCTCTCCAGGGACAGGGACTGGCTATGACAGTGCCAAGGGCCACACCTGGGCTCAGGCAGTCACCCCCTGAGTGCCAGAGGCTCTCCAGGAACCTCTCTGCATTCCCAGAGGGAAGAAGGGAGAGAGGCTGATGGGCTGGGAGAGGAACTCCAGCAGCTGGGCTGGGAAGAAGAACAATGCCCTGAGAGACACAGAGACACAAACCAAGAGCCAAGCCAAGCCCTGAGGGCAAGGAGGGCACCACTGGCACCACTGGTGCTGGGGGCAGGCACTGGGCAAGGCAGAAGGCAGAAGGGACAGAGTGCTGCTGGCACAGCAGCCAGGGAAGGAGAGGCTTGGCCCTGGGCATCCCTCAGCTGGCTCCTGAAGATGCCCTCCAGGGGCTGCAATCCCTTGGGGGGCACTTGAGGCTCCCCTGTCCTGGCTGCTGCTCCCCACAGCTGCCACCTCTGCCTTCCTGCCCCCAAGGGGTGGCACAGGCTGTGGCAGTGCCCTTGGTGTGGGCAGCAGCAAGAGTGAGGCAGAGGCTTTGTGCAGCCCAGGCCTTGGCAGGAGCTCTGCCCTGAGCTTGTCCCTGCTAGGAGCAGCCCCTGGCTGTGCCAAGCTGCCCTGAGCTTCAGCAAGGAGCTCCCTGGGCAGAGCCTGAGCTGGGCAGAGCCTGAGCTGGGCAGTGCCAGCTGGGCAGCTCCAGCCCTGCTCTGGCTCCCAGCAGCACAGTCTGAAGAGAGAGCCTCAGGTCTTTCCCTTCTGTGGGTTGTGGTTTTTCTCTTCATTAACAAGGGAATAAATTGTAGTAGGAAAATCTGTAGATGCCATCAGAGGGAAGAGAGGAGGAGCAGCAGCAGGATGGGCTCAAGAGCAAAGTGAAGTTTCTCTTTAGCTGGGAGCCTCCTCCTGGCTTCCTCTCTGACAGCTGCAGGTTGGGTGCTGCCTTCCCTCCACATACCCTCCCCTAGCCCAGCCCCAGAGAAACCCGAAGTGCTCCTCTTAAACCTTATCTTCTCCAGGTAAACTCTTCCAGCTGTCCCCAGCTGCTTCCTTCCAAAGCTGAGAGGCAGAGTGCAGATTGGGGTCTGCTCTCCAGCCCCTGCCTCTCTCTGCAGTGATGAAAGATTAACTCAGGAGGGGCAGTGGGAAGCACTGAAGGCTCAACTCTTAATTACAAAGGGAATAACAAACCCGTGGCAATTAACCTTGCTCCCTGGTAGCAGCAGGAAGAGGGCTGGCTGGAGGCTGCTGGGAGAGAAACTCTCTGCTGTCTGCCCTGAGCTGCTCCCTTGGTGAGCCCCTGCCTGAGCAGGAGCTGCTGCTGACTTGGTTGCCAGGTAGAATGTCCCTCCAGCCCCCTGCAGCTGGGAGGCTGCAGAGAATCTCCACTCCTGAGTGTCTCAGTACAGAGAATCAGAATGGGCTGGGTGGGGAAGGGACCTCCAAGCTCAGCCAGTGCCAAGCCCCTGCCATGGGCAGGGACACCTCCCACCAGCTCAGGATGCTCAAGGCCTCATCCAGCCTGGCCTGAACACCTCCAGGGTTGGAGCATCTGTAACTTTCTCCCTTCCAAACCAAATCCATGGCTCCATGACTTTAAAGGCTGTGAAAACCAAGAGAATCTCTGAACTGCTGCTGAATTTCCCTCTCTCTGTCCCACAGGGCCAGGCTGGGAGAGTCGAGGATGTTCAGGAGAGAAGGCTCCAGGGACACCTCGGAGCTGCTTGTCAGTGTCTGAAGAGGACTACAAGGAGGCTGGGGAGGGCTGGGAGTGCCAGGGTGAGGGACAATGGCTTGGAGCTGGGAGAGGAAAGACTGAGACTGGAGATGAGGAAGAAATTGTTGAGAGTGAGGCTGGGGAGACTCTGGCACAGGCTGCCCAGGGAGGCTGTGGCTGCCTCCTGCCTGGAGGTGTTCAGGACCAGGCTGGATGAGGCCTTGAGCAAGCTGGGCTGGTGGGAGGGGTCCCTGCCCATGGCAGGGGCTGGCACTGGATGACCTCTGAGGTCCCTTCCACCCCAACCCATCTGATGATTCTGAGATGATTCCATACACAAACTTCAGTCTTACCACCCCCCAGGAGAGCTCTCCAGCAGGAGCCTGACAGGTTCATGGCACTCACTCAAGACCCTCCTCAGAAATACCTCTGAGAAGCAATGCTCAGGAGGTCCTCAGTTCCCAGCAGCAGCCACCGGCCGTGCTGGAGGTGCTGGTACCCAACCCTCGGTGCTGCCTCTCTCCTCTCCCCTCCTCACCCCAGAGCAGCTGCCAGAGGAAGCTGAGAATCCCCTCCCAGATCCAGGCAAGTTTCACCACACTGCTTTGGGCCGGGGCCAATTCTCCCTCTCCTTCTCTCAGGCAAAAAGCCCCAAGCCCACCACAGCCGAGGCCCGGGGCAGCCCCCGCGCTCCGCAGCCCCCGCAGGAGAGGCTCCCCCGCGGAGCGGCGCGCTCCCCCGCGGCTGCAGGAGTGAAACGCACCCAGCCCGCCTCCTCCCCGGGTCCCAGGGCTGCCCTCAGCTGCTGCACACCCGTGGACCCACGCTCCAGCAAGCTTCACAGGGGAGCAGGGAAGGCACAGCAGCTCAGCTCCTGGCAGCCTTCAAAGGCTGAAGTCAGGAAAGAGAATTACTTCCAAAGCCACCAGGCAGCCGCTTCATGCTCGGCTGCAAACTGCTGCTGCTTGGTCAGTGTGCTGAGAAAAAGAGAACACACCCGCGAAAAGCCCACCACTGAGGCTCTGAAACACCCCTGCCGTCAAAACCTTGCACTGGGAGGAACTGCCTCCCAGCAGCTGAAGGGAGCCTGCAGGAAGCTGCAGACAGACTTTGCCTGGGGGTGTCTGGAGCCAGGCCCAGGGGGAATGGTTTGGAGCTGAGGCAGAGCAGGGTCAGAGTGCAGCTGAGGAAGAAGTTCTGCAGTAGGAGGGAGGTGAGACCCTGGCCCAGGCTGCCCAGGGAGGCTGTGGCTGCCTCCTGCCTGGGGGTGTTCAAGGCCAGGTTGGATGGGACCTGGAGCGAGCTGTGCTGGTGGGAGGGGTCCCTGCCCATGGCAGGGGGCTGGAACTAGAGCACAGAATCATAGAGTCCTGGAGTGGCTCAGGTTGGAAGGGAGCTCAGAGATCATCTCCACCCTCCCCACCATGGGCAGGGACACCTCCCAGCTCCACTCAGCTGCTCGAGGCCTCATCCAGCCTGGCCTTGAACATCCCCAGGCAGGAGGCAGCCACAACCTTGCTGAGCAACCTGTGCCACAGTCTCACAACCTCCTACTGCAGAACTGCTTCCTCAGCTCCAGTCTGACCCTGCTGTGCCTCAGCTCCAGTCAGCTGCCTCAGTCCAGTCTGACCCTGCTGTGCCTCAGCTCCAGTCTGACCCTGCTGTGCCTCAGCTCCAAACCATTCCTCCCTGTGCTGTCTCCAGACACCCTCAGGAAAAATCTCTCCCCACTTCTCAATTCCATTTGCTCTGTTCTGACTTAGAGCAGAGCTCATCCTGCTCACTGCTTTGACTTTTCAGCTCAGCCTCCTCTTATCCAACCTTTCCCCTTCCCCACTTTCTCCCCCCCACCCCCATCTTTGTGGCCATTCCTGCAGGAAACAAACCTAAACCCTGAAGGTTCCTTTTTCCTTGCAGCTTCATTTGCATATGTTTATCAGCTGTAATCGCAGCCATTAAAGCCCATGACGCCTACTTGCTAAGGGAGGCAGGGAAAGTCCTTTCCTCTGGCAGCATGTCCAGATGTGTTCAAAGTGCAGCCACAGAGAATGCACACAGGGCAAGGGATTAGGGAGCCCAACACAAACCTCCCTTTGGATGCCTCAGGAGAAGCAGAAGCCAGGCTCAAGGCAGCAATGAGTTCAGTACAGAAAGGAGAAGGGAAAACCTCTGTCACAGGAAAAGGCAAAGTCTGTGATTCCCTCAGGTCTGATGAAATGGAAGAGCCTAAAGACTCCATTGTCCTGCCTGCTTGAGAGAGCATCTCCTCTGGCTGTTAAGGGCACAGGCTGCCCAGGGATGTGGTTGAGGAGCCCTCCCTGGAGACCTTCAAGAGCACTGCAGGTGAGGGCTGGGCTCGCTGGAGAAGGCTCTGGGGGTGCTGGCAGACAGCAAGGTCACCACGAGCCAGAAACGTGGCCCTGGGGCCAAGGAGGCCAAGGGTGTCCGGGGGGTGTGAAGAGGAGTGTGGGCAGCAGGTCAGGAGAGGTTCTCCTCCCTCTCTACTCTGACCTAGAGAGAACAGATCTGGAGTGCTGGGCTGGGTTCTGGGCTCCCCAGTTCCAGAGGGACAGGGAAGGACTGGAGGGAGCCCAGCAGAGGCTATGAGGATACTGAAGTGTCTGAAACACCTCTGTGAGGAGCAGAGGCTGAGAGCCCTGGGGCTGAGAGCCCGCAGGAGAGCAGCCCCAGAGGGGACCCGAGCAATGCTCAGCAAGAGCTGAAGGAGCTGTGGGGGGCAAGAGGCTGGGGCCAGGCTCTGCTCAGTGGTGCCCAGGGACAGCACAAGGGGCACAGACTGGAACCCAGGAGGTTCCATCTGGAGAGAAGGAGAAAGTTGTTTGTTGTGAGGGTGCTGGAGGCCTGGAGCAGGCTGCCCAGAGAGGCTGTGGAGTCTCCTGGTGTGGAGAGCTTCCAACCCCCCTGGTCCTTGTGCTGCTGGGCAAGCTGCTGTGGGAGCCCTGCTGGAGCAGGGGCTTGGGCTGGGGAGCTCCAGAGCTCCCTTCCAAGCCCCCCCCGGGGAGAGCCTGTAATGAACACTGCATTTGTGTCTGAAGGGTGCAACAGGACCTAAATAATCTCTCAGCTAACAGCATAAAATAGGCTGCAGGTGGATAGCACAGCACATGGTGCTGGGGCATAGCATAAAACCTTCTGCTGGTAGCTAACAACATTTGTGTTGCTAGAAAAGACATCATTATGTCATCCTGTTAGATCCCAGCTAGTAAGTAATTGAATCCCAGCAGCACTTCACAGCCTAACCCAGCCCCTGACTCACTCTCTCTTGCCCCAGACCGTAGTTAGCACCAAGAACAAGGTCTGCTCTAAAGCAAGGACTCGAAGCAATGCAGACTGAAGCCCTCCAGCTGCACTCAGCAGGGTCCCTGGGGCGCCAGCCCCCCCCAGGCCAGCTCCCGGGGCACCAGCCCTCCGCAGCGCCCGGGGCACCAGCCCCCCAGGCCAGCTCCCGGGGCACCAGCCCTCCGCAGCGCACCGCCCCCCAGGCCAGCGCCCGGGGCACCGGCCCTCTGCAGCGCCCGGGGCACCCTCCGCAGCGCCCGGGGCACCAGCCCCCAGGCCAGCGCCCGGGGGGGCACCGGGCACCAGCCCCCCAGGCCAGCTCCCGGGGCACCAGCTCCGCAGCGCCCGGGGCACCAGCCCCCCAGGCCAGCGCCCCGGGGCACCAGCCCTCCGCAGCGCCCGGGGCACCAGCCCCTCCCGCAGCGCCCGGGGCACCAGCCCTCCGCAGCGCCGGGGCACCAGCCCCCAGGCCAGCTTCCGCAGAGCCCGGGGCACCGGCCCGCAGCTCCCAGGCTCACTCTGCACTTTTCCATCCTTCCCCTTTTTCAGGCAGAGCCCTGGGCTTATGGATCCCATGAGTCACAGCCCTGGGACACTGCTGCTGCTGCAGCCACACACCAAGCTGCTGGCCAGGACGGAGACAAATGGTTCTGCTCTCCAAGTGCTCCCCAGGGAGAGCAGGAGCCAAGGGGATGGGTGAATGGTAAGTATTGTTCTAAATGGCTGTCAGGGCACTTCCAGAGAGCAGGGATGGAGTCCTTGCTCCCCCCCCCAGCTTTATCATTCATTTCCTTTTAATTCATCCTGACCAGGGCTGAGCTCCAGCCTGGGGAGAGGCAGAAGGCCAGAAAAGGTGGAGTGGGGGCTGAGCCACTGCTGCAGACCCCACCAGGGCACAACAAACTCTCAGACACACGGCAGTTACCCCACGACGCAGCTTGGCCTCTGTCAGCCTCTGAGCTCCAGCTGGGCTGCAGCCACAGCAAACACCAGGGAGTGAGGCTGGGAAATGCAACTTGTGCAAAGCATCCAGCCTGGAGAAAGGGAGGCTCAGGGAGGCTCAGGGAGGCCTCCTGGCTCTCCACAGCTCCCTGGAAGGAAGCTGGAGTGAGGTGGGGGTTGGGTCTCTGCTCCCAAGGAACAAGGGATAGAACAAGAGGGAAAGAGCCTCCAGTTGCATGAGGAGAGGCTGAGGTTGGACATGAGGAACAATTTCTTCCCCCAAAGGGTTGTCCAGCCCTGGAGCAGGCTGCCCAGGGCAGTGGTGGGATCCCCATCCCTGGAGGGATTGAAAAGCTGTGGAGGAGTGGTGCTGAGGGCCTTGGTTGGGTGGTGCCCTGGCAGCGCTGGGGTAAGAGCTGGATAGAATGGTTCAGGTTGGAAGGGACCTCCAAGCTCAGCCAGCTCCAGCCCCCTGCCATGGGCAGGGACCCCTCCCACCAGCCCAGGCTGCTCAGGGCCTCATCCAGCCTGGCCCTGAATGCCTCCAGGGAGGGGACATCCACAGCCTCCCTGGGCAGCCTGTGCCAGTGCCTCCCCACCCTCACTGCCAAGAATCAGTTCCTCACCTCCAGTCTCAGTGCCAGATGTGTTTGAGACTCTCCAAGGCAACAACAAATTGTCTCTTCCTGCCTGTCTGTGCCAGCAGTGCCAGTTAGGAGACGGTTCCAGGCAAGGGGAGAGGTGGCCAAGGCACTGCTGCAAGCAGAGGTTATCAGATGCCATCTGCCTGACACAAAGCCTCATCCTTGGCACGAGAGAGAGAATCTGCAGCTTGGATCCCTGTGCAACCACATGTAATGGAACAAGGCTGTGGCTGATAGCAACGAGATCTAATTTACTCCTCTTGTAAGGGATACTCTCTCCTCTCTCTCTCTGCTCAGTGTGTTACAGGAGCTCCCAGCATGTCCTCATTCCTGCCTGGAACATCCATTGCCAATCTGCAGCAGCACAACGCCAGGGGAGCTGAGAGCTGGGCAGGCTCACCAGGGATGGCACAGGGTGCTGATGGCAGAGAAATCTGGAGTGCTGCTGGAGGGCACCTGCTTGGCTTCCCCCACCCTCATCCCAGGGAGGTGCTGGAGGCCCCATCCCTGGAGACACTCAAGACAAGAGTGATGGGGCCCTGAGCAAGCTGCTCTAGATGGGGATGTCCCTGCTGGCTGCGGGGGTTGGAACAGGAGAGCTTAAAGGGTCCCTTCCAACCTATTGCATTCTGTGCTGCAGCTGAAGTTGTCCCTGCTGGCTGCGGGGGTTGGACCATCAAAGGTCCCTTCCCACCCAAAGCATTCCATGAGTCTATGATTTGAGGAGAATCCTCCTCCTCTCCAGCAAGCAATGAGCCTCCCTTCTGCTCCCCTAAGCAGAGTGGCCCTGGGGAAGGGTTTGTGCACTGCTTTGGCTGGGCTGAGGATCTCCTTCCCGCTCTGAGGCAGAGCCGAGGGCTGGAGTCGCAGGGCCAGGCCTGGGTGCACACAGCCTCCTGCCTGCCGGCAGGCAGCCACAGCAGCACGATGCCTCCCGACAGCTCTCACAAACTGCTGCCTGGAGGAGCTCAGGAGCAAATCTCTGGGTTCTGCAGCACAAACCCTGGCACCTGAGGAGATAAATTCGACTTGGCAATGAAAGATGCTTCATTTAGATGGGGAAAATGGCCTCACAGCACTTCCCCTCGCTCTCCCCTCCATTCTTTTCTTGCAGCATCTTTTGGTCGGTGGTGGCTTAGCCCAGCCTCCATCCTTCAAGAGCATTCAGAGATGAAATCAGGCCTGCAGTGCCCTGGAATTCAAGTTCAGTGGGTAAAGACACAGAGCTAAGTATGGGGCTTGTGAAGCCTTGCAGCTACGATCAGACTCTGTGATGCAGAAGTGCACAGCAAGCAGAGCTAACAGCGGCAAGAGAGGAGGAGAACGCTCTGGGAGCACTCACACCGCCCGTGGCTGAGGGGGGAGGTCACAAAGGCACAACCTAAGCACAAGAAAGTTCCTCCATAAAATGGCTCAGGTTGGAAGGGACCTCAGAGATCATCTCCAACCTCCCACCATGGGCAGGGACACCTCTCAGCTTGACTCAGCTGCTCAGGGCCTCACCCTGCCTGGCCTTGAACACCCCCAGGGAAGAGACATCCACAACCCCCCCAGGCAACCTATTCCAGAGTCCCTGCACCCTCATACTGCAGCTCCACCAGAGAATCATAGAGTTGTTTAGGCTGGAAAAGACCTGAGTCCAGCTTTAGTGAATGGACATGATTGACCTTAATGACAAAGAATCATTTCCCTGAGCAGGGCCAGGCTCCTGCTGCTGGCCAGGTCACTGCCTGGAGCTTGATCAAAGCACTGCCGTTTAACCAAACAAATGAAGAGATCTTTCACACCCTTGTTACTGGGCTCTGAGCCTTGGGCAGTACTACAGAATCCTGGGGCCCCAGCATGGTGTAGGGGGTTGGAAGGCACCTCTGGAGACCCTCCACTCCAAGCCCCCTGCTCCAGCAGGGCTCCCACAGCAGCTTGCCCAGCAGCACAAGGACCGGGGGAGTTGGAAGCTCTCCACACCAGGAGACTCCACAACCTCCCTGGGCAGCCTGCTCCAGGCCTCCAGCACCCTCACAACAAACAACTTCCTTCTCCTCTTCAGGTGGAACCTCCTGGGTTCCAGGTTGTGCCTCCTGCCCCTTGTGCTGTCCCTGGGCACCACTGAGCAGAGCCTGGCCCCAGCCTCTTGCCCCCCACAGCTCCTGTAGCTCTTGCTGAGCATTGCTCAGCTGCCCTCTGGGGCAGCTCCAGGCTAAGGACTGCAGGGACAGAGAGAGGAGCAAACTCCTGCAGATGGAACTCAGGACATCGGTTCCTCCACAGCGACCACCAAGGACATTCTCTCGAACAGTTTCCCTCCGCCCAGGAGGTCCAAAGCAGGTCCCAGTGTGGGTTAAGCTCTTTACCGCCCCTCGGGAGCTGTCCCCCTCGAGCCGTCCCGGGATCAGCACCAGGCGCTGGACAGCGCCCGGGCTCCGCCGGCCCCGCCGCGCCGGCAGGTGGCGCCAGTGAGCAGCGCACGGAGGGTCGTCCCTAAGGCTTGCCCAGCCCTGGCCCAGGCTGCCCAGGCAGTGGTGGGGTCCCCATGGCTGGAGGGGTTTCAAAGCCATGGAGAGGTGGTGCTGAGGGCCATGGCTGAGCGGAGCCCTGGGGGTGCTGGGGTCAGGGTGGGACTGGATGAGCTGAAAAGTCTCTTTCGACCAAGACAATTCCATGATTCTGTGGTTCTAGGCTTGGCCTTCCTGGGATCCACACGTTCCTTCAGCCCTAACCCTCCCCTGGCACAGCCTCAGGCCATTTCCTCTCCTCTCACCTCAGACTAGGGAGCAGAGCCCAACCTCCACCTGGCTGCAGCCTCCTCCCAGGGAGCTGCAGAGAGCAATGAGGTCTCCCTCAGCCTCCTCTGCTCCAGGCTCAACAACCCCAGCTCCCTCAGCTGCTCCTCCCCAGCCCTGCCCTCCAGACCCTCCACCACCTTTGCTGCCCAACCACCTTCCTCCCAGCCCTGAGGTGCTTTGTGTCAGCCACAGAAAGAAAACCCCAGTCTGGCTCCAGCATGCACAGCCCTGGGAACAGAGCGCTGGCCCTGCACAGCCCTCCAGGGATCCGTGGCTGAGCCGTACCAAGGCTGATGACTGTTCTTCCCCCAGAAGCAGGCAGCAGGCTCCAGATGCCTGCACAAAGAGCAGTATCCTCGTGCCACACCACAGTGGCCATTTCCACTGAGGATAGGGAAGTTTTGTTTGCAATTCCAGCTTGAAATGAGACCCAGTCAGGGTTAGCACCGAGCACAACAGCTGCTTAAGGTGTAGCCTAAGCCTTAGCAATTCATCCCCACGCCTCCGGTTCTCATCCCATTGACAGCACACCACTCACTCTTAACCCTTGCACTTCTCAACACTGTAAGCAAACCCCACCCTTCAATTCTTGCTGTTTAGGACCACAGCTGGAGCTCTGGGTCCAGTTACAGTATCACAGTATCACCAAGGTTGGAAGAGACCTCAAAGATCATTAAGTCCAACCTGTCACCACAGACCCCATGACTAGACCATGGCACCAAGTGCCACGTCCAGTCCCCTCTTGAACACCTCCAGGGATGGGGACTCAAGGAGCCTCTGTGCCAGGAAGGCTCTGGAGGTGCTGGAAGGTGTCCAGAGAAGGGCCATGAGGAGGAGCAGAGGGCTGGAGCTGCTCTGCTGTGAGCACAGACTGAGGGAGTTGGGGCTGTGCAGGCTGGAGAGGAGAAGGCTCCCAGGAGACCTTCTTGTGGCCTTCCAGGATCTCCAAGCAAGCTGGGGAGGGACTTTTGAGGGTGTCAGGGAGGGATAGGACTGGGGGATGGAGCAAAACTAGAAGTGGGGAGGTTGAGATTGGCTGTGAGGAAGAAGTTGTTGCCCAGGAGGGTGGTGAGAGCCTGGCACAGGCTGCCCAGGGAGGTGGTGGAAGCCTCCTGCCTGGAGATGTTTGCAGCCAGGCTGGATGTGGCTGTGAGCTGTGAGCCATGGCAGGGGGTTGGAGCTGCCTGAGCCTTGGGGTCCCTTCCACCCCTGCCAGCTCTGTGATTCTGTGATTCTAAACCCAAGCCCTGGAACTCACTCTGCCACCTCCTTCAGGACAAATAAGGTTTCCAGGCTACAACAGCACACAGCAGGGTCGGGAGGGGGGTTGGGGGAGGGGGTGAAGCCCTCATTTATTTCACCAGGGGGGAAAAAAACCCCAAAGAGCTGCAGGCTGAAGCTCCCCCCAGCTCCATCACCATCACCTGCACTTGAGCAAACGCCTTTGCGAGGCTGTGCCAGGCCCGTGCGGAGGGAGCGGCGGGAGGGCTCCTCTTCCCCAGGGCTGTGCCCCGGCCCCCGCGAGGCTGTCTCCTCAGCCTCCTCGCCAAGGCCTCCCTTCGACCTGACACCCACTGCTGCGCTGAAAAGGAGAAGAGTTAGAAGCTCCTGTTGGCACCTCAGGCTTCAATCTAGGTGCACAGCCTCCAAGACAGCCCAGGGCAGCCCGGGGGCTAGCACAGGATCACCAAAACTGACCCAAGGCCTCCCTCTTCAGAGAGTGGCTCAGGTTGGAAGGGAGCTCAGAGCTGATCCACTCCAACCCCTGCCACGGGCAGGGACACCTCCCAGCTATACTCAGCTGCTCAAGGCCTCATCCAGCCTGGCCTTGAACACCCCCAGGGAAGAAGCATCCACAGCCTCCCTGAGCAACCTGTTCCAGAGTCTCACCTTCCTCATACTGAAGAACTTCCTCAGCTCCACTCTAACCCTGCTCTGCCTCAGCTCCAAACCTTTCCCCCTTGGCCTGGCTCCAGACACCCTGCAGCCTTCCTGCAGGATCCCTTCAGGTCCTGGCAGGCAGCTCTGAGGTCTCCCTGGAGCCTTCTCCTCTGCAGGCTGCACACCCCCAGCTCCCTCAGCCTGTGCTCCCAGCAGAGCTGCTCCTGCCCTTGGAGCATCCTTGTGGCCTCCTCTGGCCTCTCTCCAGCAGCTCTGTGTCCTTCTCCTGGGGACCCCAGAACTGGAGGCAGGACTGGAGGGGAGGTCTGAGCAGAGCCAAGGGGCAGGATCCCCTCTGCTGCCCTCTGCCCACACTGCCCTGGCTGCAGCCCAGCACAGAGCTGCCTGCAGGGCTGCAGGAGGGCACTGCCAGCTCACAGCAAGCTTCTCATCAACCAAGCCCAAGTCTCCAGAATGTCCAAACCAGCATTAATTGACCCCAAACCTGCAAACCAGGTCAGAGTGACAGGCGAGGCATTGGCCATTCATCAGCAGCCATTCCCTCAGCCCGCGGCAGCCACAGCTCTTCGCCTCCCCCCGGCAGACAACGATCAGGAGCAAAGCCTGGGCAGAGGGGCAGGAAGCAGATCCTTTCCCTCTCATCTGGGCCTCCAAACTTGGTAATTTTCTCCTTTATAACATTTTAATGACGAGGAAGGGAGATGATGAGTCGGGGAAGGAAGAATAGGTGGTGGGGAAGATAATAGCAGAAAGAGTCAGGGAAGAGGTGAGAGATAATTCAGCCCCAGCAGCAGCAGCAGGACTGCAGGGATTGCACAGACAAAGCAGGGACAAAAATCTACATTCCCCACGTGGGCATTTCCTTGCATTTTGTGTCTTTCTGGCTCATTTCAGAGCAGAGGCTGGTGGCTGGTTGGGTTTTGTTTTGTTAGGATCCATTTCAGCAGGAGGAACATCTCAGCCTGCCTGCAGGCACAGTGTGCTCCTTGGGGTGAAGTGCTGCTGCTGCCCATTTGAGGAGGAGGAGGAGGAGGAGGCCTGGACAGCAGCTAACTTCAATTACAAGCTCTGCACCAAGCTGCTCTGCCTGGGGATAAGATCATCAAGGTTGGAGGAGACCTCTAAGACCATCGAGTCCAACCTTCTACCCAACACCTCGATGGGCACTAAGCCATGTCCCCAAGTGCAGGAGGATCACAGGGCTCTAGAACTGTGTCAGCTGCAAAAGCTCTCTGAGCTCACCCAGGCCAACACCAACCCAACCCCACCAAGGCAACACCAACCAAACCATGGCCCCAGGTGCCATGGCCACACATTTCCTGGGCACCTCCAGCCATGGGGACTCCACCACCTCCCTGGGCAGCCTCTGCCAGGCCCTGACCACTCCTGCAGCACAGAAATTGTTCCTAACATCCAACCTAACCCTCCTCTGGTGCAGCTTGAGGCCATTTCCTCATTAGTTACTTGAGAGAAGAGGCCAAGACCAACCTCGCTGCAGCCTCCTCTCAGGGAGCTGTGGAGAGCAATGAGGTCTCCCCTCAGCCTCCGTTTCTTCAGGCTAAGCACCCCCAGCTGTCTCAGCCTCTCCTCCTCAGCCCTGCTCTGCTCAAGCCTGGCAGTGTGAGCAGGCTGAGGTGCAGGGGCTGGGAGCTGGAGCTAGCCCAGCCCCTGCCAGCACCAGGCCCGACACAGCCTGCTCAGTAAACAACGAGGAGTATTCTGATTGCTATCACTGCTCGCATTTCCAGGCTCCCAGGCACCTCCCAGGGCCATCTCCCCTGAAGAGCTGATCAGCAGATTGAACCTCTTTCATTAGGCTCCTTTTGTTTGAAGAGGATCAATCTCTGCCCTCTCCCAAGGGCTGCAGCTGAGCCACAGCAGCACAGAACCACCTCCTGGCTCAGTCCCCCTGCAGCAGAGCCATTCCCAACCTACCCAAACGTTTCTCCAGTTCCACAGATGCATGGAATGGGTTGGAAGAGACCTGAAAGATCATCCAGTCCCAACCCCCTGCCATGAGCACACCTCCCACCAGCCCAGGCTGCTCAAGGCCTCATCCAACCTGGCCTTGAGCACCTCCAAGGGGCAGCCACAGCCTCCCTGGGCAGCCTGTGCCAGGCTCTCCCCACCCTCACTCTCAAGAATCTCTTCCTCCTCTCCAGACTCAGTCTCCCCTCTCCCAGCTCAAAGCCATTGTCCCTCATCCTGTCCCTCCCAGCCCTTGTCCCAAGTCCCTCCCCAGCTCCCCTGGAGCCCTTCAGGCAGAGGGACAGAAACCAAACCACTCCCCAGAGCCACCTTGCTCTTTAACTGTTGCTTTTAAACACATCAGAAATCATCCCCAAGAAATTCCCTTCTCCAAGGCACTTCCCAGTTGATTTCCCCAGCTTGACTCCCGGGCAGCTGGGAGGTTTGGATTTGTCCCCCAAGGAGGGAGCAAGCCCCCAAAGGAGAGGAGAATTGCTGATGTACAGCCAGCAAGGGGCTGTGCAGCATCGGGGGCCAACATTTACCTCCAGTGCTGCTCTACAGTGAAGCTCAACTGCTACAGCCATACACTGCAGCAGAAGAAGCCAGAATGGCACCAGCCAACATCATCATCAGCCTTCCTCTTCATGGTGCAAGCCCCAGAAATCAGGATTTGGGATCCCATTTCTCCTGGTGTTCTGAGAGCAGAGCAGCAACAGAGCTGGGGAAGGGTCTGGAGAGCAGGGCTGGGGAGGAGCAGCTGAGGGGGCTGGGGGTGTGCAGCCTGGAGCGGAGGAGGCTGAGGGAGACCTCATTGCTCTCTGCAGCTCCCTGGGAGGAGGCTGCAGCCAGGTGGGGGCTGGGCTCTGCTCCCTAGGATCAGGAGACAGGAGGGGAGGAAGTGTCCTGAAGTTGTGCCGGGGCAGGGTGAGGTTGGGGAGGAGGAAAATTTCCTTACCTGCAGACGTGGTCAGGGATTGGAGCAGCCACCTGCCCTCTCCCTGGCACTGGTGCTTGGGCTGAGAGCTCTCCACATGAGAGCAAGGAGGGCAGTGCCAAGAACAACAGCAGCAGCAATGAAAACCTGCTGCTGGGCAGCACAGGACAGTGCCAGTGAAGGCTCCCCAGGACCACTGGCACAGGCTGCCCAGGGAGGTGGTGGAGTCCCCACCCCTGGAGGTGCGCAAGGAGCCTGTGGCCATGGTGGGGCTGGGCTGCTGGTTGCTCTCTGAGCTCATCCAGCCCAGAGTGTTCTATGAGACCGAGAAACGTGTGGGCACAGCCCCTGGGGCCATGCTGTGGGGGCCATGCTGTGGGGCTGTGCTGGGCTGGATGAGCTCAGAGGGCTTTCCCAACCCAGACACAATTCTATGAGACTGAGAAACGTGTGGGCACAGCCCTTGGGGCCATGCTGTGGGGGCCATGCTGTGGGGGCCATGCTGTGGGGGCCATGCTGTGGGGCTGTGCTGGGCTGGATGAGCTCAGAGGGCTTTCCCAACCCAGACACAATTCTATGAGACTGAGAAACTGTGGGCACAGCCCTTGGGGCCATGCTGGGGGCCATGCTGTGGGGGCCATGCTGTGGGGGCCATGCTGTGGGGGCCATGCTGTGGGGGCTTTGGGGCTGTGCTGGGCTGGATGAAGAGGGCTTTCCCAACCCAGACACAATTCTATGAGACTGAGAAACGTGTGGGCACAGCCCCTGGGGCCATGCTGTGGGGGCCATGGTGGGGCTGGATGAGCTCAGAGGGCTTTCCCAACCCAGCCAATTCCATGGTTCTCTGACTCCATCCCTGCTTAGAATTTCACCCGGCTCGCCTCAGGCGGAGAACCCCCAAGGCGTTGGCTCTGGAGCTGCTTCTCACGCCGCACTCGCCTCCCGCGAAAGCCACGGCGGTGTTTACTTCTGCACTTATATTTCATGGCCTATAAAACAATAATAACAAACTCCAAATTAGTCATCTCCTCTCGGATAATAAAGTCACAAAGAGGAGGGAAAGGAACAAACAAAAAGCCCAACAACAACAAATGTGCAGCTTCCGATTGTCGCAGGGAGCGCCTGAAACGAGGTGAAAATCTCTTCGGCAGTCATTAGCAGCTAATTGCTCGGGAAAGCTGCAGGAGCAGCCGCGCAGCTCTGGGGGCTGTTTGCTTGGCTGAAGCAGAGTGAATTGCAGGCGGAGCTGTTAACTGTTTCAATCTCTTTCCTCTTGCAAACAAAACAGAGGAGGGAGATTCCCCACCCCCCCTCCGCTCTGCCCTGGTAAAGTCCCAGCTGGAGGCCTGGGGCCAGCTCTGGGCTCCTCAGCTCAAGCGGGACAGAGAACTGCTGGGGAGAGTCCAGGGCAGGCTGCAGAGCTGCTGAGGGGCCTGGAGCAGCTCTGGGAGCAGCAAAGGCTGAGAGCCCTGGGGCTGAGACCCTGCAGAAGAGCAGCCCCAGAGGGCAGCTGAGCAATGCTCAGCAAGAGCTAAAGGAGCTGTGGGGGGCAAGAGGCTGGGGCCAGGCTCTGCTCAGTGGTGCCCAGGGACAGCACAAGGGGGAGTGGGCACAAACTGGCACCCAGGAGGTTCCATCTGAGCAGGAGGAGAAAGTTGTTTGCTGTGAGGGTGCTGGAGGCCTGGAGCAGGCTGCCCAGAGAGGTTGTGGAGTCTCCTGGTGTGGAGAGCTTCCAACCCCCCTGGTCCTTGTGCTGCTGGGCAAGCTGCTGTGGTACCCTGCTGGAGCAGGGGCTTGGGCTGGGGGAGCTCCAGAGGTCCCTTCCAGCCCCCTACACCATGTGGGGTTCTGGGGTTGGAAAATTCTGTTGAATATTCTATCAAATCACTTTTTTCCCCACACAGAGTCAGAGACTGCAGCAGGGTTAGAAGGGAGCCTCAAAGGTCATCCTGTCCAACCCCCCTGCAGCCAGCAGGGACACCTCCAACTCCAGCAGGTTGCTGCTGGCCCCAGCAAGCTTGACCAGGAGTGTCTGCAGGGATGGAGCCTCCACCACCTCTGAGCCACAAAAGCAATCACAGAGCTCATGTCTCCTGAGCCTCAGGGGGAGCAAGCTCAGCCCCCCAGGCTGTGCTGAGCCGCTTGCCAGTGTGTGTTTGGTGGCAGGCTGAATATTCAGCAGCTGTTCTCTAACCCCAGCCTAGTGCTGGGAGTTGTGAAGCCTTTGAATTATGCATTTTTCCCCCTCCTTTGCTCTGCAGCCACAGAAGGGAAATGTGGCTACAATATCATTAACTTCTTTGGTATTTTTAGCCACCAGGCTGGTTCCTCAATTAATTAATAAAGAGCATAGCTCTCGTTTGGGTTTTATATATCATTTCTCCATTAGTTGGGGAATGCTCCTGAGCTCCTCTCCTGCCCTGAGCTGGAGCCTGGCTCTGCTGAAAGCTCATTCTTGAGCACCTCCTGCTCAAGCTGCTTCGGTTTCCTTTCCCACCCCATCCACCCCTCTCCCTTCTTCCCTTTCTTAATGCAGAGAGCTTCTGCCACTCACCTGCTGCTTGGCCCAGCCCTGACCCTTGGCAGCTCCTGCTCAGAGATGCCAGGGCAGCAGGCAGGATTTCTCTGGCAGCTTTAAGCAGCAAGAGAAACCCAAAGGTGAAGGACCTGGGAGAGAAGACAAAGCCACCTGATGGTGCAGCACTGTCTGAGGCTCTGAGCAGCTTGCTCCTGGCTGTGGCAAACTCCCTGCAGCAGTGTGAGGTACCAGCAAGGCAGGGGGCATCTGCCCTCCGTGTCAGGAGGTGGCATCCAAGCAAGAGGCGGCTGTGCCTGTCCTCCTGCCAGGCAGGGAGACCAGGGGCATGAAAACAATACCTTGCCCCACAGATGTGATCCTTCCAAGCCTTACCTTCACACCCTGGTTCATAAACAGAGCTGATTTGCAGGCCTGAACAAGTTCCTACTCATCAATTCCTTCATTTATTGATTGGTTTTGGGGTTCCTCCCCCCCAAACACAGCTGGATCCACACTGAGAGGAGTGCACCAAGAGCTGAGCTCCTCAGGACTGAGCTACTCATTCCCATGTCTCAGCTCAGGCTTAGCACATGCCTGGGAATCTTTAACACCTGAGAGCCAATCAGATCCTCCTCATGCTCTTGTCACAGCTCTTACAGAGTCACAGGATGGGAGGAAGGGAGCTCTGAGATCATCCAGCCCAACCCCTGCTCCAGCAGGGCTCCCACAGCAGCTTGCCCAGCAGCACAAGGACCAGGGCGGGTTGGAAGCTCTCCACACCAGGAGACTCCACAACCTCTCTGGGCAGCCTGCTCCAGGCCTCCAGCACCCTCACAGTACAGAAATTTCTCCTCATATTGAGGTGGAACCTCCTGGGAGCTCACCCAGTCCAACACCAACCCAACCCCACCATGGCCACCAACCATGGCCCCAGCTGCCATGGCCAGAGGCCTCTGGGACCCCCTCCGGGGGTGAGGACTCCACCAGCTCCCTGGGCAGCCTGTGCCAGTCCCTGACCACTCTTGCAGCACAGAAATCCTTCCTCACCTCCAACCTAAACACAACTTCAGACCATCTCCAACCTCTCAATGCCTTCAAAACTGCCTTCAAATGAAGAGATTCCCCTCTGGTGCTGCCTCTTCCACGTGGTAAAATAGTCCCTTCCATGCAGCACATCCAGGCAGAGATCCTGAGCGTTTCACCAGCCCCCTGCTCCCTGCAGCAGCAGCAGGCAGCACCTCAGCCACTGTGATTCATTGGATCAATAATTCTAAGGTCTGTACCTAAAAGGCTGAAAAATGTGATGTAAGCTGGCAGGAGAGTAATGATTGTAATGTGCAGCAAAATGGGTAATGAGGCTTGGAGAAGACAGACCTGGGGGAAGGGATAGGAGAAGCAGGTGTGGAGAGGCTGAACCTTGCCCAGGGGCTCCAGCAGAGCCTTCTGCCTGCCGTGTTCCACTCCCCACCCCTCCAAGACAGCTTCCATCTCTTGATGCCTTCACACTTTGACCCATTGGCCTTTTTCTCTCCCCATTTTCACAGAATGATCCCAGCATGGCCTGGAAGGGAGCTCTGGAGCTCCCCCAGCCCAGCCCCCTGCTCCAGCAGGGCTCCCACAGCAGCTTGCCCAGCAGCACAAGGACCAGGGCGGGGTTGGAAGCTCTCCACACCAGGAGACTCCACAACCTCTCTGGGCAGCCTGCTCCAGGCCTCCAGCACCCTCACAGCAAACAACTTTCTCCTCCCCTTCAGCTGGAACCTCTCTGGGCTCCAGCTTGTGCCCCTGGTCATGGGAGAAGGTTGTGGCCTCTTTGCCAGCTCCCAGCACCCCTGTGGTTGGTTTTGCTGTCACAGTTACAGAGAGGCAGAGAAAATCAGTTCAGTTTCTTTTCCCCTCATGAAATGTTCCTGGTTTAATTCCTCCTTTCCCCCCTCCACGCCACCATCAGGCTCTAAATAACCAAATCCTTTCCCAGCTCCTCACCTCCTCCCTCCGGTGATGCCACACCACCCTACCCACCAGCGTGTGTGCTCCAGCAGCCCAGGGACCGAGGCAGCTGGCAGCATTGTGGTGCTTCACTACTCTAAGAGAAAAAATAACCCTCAGAGAGAGGCAGCTGCCCTGCTCTGCCCTGCTGAGGCCACAGCTGCAGGGCTGGGGCCAGGGCTGGGCTCCCCACGTCAAGAAGGACAGGGATCTGTTGGAGAGGGGACAGCAGAGAGCTGCAGAGGGGCCTGGAGCAGCTCTGGGAGCAGCAAAGGCTGAGAGGCCTGGGGCTGAGAGCCTGCAGAAGAGCAGCCCCAGAGGGCAGCTGAGCAATGCTCAGCAGGAGCTAAAGGAGCTGTGGGGGGCAAGAGGCTGGGGCCAGGCTCTGCTCAGTGGTGCCCGGGGACAGCACAAGGGGCAAGGGGCCCTTCTTGAATGTAAGGGTGAGGGAGCCCTGGAGCAGGCTGCCCAGGGGGGTTGTGGAGTCTCCTGGTGTGGACACTTTCAAGACCCATCTGGATGCATTCCTGTGTGATCTGCTCCAGCTGCCCCTGCCTTGGCAGGGGACTGGACCATCTCCAGAGGCCCTTTCCAACCCCAGCGGTTCTGTGACGCTGTGAAATGCTCCACAGTCCAGCCCCAGCCTTCCCCAGCCCACCCCCAGCCTTCCCCAGCCCACCCCCAGCCTTCCCCAGCCCAGCAGCACGGGTGGCACTGCAAGCCACTCACTGCCTCCATCCGCACAGCGTCACGTCCCTGCTGAGGACAATTAGATGTTTCTGATCTCTCCTCTATAATTCACTTCCCTATCTAATCAACAATTATCCATAATGAACTTTCCAGCTCAAACTCAGCACTTGCTTTTTTTTTTCCTGGTGCAAGACACAAAGGGAGGGAGAGGGGAAAAAGCCCCAAGCCCAGGAGCGAGCGGCAGCTAAGGGTTTATGGAGTGGCTGTGGAGTAATCAGCCTTTCATTTAGAGCTGTTTAACAGCCATAGCCAATGGCAGCTGAAGCAGCTGGAGTGAGGAGGATGGCCTAGGAAGGTGCTGCAGACTGGCTGGGAAAAGCCCTTCCTCAGAGCAGGGTCTCCTTGCCTGGGGTGCATCAATCCTGCAGTGGAGTAACGAAGGGCAGTGCTAGAGGGAAGCAGCCTGCAAAGAGCCAGAGCCCCGAAGCAGCTGGGTGAGCAGGGTGGGGGAAGGAAAAGGAGATCATCACCGAATGGGTTGGAAGGGACCCTGAAGATCAGCCAGCTCCAAGCCCCTGCCGGGGGCAGGGACCCCTCCCACCAGCACAGGCTGCTCAGGGCCTCATCCAGACTGGTCCTGAACACCTCCAGGCAGAAGACAGCCACAGCCTCCCTGGGCAGCCTGTGCCAGGCTCTCCCCACCCTCACCTTCCTCCTCTCCAGTCTCAGTCTCCCCTCTCCCAGCTCAAAGCCATTGTCCTCATCCCGTCCCTCCCAGCCCTTGCCCACAGTCCCTCCCCAGCTCTCCTGCAGCCCTTCACCTCCTGGAAGACTGCTTTGAAGTCATCCTGGAGCCTTCTCCAGGCTGCACAGCCCCAGCTCTCCCAGCCTGGCCCCACAGGGGAGGTTCAGCAGCCCTCTGCTCATCTCTGTGGCCTCCTCTGGAGCCTCTCCAACAGCTCCAGGTCCTTCCTGTGCTGGGGCCCCAGAGCTGGACTCAGCTGGGGAGGGGTTGCATGGAAGTTGGGACAGGCTTTGAATTGACTCTGCTCTGCCAGAGAGAAGTAACTCAGAGACTGCTTTGCATGGGCACCTGAATGAATCATGATCCAAACTTCACAGCCAAGCTAAGCCCCCTGTCCCCTCTCACCTGAAGTCCCGCTGCTGGCAGCTGCTCCAGGAGGCTGTGGGAAGCTCCTGGGACGGTCTCTGCTGAGCAGGGCAGGCAGCCAGCTGGGCAAGGAGCAAAACCTTCTGAGCTTTGCTGAGCTGTCCTGCAAATACAATACAATACAATACAATACAATACAATACAATACACCAGGTTGGAAGAGACCTTCAAGATCATCGCGTCCAACCCATCAAACAATCCAACCCACCCAACAACTAGACCATACAGCCAAGCACCCCATCAAGTCTTCTCCTGAACACCAAGCCTCCCCCCCAGGCACCATGGAGCTCAGTCCTGATGGCAGCATGGGCCAGCTGCTGCCTTGGCCCTGGCCTCTGGCCGGCCAGGAGGGCTGCACAGCCACGCTCAGCTCACAGGAGAGACACAGTCCGAATCCACCTGGATCCAGCCCAGCATAAAACAATCATAAGATGGTTTGGGTGGGAAGGGACCTTTAAAGCTCATCTAAGTCCAGCCCCCATGACCTGGAATGCTCCCAGGGACGAGTCCTCCATCACCTGTTCCTGTGCTCTGCCCCCCTCATTGTAAAGAACTTCTTCACAGTGCCCAAAGCTAAGTCCAGACTCCTGGCATGGGTTGGGTTGGAAAAGCTCTCTGAGGCCAGCCAGCAGCCCGAGCCCACCCTGCCCACCAAACCTTGGCCCAAGTGCTTGAACACCTCCAGGGGTGGGGACTCCACCACCCCTGAGCAACCTCACCGAGCTGGACAGGTCCCTGCTGGCTGCAGAGGAGTTGCACTAGATACAGGTTGCACTTGGTGATCTCTGAGGTCTTTTCCTACCTTATCAATTCTTGATTCTAGATGACCTCTGAAGGTCCCTTCCAACCCAAGCCATTGCATGGCTCCATGGCGCTCACCCCAGGAGCAGAGGAGGAATCACTTCTGAGACTCTGTGCAGTGATTCCCTGATGCTGTGAGGGTGGTGGAACGCTGGAGCAGGCTGCCCAGGGAGGTGGTTGAGGCTCCATCCCTGGAGATGTCCCAGGGGAGGCTGGACAGGGCTCTGGGCAGCCTGATCTCGTTGGGGATGTCCCTGCTGAGGGCAGGGGGCTTGGACTGGAGGAGCTTTGGAGGCCCCTTCCAGCCCTGCCCCTGCTGTGGTTCTATTCCTGTAACATCTGAAGGCTCCAGAAGACCACAAGCTCGGTGCCAGCAGCTCCACCACCCTCCTGGGTTGTCATTACTTCAACTTCCCAGGAAGAAAAACTTTTCTGTGAGGCCAGGAGGCATTTGCAGCCATCAGGATGCCAAACTCAGTCCTCCCTGCTGCTCCCCAGCCCTGTGTTCTCTCCTCTCTTTGTCTGCACATCTGAAACTGCCAGGAAGGTCACTGTGACCCTGCCTGGCACACTGGGAGCAGGGGGCTGGCAAAAGCTCAGCCTCCCAAGGCTCTGCTTGCAGGAACAGTTTGATTTGCTCTCCAACAGCACAACTTCTGGAGGAGGAGAAGGAGGAGGGAAGGGAAGAAGAACAATGCCCTGGGAGAGAGACACAGAGACACAAACCAAGAGCCAAGCCAAGCCCTGAGGGCAAGGAGGGCACCACTGGCACCACTGGTGCTGGGGGCAGGCACTGGGCAAGGCCCGGCCTGGGCTCAGCACCAGAGGGGAACCAGAGTCAGGAGCTGGATTGAGGAGCACAGGGCTGGGGCTGGAAGGCAGAAGGGACAGAGTGCTGCTGGCACAGCAGCCAGGGAAGGAGAGGCTTGGCCCTGGGCATCCCTCAGCTGGCTCCTGAAGATGCCCTCCAGGGGCTGCAATCCCTTGGGGGGCACTTGAGGCTCCCCTGTCCTGGCTGCTGCTCCCCACAGCTGCCACCTCTGCCTGCCTGCCCCCAAGGGGTGGCACAAGCTGTGGCAGTGCCCTTGGTGTGGGCAGCAGCAAGAGTGAGGCAGAGGCTTTGTGCAGCCCAGGCCTTGGCAGGAGCTCTGCCCTGAGCTTGTCCCTGCTAGGAGCAGCCCCTGGCTGTGCCAAGCTGCCCTGAGCTTCAGCAAGGAGCTCCCTGGGCAGAGCCTGAGCTGGGCAGTGCCAGCCCTGCTCTGGCTCCCAGCAGGACACCCCCAGGCTCAAAGCTGCACCCCAGGATCTCAGCTCCCACAGCACCTGGGCAGCCTGGAGACCCAAAGCCTTTCCCTTCCCCTCCTGAAGCTGTTTCAGTCTCACACAATTTCCCTTGGGGAAGAATTTCCTTCCTTTGGGCCAGTAACTTATTTGTCTTCACTGCCAGCTCCTTTCTAACCCCAGGGAGCAAAAGGGGGAAGGGAGAGGAGGAGGGCACAGGTCTGCAGGTGGCTGTGGCCAGCAGCAGCTGCTCCTCTGGTGGAGCTCCAGGAGGACGCTCTAGGAACCGCTGCGGCTCCACGCCGGCCTCAGCCTGGCCTTCAGCTCTCTGCTATGGGATGCTTGGTCACTCCTGGCACTCTGGCAGATGATAAAGTCAGGGAGCAACTACTGGAAGCATAAGGAAAGGATGAAATCTGCTTCTTCCCTTATCGTACCCCTAAACACCAGCCGGTCGGACACCCAGCACTGAAGCGGCACTGCTGCGAGCGCTTGGAGGCAGCGCTGGACGGGGAGGCCTGTGTCTAAGGAGGGCATGGGCTGAGGCTTGGGCAGCACATGGATGCTGCTGGGGGCTCTCTGCCCCAGGGCAGGTGGCCCTCCACAAGAGATGGAAGCTGGGATGCTTCCAGAGCTTCCCCGAGACGTGCAAAGCTTCTGCTGCCCCTGGGAGCCGAAGGAGCTGACACCCAAACCAATCCACACAGCCCACCTCCCCTCCTCTCCTGGCTCTCCAAGCCCACCTCCCCTCCAAGCCCACCTCCCCTCTCCTCTCCTGGCTCTCCAAGCCCACCTCCCCTCCTCTCCTGGCTCTCCAAGCCCACCTCCCCTCCTCTCCTGGCTCTCCAAGCCCACCTCCCCTCCTCTCCTGGCTCTCCAAGCTCACCTCCCCTCCTCTCCTGGCTCTCCAAGCCCACCTCCCCTCCTCTCCTGGCTCTCCAAGCTCACCTCCCCACCTCCAGCTCTCCTGGAGCCCCTTCAGGTACTGGAAGGCTGCTTTATGGCCTCCCTGGAGACTTCTCCAGGCTGAACAGCCCTGGCTCCCTCAGCCTGTCCCCATAGCAGAGGTGCTGCAGCCCTTTGGTGGGCTCCTCTGGACCCACTCTAACAGGTCCATGTCTCTCCTGTGCTGAGGACTCCAGAGCTGGATGCAGTGCTCCAGGTGGGGTCTCGTGGGAGCAGCCCCTCCCGTGCCCTGGCTCAGTACCTCCCAGCACATCCATTTCAGGCACCATTAGGTTTCAGCCATGCCTCCAGCCTGTGCCTCTCCCATACCACTGTGCTGGAAGAGGAAAAGCAAACAGTAAAGACCCTGTGTCCCATGCAGCCCGGAGCCTCCACCACGGCCAACAGGGAGTGGGGAGTGAGGAGTCACCACACAAAGAGCTGAGCAGAGAAAAGCAGCTCTAAAAGCCTGACTCTGCAACCTGTGCTGCCCTAAACCTTTCCCAGCCCTATTCAACTCTTCCTGTGGCAGGCAGGCCCTGGACTGTCCTCTCACCATGAGGAGAGCAGGTCTGCCCCAGAGCCAGTCAAGCTGGCAGTGGAAACAGGCTGGAGACAAACAGCCCCTGGGTGCCAGCAGCCATCCTGAGGGAGGCTGCCTGCAGCAGCAGCAGAGAGGTTTGCTGTGAGGCTGCTCCTCAGCTCCTGCTCCCTTCCCCCATGGAAAGCAGAGGCACTCAGCAGCTTCTCACAGAGGTGACAGAACCCCCAGGCAGGTTCTCCTCCACCTCTACTCTGCCCCACTGAGGCCACAGCTGGAGGACTGGAGCCAGTTCCTGGTTCATGAGTTCCAGAAGGACAGGGAACGGCTGGAGAGAGTCCAGCAGAAGCTACAGAGCTGCTGAGGGGCCTGGAGCAGCTCTGGGAGCAGCAGAGGCTGAGAGCCCTGGGGCTGAGAGCCTGCAGAAGAGCAGCCCCAGAGGGCAGCTGAGCAATGCTCAGCAAGAGCTAAAGGAGCTGTGGGGGCCAAGAGGCTGGGGCCAGGCTCTGCTCAGTGGTGCCCAGGGACAGCACAAGGGGCAGTGGGCACAAACTGAACCCAGGAGGTTCCATCTGAAGAGGAGGAGAAAGTTGTTTGTTGTGAGGGTGCTGGAGGCCTGGAGCAGGCTGCCCAGAGAGGTTGTGGAGTCTCCTGGTGTGGAGAGCTTCCAACCCCCCTGGTCCTTGTGCTGCTGGGCAAGCTGCTGTGGGAGCCCTGCTGGAGCAGGGGCTTGGGCTGGGGAGCTCCAGAGCTCCCTTCCAACCTCTTCCCTGCTTTGAGGCTGTGCACACATCGAAGTGAGATACCCACAGAACTCTGCCACCATCAGGACGGGTTTGCTCCCAGCCCATGCTGTGCATGTGGCTCTCCCTCGCTCAGCAGCCACTCCCCTGGCTCCAGGATGCTTTCTGCTCATTCTTTCCCCTCCACCCTCTGCCAGCAGAGTTTTGAAGCACAGAAGGAACCTCAGAGTCATGAAACCTGCGTGGAAATGGAGCCAGAGCTCTACCTGCACCTCTTGCTGCCCTGCACACCTAGCTGGGAAAGGCATTAGTGGCCACTGGGCATCTGCCCAGGCATTAATGGAGAGGCAGCCAGCAAAGAGGAGAGGGAGAAGCTCCTCAGCATCCATTACTGCCTCCCTTCATCCCCAGGGGCAGGAGGCAGCTCGCTCTGGATGCAGTTTGCTTCTGGGCTCTGCTGGTACAGTTTTGCCTTTTAGTGTTCCCACACATGGTAATGGTTCCACCTTTGCCAGCAATTAAGAGCCCTTCCCTCTGTCTGGGAGGTCATCTGCAAAGACCAGATAATGGATCTTGCTGCAAATATTTCTGAGAAGGACACAGGGGGGAAAGAAAACAACAAAGGATTAAGGCAGCAGCAGCAGCTCTGTGGTTCCAGGGTTCTGGATCACAGAATCACAGCAAGGGCTGGGTTGGAAGGGACCTGAAAGCTCATCCAGTTCCCAGCCCCCTGCCATGGGCAGGGACACCTCCCACCAGCCCAGGCTGCTCAAGGCCTCCAGCCCTTCCCCAGCCCCCTCTGCTCAGCCCTCCAGCCCTTCCCCATCCAGCCCCTCTCTGCTCAGCCCTCCAACTTCAGTACATCTCAAGCAGTGTCTGGGTACATTGTGTCCAGCTCCAGCTCCCTTTGTCCCCCTTCAGGAGCTGGTGGCTGCCCAGGGCAGGTGTTGTAGTAACCATGAAGCCAGCATTAGGTTCCAAGGCAGCAGAATGATCTAATCCTGGAGCGAGGCTGCCTCAGGATGTCTCTGGGAGCATCTGGGCAGACTGTGGCAGCGTGGAGGCGCCTGCTGCATCAAGCTCCCAGGCACTCCTGCTCATTGCCAGCAAACATTGCTAATTTTTAATCCTGGGAAGGAGGAAAAAAACCTCCAGCACCTCAGTGCCAACAGCAGAGCCTCCCCCTCCCCTCCCTCCCCTCCCCAATGAAATGGATTTGAGCACGAAAAGCCTTGACAAACCCAGTTTGTGGTTCCTCCCTGCCAGTGAAGCACTGCAGAGGATGAAGAGCAAAGTGAGGTCCCCAGGTATGAGGCTGTGGAGGAGCTCAGCAGCTACCCAAACACAGCAGAGGCCTCCAAGCCACAGCACAGCACCTTTGCCCCTGTCCCAACAGAGAGCTGCCCACAAACACCGGCCCTCGGGCTCCCAGCCCGGCAGAAGGAGCAGCTGGACCTCACTGTCCTTGGCGCCTGCATCAGGTAGTGACAGGAGCCCGAGGGGAAGGGCTGGGCTGCCGTGTGCGCCCCCTGCACAGAGCCAGAGACCTATTTGGGTTGCACCTTTCAGAGCAGCAAGTCCAACCACCAGCCCAGCACTGCCAAGTCCAAAGTCTCCACCACCCCTTCCCTCCCCCCGCCCCCGGGCAGCCCTTCCCTTCCCTCCCCCTGACCCCCGGGCAGCCCTTCCCTTCCCTCCCCCCCCGACCCCGGGCAGCCCTTCCCTTCCCTCCCCCCCGCCCCCGGGCAGCCCTTCCCTTCCCTCCCCCTGACCCCCGGGCAGCCCTTCCCTTCCCTTCCCCCCCCTGACCCCCGGGCAGCCCTTCCTTCCCTTCCCTCCCCCTGACCCCCGGGCAGCCCTTCCCCTTCCCTTCCCTTCCCTTCCCTCCCCCTGACCCCCGGGCAGCCCTTGACCCCGGGCAGCCCTTCCCTCCCTCCCCTGACCCCCGGGCAGCCCTCCCTCCCCCCGACCCCCGGGCAGCCCTTCCCTTCCCTCCCCCCAACCCCGGGCAGCCCTTCCCTTCCCTCCCCCCCCAACCCCGGGCAGCCCTTCCCTTCCCTCCCCCCCCCAACCCCGGGCAGCCCTTCCCTTCCCTTCCCTCCCTCCCCCCCAACCCCGGGCAGCCACCCAGACCCCTCAGGCTGCTCTCACCTCCAGACCCAGCAGCCCCAATTCCCTCAGCCTTTCCTCCTCACAGAGACCTTCCATTCCCCTCAGCATCATGTTCTAGTCCCTGACCATCAGCTGGACACTGAGGGTGCTGAGCCCCTGACCCAGGGCTTGCTGTGGCAGGCCAAGGAGGGATGGTTTGCACGCAGAGAGGGAGACTGGGGAGAAAGGAGAAGTGTTTGATGCTGAGGGTGGGGAGAGCCTGGCCCAGGCTGCCCAGAGAGCTGGGAGCTGCCCCTGGCTGGCAGCAGGGCAGGGCAGGGGGGTTGGGGCTGTGAGCAGCCTGCCCTGCTTGGGGCTGTCCCTGCTGGCTGCAGGGGGCTGGGCTGGAGGAGCTTTCAACCTTCCAACCCCAAACCAGCCAAAGATTCTAAGCATGGAACAACCAAACCCCTTCACCTAGTTTGGTGCCAGAGCAGTGAGATGCACAAATACCTTTAAATCACCAGAAGGGCTCCATGGCTCCAACTCTCTTCTGTGCCCTGCTGCTAAAACCCCACCAAGCAGTAATGAAGGGGGGAAAGAGAGAAAACAACCGGGTGTGAAAAATTGATCATTAAGGCTGAATTGTTTCGAGGAGTCAACATAAACGGCAGCCCCCAGCCTTGAAGCCTCGCTGCAGCCCCAGCACAGTAACCATAGAAATCAGCTGATGCCTCCTCCCTCCTCAAATGCTGTTTGTCCTTGATCATTATTTTTTTTTCCCCCTCCCTTAATTGAAATCCTTCAGCTGCTGGGAAGCAGCAGAAAGAAAAAAAAGCAGCCTCTCTGCAGCCACAAAATAGATGGTGTGAAAAGTTGGTTGCTTCTGTAACCTGCTGGTACACTCTGTCCTACATTTCTCAGCACTTGCCTGGGAAGCTCCTTAAAGGCATCTTCCATTTTTAATAGCTCCCTGGAAGTCTGGAAGGGAAGGGAAGGTAGGGCAGGGAAATTTGGGAGGGGTTTGGTTATGTGGTTTTCTTTGGGGGGCAGCATCCTGGCTTGAGACAGAGCTCTTCAGCTTGGGGAGGGACTTCTGAGGGTGTCAGGGAGGGACAGGACTGGGGGGATGGAGCAGAGCTAGAAGTGGGGAGATTCAGGTTGGCTGTGAGGAAGAAGTTGTTCCCCATGAGGGTGGTGAGAGCCTGGCTGTGGGAGCCCTGCTGGAGCAGGGGTTTGGGCTGGGTGAGCTCCAGCCCCCAGCAGGCTGGGACTGTGAGAGTGTGCCCAGCCCTCTCCCAGGCTGTGCCCAGCCCTCTCCCAGGCTGTGCCGAGGGCTGCCATCTTCACTGTCACCTTTCCAGCCTGAGGTCTCGCTAATTTGCCAGCACTGATCAAGCCTTTTCCCGAGGTGTTCCTCTCATCCTTCCCCTGTGTGAGACAAATCCCTTCCAAAGCAGTCTGTGCCTCCCCAACAAACACAGAGCAGGCTATGAAATGCTAATTCAGCCACCTCTGTGATGGGAGAGGTGCTCCGACATCCCTGCAGCTGCTAATGCCAGCGATCCCTCCCCTGCAAGCCAGCAGGGACTGAGGGGATCACTGCTGCTCCCCCAGGCCCCCCAGCAGAGCAGCTTCTCCCTCCCTGCTCCATCCTACCACACAGGAGCACGGCATGGCTGGAGGGGCCCTGTGGAGAGCACTGAGCCCAACCCAAGGCAGGGTCACCTAGGGGAGGTCACACAGGGACACATCAGGAGGGTTTGGAACGGCTCCAGAGGTGGAGACTCCACCACCTCTGCGGGCAGCCTGCCCCTGGGCTCCTTCACCCTTGAGTTACAGAAGTTCCTCCTCACGCTCAGATGGAACTTCTCCTGGTCGAGTTTCTGCCCCTAACTCCTCCTCCTGCCCCTGGGCACCACTGAGCAAAGCCTGGCCCCGTCCTCCTGCCACCCACCCCTGAAGTATTGATCGGCATCGATCGGATCCCCCCAGGCTGCTCTTCTCCTGACTAAAAGGACTGCAGGAGACGTTTGCTGGGGTCAGCAGGAGCTTCCCCAGCCCCCAGCAGCACCAAGCAGGGCATGGCCATCACTCTGCCTAATTGCTGCCACCTCCAGGGCCCAGTCTGGAGGAGCCCAGCAGGCTGTGGCAGCTCCCTTCCAGCAGTCAGAAGGATGCATCACAACTGCTTGGTGCTGCCCTCCCAAAGGGCCACCAGAGCCTTTCCTGGCTTGCTCCTGCCTCATTTGTTTGGCTTCTGATCACAGGCTTTGAGAAGGGACAGATGTCCTCTGCAAGCTGAGATCCCCAGAGCAGCTGAGGAGGATTCCCAGCCTGCAATCCCTGCCAAAGAGCAACCCCACAGTCACCTCAGAGCTCACGGAGGCACCGAATGCTTGGACTTGGGAGGGACCTTCAAGATCAGCCAGTTCCAACCCCTGCCATGGGCAGGGACACCTCCCAGTAGACCAACTGGCCTCATCCAGCCTGGTCCTGAACACCTCCAGGCAAGGGGCAGCCACAGCCTCCTGGGCAGCCTGTGCCAGAGTCTCCCCAGCCTCGCTCTCAAGGATCTCTTCCTCCTCTCCAGTCTCAGTCTCCCCTCTCCCAGCTCAGAGCCATTGTTCCTCATCCTGGCACTCCCAGCCCTTGTCCAGAGTCCCTCCCCAGCTCTCCTGGAGCCCTTCAGGCACTCTAAGACTGCTCTGAGCCTTCTCTCCTCCAGGCTGCACAGCCCCAGCTCTCCCAGCCTGCCCCCACAGGGGAGGTTCTCCAGCCTCTGATCCACATCACCCAAGGTGGAGCCAGGCAGAGCCCTGGGCCAAGGCCAGCCCGGCCTCGCCCCCAAGTCTCCAGCTCTGCCCCCAGCTCCTCTCTCCCCCACTCTCTGCAGCACCCCTTCACTGCCACCAGCCTCTGGTACCCTTCAGTTCTGCCTTCAGTGAGATTTGCTTTCCAAACCTGCTCAGGACACATCACAACTGGAGTCCAGTTGCAGAGCACAGGGAGCTGCTCCTGCAGGAGTAATTCCCGTCAGAAGATGCTTTCCATGGCGTGCCACCAAGCTGCAGGGAGGTGAGAGGTGAGAGTCCTTCCCCTGAGTCTGGAAGAGCAGAATCACACAGAACCCAGCGGGGGGGCTGGAAGGGGCCTCTGGACATCTCCCAGCCCAAGCCCCTGCCCCAGCAGGGCACCACAGCAGCTTGCCCAGCAGCACAAGGACCAGGGGGGTTGGAAGCTCTCCACACCAGGAGACTCCACAACCTCTCTGGGCAGCCTGCTCCAGGCCTCACAACAAAGGAGTTTGACCTCATGGAACCTCCTGGGTTCCAGCCTGTGCCCCCTGCCCCTGGTCCTGTCCCTGGGCACCACTGAGCAGAGCCTGGCCCCAGCCTCTCGCCCCCACAGCTCCTTTAGCTCGTGCTGAGCATTGCTCAGCTGCCCTCTGGGGCTGCTCTTCCCCAGAGGTCACTTCCAGCCCCCCTCCCCTGGGACCCCCAGCACTCCTCAGCATTTCCATGGACTGCAGCAGCAGGGAGGGCACTTTGCTGGCCAAGGAGCCACCTCCCTGGAGCGCTCCTCGGCTGTCGCACCAGAGGTGCACCGGCGCTTGGCTCGCTCGAACCTCCCAGCGACCTGCTGCGGGATCCCAGCCTCCGGGGGGTGCCACCGGTGCCTGGCAGCGGGTAACGTGCTGTAATTACAGGGATTATCCCACCCCGGGGACGGGAAATTATCCCCCCAAAAAGGAGTGAAATGGAAGCACTCTTTAATCTCCCTGGGCCTGAGCAGGCTCCGCGGCACCAGGAGCTGCTTCAAAAGAATTACTGCTGCTAATTAAGAGCTGGAGGTGGCAGCTCAGAATCCAGCCCTGCCTGTTGTCTCACATGTCACAGCAATCTAATCCTTGGAGGAAATCACAATCCAAAGGCTCTCCCAGGCCCAGCAAAAGCCAATTCCAGCTGTGCAAAATCACCTCCACGAAGCTGAGGGCTCTGGGTCCCTCCCAGGCACCCTGCTGAACTCACACCGACACAGAGCCAGGGTGGGGGGAGGCAGGCTTGGGAAGGGGGGGAAAGAGAGGGGATGCTGGGGAGCCAGGGGAGGGGATGCTGGGGAGCCAGGGGAGGGGATGCTGGGGAGCCAGGGGAGGGGATGCTGGGGAGCCAGGGGAGGGGATGCTGGGGAGCCAGGGGAGGGGATGCTGGGGAGCCAGGGGAGGGAGAAGGACTTGGGGGTGCAGGGTGCTCAACATGAGCCAGAAATGTGCAGTCAGAGCCCAGAGCCAGCTGTGTCCTGAGCTGATCCCCAGCAGAGTGGGCAGCAGGTGGAGGGAGGAGATTCTGCCCCTCTGCTGAGACCCCACCTGCAGTGCTGGGAGCCCCCAGCACAAGGACATGGAAGTAGAAGAGGTCTGGAGAAGGGTTATGAAGATGATGGCAGAGCTGGAGCACCTCTGCTGTGAGTTCAGGATGAGACAGATAACAGCCTGGAGAAAAAGAGAAGGCTTCAGGCAGAGCTCAGAGCAGCTCTTCAGTACCTGAAAAGGGCTCCAGGAGAGCTGGGGAGGGACATCTGACAAAGGCAAGGAGTGACAAGATGAGAGCTGGTGGCTTCAAGCTGGAAGAACCTGGACTGAGATGAGACATTAGGAATGGACTCTTCCCCTTGAGGGTGGGGAGAGAGTGGAACAGGCTGCCCAGGGCGGGCTGTGGATGCTCCCTGCCCACATCAAGGCCAGGCTGGATGAGGCCTGGAGCAAGCTGGGCTGGTGGGAGGTGTCCCTGCCCACGGCAGGGGTTGGAGCTGGGTGATCTTGAAGGCCCCTTGCAACCCAACCTGCTCCATGCTTCTCTGACCCCTCTCCACTGTTGCCCCAGGTGAGAGCCCAGCTGCCCCCAGCAGCCTGTGGCAAGAGGCTGACAGCTGCTTGAGGCTTTATCCTCCAGATCTCACGAGGCAGGACCTGCACCTTTTGTGCTCAGGTTGAAACTGGGACATGCTGCAGGAGGGCAGCTCTGAGAGGGGTGAGCTGAATGTGATCCAAGGCCTGGCATCTGTCCCCACCTTGAGCCACTCAGGAGCTGCCTGTCAACAGCAGCAGTATTGATCCTTCGGCTGCTGTGAGCAGGGAATGACAACCAGGTCCTGGCTGAGCTGAGGGAGCTGCTGCAGTCTGCTCCCCTCTGAATACCTTCTGCAGGAGCTTGTTGCCTCCTGGCTGCTGCCATCCCGGGCAAGCTGCTGTGGGGGCCCTGCTTTAGCAGGGGGGTTGGACAGGGTGAGCCCCCGAGGTCCCTTCCAACCCCCAGCCAGGCTGGGGCTCTGTTTGTCCAACTAAAGTCCAAGCAAGTCACCTTGTCTGACCACCTCTGGCGAGCACAAGGACCTCAGGCAAGTTGATGGCTGTGCCTGTGGCTGCTGGCAGCACTCTGCAGAGGTCTCCAGCAGGAGATTGGTCTCTTCTCCCAGGCAAGCAGCACCAGAACAAGAGGACACAGTCTCAGGCTGTGCCAGGGGAGGTTCAGGCTGGAGGTGAGGAGGAAGTTCTTCCCAGCAAGAGAGACTGGCCCTTAGGATGTGCTGCCCAGGGAGGTGGTGGAGTCCCCATCCCTGGAGGTGTTCCAGAGGGGACTGGATGTGGCCCTTGGAGCCATGGTTTAGTTGGTCAGGAGGTCTGTGGTGCCAGGCTGGACTTGATGATCTTTGAGGCCTTTTCCAACCTTATTGATTCTATGATTCTGTGATCTCTGGAGCCTCCTCTCCTTTAAGGCTGAGAGACCTGGGGAAGAGCAGACCCAGAGGGGATGATCTCAATGCCCAGCAAGAGCTAACTCTGCCCTGCTCCAGCCTCAAACCACTGTCCCTCATCCTGCCACCCCAAGCCCTTCTGAACAGTCCCTCCCCAGCCTTCCTCTAGGTCCCCTTCAGAGATGGAAGTGCAGCCCCAAGCTCCCCCAGGAGCAACACTGCTGCTGCTGGGGTTCCAAGCCCGGGTTTGAGGACACCTGGAGCAGAGGAGCCAGGCTGTGCTGAGGGGTGGGGGCCTGGGACCTGAGCACTGCTGCCAGGGAAGATCCTCAAGATCAAGCTGCCCACAGAGGTCACAGGGTGTTGGGGATGCTCAAGAGCTGAGCAACCACAGCTCCAAACAAAAGCCATCCTGATGGAGGAGCTCTGAGCAGAGCCTCAGAAGAACAACCACCACCAAGAGGCTGAGGGATGATAAAGGTCGGAGCAGGAATAAGCAGGACCCAGTGCCCTGAAAGCAGGCAGCAGAAAGGGATGGGGGGCAAGAGCAAATGAAGAGCTCATTCCCCTCACTTCTGGGAGAGGTCAGCAGAGCTCCAGGGGCCAGGATTCAGCAGGAGCTGATGAAGAGATTGGGTAAGCTGTGCCAAGCTGGGCAGCTCTGGCCACCCCCGGGGCAGCAGGGGGCCGAGGGCAGCAGCTTCCTTTGGGCTCAGGCTAAAGAAGTGAATGAATAGATAAATAACCAGCCATCTGCTGAGCTCCTGGGTTGCTGCTCTACTGAAGAAGAGACTTCCTCCACCTTGCTGGATGTGCTGGCATCCCCAGGGGCAGGCTCCAAGCCCTGGTGCAACACTGCTCCTGACTTGGGCAAATCAAGGATCAGGCAGACCAAAAAACCCAAACAGAAATCCCCCTGAAAGGTGCCAAGGAAAGAATCACAAACCCAAACCCGGAGCAAACTCACCCTCCCTGCTTGCTGGGGGCTGAGCTGCTTGGCCAGGCTGGGCTGGGAGAGGTGTCAGGGTTTTCCTGACCAGCTGCAGCCATTTCCTTCCCCCCCTGAAATGTCCGACAGCTCAGCTCCCAGAGGAGCCTTGCTGCTGCTCCTGCTTTTGGTTTTCTTTCCTGGCAGCTCTTCAAACAAAACAAACCACCGCCAGAAAGGCATCAATGCAAACCCCCAGCCCTACCCAGCCAGCAGCAGCTGGGCTTGGTACCAATCCCTCTTCCCCCTCCCCTGCCTCAGTTTTCAGCCCACTGCCAGTTTTCCACATATCAATGTCCCTTCTCAAGGCACCACCTGAGCTCCAACCAGAGAGTCTCCTCCTGGGCTTTGGGGTCTCATCCCCAAGGCACCACCTGAGCTCCAACCAGAGAGTCTCCTCCTGGGGTTTGGGGTCTCATCCCCAAGGCACCACCTGAGCTCCAACCAGAGAGTCTCCTCCTGGGCTTTGGGGTCTCATCCCCAGGGCACCACCTGAGCTCCAACCAGAGAGTCTCCTCCTGGGCTTTGGGGTCTCATCCCCAAGGCACCACCTGAGCTCCAACCAGAGAGTCTCCTCCTGGGTTTGGGTTTTGGGGTCTCATCACCATCTCTCACTTCTCAGCAGCTCCTTTCTTTGCATCTAGTAGCAAAAGCTACTAAATAAGCACAAAAACCTCCCTGTGCTGGCTCAGGAGAACGGTTTGAACGAGCAGAGGGAGGTGGGATGGGCCTGGGCAGCCATGGAAGCTGTGTGGGAAACAAGGCACCAGGAATGGTTCGGGGGAGAGCAACAACAACTCATTAGTTAATCTGCTTACCTTCTGTGGTTGCTCAGCAATCCTTTCCCCCCCTCCTCAGAGTTCCAAGGGCAAGGATGAGTTATCCAGGATGGGATTTGATGTCCGCATGCAAGCTGCTCAGTGTCCTCATGGGTGACAGACAGCAGGAGTGAGTGCATCCTCAGCACCTTGGCAGGGGACACCAACCTCGGGGGCAGCAGAGGCACCAGAGGGGATGGGATCCACCCAGGGCAAGCTGGAGCCGTGGGACTGGAGGAGCTCAGGAGGTTCAACAAGGCCAAATGCAAGGTCCTGCACCTGGCTCACAGCAGCCCCTGGTAGCAGCGGGGACTGGGGGATGAAGGGCTGCAGAGCAGCCCTGTGGAGAAGGATTTGAGGGTGCTGGGTAGGGGGGAAGAGCTGGAGATGAGCCAGCACTGAGTGCTGCCAGCCCAGCAGCACAACCACATCCTGGACTGGTCCCCAGCAGCAAGGGCAGGAGGAGCAGGGAGGGGATGCTGCCCCTCTGCTGAGACCCCCTGCAGTGCTGGGGCAGCTCTGGGGTCCTCAGCACAGGCAGGGACCTGGTGGAGCAGAGGACAGCACAAAAGTGATCCCTGTGCTGGGAGCCAGGCTGGGAGAGTTGGCCTCGGGCAGCCTGCAGAGGAGAAGGCTGCAGGGAGAGCTGCTGGTGGCCTTGCAGTGCTTCAGGAGGACAATCAGGAAGCTGGGGACAGACTCTAGAGCAGGGATCCTGCTGGGACAGCACAAGGGGGATGGTTTGGGCTCCAAGAGGGAGACTGAGAGTGGAGAGAGGGAGAAAGGTTTGAGCCTGGGGGTGGGGAGAGCCTGGCCCAGGCTGCCCAGAGAGCTGGGAGCTGCCCCCTGGCTGGCAGCAGGGCAGGGCAGGGGGTTGGGGCTGTGGGCAGCCTGCCCTGCTTGGGGCTGTCCCTTCCAGCACAAAGCAGTCTACAGTCCTCTGATCACTCCTGACCTGCCTGGGGCTGGGGCAGCCTCACCATGTGGCAGAAGGAAGACACCCTCGAGGTGCTGAGGGGGGAAGAAGAGGGCAACAAAATGATTTGATGCTCTAATTCTGACACAAGCACAGAGCAGTGATCAGATAAGAGGGTCTTTAGAGCTGCTTGATCCTTAAAGCTCCTCATAAAGCTTTCATTGAGCAGAATAAATCACTTTGAATTAAAGCATCCCCTCCAAGAGGCAGCACTTTGAGGTGTTCCAATGGGGACAGAGCAGAAAGGAGGAGGGGGAATAATGGAAGAACTCCTTGATCAATGGCTTCACTGATCCAGGGCACAAAGACTGAGCTCAGGGAAGAGGCTGAAACCATTTCTTTTTGCAAATCGACGTAAACAAGCCTGACAAAGCAGAGAGGCTGGCTCTGGCTGAGAGAAGGGGTTGGCTTGGAAGGGACCTCCAAGCTCAGCCAGCTCCAGCCCCCTGCCACGGGCAGGGACACCTCCCACCAGCCCAGGCTGCTCAAGGCCTCATCCAGCCTGGCCCTGAACACCTCCAGGGAGGAGACAGCCACAGGGCAACCTCTTCCAGTCCTTCCCCACCCTCACTCTCAAGAATCTCTTCCCCATCTCCACTCTCAATCTAGTTCCTAACTCCTTTGGGAGCTGTGGGGCTTTGGGATGGGTTTGAGGGGAATCAGCTCCTAAAGGGGGAAAGAAACATAACCCCTTTGAGTTCGTGTTTCTCTGCATCCTTCAGCTCTGCATTGCACTGCTTCACCCTCTGCTAATGCTCTGTTGTCTGATTATGTTGTTCTCATTAGCACCTTCCCAGGCCGTGCAGCAAACCTGATCAATTCCAATTAACATTTGCAGACATTAGCATATTTCTCCTCCAACAGGAAGCTCTGACTTCAGCCCCAGCTCAGCTGGGCCTGGGGCTAACAAGTCATTCTAGCTGGGAATGGGAAGGTTGGGACAGCTCTGGGAGCAGCAAAGGCTGAGAGCCCTGGGGCTGAGAGCCTGAGAAGAGCAGCCCCAGAGGGCAGCTGAGCAATGCTCAGCAAGAGCTGAAGGAGCTGTGGGGGCAAGAGGCTGGGGACAGGCTCTGCTCAGGGCTGCCCAGGGACAGCACAAGGGGCAGGAGGCACAAAGTGGAGCCCAGGAGGTACCATCTGAGCAGGAGAATGTTGTTTGTTGTGAGGGTGCTGGAGGCCTGGAGCAGGCTGCCCAGAGAGGTTGTGGAGTCTCCTCTGGAGAGCTTCCAACCCCCCTGGTCCTTGTGCTGCTGGGCAAGCTGCTGTGGGAGCCCTGCTGGAGCAGGGGCTTGGTCTGGATGAGCTCCAGAACTCCCTTCCATCCTGCACCATGCTGGGATGCTGTTTGTCCACCTAAAGCCTATTCATCTTTTTCTGGCAGCTCCTGTGGTGAACACCAGGACCTTGGGCTGGGAAGCTGAGGAGCCAGGGCTGAGGCTGCTCCTGCAGGAGCAGCACTCTGGAAGGGTCTCCTGCAGGAGCCAGGGCTGAGGCTGCTGGCAGCACTCTGGGAAGGGCTCCTGCAGGAGCCAGGGCTGAGGCTGCTGGCAGCACTCTGGGAAGGGCTCCTGCAGGAGCTGTGGTGATGAGCACAGGACCATGCCAGAGAATCCTACCTTGACCTAAATCCCTACTCCAGAAAGGAAGGAGGGGAAAAGGTGGGGGGAGGAAGGAAGGAAGAAAGCACAAATCCTGCATGGAAGGCTTTAGTCTGAAGGGCAGCTGAACCTCAAAGAAGAGGGAGGAAGCAAAAGGAGCGAAGAGGAGCACTCAGGCCCTTCCCAGCTGCACAAGGGTCCCTCTGGGATGCAGATCCACGTCGCACAGAGCTGGGCTGCGATTACAGAGCGAGGGATCTCGGCAGCAAACTCCTTGCTGGCTCAGAGGTCTCCCTGGACAGACTCAGTTGGGATGAGCTGGAGCTCTGCAGAGCCTTTGAACCAGAAATTTCTCTGAACAGAGAGGGGCCCACGGGGAAGGAGACCTGCCAGAGGAGCTCTGCTGGCGCCAGCAGCAGCATACAGCTGGCAAGGACTCCAACAGCCCCACCCCTCCCTCCCAAACCCAGGCTTTAAAGCCTGTGGACTGGGAAGGGTCTGCCCAGAGCTGCCCACCCTGGGGCTGCCTCTGTGGGGGGGCAGGCTCTCCTCTGCTGCGCGACACAGGCAGCTAAATGCACTCCGAGGTGGATCCTAATGAAGGCTGCAGCTTACAAAAGAAAGCATCAAGGAGGAGCAGGGTGCAGGTGCCCAGGGCCGGGCTGCAGGTGGGGAGCAGGGTGCAGGTGCCCAGGGCCGGGCTGCAGGGGGAGCACCTGTCAGGGGTTGACAGAAGTGGAACAGAAAGCTGCCTCAACGTTCAGGGCTGCTCAGAGGACCTACACAACAACAGAGGGACAAGAAGAACAAAAAGGACAAGAAGATTAAGGCTGCTTGAAAGCAGGTGAGGAGGATGCTGCTGCTCCTCCTTGTGCAGAGCATTAGGCTGCCTCTGGTCTCCCTCATTTTCACTCTCTCAGCAGAAAGCAAGCACTCACTAGATGCAGAGACTGGGATGGGTTGGAAGGGACCCTGAAGGTCACCCAGCTCGTCCCCCCCTGGCCTTGGCAGGGACCCCTTGCAGCAGAGCATCTGGTGACCTCCCCATGAAACTGACGTGTTCAAGGGGACTGAAAAGGCATAACCCACTGGAGCAGGCTGCCCAGCAAAGTGGTGGAGTGTCCTTCCCTGCAGGGGCTGCAGAGCTGTGTGGATGTGGTGCTGAGGGCCATGGTCTGGAGGTGCTCTGAGTAGTAATGGTTGGGCTCAGTGGTCTTGGAGGCTCCATCCTCAATGATTCTATGGGTTAATCTCATAGAATGAGTTGAGTTGGAAGGGAGCTCTGGAGCTCCCCCAGCCCAAGCCCCTGCTCCAGCAGGGCTCCCACAGCAGCTTGCCCAGCAGCACAGTGCCCAGGGCGGGTTGGAAGCTCTCCCCACCAGGAGACTCCACAACCTCTCTGGGCAGCCTGCTCCAGGGCTCCAGCACCCTCACAACAAACAACTTTCTCCTCCTGGGTTCCAGTTTGTGCCCCTTGTGCTGTCCCTGGGCACCACTGAGCAGAGCCTGGCCCCAGCCTCTTGCCCCCCACAGCTCCTTCAGCTCTTGCTGAGCATTGCTCAGCTGCCCTCTGGGGCTGCTCTTCTGCAGGCTCTCAGCCCCAGGGCTCTCAGCCTTTGTTCCTCCCAGCGGTGCTCCAGGCCCCTCAGCATCTCTGTAGCCTGCCCTGGACTCTCTCTGGTGGTTCTCTGTCCCTCTGGAACTGGGGAGCCCAGAACTGAATCCAGTCCAGATGTGGCCTGAGTAGGGCAGAGCAGTTCAGAGCAAGCTTCATCAGGAACCAGTCTGACATCATCCCATCCCATCCCCCCACCCCACCCCACCCCACCTCATCCCCTCCCCTCCCACCCTGCTGCCCCTGTTGCTCACACTGGGAAGTGTTCCTGACTCCAAGCAAAACCCGCCACTGGAGCAGACTGTGCTGCTCTTGGGGCTTCAGCACCCGACACATCCTCCTCAGCTCTGCCCAGGAGCAGGAGGGGAGCTTCCAAGGGCTAAGGGAGGAGCGTTTCACCCTGAGCCCATTGCTTTCCTGGGCAGCCTCCCAGGGCTGCTCTGTTCTGGAGATGTTTACGAGGGTTCGGCTGGTTGCTCAGCACCCCACAGAGCCATTACAAACCCCCAGAGCTCCATCTTCCCTACTTCCTGTGACCTTCCAAGGAGCTTTCTGCAGCTATTTCTGGAGGTGCTTCCCATGGAGCGCAGTCAGAGCTGCTGCAGTCGTTCCTCAGGCTGCCTGCAGGCTGGCAGCGGCTCTGAGGCAGCACTCCCAATGGCAGCAGAGTTATTTAGAAGGAGCTGCCTGGTATTTTTATCCCTGGGGTGGGCTGGGAGGAGGAGGAGGAGGGAAGGAAAGTTCACACATGCCAAAGAGTGGCTGGTTTGTAAACATGTGAAAGCCCTTAGAAAGCCTATTTCTGAAGGGCCTGGTAGCCAACATGCCAGCTGGTTGGAGCTCTGCCTGGAATGGTTCTTCCTTAATGAATATTTAAGAGAGAGCCCTGAAAGGCTCCCAGCTCATAGGGAGTGCAGTGAGGCTGGGGGCTCAGCCAGTGCTTAGCACAACAGACCAGCACCAGCCCAGCAGACAATGAGCAGCAGCTTCATTGAGTGCCTGACTGCTCTTCTTCCCCTCACACCAAGGGCAGTTGCCACCACCAGAGGACCGTCAGACGGCTCCAGCCCTGGCTTGTCTGCCTCACATCTGCTTGGCTGACTTCAAGATGCTGCTTCCCTGCACCAGACAATGGCTTCGGAGGGAAAGTTTTGCTCCTCGGTCGAGCAGCCTGGAGCGTCCCCCCCGGGGGAGAGGGCTGAAGTTTGATGAACAGATGCAGCCTGCCATGGAAATCAGTGAGCCAGAGGGGCCCACACACCAGCCCCCAGCCTTCCTCCTCCTGCCAGCAGAACCGCTTTTGTTGGGAAAGACCTTCCAGACTGTCCAACCACGACCTGACTGCCGAGCCCGCGGCTCAGCTTGCCTGGGCTGCTGTCCCCTCAGCACCACCTCTCTGCCCCTTGCAGCGCCTCCAGGGATGGAGGCTGCACCACCTCCCTGTTCCGGCCGTTGGGGACCCTTCCAGTGGAGAAATCTCTTCTAATATCCAACTTAAACCTCACCAGGTGCCACCTGAGGCTGCTTTCTCCTGGCCCACCACTTGGTACTGGGGAGAAGAGATCAACCCTGCCCTGGTTCCAACCTCCTTGCAGGGAGCTGTCGAGAGGCAGAAGGTCTCCTCCCAGCCTCCTTTTCTCCAGGATGAACAGACCCAAACTCTTCACCTTCTTTCCTGGCTGGTAAGAAAAGCTCAAACCCCAAAATCTCACCAAAACCAACCCAAAAATCCCCAAAGCCCCAAACCAACCCAAAGAAACCCCTGAGAGCACCAGGCCCCCAAAGAACCCAACCTCAAAAGGACTTCAAACCAAGACCAAGCCAAAACCAGCACAACCCCAACTCTCCAAAGCCCACCCAAGGCCACCCAACCCCAACCCGACCCGACCCTCCCCAGGCCACCCAAGCCCCAGACCAACCTTCCCAAGGCTACCCCATACCAGCCCTACCCTCCCCAGGCCACCCAAACCCCTGACCCTCCCCCCTCCCCTCCCCAGGCCACCCAAGCCCAGCCCAGCCCAACCCTCCCCAGACCACCCAAGCCAGCCCAGCCCTCCCATCCCCAACCTTCCCAAGGCCACCCAAAAGCAACCCAACCCCAAAAGACCAAAACCCCTTGAAAAGAAAACTCAAAGCAACAACCAACAAATCAAAAACCTCAACCCCACCCAAATCCCAACCCCCAGCCCCCCCCCATAGCCCAGCCCCCCCCCGGAGCCCCAGCCCCCAGCTCCCAACTGTCTTCCCCTGCAGCCTTGGTGCTCACCTGCGTGATGCTGCAGGGCTGGAGCCAAACTGCCTGGCTGGCCTGGAATATTAAGAGCCATCTGGTTCTGAAGTGAATCTTTCTTTCCTGCTTTAATAATTGACTCCTGGTTGATCAAATACATCCTGCAGCCTGGCCGGGGGGGGGGAGAAAGGGGGCAGGGGAATAAAGGCAAACACCCCCCACCCACCCACCTCTCATCCATTAAAGAGGAACTACCCCTGAGGATTTCTCTTTGCAGTGCACTGCTGTGAGCTGACTGAGGCAGGGCTGGGCCAGAGGAGGCAGGGGGGAGGGAGCACCCCCAGCCCTGTCCAGGCTGTGCTTTGTGCCAGGGATTAACACAAGTTCCTGCTGCAAGATCGCTGCCAGCAGAGGCCTGCCTGGACTTCTGTCTGAGATGGCTGAACCCCCGGGGGGGGGGAAGGGACCTCTGGAGGTCACCCAGCCCAACCCTCCCTGGCTAAAGCAGAACCCAAGCCTCCGGGGCCAGCCCGGCAACAGCCCCTCCGGGGCCAGCAGCAGCTTGCCCAGGAGCTGGGCTTGGAAGCTCTTCAGACAAGAAGACTCCACAACCTCTCTGGGCAGCCTCACACCGAAGAGGTTTCTGCTCCCGTTCAGAGCACTGCTTGAGAGGCATTCCAGCACTTCCCAAGGGCTTACAGCAGACCCCTCACGGGGCAATACAAATGCCCTGCTTCAGCTGCAGCATCTGAGAGCCCCAGCCTGGAGGGGCTGGAAGGGAGCTCTGGAGCTCCCCAGCCCAAGCCCCTGCTCCAGCAGGGCTCCCACAGCAGCTTGCCCAGCAGCACAGTGCCCGGGGCGGGTTGGAAGCTCTCCGCACCAGGAGACTCCACAACCTCTCTGGGCAGCCTGCTCCAGGCCTCCAGCACCCTCACAACAAACAAGTTTCCCCTCCTGCTCAGGTGGAACCTCCTGGGTGCCAGTCTGTGCCCCTTGCCCCTTGTGCTGTCCCTGGGCACCACTGAGCAGAGCCTGGCCCCAGCCTCTTGCCCCCCACAGCTCCTTCAGCTCTTGCTGAGCATTGCTCAGCTGCCCTCTGGGGCTGCTCTGCTCCAGGCTCTCAGCCTCTGCTCATCAGATGCTCCACGATCAAGACTGTGAATGAAGCCACAGCAGAGGATCCCTCCAGACACGGCTCCCGAGCAGCAGTCCCTGCTGAAGGGAGATCTCAGCCGCAGAAACAACTCCATAAATCTTTACTGGCTCCTCTCTCACCTCTGCACCCTTTTGATCTCCAAACACTTCCAGCATGATAGATGTCTGTGTTCCACAGGCAGCAGCTTTGCTCTCCCTGCCAGGAGGAAGTCAAAGACTCACCTGGCCCTGGAATTTTAAATCATTGTCTTTCTGGGTCAAGATGAAGGTGGCCAAGGAGGGGGAATAAAAGGTGGCTGTTGTGCAGCTAAGTGGAGCAGTAAAAGAAATGAAGTGAAGGAGAGGGAAGGCCCAGGGCTGCAGGGGGCTGCAGGCTGGGGAAGCCTCCGGCTCTGCAGTGCCAGCAGGGGGTTGCCAATGCCCTCAAGCCCTCCTCTCTCTCCCTGCAAGGTGACCTCTCTCCTTTTGACCTGCTCCAAGAGAGACCTGTGAAATCCTTCCAGCAGAGCCAAGCACAAGGACCACGAGAGGCAGGGGAAGGGACAGCATAAACCACAGAGCTCCTGCTGGAAAGCTTTGCAGGGAGCAGCCAGGATGAGACCAGCAAACCTCGGGAGCCTCCACAGAAAGGGGGAGCCCTGGGAGCCTCCAAAGACAGGAGGGACCTTGGGAGAAAGGGGGAGCCCTGGGAGCCTCCAAATGGGGACTGCATTAAGACTGTAACCAGTGCTGACTTTTAGGAGCTTTTGCTGCTAGAGGGAGGCTAGAGGAGGGGGAAGGGTCTGGAGAAGAGGGCTGGGGAGGAGCAGCTGAGGGAGCTGGGGGTGTTGAGTGTGGAGAAGAGGAGGCTGAGGGAGACCTCCTTGCTCTCTGCAGCTCACAGGGCACAATCACAGAGTCACAGAGGGTTGGAAGGGACCTCAGGGATCAGTTCCAACCCCCTGCCATGGGCAGGGACCCCCACACTAGAATCCCTGCCCTGGTCCTGCTGGCCACACAATTGCTGACCCAGGCCAGGATGCCAGGGGCTTTTTGTCCAGCTGGGCACACCCTGGCTCATCTCCAGCAGGATGGCAGCCAGCACCCCGGGTCAGGGCACCCCCAGGCACACAGAATCACAGAATGCTTTGACTTGGAAAAGACCTTCAAGCTCAGCCAGTTCCAAGCCCCTGCCTTGGGCAGGGACACCTCCCAGTGCCTCATCCAGCCTGGCCTTCAGCACCTCCAGGGAGGGGCAGCCTGTGCCAGAGTCTCCCCAGCCTCACTCTCAACAATTCCTTCCTCCTCTCCAGTCTCAGTCTCCCCTCTCCCAGCTCAGAGCCATTGTCCTCATCCTAGCACTCCCAGCCCTTGTCCAAAGTCCCTCCCCAGCTCTCCTGGAGCCCCCTGCACAGAGTTTGAGGCCTCCTGTGCTATGAGAGATGCTTCCACCCTTCCTCACCACTCCCAGTCCTCAGTTCCAAGACCTGGCACCATCAGACATTTGTCTGCCACCCTGAGAGCAAAATCTTCCCTGGTGCTCAGAGGACAGCCAGGAAAACCAGACAGCCAAAGAGCCACTCAGAGCTCCCCTGATGAATGGCTTCAGGCAGCTTCTGCTCTTGCCCAGTGTCTGCCCCACTTGAAGAGTGTGGCCTCAGGACTCCACAGAGGAGTGATTCATGCACCTTGCTGCACTAAAGCCTTGTTGCACAGCAGATAACTCACAGGGATGATGTCCCACAAGGATTTACAGACTTGCAGGCTGCACTTCCAGAGGTGAAATAATGGCAGAGGGAAAAAAGGAATTAGCAGCCATAGGCACTGAGGAAGAAATATGGATTCAAATGTGATGTGCAAAGAGGGAGGGAGGCAGCCAGGCAGAGCTGGAGGGAGAGCAGGCAGGGAGGGAGAAGGAGGGAGCTGGGCAGAGCACTGTCCTCCCTTGCTGCCCCCTCTCTGGAAGGGTTCACCCATGAGCCCCCAGCTCGTTCCCTGGTGGCCCCTGGAGCTATGGAATTGTGCTGGCTGGAAGAGACCTTTCAGGCCATTGAGGGCAACCATCAGCCTCACACCAGCAAGTCCACCACTAAGCTGTGCCCCTCAGCACCACAGCTCCACAGCTCCGAAACCCCTTCAGGGACAGGGACGACCCCACTGCCCTGGGCAGCCTCTTCCAGGGCTGGACAGCCCTCCTGGGGAGGGAATTGCTCCTCATGTCCAACCTAAACCTCCCCTGGAGCAACTCGAGGCTGCTTGCCCTGGTCCTGCTGCTCCTCAGCAAAACTGCCAGCAGCAGAGTGACTTTGCTCTGCTCATCCCAGACGCCCAGCCTGATCTGCTGCAGATCCCCGAGGCAGCTAGCAGCTGGGGGGCTGCAGCTCTCTGCTGCCAGCAGCAGCACCTGCACAGGAGGCAGCACCCTGCACCCCCAGCCCAACAGCACAACCACAGCAGCAAGGGCAGGGAGGGGATTCTGCCCCTCAGCAGAGCAGAGACCCCCTGCAGTGCTGGGGCAGCTCTGGGGTCCTCAGCACAGGCAGGGAGCCGGTGGAGCAGGGCCAGGGGAGGGCACAGCAGTGCTGGCAGGGCTGGAAGCCCTCTGCTGGGAGCCAGGCTGGGAGAGTTGGCCTCGGGCAGCCTGCAGAGGAGAAGGCTGCAGGGAGAGCTGCTGGTGGCCTTGCAGTGCTTCAGGAGGACAAACAGCTGGGACAGACTCTAGAGCAGGGATCCTGCTGGGACAGCACAAGGGGGGATGGTTTGGGCTCCAAGAGGGAGACTGAGAGTGGAGAGAGGGAGAAAGGTTTGATGCTGAGGGTGGGGAGAGCCTGGCCCAGGCTGCCCAGAGAGCTGGGAGCTGCCCCCTGGCTGGCAGCAGGGCAGGGCAGGGGTGGCTGGGGCTGTGGGCAGCCTGCCCTGCTTGGGGCTGTCAGAATACAGAATTAACCAGGTTGGAAAAGACCTTTGAGATCATCAAGTCCTACCTCTCACCCAGCGCCCTGCTGGCTGCAGGGGGGTTGGACTAAACGACCTTTTGGGGTCCCTCCCCACTCAGAGCAGCCTGGTGGCCTGAGAGCAGCAGGGCTACAGCTCTCAGCTTGGCTCAGAGCACTTCTCACCTGCTTGCCCACCCCTCCTGGCCCCATGCTTGAGCTGAGCTTGTTCCCCTTGGCTTTCCAGGATCTGTTTGTCACTTGGGTAATTACCAGGAGGCTTCCCTCATGCAGGGGGAAAGCACTTTGAATTGCACTCAGCCCTCACCTGCACCCCCAGAGCCCCTGAGAAACAGGGAACAGCATGAGGTAATTGCACCTTAAGGAGGAGAAGACAAGCAGTGACAACCTCTAAGGTGCTGAGTACCAGAGGCTTAGTAATGCTGATAAAAGCAGTAACAGAGATAGGTAAATCAGTGCAGTAACCCCCAGGGGCTGCAGAGCAGCTGCACCGGAGCTGCAGCCAGGCCCAGGCTGACTGAAGGCCTCTGCGGCTCAGGGGCAGCCTCCTGAAGCCGCTGGACAGCCACAGGCGCTGGGAGCAGCTTTCTGTCCCTGGCTGCATTTCCCAATGAGCATCCAGCCCCCTCTGGAGCAGCCTGCTGGGAATGCTCCTGCACTGCCAGGCTGCACAATGCTGCTGAGGGGCACTCAGCAGGGCTGCTGAAGTCACTCCTGAAAGCATGTGTTCCCACAGCACCAGTGTAAGCTCTTGTCCCAGCTGGAGATGCAGCAGAGCTGCTTCTGCTGAGGGCTGGCACTGCCCAGCTCAGGCTCTGCCCAGGGAGCTCCTTGCTGAAGCTCAGGGCAGCTTGGCACAGCCAGGGGCTGCTCCTAGCAGGGACAAGCTCAGGGCAGAGCTCCTGCCAAGGCCTGGGCTGCACAAAGCCTCTGCCTCACTCTTGCTGCTGCCCACACCAAGGGCACTGCCACAGCCTGTGCCACCCCTTGGGGGCAGGCAGGCAGAGGTGGCAGCTGTGGGGAGCAGCAGCCAGGACAGGGGAGCCTCAAGTGCCCCCCAAGGGATTGCAGCCCCTGGAGGGCATCTTCAGGAGCCAGCTGAGGGATGCCCAGGGCCAAGCCTCTCCTTCCCTGGCTGCTGTGCCAGCAGCACTCTGTCCCTTCTGCCTTCCAGCCCCAGCCCTGTGCTCCTCAATCCAGCTCCTGACTCTGGTTCCCCTCTGGTGCTGAGCCCAGGCTGGGCCTTGCCCAGTGCCTGCCCCCAGCACCAGTGGTGCCAGTGGTGCCCTCCTTGCCCTCAGGGCTTGGCTTGGCTCTTGGTTTGTGTCTCTGTGTCTCTCTCCCAGGGCATTGTTCTTCTTCCCAGCCCAGCTGCTGGAGTTCCTCTCCCAGCCCATCAGCCTCTCTCCCTTCTTCCCTTTCTCTCCCCTGGGGATCAGATCAGGGAGCAGTGACTGAGTCACCCCTGCCCTGCATCCAGCAGGAGATGTTACTGTGGGTAATCCCTCTCAGGAGCTTCCCTGGCACAGCCACTGAGCTGTCAGGAGCCTGGAAATAATAAAAGACAGTTCTCAGCTTCTGTCACATCAGACTGACACAAAAAACTTGGGGATCATTGTACAAGGGGGAAAAAGAGTGAGAATCAATGTCAGAGCATTTTTGGCACTCAGAAGAGAATCTAACAAGACAACTTTGAGCTTTAGCACCAAGGCAGAAATAACAGAGAGAGTACAAATGGTTCCTCTGCCTCCTTTCAGTGTCTCCTGAAGAAAGTGAACCAGAAGGGGGATTCTGTGCAAAGCTCCCTTTCACCTCCCCAACATTTCCATAAGTCCTCTGTCACCTCCAGAGAGAGCAGAGGCACAAACCAGGCACAGGTCCTCCAGCTCAGGCTGCTGCTTCCCTGCTTTTGTTTGATCAGGAGGGAAGCAAAGTGTCTGCAAGAGATGGAAATGAGAGCAGCCTTCTTCCCAGGGCACAACAGCGCCAAGGGCCACCTGCAATTTCCATCATTATCTGGTTTTATCCTCCCCCCGCCCCCAGCTCTGTCCTTTTGGCCAGGGAGGTTGTTTGTCACCTTTGTCACCTCCAGGAGAGCTGCTGAAGCTTTGTCTGATAGTCTGTAGCTGATGGAGAAAGCCAGGGGTCACCAAAGGGCATTTCCTTCATTTTATCAGCCAGACAAAAGGGAGGCTCAGGAGGATGAGTCTCATTTCTGAGCACTCAATGAGATCCCAGCCATGCCCAAGTAAGACACAGCCCAGCAGCTGCCCCAGCCCTGAAAACACAGCCAGGAAAGCACTTCATGGCCCAGGGGAGAAGCCTGGTGCTTTAGAGCAGAGCTGGCTCCAGCTTTTCCCTGGAGCATTCAGCAGCCACAGGCTCTGGCTGCCCAAGAGCTTTGAGGATGGCAAGGGGGGAAGGGACCTCTGGGCACCGAGGCCAACCCCCAGCCAAGGCAGGGACAGCTGGAGGAGGTCACACAGAACACATCCAGGAGGGTTAGGAATCTCTCCAGAGATGGAGACTCCACCACCTCTCTGGGCAGCCTGCTCCAGTGCTCTGTGGCCCTTAGAGAAGTTCCTCCTCACATCTGGATGGAACTTCTGAGGGTGAAGCTTGTGCCTCCTACGCAGAACATTGACCAGATGTGGGGTACAGAAGCTCCACCAGGCAGCCTCAGCAGCTGCTGGACAGCAGGGGCTGTCTCAGATGCTTCCTTCAGACTGGATGTGAGGAAGAAGTTGTTCCCCAGGAGGGTGGTGAGAGCCTGGCACAGGCTGCCCAGGGAGGTGGTGGAAGCCTCATGCCTGGAGGTGTTTGCAGCCAGGCTGGAGGTGGCTGTGAGCAACCTGCTGTGGTGTGAGGTGTCCCTGCCCACGGCAGAGGGGTTGGAGCTGGCTGAGCCTTGAGCTCCCTTCCAGCCCTGACAATTCTATGAGCACAAGACCTCAGGCTCTGGCTGGGCCGACCCCTGCACCATCCACCACTTCAGCCAGCCACCTGCACACTGGGCTTGAGAGCTCCTCATAGAACGGTTTGGGTTGGAAGGGACTTGAAACATCATCTCTTCTGACCCCTCCCTGCCAAGGGCACATCTCCTGCCAGACCAGGCTGCTCCAGGCCCCAGCCAACCCAGCCTTCAACACTACAGGGGTTGGGGAATCACTGGTTGGAAAAGAGCTCCAAGATCATCAAGTCCAACCCACAACCCACAGCACCATGCCCTCGAAACCATACCCTGAGGTGCCACTCTCTACAGGCATGGTGGCTCCACCACTTGGAGGCCTGAGCAGCCTGCTTCAATGCCTGGCACGAGGAGTGCTCAGAGCAGAGAAGTGATTTTCAACTGGGCTGTGAAGAAATCTGGAGTTAAATAACAAATGACTCAAGACAGCAGCGGACTGAGCCGCCCTGGGGAGCTCTGCTCAGCCAGAGCTGGGTTGAGCTTGTGGAAGGTTTCATTCACCCAACTCACTCTCCTCAGAGGGGTCACAGCAGTAAGTGAGGATGCAGAACCCGGTCCTGAGTCCCCACCTTTGAAGCTGCACACCAAAGCTGTCCCATGGCTTGGCTCCCAGCCAGCAAACCACTCCAAACCACACAGGTCCACGGCAGAAAGGGAACAGACTGAGTGCCCACAGCCACGTGGCAGCACTGCTGCAGCCACCATCCATCATCCTGGGCCCTGGCACCGAGGTAGGAAGGAGATTAAAACTGCAGGGCTGCTGCTCTGCAGCTGATCCAATCAAGGATCTCTTTAATTGCTTTATCTCTAGAAGCAGAGCAGAAAGCTTTGGTGAGCTGCAGGTTGGAAACCCAGCCCCGACGAAAGGTCAGCTGCTCAGCACACATCACATCAGCTCCGGCACAGATCAAGGAGGGGAAAAAGGGAATGGGGGAAGAAAGACAACATCCTGCTGCTGTCTGCCTCTGCCAGAGAGTTCCTTTGATGAGGAGAAAGGTGAACACTCCAGATCCACCTCCCTACCCATGGGGATGGGGAGAAATGGCCTCACTGGAGCATTTGATCCTCCACTCTCGTCTCTCCACCCTGTCGCTTTTCCAGATGCAAACTGTTCTGCACTGGGATATTTGATGAGGCCTTTCTGCACCCTGTTTTTGACCCCTAGAGGAATGGATGGGTGGTTTCTAGGGGAGTTAGCCACACGATTAGGGAGATGTATCCAGGAAACCTGAATCAGGGGATCCAAAAGCCTTAAGTCAAGCAAGTTTCTGCTCCTCTTCAGATGGAACCTCCTGGGTTCCACTTTGTGCCCCTTGTGCTGTCCCTGGGCAGCACTGAGCAGAGCCTGGCCCCAGCCTCTTGCCCCCCACAGCTCCTGTAGCTCTTGCTGAGCATTGCTCAGCTGCCCTCTGGGGCTGCTCCTCTGCAGGCTCTCAGCCCCAGGGCTCTCAGCCTTTGCTGCTCCCAGAGCTGCTCCAGGCCCCTCAGCAGCTTTGCACCCACCTTGGGCTCTCTCCAGCAGTTCCCTGTCCCTCTGGAACTGGGGAGCCAGGAACTCTTCTGGATACCCCAGATGTGGTCTCCCTAGGGTGGAACTGCTGGAATTTCTACCTCAGAATCCGCTGGGAATCAGACTCAGCCATCAAACCCACCGAGTGCATGCAGAGCCAGACTCCACAAGGCAGTCCAACTGCAGGTCAGAGCAGCAGTAGTCCTATGGTTATTGGGCTTCACTTCTTTGTGCCTGATGGACATCACTGCTGCAGGTAAGGCAGAGCTGTAGCTGGAAAGCTTGGAATAGGAGTTGAGGTTGTGCCAGGAGAGGCTTAGGCTGAAGAGCGAGAACAATTCTTTCGATGCAGAAGGGGTCAGGGGCTGGCAGAGGCTGCCCAGGGAGGTGGTGGAGTCCCCAGCCCTGGAGGTGCTCAAGAAACCTGTGGCCATGGTTTGATGGCCAAGGTAGGGTTGGACTGAATGATCTGAGAGGTCTCTCCCAGGCAGAACAACTCTGTGACTCGATGAGTATTTCCATGAGCATCCTGAGGAAGGGAGTCCAGGCTTGCAGGGGAGGTTGGAATGGAAATCTCAGCCACTATTGAATTGCTCTTCCCAGCTAAACTCAATCCCATTGTTTAAAGCAGCAGAATTGGTGATGAGCTGCTCCAGGGCCTCTGCTCTGAAGCAACACTGGCATCATGAATAAGCAAAACCCCAGGTCCTGTGGTGAGCAAAACAGCAAAGATAGGGGAGTGCAGACATATCACTCCTGACAGGGCTAAGCAATAGGTGATGCAGATAAGTGGGGTTGGAATAAAATATGATTAAAGCAGTCTGCTCCATTCCCTTCTGATTTAAGAGTGCAAAGTGCAAACTATTCATCTTCTGTCTGGAAGCAGTAAATCAAGTGATAGAGAAAAGTGAACAACTAAGTGGGGTGCCAGGAAAAATCAAATCACCACATGCTGGGAAATTGCTTCTGGAAAGGAGGAAAACAGGATTCAGCACCAGTGCAGATGGACCAGCCTCAGGCACCACCAGGACTTACCCAAGGTTGGTCCAGGCTCAAAAGTCATCATCAACAGCCAGGGGGAAAGGAGGGAGAAAGTTGCAGTCAGTAGAGTCAAGGTGGTGCAGAGCAGAGGTCACAGATTCAGCGAATAGGGTTGGGTTGGAAGGGACCTCAAAGCTCATCCAGTGCCAGCCCCCTGCCATGGGCAGGGACACCTCCCACCAGCCCAGGCTGCTCCAGGCCTCATCCAGCCTGGCCCTGAACACCTCCAGGGAGGAGGCAGCCACAGCCTCCCTGGGCAGCCTGTGCCAGGCTCTCCCCACCCTCCCTGTCAGGAATTTCTGCTGCTGCCTGACATGAGATCCAACCTGCTCCAACACCAAGCAGAGGAGCTGGAGACCACCAAGAGTGGTCTCACCACCTGGCTTTGCCCCCTGCTCCGTGAAGAGAAGAAGAATTTCCCCTCTTCCAGTCGCATGTTGCAGCTGTGGAGGAATTAGCCTGTGGTTGCAGGGGTGGGAGGGCAGGCGAGGCTCAGCAGCATAAGTCCAAAGCCATTTGCACACCAGGACCAGGAGGAAAAAATATATTACTTGTGGCCATTTCAACTGATGTCAGCAGTCAGGGAGGATGGGAGAGGGAGGAGAGCAGCAAGAGGAAACACAGCAGAGCTGAGCCTCTCGGACTTAACTCAATCCCCACTTCTGCAGCAAGCAGCAGCGTGGTGGCTGCGAAAATAGCTGCCTTGGATCTTTGCCTGGAGAGGACCTCTGCTCCTCACAGGGCCAAGGCACGGGAAATGGAACAGCTCCAAGCGTTTATGGGGTGAGTGGGGTCCTGGTTCATGGCCAGAGCATTTACAGCATCCCACCGTGGTGGGGTCGGAAGGGACCTCTGGAGCTCCCCAGCCCAAGCCCCTGCTCCAGCAGGGCTCCCACAGCAGCTTGCCCAGCAGCACAAGGACCAGGGGGGTTGGAAGCTCTCTGCACAAGAAGGCTCCACAACCTCTCTGGGCAGCCTGCTCCAGGCCTCCAGCACCCTCACAACAAACAATTTTCTCCTCCTAGGTTCCAGCTTGGGCCCTTTATCCCCCTGTGCTGTCCCTGGGCACCACTGAGCAGAGCCTGGCCCCAGCCTCTTGCCCCCCACAGCTCCCTTAGCTCTTGCTGAGCATTGCTCAGCTGCCCTCTGGGGCTGCTCTGCTCCAGGCTCCCAGCCCCAGGGCTCTCAGCCTTTGCTGCTCCCAGAGCTGCTCCAGGCCCCTCAGGACTCTCTCCAGCAGTTCCCTGTCCCTCTGGAACTGAGGAGCCCAGGAGTGGAGCCAGCAGTGCCGATGTGGCCTCACCAAGGTCTGCTGAAGTGTTCAGGGGGGCAATTTAAGAGCATCAACAGCTTCACCTTCAAGAACCCAGCTCCCAGTGCACACATATGTACAGATGAGCTCCCAGGCAGTCCCTGACTTCTCAGAGCTCCTCCAGCCACAACCTGGGGCATCTCCAGACTCTCCACCCTGCCTCGTGGCTTCCTTGCACAAAGGCACAAACCAAAGCTCTGTGTTACCAGAGAGCCACAGAGCTTCTCTTCCTCAAAGCATCTGTCATGGAAACCAGTGGGCAGCACCAGGAGATCCCTGTTGCTCCTCTTCACCAGCTCAACCCTGCTCAGAAACTCCTCCAAAAACCCTTCTAGGGGTGTCCTCCTTACCCTAGGAAGACTGCAGCATCTCCAGCCAAGCCAGACCTTGCTAGACCAGGCTAGAGCCAATCCCAACCCATCAGCCAAGCCCTGCACTACATTTAGCAGCCTGGAGAGCAAGCTCAGGTTGTGAGAGGGTTACAAAGGGAGGTTCAGCCACAAGAGCTCTGCAGCTATCAGCAAAGATTTATTGCAGAGGGTCCACTGAGAGCCCTCTCAGCTGTCCAAGGGAGAGGAGCAGGATCTCCTGCTCACTGGCCCACAGGCAGCATCCCCAGCAGATCAGAGAGTCACAGAATCATTAAGGCTAGAAAAGATCCCTAAGATCAAGTCCAACCTTCTACCCAGCACCTCCATGACCACTAGACCCTGTCCTGAAGGCAGCACCTCCAGCAATGCAAGCCCACACATGAGTGAGTCTCAGGCAGGTCCTTGTCTTGCCAAACAAGCCTGAAGCAGCAGAATCTCAGCGTGCCAGCTTGGAAGGGACCTCAGGGATCATCTGCTCCGACCTCTCCAGGTGATGGTGGAGCTGAAATGAGCTGCCCAGCACCCTGGCAGGCTGAGCCTTCAAACTCTCCGCCCTAGGGAGCTCCACAACTGCCCTTGGGAGAGGATTCCCATCTCTAACTGTTCTGATGGGGAAACATTTTCTTCCGGATTCCAACGGGAATTTCCTTGGCCCCATCACCTCTGGTCTTTTCCTTGGGACTCCTTGGAGAAAGGAAGTCTCCATCCCCTTACCATCCATCCTTTACATCTTAAACATCACTTATGATGATGAAATTAAACAGGGCTTTAAGTATACTTTCCCCCCCCCCCCCCCCGTCCACTTCGTGTACCGAGACACTTCTGGCCGAACGAAGCCATCCTGCAGCAGAGCTGGAGGAGCACTTGCCTGGCCTCGGCTCCGCAGGGGTGCGGGCATGAGCCTCGCAGCCGAGCTCCTCAATCAGCCGGTGACTGAATGGTGACACCTACTGACACACGAACCGCCGCCCGTCGCAGCGCTGCGGGCTCCCGCCCCAGCCCCGTCCGGGGCCTCAAACCACGAACCTTCCCCCGAGGGGATTAAAACACCTCCAGCACTCCAGCAGCTTCAACAGCCTCCTGGCCAGAAAGGCAAATGGTCGCCTGGGGTCCCTGGACCCCATGGCCAGCAGGTCCCGGGAGGCTGCAAAGCTGCTGAGGGCCTGGAGCAGCTCTGGGAGGAGCAGAGGCTGAGAGCCCTGGGGCTGAGAGCCTGCAGAAGAGCAGCCCCAGAGGGCAGCTGAGCAATGCTCAGCAAGAGCTAAAGGAGCTGTGGGGGGCAAGAGGCTGGGGCCAGGCTCTGCTCATGGTGCCCAGGGACAGCACAAGGGGCAAGGGCACAGACTGGAACCCAGGAGGTTCCATCTGAGCAGGAGGAGAAAGTTGTTTGTTGTGAGGGTGCTGGAGGCCTGGAGCAGGCTGCCCAGAGAGGTTGTGGAGTCTCCTGGTGTGGAGAGCTTCCAACCCCCCCCCTGGTCCTTGTGCTGCTGGGCAAGCTGCTGTGGGAGCCCTGCTGGAGCAGGGGCTTGGGCTGGATGCTCTCCAGAGCTCTCTTCCACGGTCTGCCACACTGGCATTCTGCAGAGGAGCAGAGGACTGAGTGTTCACTGTTCATCCATGGTGGCTGTCCCAGGCTGTTGCTCAGGGAGGAAGAAAAGCCATCACAAACCCTCTGCAAAGCAGCAGCTAACAACAGTTCTCACATTTCCACACAAGTGCCCATGAAAACCTCCTCAGCTGCTGCAGGAGGGTTTGCTACCAGCGCTGCAAGCTCTGACACAAACACCCAGAGCTCCCTTGGTGTGGGTTTTTTCCCCCCATCCTTGAAATAGAAAGGGGAAAAAGCCCTCTCTGTTCTCCACCACCTCCTTAGCAGATGGTGGGGAAGCAAACACCTCCCACACCCAGCTGGAAGGGGCCTCACAGGAAAATTCCTCCCCCCCTGTCCAGTTTCAACAGAAGCTTGCAGAGCAAAGCGAGGAGGTGGAGAGACCCCCGTGGGGATGTCCCCACCACCACCTCTCCATCTCAGCCTCCTGCCACGTGAATGGCTCTGTACCAACCCTCCTCTTCCTGCTTCCACTTTTAAACCCCAAGCAGCTCTCAGCTCTGCTCTGGTTTCCCTCCTCTCCCACCTCCATCAGCCTGCTTCCATTCCTGGTGCAGGCAGTGGGCACTGCCCCCTTCCCTCTTCCTCTCCCATTCAGCTTTGTCCTTCATGGGAAAGGACTAAAGATGTTTGCAGCTTCTCAGAACCAGGAAATTTTTTCTGCTGCCAGACCACCTGTTTTTACCTCTCTCTCCACAGAGTGAGCAGAGAACTGGGGAAGAGCAGCTTCAGGCTCATTGTTCTGCTCTATAAACCGCTGAGGGCTGTGCTTTAGTGGCAGGGCTCAGCAGCAGCGGTGGATTGGGATCTCCAGGCAAGCAGCTGGACTTGGTGACCTCCAAGGCCTCCTCCAACCACAGCAGTCCTTGACTCAGGTCTGGGTTCCAACCCTGCATTTGTTTCCTCCTCCCCCAGGATGTGACTTACAATTTTTGCCCTCCCTCTCCTGAGGGCTGGGGAAGGGTATTGGCAGGTCCCTTTCTCCAGGCCCACCCCAGGTTTGCAGTGATGGACTCCTCACATGAGGATTCCATATTTCATCCTCCCCTGCAGCCTGGCACTATTGAGCTGCTTCTCCTGAGGCATAAATCAAATTTCTCTCACTTCCATGCTCTGCTTCATCTCTAAGTTCTCATTAGAGAGGTTGTGGTGGGCTGGGAATAGAGGAGTATTGAGCAATGTGCATTTGATTGTTGACTTTGGGGCTTTATTTTGCCCATTTTTAGTTGAAAATGAGGTCTGAATATAGATGATGGGAGAGGCTGTAGCTCGACTCCTGACTGCTTGCCACCATTAAGCCCTGGCTGGTGCTGTCCTTCTGCCTCCTTTGTTGGCATGTAGAGGCCAATTAGAGGAATTGATGAGCTGCTTTTCCCAATTCGTTCCAAGGAGTTCTGTGTTTGGTTTGGCTTTTCCCCTCCTCCAAGACCTGCAGGAAGACACAGTGACCACACCAGCGCTGTCCCTGGGGGAGCTGACCTGTCCTCAGACTCCATAAAGAGCGCACAAGTTCACTCCTCAGTCGCAGAAACCATTTTCCCAGGGGCCTGTTTGAGGCCAAATCCAACAGTGTCTGAAACAAGTGCCTCAGGAGACTCAACTTCAGCAGAGCACAGAGGGGTGTGAGCCCAGAGAAGTTCCTCCTACCTGCAAGATCTCGGTCACAGCAGAGGGGCGACGGCATCCTGGGGTGCCTCACGGGAAGCATGCCCGGCAGGGCTAGGGAGCTCCTCTTCCTCTCTGCTCCAACCACACCTGCAATCCTGTGCCCAGTTTTGGCCTCCCCAGTCCAAGAGGGACAGGGATCTGATGGAGAGAGTCCAATGGGCACTGTGAGGATGACTGTGGGACTTGGACAGCTCCACTGTGAGGAAAGACTGAGAGGCCTGGGGCTGCTCAGTCTGGAGAAGAGGAGGCTGAGGGGGACCTCCTTGCTCTCTGCAGCTCCCTGCGAGGAGGCTGGAGGGAGGTGGGGGTTGAGCTCTTCTCCCTAGCCTCAGGGGATAGGGGGAGAGGAAATGGCCTCAAGTTGCACCAGGGGAGATTTAGATAGGACATGAGGAACAATTTAGAGTAGAAGTAACCAGGTTGGAAAAGACCTTTGAGATCCAGTCCAACCTATCACCCAGCACCATCTGATCAACTCAACCATGGCACCAAGGGCCTCATCCAGGCTCTTCCTAAACACCCCCAGTGATGGTGACTCCACCACCCCCTGGGCAGCACATCCCAATGGCCAATCTGTCTGGCTGGGGAGAATTTCTTCCTCACCTCCAGCCTAAATCTCCCTGGCACAGCTTGAGACTCTGTCCTCTTGTTCTGGTGCTGCTGGGAGAAGAGACCAACCCCCACCTGGCTACAACCTCCCTTCAGGGAGCTGTAGAGAGCAATAAGGTCTCCCCTGAGCCTCCTCTCCTGCAGGCTAAGCAACCCCAGCTCCCTCAGCCTCTCCTCACAGGGCTGTGCTCCAGACCCCTCCCCAGCTTTGTTGTCCTCCTCTGGAGGACAACAGCTTCCAGCAACTCCACATCTCTCTTCCCCAGAAGGGCTGTCCAGGCCTGGCCCAGGCTGCCCAGGGCAGTGGTGGAGTCCCCAACCCTGGAGAGGTTTCAAAGCCTTGGAGATGTGGTGCTGAGGGCCATGGGTTGGTGGTGCCTGCAGTGCTGGGGTCAGGGTTGGACTCCAGGACGCTCTTGGAGGCCTCTTCCAACCGAACAACTCCATGACTCAACAGCATTAAAAGCTGAATTGTGTGAGCAGCTCTTCCTACCATCAAAACCCCTGGACTGCATCACTGAACAACCCTGCCTGGGAGGCACTGAAAGGTCTCAGGAGGGAAGCAGGTCCTGGGCTGACAATCAGCTGCTCAAATGTCAGTGAGTTTGCTTCAGCAGCAGACCAGAGTTTGGGGGGGGGAGGTGTGGGAAATACCATTTTTCTGCCTCCATAAGGAAGGAAACAACTTTGCCAGTCCCTGGCTGCGACACCAACCTGTTTTGCAAGCACCTGGGCAGTGTCACCTCCTGGTCTGTGTCACATGAAAGAAAACAACAAGAAAAAGACCCCAAGGAAAAATCCTCTCTCTGAACTTGTGCTGTGCCAGATTCATGGAGACCAGTTCAGCATTCCTCCCTGAAAGCAGCCCCTCCGAGATGCCCATCCTCAGGCACTCCACCTCCCAAGCAGCAAGCAGGCAGGAGTGAAAGCAGGCTTAAAAGGAAGCCCAAGAATGAACCAAAACGTGGAGTGCCCAAGGTTATGAGCAGAGCCTCAGCACTCAGCTTCAGCTCGCCCAAAGCCAGCCACAAGAGAAGAAACTGCTGGAGAAAGCAGAGCTGAAGGGACATCTCCCAGCAGGATGAAGGCATCCCAAACTGACCCCAGCAGCCACACAAGGATGAGTACAACGCAGCTGAAGGCTTCTGAGGACAGAGATGAAGGCAGGCAAGGACTGGCTCTGGCCCTCACACATCCTCAGATGCCCACAAAGATGACTCAAAGACCAAGAGAGGTGAGAGGATGCAGCCACCAGCGGCACTGCCTGGCTGGGGAGAGGAGGTGGGAGGAAGAAGTCCTGTGGTGCACAGACCTGGGAACAGGCTGCCCAGGGAGTGGTGGAGTCACCATCCCCGTAGGTGCTCCAGATGTGGCCCTTCAGGACATGGCTTCGTGGTCATGGTGCTGTGGGATAGAAGGTTGAGCTTGGTGATCTTAGAGGTCTTCTCCAAGGGGAATGATTCTGAGTGATGAGGCTCTGAGCAGCCTGAGGTACTTGGGGCCATCCCTGCTGGCTGCAGGGGGTTGGAGTAGGTGACCTTTAAAGGTCCCTTCCAGCCCAACCCACTCTGTGAGTCTTCATTCCTACTTTAGAACAGGCACAGGACTGGGAACCACCTCACTGAATTATTCAAAGCCATTTTGCAGCAGGAGGAGGTTTTTAATCTGGTTTTCCCCCTTAGCAAGGCTACTGAAGATGCAAACCTCTTCCCTCTCTCAATTACTCCTTGCACCTTCTCTCAGCCACCTTTAGCTTATCTCTATTGTTTCTCAGCAGAACCTGTTCATCCACAGGCATGATAAAAGGTGATTGAAAGCTCTGGGTGTCAGATAGAGTCCTTATCACTGCCTGATTCTGAGCTCAGAATTAGACTCCATAACTTCCCCTCCAAACAACACAGCTTCCAGATGAATTCATGAATGGCCTTGGCTAGATCTGAGGATTAAGTGTTGGTAATAGCAAAAGGTTTGTGAGCTGATGGACAGGGAGCTGATGGAGAGCCTCATCCTGGAGGAGGGCTTGGATACATTCACGCTGCACTGGGAATTTCCTGGATCCGGAGAAGTCCCTTTGCACTAATTAAGTGTCACAGATAAAAGGCTTCAATCTTCAAATAACTCTTCTGTGCTCCCAGTCAGACCCAGAGCAGAGGAACTGAACTGGCCAAAGACCAGCAGCACAGGAGGAGTTAGGATATCAGTGCTTGTGGCAGTGAGAAACTGCCAGACTTCCCTGACCTCCCATCTGCTGCCATGGCCAAGCAGCTACCCACAGACAGCGAGGGGCGAGGGGCTGTGCTCCAGGAAGAGCTGCAGAGCCCCAGCACAGTGGAGACAGGAAGGGACCCCTGGAGCTCCCCCAGCCCAAGCCCCTGCTCCAGCAGGGCTCCCACAGCAGCTTGCCCAGCAGCACAGTGCCCAGGGGGGTTGGAAGCTCTCCACACCAGGAGACTCCCCAACCTCTCTGGGCAGCCTGCTCCAGGCCTCCAGCACCCTCACAGCAAACAACTTTCTCCTCCTGCTCTGATGGAACCTCCTGGGTTCCAGTTTTTGCCCCTTGTGCTGTCCCTGGGCACCACTGAGCAGAGCCTGGCCCCAGCCTCTTGCCCCCCACAGCTCCTATAGCTCTTGCTGAGCATTGCTCAGCTGCCCTCTGGGGCTGCTCCTCTGCAGGCTCTCAGCCCTGCAGGCTCTCAACCTCTCCTCATAGCTGCTCCCCTTTGTATTAAGCAACCGCAGAGGCTGCAGCCTCAGGCCAGCAATGGCAAAGAGCAAATCCCTGCCTCAGCTGTCCCAGATTTGATGGTTTTTCCCCTTGAACACAGGGATTCATTTCTCAGCCAGGATCCAGAGCAGCAAGCACTTGTGTTGGCAGTCCTGGTTGCCTTTGCAATGAATCTGTACAAGCCTCTGCCTGGCACCTGATCTTCATCAACTTCTGCACCGTGTTTCCCATTACACCTCACTGACTCCAACTTTTGTGTACCACAATAAATAAGAGCCCCAGGTGCCTTGCCAAGCAAATTAACACAGAAACAGATCCAATGCTCTGAAAGTGCAGAACAAAGCCTGCATTAAGCAGCAACTGGTCAGGAAACCAACTGCCAGGAGCTCTGTTCCCATCTACCTTGTCAGCGACGCAGGACGTGAGCAAGAGCATCAGGACCAGGCAGCGATGGTGGAGCAGCCGCGGGTGAGGGGACACCACCACCACCAGCCTGGGCTGCTGCCACCTCAAACCAGGGTTCAGAGAATGGCTTGGGTTGGAAGGGATCTTGAAGAATGCTCAAGTCCTCATCCAACCTGGCCTTGAACCCTTCCCTGGCCAAGCTGGATGGAGCCCCAAGCTGGTGGGAGGCGTCCCTGCCCATGGCAGGGGGTTGGAGCTGGATGAGCTTTAAGGTCCCTTCCAACCCAACCCATTCTATGAATTTATCAACCATCTGCTTCCAATAATCCCTGCCATGGGCAGGGACACCTCCCACCAGCACAGCTTGCTCATGAGCTCATCCAGCCTGGCCTTGAACACCTCCAGGGAGGAGAACATCCACAGCCCCCCTGGGCAACCTGCTCCAGTCTCTCCCCACCCTCACTTCCAAAAATTTCTTCCTCATCTCCAACCTAAATCTGCCCTCCTCGAGCAGAGGGATGCTCTCCAGGGCTGAAAGCAGAGGTAGGGGAGCAGCGCAGCCATCCATAGCTATCGCCACCCGAACACCCAACCGGCAGCTTGGTATCCATCCCACCTTGCCTCAGACGGCTCAGGAGAGGAGAGTCACAGCAGAGCTGCTGATTCCAAATGTCAAGCACAAGAGGAATTGAGCAATTGTGCCTCTGTTAGCATGGAGGGGGAAAATAAAAACAACAAAGCACAAACATTTCACATCCTGCAAGGAATGGAAAAGTACAATTCTGCTCGCTGGGCTCTTCCCACTGATGACTCAGCCGTCAGAGTGCGTGTGCTGATCCCATGATCTGAGGCATCAGCTCCTCTGGAAGTCAAAGAGAAACCAGGAGGATGGTTTTTAAAGAGAGAAGGGAGGGGGAATCAAATAATAAATATTTCATCCCAACCTTCCTTCCTTTATGATTGTTGTTAACGGCTTCATCCTCCACCAGAACGGAAATTGTACGGAGGCTTCGCCCCTGCGCCGCCGCCAAAGGCTGCCCAGGGGATGTGGTTTTGAGGCCTTGTCCCTGAAGATGGTCAAAATCAGGCTGGGTGTGCCCTGGGCAGCCTGCTCTAGTTGGAGGGGTCCCTGCTGCCCGCAGGAGGGTTGGACAAGATGACCTCTGAGGGTCCCTCCCAGCTCAGTGCAATCTCTGAGTCCGTAAAGCTACAGGGAGGAAAGGTTTGGAGGACACAGGCAGCAGCCTGGATACAGAAAAGAGTCTTCAGGCACCCAAAATCCAAATCAGAGTGGCCAGAACCCTCGTGAGGGGTTGAAGCAACAGAGCTGTGGACAGACAAGGACCTCTCAGGTTGAAGGAGAAGCTACTTCAGGAATTCAGACAGCAGCAGAGCGAGATTGTCATCATCACAGCTTGGAGCAGAGAGGCATCAAAGCCACCAGAAGTCCTTTCTGCCCTTTACAGAACTGTTTGGGAAAAGACCCCTGGCAAAGCTGGAGAATTGGAGTGGATGACCTCAGAGACCTTCCCAACCAAAACCTGTCCATCATTTCTACCTTGAAACTCATCACTGAAAGATGCTTCACTGCTGCTGGGCTCGGTTGTGCTCCCCACTTTGGAAGCCAGGAACTCAAACCTCCCATTGAAGCTTTCCTGACTAAATTTGAGCAGCTCAAGCAGGATTTGGGGGCTTAGTGGCCAAGAGGAGACCCTTGGCATTGACAGCCCAGGGAATGAGGCCACACCAGTGGTCTGAGTCGCCTGAGCACCTCCGGTTGGGTCTGGAATGAATGCTCTCAGTACCCTGATGAATCAGCTTCTCTTATCTGAAGCACAGGCACCATCATCACCTCGCTCTGCAGAGCAGGCCAGCCTGTCTGGATGACACATTCCAAGGGGGATCAAGTGTACTCACCACGTGGAAATCACTTCCAAAGCATTCAAATCCCTCTGCCTCGAGCAGAGCTCCATAAGTACCTGGGCAGGATGAACGCTGAGTGCTTGGCACAGAGGCCAAGCTGTCACCTGATGTGGACATCTCCAGTGCCTGAAGCCATTCCTCAAACCTTTCATTCTCAAGAGCAAGTCAAGAGGCTGCTGCTTGGTCTCTTCTCACAGGCAATTAGTGACAGAACACGAGGGAACAGCTTCAGGCTGCAGCAGGGCAGGGTTAGACTGGGCAGCAGGAAAAAGAGAGGCCAGGCACTGGAACGTGCTGCCCAGGCAGGTGGTGGAGTCACCAGCCCTGGCTGTGCCTAAAGGTGGTGTGGATGTGGTGCTTGGGGATATGGTTTAGGGGTGAGCCTTGTAGAGTGGGGTTCTGGGTTAGACTTGGTGACCCTGAGGGTCTTTTCCAGCCTGAATGTTTCCGTGTCTCTAAGGGGGTTGTAGGTGCAGCTGGAAGGGCAGAGGAGCCTGCACAAAGGCTTCTGCCCAGGGCTAAAGCTCCTCAGCTGTTGGAGGGAGCTGGGGTTGGGCTCTTCTCCCTCACATCAGGTGACAGGAGGAGAGGAAGTGTCCTGAAATTGCGCCAGAGGAGGCTTAGGTTGGAGAGGAGGAAAAAATTCCTTGCTGCAGGAGTGGTCAGGGCCTGGCAGAGGCTGCCCAGGGAGGTGGTGGAGTCCCCAGCCCTGGAGGTGCTCCAGAAAGCTGTGGCCACGGTTTGATGACCGTGGTGGGGTTGGGTTGCTGGCTGCATTCAGTCATAGAGGTCTCTTCCAACACCAAACCGACTCTATGACAACAGAAGTTTCTCAAACTGTACATGAGACAAAGAAAACCTTCAGGTCCATGGCCAAGAGCCTCCTGGAGACATGGGGCAGGAGGAGCCTGCCCAGCAGAGGGTCATGAATCAGGAGCTGGAAGCTACAGCACAAGGAAAGACATGGAAGAGGAGCAGTGGAAGAGGAGGAGCTGGAGCAGTGCACAGGATCAAGAGTAAGGACAAGTCTCAGCCTCCCTTCTGCTTTCCCACTAGCAAAAGAAACACTCTGAGGACTGCTGCATAAATGTGGGACTGGAGATATTTGCTGTGCTCCCTACAGCCCTCAGACAGGATGAGGTCAGGAGGGACAGGGAACGAGCTGCCAGTTTGTGATGAGACTGTCCAGATCCTGAAAACTGGAGAAAAACCACCACAGGGACATTCCCCAGGCACCCCAAAGAGCCTCTGCAGAGGAAGCAGCACTTGGCTAACAGCCCCCTGAGAAGTTGGATTTCCATAGCAAACCTCAGGTGGACACAAGCAGCCTGGGGGTTTCTCCTCCTGCCTTCCCCCAGCCCTGATTGAAGAGCCCTTTGCAGAGAGAATGAACACTTGTGTTTATAGTGAGGTGATAAAGACAGCAATAAAACAGCAAAGTGTGCTTTAAACTCCCCAGGAGCCAGCACTGGGCCCTGGCAGCCCAGAGCCAGCTGAGTGCTGAGCTGCAGCCAGAGCAGGGAGAGCAGCAGCGCAGGGAGGGGATTCTGCCCCTCTGCTCCCCTCAGCCCCCACCTGCAGCACTGCCTCCAGCTCTGGGGCCCCAGCACAGGAAGGACCTGGAGCTGCTGGAGAGGCTCCAGAGGAGGCCACAGAGATGAGCAGAGGTTGGAGACCTTCCCCTGTGGGGCCGGGCTGGGGGAGTTGGGGCTGTGCAGCCTGGAGAATAGAAGGCTCCAGGGAGAGCTCAGAGCAGCCTTTGCAGGAGCTGAAGGGCTTCAGGAGAGCTGGGGAGGGACTGTGGACAAGGGCTGGGAGGGACAGGATGAGGACAATGGCTTTGAGCTGGGAGAGGAGAGACCGAAACTGGAGAGGAGGAAGAGATTCCTGGCAGTGAGGCTGGGCAGACACTGGCACAGGCTGCCCAGGGAGGCTGTGGCTGCCTCCTGCCTGGAGGTGTTCAGGACCAGGCTGGATGAGGCCCCGAGCAGCCTGTGCTGGTGGGAGGGGTCTCTGCCCATGGCAGGGGGTTGTACTGGATGATCTTGAAGGTCCCTTCCAACCCAACCTGTCCTGCGGCCGGATGGCTCAGGCGAGACTCTGCACAGGCACTTTGCACCACTGAGCACTTCCTCAGAGGCCTCCAAAGCCTCATGCCCAGCCCAGCAGGCAGCCCGGCTCCGGGGGCAGCAGGAGTGGTTGGAGTACCAAGCCCTGACATGGTTTATGAGTTAATTTGGTGTTATTTAGTGCCCTGCACAGCAACACTAAATCTTCACATCCCTTTTACTGCTTTAACTTCTTGCTAGCCACAGAAGCTGGTGTTAAACCTTTCCTATTTATTTGTTTAGTACCCAGGGGAGCAGCAGGGAAGGTTCTTTGCTAGAGGACAAGAGATTCAATTTAAGTTATGAAGCCTGATTTCTAGTTATTTCTTTTTTCCCAGCCACTTCCCCAGCCAGCTGTGTAAGGGCATGGGAAAGGAGGGGAAAGAGAGGATCAAGTCTCCCCCAGATGCATTCAGTGTTCCCTCTTCAGGCAGGGCTCTTGGGTTTGATAAGGAGATCCACAGCTTGTCCATGGAACACACAGCATCACTGTTCCCCCAGTGCCAGCACAAACTGGGGGAGAAGGTGGGAAGCTCCTGCACCCTCCTCTGCCTTCTCCATGCAGGAGAACTGTTGTGGGGCAGGATCAGGGCTGGGCACCCCCTGAGTGCCAGAGGCTCTCCAGGAACCTCTCTGCATTCCCAGAGGGAAGAAGGGAGAGAGGCTGATGGGCTGGGAGAGGAACTCCAGCAGCTGGGCTGGGAAGAAGAACAATGCCCTGGGAGAGAGACACAGAGACACAAACCAAGAGCCAAGCCAAGCCCTGAGGGCAAGGAGGGCACCACTGGCACCACTGGTGCTGGGGGCAGGCACTGGGCAAGGCCCAGCCTGGGCTCAGCACCAGAGGGGAACCAGAGTCAGGAGCTGGGTTGAGGAGCACAGGGCTGGGGCTGGAAGGCAGAAGGGACAGAGTGCTGCTGGCACAGCAGCCAGGGAAGGAGAGGCTTGGCCCTGGGCATCCCTCAGCTGGCTCCTGAAGATGCCCTCCAGGGGCTGCAATCCCTTGGGGGGCACTCGAGGCTCCCCTGTCCTGGCTGCTGCTCCCCACAGCTGCCACCTCTGCCTGCCTGCCCCCAAGGGGTGGCACAGGCTGTGGCAGTGCCCTTGGTGTGGGCAGCAGCAAGAGTGAGGCAGAGGCTTTGTGCAGCCCAGGCCTTGGCAGGAGCTCTGCCCTGAGCTTGTCCCTGCTAGGAGCAGCCCCTGGCTGTGCCAAGCTGCCCTGAGCTTCAGCAAGGAGCTCCCTGGGCAGAGCCTGAGCTGGGAATCACAGAACCATTAATGCTGGGAAAGATCTCTGAGATCATCAACCTTCTACCCAGCATCTCCATGACCACTGGACCAAATCCCATCCCTGAGCAGAATCAGTTCTGCTTTAGTTCAAAGTGGGACAGCTCACAGAACATTAAGGGTTGGAAGAGACCTCCAGAGACCATTTTGTCCTCCAAGTCTGTATCCCTGTGAGGCAAACCTATGCTCCAAGAGGTATGTGAATTAATAAATGATAATGAGGCAGTAAGGAAATAAAAGCACAGTAGGTGTTGGTCGAGATTGCCTTATCAGAACACTGAGTATCTAATGGCACAGCTACAGAAGGGACATTACTCACTGAGATAGACTCCTAATAAAGGAGACAAATCAAGATAGCACTTGATGAATCACAGAAAACGTTCTCCAATCTGGAGCAGCAAGGCCTATAAATACTGCAAAGCATCTCTGGCATCTCCCCTTGCTGTTTGAAGCCTCAGGTCTGAAGGGGTTCCTCAGCCAGGCAGCTGCTGGCTGGAGCAAGGAACAGATGGACACAAAGGGCCATTATCAGCTGCCATCCCCTGAATGGCAGGTAGCTGCTACAGCACCCAAGGGAGCTCTCCACCCATCTGCTCTTGGTGAAATTAATTAATGGTGTGCTGAGGCTACTCTCTCTCTCATTTTTAAGTCCACCCTTCAACAGCAGAGCCAAAAAAGTTGATCCAGGAGAGCTCAGAGTTTGCAGAGCCAGAGAATGGGAGGGCTTGGAAGGGACCTGCAGAGATCGAGTCCAACCCTCCTGCCAAAGCAGGGGCACCCAGGGCAGGAACACATCCAGATGGGTCTTGACAGCCTCCAGAGAAGGAGGCTCCACAACCTCTCTGGGCAGCCTGCTCCAGGCCTCCAGCACCCTCACAGCAAACAACTTTCCCCTCCTGTTCATGTGGAACCTCCTGGGTTCCAGTCTGTGCCCCTGGCCCCTCGTGCTGTCCCTGGGCACCACTGAGCAGAGCCTGGCCCCAGCCTCTTGCTCCCTACTCTTCAGATATTGATAGACATCAATAAGATGATCTCTCAGCCCTCTCTCCTCCAGGCTCTCAGCCTGTCCTCCTCACAGAGATGTTCCAGGTCCTTCAGCATCCTCACAGCCTCCACTGGACTCTCTCCATCATATCCCTGCCCCTCTTGAACTGGGGAGCTCAGACCTGGGCACCCCAGCTGTGGTCTCACCAGGGCAGAGTAGGGGTGAGGAGAACCTCCCTTGCCCTGCTGGCCACACTCTCCTTCATTCACCCCAGGAGGCCTTTGGTTCCTTGGCCACAAGGGCACATTGCTATCCCCTGGACAACCTACTGTCCACCAGCACACCCAGATCCTTCTCCATGGAGCTGCTTTCCAGCAGGTCGTGCCCTCCCCTGTGCTGCTGCAGGGAGGTGCTGCTCCCCACGTGCAGGGCTCCACACTTACTCCCGCTGAAGCTCATTAGGCTCTGCTCTGGCCGGCTCTCCAGCCTGCCCAGATCTCCCTCAATGGCCTCTCTGCCCCATCAGACATGCTACATAAAAGGCCTTTATTTCTCCTCCTCTAATTTATGAGCAGGAGTTATTACACTTGGATAAATTTAATAGGCCCATTCCATTGTTGTATTGCCAGCAATGAAACCAGATGATTGTTGTTCAGAGGCACTGCTCTTCTGGTGGGGAAGAGATGGATGGGGATGGAATGCTGCTTGCAGCCCAGACAGCAGAGCCTCCTGCATCCCCTACAGCACGTCCTGCAGCCAGCACCTCCGGGCTTTATGCTCTACAAGAGGCTGTCACTGCGAGAGGAGACTTGGGAATGGGTCTTCTGCTAGCCATGGGCATGAAGCTCAGAGGGATGCCACAGCAGCATGCTGCAACCTGGCACGGGGAGAGAAGGATCAAACGCGAGGCAGCAGCGTGCTCAGGTGGCCCAGACAGCCCCCAGCTCCCCGGCCCGGAGCAGCAATGGCGTGGCCAGCAGGAGCGGGGCAGGGCCCGTGCCCCTGCGCTGGGGAGGCTGCACCTCGAATCCTGGGTTCACTTTGGGGCCACTCACTCCAACAAGGACACCGAGAGGCTGGAGCAGCTCCTGAAGAGGGCAACAGAGCTGGGGAAGGGGCTGGGGGTGCTCAGCCTGGAGCAGAGGAGGATGAGGCAGACCTCATTGCTCTCTACAGCTCCTGAGAGGAAGCTGCAACGAGCTGGGGGTTGGGATCTTTTCCCTTGTACCAGGTGAGAGAAGGAGAGGAAATGTCCTGAAATTGTGCCAGGGGAGGCTCAGGTTGGAGAGGAGGAACAATTTCTGTGCTGCCAGAGTGGTCAGGGACTGGCCCAGGCTGCCCAGGGAGGTGCTGGAGTCCCCATGCCTGGAGGAGTTCCAGAACCCTGTGGCCATGGCAGCGTTGGGTTGATGCTTGGTTGGACTAAATGCTCTTAAGGATCTTTTTTCCAGGCCTTCCTGCAGCTGTATTTTGTGTGGCTATAATTCATGGAGATACCAAAAACCCCACCCCCAAACAACTCACATTTCCCTGGGTAAAGCCTAAACCCCCCAAAGCACTCAATAATTTCCAGCCTGTTCTCCACAGTCAATTAAGTTAACCACAAGCTTCCCCCACCCCCTGCTCCCAGCACCCAACTTGCTGGAAGGTTGAGGCCTCTAAAGCTGTTCATGTGGCTCTCTGGGATGCCTCAGTGCTCCTCCAAGGGTCTCTGCTTGGATCTGCCTCTCCTGGCAGGATCCTGCTATAAAATGCTGAGTTAATAACCTCCCTCCAGCAAAGTAATTTGCTGAGCAGCTCATCTCAACCCAGTTTTACTTGGGGGGGGGGGGGGGTGTGAAACCCAACAGCAATGCTTTGGGTTGGTTGCTTGGCTGCTTTGCATGGCTTTGGGCTCATGTCAAGCACCACTCTGCGGGCTGGGTTGGTGCTTCAGCCACCAAGTGGTGTTTCCCTTGGAGGTGGTGGTTGGAGCCAGCAAAGCTGCACCAGCAGCGCGCCAGGGGGCGCAGGGGACCCCCGGGCAGGGCTGTCACCGCCTCCTGTCTTCCCTCCTCATCAAATCATGGAATTGTTTGGCTTGGGAAAGGCCTCTGGGATCATCCAGTCCAACCAGCAACCCAGCCCCGTCCTGGCCATCAAACCATGGTCCCAACTACCATGGCCACAGGGTTCTGGAACACCCCCAGGCACGGGGACTCCAGCACCTCCCTGGGCAGCCTCTGCCAGTCCCTGACCACTCCTGCAGCACAGAAATTGTTCCTCCTCTCCAGCCTAAGCCTCCCCTGGCACAACTTCAGGCCATTTCCTCTCCTTCTATCCCCTGAGACTAGGGAGAAGAGCCCAAGCTCCATTCATTACAGACTGCTTTGGGTTCCAGCTACCTGCCAGGGAGAAGAGCCCAAACCTGTAAAGCTTACTTCAATTGTTATAAAGAACCTGAAACCCTCCAGAGTTAAATCACATCTGGCAACACAGGGAGCTCCCAATTAAGTTTAATTAGAGATCTGCAGTAAATTTGCCACAAATTATTTAAATCCATCTCAAAAAGATAACCAAATTCTTAAGGGGAAGGGGAGGAGGGGGGGAAGAGAGAGAAGAGAAAAAAATCAGGTCTTTTACTCTGCATTTAGGCTGCTCCTCTCTCCTCAGCCACAGAGAGATCTGATCAAAGGATATTTCCCCCTGAATTGCTTATTCCACGAGGCTGAGGCATCTCTCAGCTGAGAGCATGGAGAGCACTCCCAGCAGCCAGCAGGCTGCCGAGATTCATGAGCTGCACTGCTGAATAATTCAGTTTGGGGAAGATATGCATCCAATTCCCAGCCAAAATTAAAAGAGAAATATGAAGTGATGCTGCTCGGGCAAGCTCAGCTCCACAACCGAATGCCGCCAGCCAGCCCCAGCGCTGAGCGGCTCCAGGCAGCCCCAGCAGGCAAAGCATCGCTCAGGACGTTGCAGAATCCCTCAACCTCAGCCTGGGAGGGGCTGGAAGGCAGCTCTGGAGCTCACCCAGCCCAGCCCCCTGCTCCTGCAGGGCTCCCACAGCAGCTTGCCCAGGGGGGTTGGAAGCTCTCCACACCAGGAGACTCCACAACCTCTCTGGGCAGCCTGCTCCAGGCCTCCAGCACCCTCACAACAACCAACTTTCTCCTCCTGCTCAGATGCAAACTCCTGGGTTCCAGTTTGTGCCCTCTGCCCCTTGTGCTGTCCCTGTGTGCAAACAGTGAGAGGATGAGGGGCAATGGTTTGAAATGAGAGCAGAGATGATGGAGATTGGATGTGAGGAACAAGTTGTGCACCAGGAGGCTGCTGGAACACTGCAGCAGGTTGCCCAGGGAAGCAGCTAGGCTCCATCCCTGGAGATACTCAAAGTGAGGCTGGAGGAGGCTCTGGGCAGCCTGATCTAGTGGAGGCTGTCCCTGCTGAGTGCAGAGGGCTTGGACTGGATGAGCTTTGGAGGTTCCTTCCAACCCAACTCATTCTAGGCTGCTATGATAGGATCTTATTTATCAACCCACAGCTTCACCTGCTTGGAAGCCTCACTTGAGAGCAGAGCACAGAAAGCCTTCAGGTGCCCACGGAGGGGGAGGTGGACACCAACCACTGCAGCTGTGAGCTGGCATCACTGCCTCAGCCACGTGTGGAAAAGAGCTTTTGAGGATGATCATTAATTGATCTGCACAGGAGCTCTGCTGCCATGAGCTCTCTTCAGCAGGAGATGTCCTATCAAGGGCCACTGTTTTAATTGGCCCACAGGAAATCCCAACCTATCTCCAACCACCCTTCCAGGGGCTTTGCCTCCTCAGCTGTAGAGGCTGAACATTAGTGCTGTGATTAGAGAGACAGCCTGGATTAGAAACAAATCCTTTAATCAATCCTAATTGCCAGATATTAATGCAACTCACAGAGCAAGGCTGGTGAACACCAACCAGACTTCCTCAAGAAGAAATTGAATTAGCAGCTTCATGCCTGAAGTGCTATCATAAAAAATAGATTAGCTTGGACTGTGCTGAGGCTTACAGGTAAGCTCCAAGCTGATAGAGATCCCAACCAGCTCTGGCTCCTTCTGACAGCTCTGAACTGCAGCTGCAGCTTGGTCCTGGGGCCAAAGCGCCTGCAGGAAAATCTGCTCTGCATCCTGTGCTGACCCATGCCCAGCAATTGCACCTCCTGGCCCTCTCCTGTGCCGAGTGCCCCGCTCGTCGAGAGGAATCACACAACCCCAGCACCGTGGTGAGGCTGGAAGGGAGCTCTGGGGTCACCCAGCCCAAGCCCCCTGCTCCAGCAGGGCTCCCACAGCAGCTTGCCCAGCAGCACAAGGACCAGGGGGGTTGGAAGCTCTCCACACCAGGAGACTCCACAACCTCTCTGGGCAGCCTGCTCCAGGCCTCCAGCACCCTCACAGCAAACAACTTTCTCCTTCTGCTCAGGTGGAACCTCTCTGGGTGCCAGTTTGTGCCCCTTGCCCCTCGTGCTGTCCCTGGGCACCACTGAGCAGAGCCTGGCCCCAGCCTCTTGCCCCCCACAGCTCCTTTAGCTCTTGCTGAGCATTGCTCAGCTGCCCTCTGGGGCTGCTCTGCTCCAGGCTCTCAGCCCCAGGGCTCTCAGCCTTTGCTGCTCCCACAGGTGTTCCAATCCCTTCAGCATCCTCACAGCCTCTGTTGGATACTCTCCAGTCCATCCCTGTCCCTCTCGAATTGGGGAGCCCAGAACTGGGCACGATCCCCCAGCTGGGATCTCACCAGGGCAGAGCAGAGCGGGAGGAGAACCTCTCCTGGCTAGCTGGCCACACTCTTCATGCACCCCAGGGTCCCCTTGGCCCTCCTGGCCGTGAGGCCACATTGCTGTCCCATGGCTAACTGTTTGTCCACCTCTAGGAGCCTAAGAGACACCCCCCAGGCAATTCTTCTTTCCTGTGGTGGTTTCTGACCTTTCTGGGCATTTTATGACTTCCAGAGTTAAATAAACCTAAATATTTCCTCCTGACTCTTTGTAACAGGAAATGTTCTGATGAGTTGGGAGCTGCTTTGAAGATGTGCAATTAAATTTTCATAATGTATTCATTAATCTCTTAATACAGTGCTCTTGAAGCAGCAATTTTCCAGTGAGGACATCTCTCTACACTCATTTCCATAAGACAGACAGTCCTACCAACCAGATTAATCCACTTCCTGCTTACTGCAGCCAAAAAAAATCATCATTTGCTGGTAGGTCTCAATGAGTAATTTGCAGTGAATCACTTATTCGATGCATTTAGGGTTTGTCTTTCCTCCTCCCACCCCCTGAAATCATCCTTACGTGGTATCACGGCAAACGGGTCAAGGGAGGACCTCCTCCACTTCCACACTCCCCTGGTGAAGGCACAGCTGGAGGACCGAGTCCATTGCTGGCCTCCACAGTCCAAGAGGGACAGGAACTCACTGGAGAGGAGACAGCCAAGGGCTGCAAGGATGCTGAGGGGCCTGGAGCAGCTCTGTGAGGAGCAAAGGCTGAGAGCCCTGGGGCCGAGAGCCTGCAGAGGAGCAGCCCCAGAGGGCAGCTGAGCAGCGCTGATCAATGCTTCAAGGGTGGGTGGCAGGAGGCTGGGACCAGGCTGTGCTCAGTGGTGCCCAGAGACAGGGTGAGGGGCAAGGGGCACACACTGGGACAACAGCAGCTCCACCTGAGCAGGAGGAGGAACTTCTGTAATTTTAGGGTGATGGAGTCCTTGAGCAGGTTGCCCAGAGAGGTTGTGGAGTCTCCTGGTCTGGAGAGACTCCAAACCCACCTGGATGTGTTCCTGTGTGCCCTTCTCTAGCTGACCCTGCCCAAGCAGGGGGGTTGAACTCCACCTCCAGGAGCCCCTTCCAACCCCTACCATGCTGTGAGACTGTGAAGTTCTCCAGCACCTCCCTGGGCAGCCTACTCCCAGTGCCTGATGTCTGACTCAAAGCAAATCCTCTTTTTCCTATCTTCAGGTCTCTCCATTCATGGTTTCAGGCAGTTTAGGAAGATCTCTTCCCAAGCATCAGCTCAGCCTTTGAAAGCTCCAATGTTCCACAACACGGAACACAGACAAAGGGATTTTCATAACAAACAATAAATCCATTTGGATTACTCAGCCTGGTCAGATTCCCACTCCTTTGATGCCATGCTGCCTACAGGAAATCCATATCCTTTTCCCTTCCCAGCTACATCTTTGCTGCTCAGGAAAAAAGCAGAGGACCTGAGGCAGGACAAATCAGATCCCATGATTTATTAGGGCTTAGCAGGCAGAGGAGCAGGACCCCAAGCTGCTGGATTTTTGTGCCCTGCATAACTGAGAAGGCTTCAGCAGAGCTCTGTGGCTTGCAGGATTTGTCTGGCAGAGAGTCAGGGAAGTTATTGACAAAGTGTTAATAGAGCAGAATCATAAAGATGGATAAATAGACAGAGGCTTGAAGATCTCAACACCAAGAGTGGAGTCAAGAGAGGGATATGCAGTGGCCATAACCCTGAGCTACTTCAACTCAGTCTGCAATTGGCTGCAAAACTAACACCAATTGGCATTTAATCCCAAATCATTTACCTGCACCTCCATCCACCAAATCATTTACCACCAGCTCCAGGATGGGTTTGAGACACCGCCCCCAAAAACCCAAGTCCACTTTTCTGGGTGGAATTGGATGATCCTGGAGGTCTCTTCCAACCTGGTTGATTCTGATTCTATGAATTCTGCCTTCCCTACACCTCCATCCACCAAATCATTTACCACCAGCTCCAGGATGGGTTTGAGACACTCCCCCAAAACCAATCCAAGCTTTCTGTGGGTGGAATTCTGCCTCAACCTCTTTCCCTGCACCTCCATCCACCAAATCTTTTACCCCCATCTCCAGTATGGCTTTAAGACACTCCCCAACAAATCCAAGTTATCTTCTGGGTGGAATTCTGCCTGAGCCTCTTCCCTGCACCTCCATTTGCTCAGCCTGGTTTGTCTTTGTTTGAGAAGCAAACCCAAGCTGCCCCTAACAAATGGATTCCCCTTTTTTGCTGCTGTTTTCCACTTGACATATGTTGCACTCCAGCAAGTGAAATCAGGTTATATTAGTGATCAAACGAAATCAAACAGCACAGCCAGGATGGCTGATGCAATATCTTGTGAAGTGGTTCCATGGGTTGCATTGGATGGGATTAACTCCATGGGTGACAGAAAGCATCACAAGAAGCACACAGGGAAGGAGGAGGGGGTGGGAAAAACAGAGGAGGGAGCCATTAGTGGCAGATGAAATACAGACAGGGCTGGAGAGAGTTCAGCTGGCCTTTGGAGCTGTGCTCTCATTTTTACCTCACCCTTCCATCTTCCCCCCAAGCAAATCAGCCTAGGCAGGAGCTTCCTTACAGCTCTTCAGCAGGTCTCAACTTATTTCCTTAACTCATTGGATAAGTTCCTGTAGATGCCACCAGGCAGAGCAAGACCTCTCTGTGCAGAGGGATTCACAGAATGGTTGGGTTGGAAGGGACCTCAAAGCTCATCCAAGCTCCAACCCCCTGCCATGGGCAGGGACACCTCCCACCAGCCCAGGCTGCTCAAGGCCTCATCCAGCCTGGTCCTGAACACCTCCAGGGAGAAGAGATCCACAGCCTCCCTGGGCAGCCTGTGCCAGGCTCTCCCCACACTCACTGCAAAGAATCTCTTCCTCATCTCCACTCTCAACCTCTCCTCTCCTAGCTCAAAGCCATTGTCCCTTGCCCTGGCACTCCCAGCCCTTGTCCTTCCCCAGCTCTCCTGGAGCCCTTCAGGTACCAGAAGGCTGCTCTGAGGTCTCCCTGGAGCCTTCTCTTCTCCAGGCTGAACAGCCCCAATTCTCTCAGCCTGTCCCCACAGGGGAGGTGCTCCAGCCCTCTGAGCGTCTTTGTGGCCTCCTCTGGAGCTGTCCCAGCAGCTCAGTGTTGCTTCATGGGGTGGCTGATCTGCAGCCCCACTGCCCTCTGGCTGGTTGGCAGACTGTTTGCTCTCTCATGAGAGCCACAGGATTGTTCCAGGTGGAAAAGACCTCCAAGGTCAAGCCCAACCACCAAACCACCACAGCCATCAAGGCATGTCCCACAGTGCCACCACCCTCACCGTACCCAGGCCCAAACTCAGATGTCTAAGGGGCTGCTGAATGAGGGAATGATCTCCCTGACCTCCTTAAACACCTGTTCAAAAAACCATTACATTCCCAACCCTGCTTCTGCCAGAGCAGCTCCCCAAGCAGAAACCACATCAAGCTGAGCAGCCAACACAGCTGCACATGCTCAGAAGGCAGCACACATGGAGCAAGTCAAAGTCTCTTAGCAGGATGAAGCCAGAAGTCTCAATTTGCTCCTTAATGGAGATGTTCTCCAAGGAGATAATAAAGAGGTACCACTGACAGCACATTAAAGAAGCTGATGCAGACATGAAATTGCTGTCTGCTACATCCTGGGCTGCAGCAGGAGTGTGGCCAGCAGGGCCAGGGAGGGGATTCTGCCCCTCTGCTCCACTCTGCTGAGACCACAGCTGCAGCTCTGGGGCCAGCTCTGGAGCCTCTGTGCCAGGAAGGATCTGGAGGGGCTGGAAGGTGTCCAGAGAAGGGCCACGAGGAGGAGCAGAGGGCTGGAGCTGCTCTGCTGTGAGCACAGACTGAGGGAGTTGGGGTTGTGCAGGCTGGAGAGGAGAAGGCTCCCAGGAGACCTCATTGTGGCCTTACAGGATCTGCAGGGGGCTCCAAGAAAGCTGGGGAGGGACTTTGGAAGGTGCCAAGGAGGGACAGGACTGGGGGAATGGAGCAAAACTAGAAGTGGGGAGATTGAGATTGGATGTGAGGAAGAAGTTGTTGCCCAGGAGGGTGGTGAGAGCCTGGCACAGGCTGCCCAGGGAGGTGGTGGAAGCCTCCTGCCTGGAGGTGTTTGCAGCCAGGCTGGAGGTGGCTGTGAGCAACCTGCTGCGGTGTGAGGTGTCCCTGCCCATGGCAGGGGGTTGGCACTGGCTGAGCCTTGAGGTCCCTTCCAGCCCTGACAGCTTTGTGATGCTATGAAATGATACCCAGAAGTTAATTAACCCATTTCCAAGCCATGCCTTCACCTGGAAGGAGCAAAGACTTCACAGTATGTTGACAGCTGCTGCACATCTGGAGCTCCAGGACATCAGATCACAACAAAGAATAGGATTTCTATCAGGGAATGAGACAATCTTGAGACTCAGGTTGGGGTTAGAGTGTGGAAGGTGCTTAGGGAGCACACCCCCAGCCCAAACACCCTCACCTTTGGTTCACAATTGCCCAGGGAGGCTGTGGCTGTCCCCTCCTGGAGGTGTTCCAGGCCAGGCTGGATGAGCAGCCTGGGCTGGTGGGAGGTGTCCCTGCCCATGGCAGGGGCTTGGAGCTGGCTGAGCTTTGGGGTCCCTCCCAACCCATGCTGTGACTCTGATGATTTGGGGGAATTTGGATGATGGAAAATCAACAATAAGTGCTGCCCCAAACCCACACCTGGAGCACATCACTGCTCTGTGTGGCTGTCAGCACAGCTGAGCCAACCACCACTCAGCTTTGTGAGGCTCAAAGGCTTCTGCTGACCTGCAGGCAAGACTTGGCCAACTCTCAGCCTCTGCCAACAGCATTTGGCCAAGCTGAGCATCAAATGGAGAAGTATTCTCACTCTGGTATCCAGCAGCTCTGCTCATGAAGCTCAAGTCACAGCAATCTGACCCCCAGGGAGGTGCTGAGGCCTTGGACCAGTTTTAAACCACCACACCTTGGCTTTCCTCTCCATTCATTCATCCTGCTGCAGGTTCAGCATTAGCATGAATTATAGATGAAATCACATGGGCAAAGCCATTGCACTTCACAAGTGGAAAGCTTTTAATACATCCCAGGAGAGAGGGAGGGGGAAAAACCTCTCCCAGAGGCAAAAAAAAAAAAAAAAGAAAAAGTTTAATATTAATTCTTAAGATTCTTCCCCCATGGGAAACCACCAACAGGGAGAAGCACTACCTGCAGTGAGGATTACAGGGAGGAAGGGAAAGGGGGATACCAGCCACAGGGACTCAGGGTGGGGAGTTTCTTGCTCTAGGGAGCTCCCAACCCCACCTGGCTGAACAGGAGGAGAGAGTTGTGTGGTGTGAGGGTGCTGGAGGCCTGGAGCAGGCTGCCCAGAGAGGCTGTGGAGAGCTTCCAACCCCCCTGGTCCTTGTGCTGCTGGGCAAGCTGCTATGGGAGCCCTGCTGGAGCAGGGGCTTGGGCTGGGGGAGCTCCAGAGGTCCCTTCCAAGCCTCACTGCACTGAGATTGTGAAGTGTTAGAGCAGGAGGTGCTGACTCTGATCTCCAGGAGATCAGAAAAACACTTCCAAGCACTTGGAGTTCATTACCCATCCTGAAACACCCAAAGGTTTCCTAGCACCTGGCTTGGGGATTAATTATCCAATCAATCTAAATTATTCCCTGTGAGGACAGCCTGAGGGAGTTGGGGCTGTGCAGGCTGGAGAGGAGAAGGCTCCCAGGAGACCTCCTTGTGGCCTTCCAGGATCTGCAGGGGGCTACAGGAAAGCTGGGGAGGGACTTCTGAGGGTGTCAGGGAGGGATAGGACTGGGGGGATGGAGCAGAACTAGAAGTGGGGAGATTGAGATTGGCTGTGAGGAAGAAGTTGTTGCCCAGGAGGGTGGTGAGAGCCTGGCACAGGCTGCCCAGGGAGGTGGTGGAAGCCTCCTGCCTGGAGGTGTTTGCAGCCAGGCTGGAGGTGGCTGTGAGCAACCTGCTGTGGTGTGAGGTGTCCCTGCCCATGGCAGGGGGTTGGGACTGGCTGAGCCTTGGGGTCCCTTCCAGCCCTGGCAGCTCTGTGATTCCCTGCTGCTGACTGAAAGGAATTCTGAGAGTGCCACCTTTCAGAGTGAGGAATTCACAGCTCCCCAAGACATCTTCCTCGAGAGCTGGGAAGAGTGTAGTGTTGAATGGAAAGGGCTGACAAAGGGCTGCTGGCTGCCAGCACCTTCCCCACAGGAGCCTCTCCCAACCTCTGCAGGAGTCAGAGTGTCTTTTTCCCCTTTTTATCCACAGGTTGACCTCCCGATGACCAAAACTGCTGCAGCCAAATTAAGCCAAATGTCAGTGGCCCTGTCAATCTCCATCACCTCCCCCAGGCAGAGCAATCTCATCTCCAGCAGAGGAACCCAAAGCTCACTTTCCCTAGCCCTGGTTATTTACTCAGCCAACTCAAAAATAAATGTCTACAAAAACTGAAGCAGGCTTTGCCCTAAGCAAACCAGGCTGGAGAAGAGCAAATTTGGGTGCACAAACAGGGGGATGCAAGAGCAAACAAAGGCAAGAGGAAGAAAAGAGCAGAATGAAGTCACCCACTGGAAGGAAAAATAGACGTTTGGCCTGGCTGTGGCTCTGCTCTGAAGGAACCCAAACCATCAGGAGATCAGATGGGAGAGAGCAGCTCCTACAGGAAAGTGTAACCTGCTCCTGTGTCCCAAACCAGCACAAAGTCCCTGACCCGGGCTGCTTTGGTTGGGGTTCTCTTGCCGGATGACTCCACTTGGATGCAAGTTCTGGAGAGACCTTCTGGATGTTATTAGGTTTGATTGGCGGCAAGGAACACTCAGGCTCCAGTGCACCACCACAGAATGCAGCAGGTGGGAGAGGGACCCTCCAAGGTCGTCCCGTCCGACTCCTCCGTGGCTTGCCGGCACTCGGCAGCTCACCCTACAGCACTGAGGTATTCAGGACCAGGCTGGATGAGGCTTGGAGCGACCTGGGCTGGGGAACTTGCCCCTGCTCATGGCAGGGGGTTTGGAACTGGGCGAGCCCCGAGGCCCCTGCCAACCCAACCCCTTCTGTGAGCCTATTCCGTCAACACCACCGCTATGGACCTCCGAAGGATGCTGCACGCTTGGCAAGCGGGCTGTGAACTGTGCCAGGAGGTGTCCTTCACAGCTCTGAGCCATTAATAACACAGCTCCACGGGCTGAGAGCATTGCAGAAGGTTGAGAATTAGATGTTAATTCATTATTTAAAGTTTCCTTCTAAAAATGAGACATCAGATGGAGAGCCCAAGATAGTTTTTCCTTGATTACTCTGTTGGCTCCAACACAAAGTTGTTATTTAACAAGCAGGAGCAGAGAGGAGCGAGAGCAGGTTGTGCTGGCAGCTATTTATAGACTCCAGGAGGAGAACACAGGGATGGAGAGGAATAAAACCACATCAGCAAGAGCTGGTGATGCCTCACCTGAGATTTCTCAGCTGATGGGGAGGCCTCTCAGTGACACGAATGCCAGCTCCAGCATGCTCTGCATCGCCGTCCCAGCACCATCAACACATTCCAGTCACCTTCTTACAAGTCCCACTCCTCATTAACTCTGATGATCACAGCCTTAAAGAGCCTGGGCTTTGGGTGGGTGACTTCTCAATTCTCCCTGTTCTCCTTCCTAAGGCTGAACTGCGGATCTGCATTCAGCAGAGCGTGCCAGATCGATGCTGCCTCTGAACACAAACATTTGCTGCTGCATGGGGAGTTATCTGAAGCCTCAAAGCCACTTCTCCCACCAACACTTCCATGCAAGCGCAAAATTAGCCACGCAGAGGAGTGCAGATTCCAAGCCCTCTAAGTGCTGTGTCCTGAGCCTGGGTCACAACCACCCTGTGAACACTCCAGGCTTGGGGGAGAGTGGCTTAAAAACCGCCCAGGGGAGAAAGGACCTGAAGGTGTGGGTGGAAAACTGACTGAAGATAAACCAATGTGTGCCCAGGGGGCCAAGAAGGCAAACTGCCAGCACCCTGGCTTGGATCAGCAAGAGTGTGAGCAGCAGGAGCAGGGCAGGGATTGTGTCCCTGGCACTGGTGAGGCCACACCTGGAATCCTGGGTTCAGTTTTGGGGTCCTCACTCCCAGAAGGGCATTGAGGGGCTGGAGCAGGTCCAGAGAAGAGCAACCAAGCTGGGGAAGGGTCTGGAGAACTGGGCAGGGGAGAAGCAGCTGAGGGAACCGGGGGTGTTTAGTCTGGAGGAGAGGAGGCTGAGCAGAGACCTCATTGCTCTCTGCAACCACCTGAAGAGAGGTTGGAGCCAGGGGGGGTTGGCTTCTTCTCCTAAGGAGCAAGCAATAGAACGAGCAGAAATGGCCTCAAGTTGCCCCAGGGGAGGTTTAGGCTGGACACCAGCAGCAGTTTCTTCCTCTAAAGAGTTGTCGAACCCCAGCCCAGGCTCGCCAGGGCAGTGGTGACATTCCCATCCCTGCAGGGGTGGAAGAGCCACGGAAATGTGGTGCTGAGGGACATGGCTTAGTGGTGGGCTCAGCACTGTCCACTTACTGGCTAGACCCAACCTCCGAGATCTTTGCCAGCCTCAATCGCTCCACGGTTGCAAGGAGCCTGCAGTGGATCAGAAGCGATTCCCCTGCAGACCCTCACAGAGATCTACATCTGAAGTGGATTTTTGACCTTAAATTCGACCACTTTGGTGCCCGGGAGCAGAAAACAACAAATCTGATTAGCCACCAAAAAAAAGGATAAATTCAACAATATTCAGTCTGAGAAGTCCTCCAAGATCAGACTCCTGCAGGAGGACCACAGAGCTGCCAGAGCCCTGTGCTTGAAGTGCTAATTGCTTGGAGGCAACCTTCCGCTGTCAGACGTCCGTGCCAGCAGCATTATGGACTTCTAATGGCCTTAATTAAAGGTCTTATGTTTAGCCACCTCAGTTTAGACATGAAATTAAAGTTCTACCAGCTGCCACTCACGTCCATAAAGGGTTTTCCAGGCTCTGACTTCTCAGCTCCTTTATTTTTTCAGCCTGCTGTGTGGCTCTGCCGCAGCCCTCCCCCCGGGCCCTCCCCCGTAAATCTTCATTGCTGAGACACCTTTATTGTACTCGACCACATGCACCTTCCAAGGGGGGGGGGGGGGAAGCCTTCTTGCCATCAAAAAAAAAAGGAAAAAAGCTGGCTGGCAGAGCATGATTTACAGTAATTAGCAAAATGAAGAGCCACAATTAGCTGCAATTAGACAACAGAATATTGAAGGAGAAGAATCACCCCGCGGCGCGCCAGTAAATAAGGCCACGGATTGGGGAAGCTCCTCTCAGGTGAAGCAGAGCACAGCTGGGCAGCCTCAGCCACAGGCCAAAAGACTTCTTCATGCCAAGGAGAGTGTTTGCCAGGCAGCAGCAACAGCTCAGTACAACAACTTTCAGGGCTGATGCCACACAGCCACAAGATGCACGGATTGCTGCTGCTCTGAGGGGTGAGTCGGGTTGCAGGAGTTGGGGCTGTTCAGCCTGGAGAAGAGGAGGCTGCAGGGAGACCTCAGAGCTGCCTGCCAAGTACCTGAAGGGGCTCCAGGAGAGCTGGGGAGGGACTTTGGACAAGGACTGAGAGTGCCAGCATGAGGGACAATGGCTTTGAGCTGGGAGAGGAGAGACTGAGACTGGAGATGAGAAAGAGATTCCTGGCAGTGAGGCTGGGGAGACACTGGCACAGGCTGCCCAGGGAGGCTGTGGCTGTCCCCTCCCTGGAGGTGTTCAGGACCAGGCTGGATGAGGCCTTGAGCAACCTGGGCTGGGGAGGTGTCCCTGCCCATGGCAGGGGGTTGTACTGGATGAGCTTTGAAGTCCCTTCCCACCCAACCTCTCGGGGGTCTCTGAGTTTGTAGCACTGAAAGCTCACAGAACGCCTGGGTGCCAAGCCGGGCAGCAAAGGGAGAAATGCAAGGTGGTTATGAACCACAGCAGATATCACAGAGGCATTAAGGCTGGAAAAGACCTTCAAGATCATCAGGTTGCATCAACTCAACCCTAGCATGGCTGTGCAAACAGGTCACAAAGTGCCATGCCCAAGTGGTGGTTGAACACCTTCAGGGATGACGACTCCATCCAAAGGAGGAGAGGGATCAGAGGAAGAACTTCAGGTAGGTGAGGAAGGAGTGAGGAAAAACAAAGGGTACAGTAGCCCTCAAGCTGAAAAACTGAATCCTTGAGTTATCAGCCTTAGGACAGGTTGAGTTTAACTCCTTATTGATTATTACCAACCTGGTTATGTTAATTAAATGAGCTAATGGGAGCCAGGAGGGTTCAATCACATCAGGGCTATGCCTGGGAGGAACCACACGATGCTGAGCCACAGAATGACTCCATTGTACCGCTGTGGGTGTGTGGAGACAGAGAACCACAGCTATGGCTGGGTGAAAGATGAAGCTCTTTGAAAGCAACAAGGAGAATTTCTGTTCATTACCGGGAGCTCATCAGTTAGGAACAAAAGAGGAACCCAGGAATGCTTCACACAGGACAGGAATTTGCAGCTAAAAAGGAAGCTCAGTGCTGTTGCACATCGTTTCCCCAGCAGACAGGAGCACAAAGAGCTCAGTTCCCAGCCTCATCTACAGTGCTGGGAGCCCTTGCCCAGGAAAGATGAATTGCAACCTGCAGAAGTACTGCAGAGAGCTGCGTGGATGGTCAAGATGTGGGAGACAGAGGAGGAGAGTAAACCCAAAGTTGCTGCTTTAGCCTCGAAAATTAGCTGGATTTTGGTGCCAATAAATAAATTAGGGAGAGAGAGAAAAGAAACAGTTATGAAATAAGATAAAGGGGGGGGAGAGGGGGATAGAGACAAAGCTGGCTGCAACCTCAACATTTTAAATATCAGAAAAACTAAGTCCTGGAGTAACCTCCCAGCTCTCCAGAGGAGGGAGGGAGGAGCTGAAGCAGCACAGCTGTGGCACTCTGAGGAAGGTGTGGTGCCGGTGCCTGTGAAAACCTCTTGCTCACCCAGGAGAGCACACACACAGCCACCCGGGGCCCAGCAGCCACGGCTGCCTCACTCTCCATGTTCTGCTGGCTTCCTACACAGAGTTGTCCACCCTGCTGGGTTGAAATCATTCCTCCCCCCCCACACACAACTAATTTGGAGAACTAACCCCGAAATGAAATTTGCCAGACCAGCTCAGTTGGGAGCAAAAGAAACTCTACTTAGAAGCAAATGAAGCTCTGCTTACAAGCAAGACTGCAGTCCAGAAACACAAAGTGCAATGAATGTGTACAAAATAGAGCTTACAGCTTATAGAGCCACAGAGCTGTCAGGGCTGGCAGGGACCCCAAGGCTCAGCCAGTCCCAACCCCCTGCCATGGGCAGGGACACCTCACACCACAGCAGGTTGCTCACAGCCACATCCAGCCTGGCTGCAAACACCTCCAGGCAGGAGGCTTCCAGCACCTCCCTGGGCAGCCTGTGCCAGGCTCTCACCACCCTCATGGGCAACAACTTCTTCCTCACATCCAATCTCAATCTCCCCATTTCTAGTTCTGCTCCATCCCCCCAGTCCTATCCCTCCCTGACACCCTCACAAGTCCCTCCCCAGCTTGCTTGGAGCCCCCTGCAGCTCCTGGAAGGCCACAATGAGGTCTCCTGGGAGCCTTCTCCTCTCCAGCCTGCACAACCCCAACTCCCTCAGTCTGTCCTCACAGCAGAGCAGCTCCAGCCCTCTGCTCCTCCTCGTGGCCCTTCTCTGGACACCTTCCAGCCCCTCCAGATCCTTCCTGGCACAGAGGCTCCAGAGCTGGCCCCAGAGCTGCAGCTGTGCTCTCAGCAGAGTGGAGCAGAGGGGCAGAATCCCCTCCCTGGCCCTGCTGGCCACACTCCTGCTGCAGCCCAGGATGCAGCAGACAGCAATTTCATGTCTGCATCAGCTTCTTTAATGTGCTGTCAGTGGTACCTCTTTATTATCTCCTTGGAGAACATCTCCACTAATGAGCAAATTGAGACTTTGAAGCAAAGGTTCTCCTTGTACATGAAACATGACCTCACAAACCCATTTGGAATGTCCCCAAGAGGAACTCCCTTACTGACAAGCCCAGGGGACATTCACCCCACCATCATCCACCAAAAGGACAAGAAGTCACTCCAGAGCGATTCACCCAACCAGCTCCACCTCGCTGGATGCACCAGGCTGACATCCAGGTCTGTAATGGTTGGACAAGGTCCCACACACCCCCAGCACTTGATCTCAGGAGGATCTTGACTAAATGAGCCTGAAAACGAACTTCCAGAGGGAAATAGCCAAGGATTTAATGCTGAGAACCTCCAAGAAGGGATGAGACAAACCCCAGTACGGAGCCAAACCTTTGTGCTGCTGAATTTATTATCCCTTTTGGGCTTAACTAAAGCCAAACTTCAGGCAAGAGAGTCCTGAGAGCAGTCATCTGCCAACACATTGAGATAATTAACTGTGCCTTCACATAAGAGGTCTTCTGGAGAGGCAGGAAGCCCACACTGAGCACAGTTAATTACTCTCCTCAATGATGATAAACTACTAATAAAGGCATTTCAGTTCTGGAGCCTCTTTTCTTCCCCAGGTTTCTCAGATTCAGGTTATTATTGCAGGTGAAATATGAAGTCACACAAAAAAAAACCCCAACAACCATTTTTAATCCCCCAACAAGGTACTTATTGGCAAGCCAGGAAAATCTTCAGCCCATAATCAGATACCAAAAGGAGAATAAAAATCAATCACTCCAGAGCTGCACACTGAACATGACACCAGAGCTCCTTGCTGATAACCCAGGAAATATCGACTACGTTGTTCCTTTCAGGCACAATTTGTTGTCCCAGGAGTTATTTCAGGTCTGACAGATAAAAGTTCTCACCAATCATTTCCCTTCATCGGGCAGAGCACAGCATTCGAAGCCAGACATCATCACCTAGGAAGAGCTCTCTCCTCAGAGCAAATAGGGCGTGCTCTGAGACCCGGAGGGAGCTCCTCCTCCGCCGCCGGCCCCGGCCCCTCGCAGCCCCTCCGCCGCCGGCCCCGGCCCCTCGCAGCCCCTCCGCCGCCGGCCCCGGCCAGCCCCTCCGCCGCCTCCTCACTCAGAAGCATCCAGAACTTCTCTGACTACAAACCCCAAGCCTAGGGGCAAGCACGAGGAGTTCAGCTCCCCCTTCTCGTCAGGGCAAGAGGTTTGCAGCTCACTTCCCCGGGTCAGCAGACACTTAACGGTTGTAGCAGTACTCCATGGGCAACTGCTTAGTAGTCTACTCTTATCCCAGCCCCACCAGCCCCTCCAAAGCACGTACCTCACTCCTCAGCGTTGCTCAGAGTTGTCCTCACCAAGCGCCAGCTGAACCTCGTAAAGCTACCCCCACACCTTCCTCCCCTTAAGAATCCTCCCAGCCCCACCTCCCCAGGCCCTCAGCACCCTGATTTGCTACCCAAGCAGAGAAACAGCTGCAGAATAAACAGGACTGACCCAACCAGCCCAGCACCCACCAGGCTGCTTTAATTAGTGTTGATGGTGCCACTCTGCCTCAGCTTCATCAAAGCCCACCAAGGAACACCTGCCCTGCAGGAGGTCACCACAAGTCTTGGGGTCTCTGGGCTGCTTCTGTGTTACAGGGATGGAAATTAACAAAGGGTTAGGACACTCCTGCAGGTCTGCTTCAAAGCTCTCATGTGTTGAACACTGAACAGGTCTTATCTCCAAGCCCTCTGCAGTGCTACCATGGTGAGACTCAGTTCCCAGGTGGTCCTGGCTCATGTGTATCCCTCCCAGAAGTCTCCTTGATTGACACCTTGAGTAATGATGACGATCAGCTACAGCTTGGCTTAATGAGTTGAACTGCTCAGCCCTTCTCCTCCCCCACATTCACAGAATCATGGAACTGTTTAGGTTGGAAAAGCCTTCTAAGGTCATTGAGTCCAACCATCAAACCACGATGGCCATTAAACCCTGTTCCCAGGTGCCACGGCCACAGGTTTCTTGCACACCTCCAGGCATGGGGACTCCACCAGCTCCCTGGGCAGCCTGTGCCAGTCCCTGACCACTCCTGCAGCAAAGAAAGTTTTCCTCATCTCCAACCTCAGCGTCCCCTGGCACAGTTTCAGGCCATTTCCTCTCCTCTTATCACCTGATCCTAGGGAGAAGAGCCCAACCCCAGCCTCACTGCAACCTCCTCTCAGGGAGCTGTAGAGAGCAAAGAGGTCTAATAAGATCCCCTCTCAGTCCTCTGCTCTCCGGACTGAGCAGCCCCAGGCCTCCCAGCTGCTCCTCACCAAACCTGTTCTCCAGACCCTTCACCAACCCTTCTCTGGAGACACTCCAGCCCCTCAGTGTCCTCCTTGGAGTGAGGGGAGGGTTAGTGGTGGAGTTGGTAGTGCTGGGTTAATGGTTGGAGTTGATGATCATAGGATCCTGGAATCACAGAATGACAGAACCGTGGAATCATAGAAACATGGAATCACATAGATTCATGGAATCATTGAACCAGAATCATAGAATCTTGGAATGGGTTGGGCTGGAAGGGACCTTTAAAGGTCATCTAGTCCAACCCCCCTGCAGTCAGCAGGGATCTTAAAGGTCTTTTCCAACCAAACCAGCTCTGCGCTTCCATGACTCTAGGAACACAGAGACATGTTACAGCAGAGCACAGATGTCCCTTCCTGCCCCAACCATCCTGGGATCACAGCCTCAGGATGCAGAACTTTTGTTCCTCATGTCCCTTCCAGCCACCACCATCCTGGGACTACAGCCTTGGGGTACAGCACTCAGTGATCCTCACAACAGGTTTCAGCTTCTAAGGCCCAAATGAAGATCCCAAGACATAAAAGCCTGGAACTGTGAGCTGGGGAAGTTGTGATTCCCTGGCAGCTTCCCACTCTGAATTGAACACCTTCCCGAGGAGCTGGGCAGGCTGCAGCCACAGCTGAGCTTGTTAATTATGTTGTGCAAGGAGCACCATGCTGAACTCCTTCCTAGTGAATGATTTATTAACTCCAGCAGCAGAAAACCTTCTCTCTAGCACTACATACCAAAGACAAAGGAGGTAATTACCGTGCCCAAAGCACTTTAACTCCATTCCCACGCCGCACCCAGCACCACGGTGCCCTAAATCACTGCTCATTTACTCCTCGTGGTGCTGAGATGTTCAGCAGCAGCCGTGGCTCACCCTGACTTTGGGGCAAGTCCTGACGTAACAGATGAGGGCTGCGGAGGGGAGCTGCCAGATGTTAACAAACTGCTGGCTCCAGGAGGATTCATTGGTGTGCCAGGCTCCAGCAGCAGCTCTCCTGAGTCTGCCTGGGCTGGTAGGACAGGAGTCACGCTGTGAAGAGTGCTGAAGGACTTTGGGTCACTGCTCTGCAAAACAATTTAGCAGTGCTCCTAAAATTCATGAGATCACAGAGTCACAGGAGCAGAGAAACACAGGAGCAGGGCATCAGAGAATCCTGGGCTCTAGAACTAGAGAATCACAGATTAGAAGAGAATAAACCAGGTTTGAAGAGACCTTCAAGATCATCACATCCAACCTATCACCCAGCACCATCTAATCAACTAAACCCTGGCACCAAGCACCCCATCAAGTCTCCTCCTAAACACCTCCAGGGATGGTGACTCCCCCACCTCCCCGGGCAGCACATTCCAATGGGCAATCACTCTCTCAGTGTACAACTTCTTCCTAACATCCAGTCTGAGCCTCCCCTGGTGCAGCTTGAGACTGTGTCCTCTTGTTCTGGTGCTGGGTGCCTGGGAGAAGAGATTCATGGAGTGACCAAATCACAGCCACAGAACCACAAAATCACAGATTCATAGAATCATAAACCCATGGAATTATAGAATCATAAAATCACAGAGCCATGGAGTCACAGGATCAGAGGAACACAGGAGCAGGGAGTCAGAGAGTCAGAGATTCTAGAACTACAGAACCAGAGCTCCACAGAGTGACCAAATCACAGACCCTGAATCATCAAGTCACAGACTCGGGAAACCACAGAACTGTAGAATCAGACAATCACAAAACCACAGAACCGTGAAACCATAGAAAAATAACAGCATGGGACAAGGAAATGACAGAACCAGAGGGGCACAACATCACAGAACCAGAGGGGCACAACATCACAGAACCAGAGGGGCACAACATCACAGAACCAGAGGGGCACAACATCACAGCATCCTGAAGTCACAGAATCCCAGATGCACAAAACCACAGAACCACAGAATCACAGAAGACAGAGATTCATAAAGTCACAGAATCATAGAATCAAAATCACAGAGTCAGAGATTCATAGTCACAAAATCCCAGATGCATAAAATCAAAATCACAGAGTCAGAGATTCATAAAGTCACAGAGTCCCAGAATCATAGAACCACAGAACCACAGAGTCAGAGATTCATAAAGTCACAGAATCAGAGAGTCATACAATCACAGACCCATAGAATCACAAAAATCACAGGATCTCAGCATCCCAAACCCACAGCTTCACAGAATAACCACAGGATTGTTTGGGTTGGGAAAGGCCTCCAGGGTCACCCAGGCCAACCCTCAACCCACCCCCACCCCGGGCATCAAACCACGGCCCCAAGTGCCGTGCCCCCAGGGTTCTGGGACGCCTCCAGGGACGGGGACTCCGGCAGCTCCCCGGGCAGGCTGCTCCGTGCCTGGCCACTCTTGCAGGAGCTCATTTTCCCTGGTCTCACACGGAGTCTCTCCTCCTCGCCGCGCTGGAGCAGCTCGCTGTGCCTGCGGTGAATCTGCAATCAGCTCCTCTCGATCACCTGCATTTCTTTCAAACGCCTGCGCCTCACTTCGCTGAGATGTTTCACTTTTCCTGTCTGGCACCTCTCCCAAACGAGCAGATAAAACATCATCGTGCTGGGGGGAACAAAAGGCCCAGCAGCAGGATCTGCTCAGACAAATCTCTGACGCCTGATTGCCGCTCCGAGCTGCTCTTGCGCCGGCACATCGCTCGCTCCCAGCCTGCCTCGCCTCCAAACTGATGGGAAAAGACAAGGGGGGAAGAACCACAAACCCAAACCCAAGCTAAAAAGGGGCAGGCAAGGTGTAATTTTTAAGGTGAAGCATAAACACTGTCAAAAGCAATAGAGCTAAGTGGAGCTCGGCTGCCTCTTTCCGAGGCTGCCTCTGTAGTGGGAGTCAATCAGAAGAGATCACAGCGTGAGGCTTCGGCGTGACAGGAGGATCACTCCCAGCTCCAGGAGGCTGGAAGTCTCGCCTGGATGAGCAGCACAGCTGGCACAGCAGCTTCCCTCGTTGGTTATTTATTGTTTCTGTTGCCTCAAGCAGGTTAACCCCCACCCCCACCTCCCAGTGACAGGCACCTGAAAACATAGCCCTGAAAACATCATCACCTTCCCACCGTGCTGCCAATTCCACCTCCTAGGACCCAGGGAAATCACTGAGAGCAAACCCACATCGTGGTTGATGAGACTGAGCTACTGAGCTCAGCCCACCCGCCTTGACTGCTTCCTTCAGGAGACAAGGAGCTTCTCAGCCTCAACAGTCCCTTGCTGCCTGGAAGTCATCCTCCTTAGAATTAAAACTTCATTCAACATTATAGGATCATAGAATGGCAGAGGTTGGAGAGGAGCTCTGGAGATCAGCCCAAGTCCCCTGCTCCAGCAGGGCTCCCACAGCAGCTTGCCCAGCAGCACAAGGACCAGTTTTGCTTGTTCTAACAGGGGTGCCTTCAATGGCACAAAACAGACCCACCTCGAGGAGCTCCACACCAGCCCCTCTGCCTCCTGCAGAGTCTCAGTCACACAACAGAACTGCTCTGGGCAGCCTGCTCCAGGCCTCCAGCACCCTCACACTGAAGAATTTTCTCCTCCAGCTCAGATGGAACCTCCTGGGTTTCAATTTGTGCCCCTTGCCCCTCACACTGTCCTGCTCAGATGGCTGAGCAGCTTGCTGAGAAGAAGAGCTCAGCCCTATCTTCATCAACTCCACCCTTCAAATATTGATCAGCACTGTTCAGCTGCCCTCTGGGGCTGCTCTTCTGCAGGTTCTCAGCCCCAGGGCTCTCAGCCTTTGCTCCTCACAGAGCTGCTCCAGACCCCTCAGCATCTTCCCAGCCTCCTCTGGGCTCTCTCCAGTTGCTTCCTGCCTCTCTTGAACTGGGGAGCTCAGAACTGGACACAAAACTCCTCACTGTGCTCCCCGGGGAAGCTGGGACAATGAATATTCATCTGCCTGAGGTTTTAAATACCAGGGCAGCTTTGATGGTCTGCAGATAAGCTGAGGGAACAGCCAGCAGCTAATCCCTTGTTTGCCCAGCAGTGCAGGCATGAAGATCCCCTGTTTACCATCACCCCAGCCAACCTCCTCTGTTTATTCATCGACAGGAGGCATCTGGGAGAGTTTCAGCCTGGCACAGCTCTGCCCTGGACTCAGCAGGTTACCTTCCCATAATGTCAAACATGCTGTAGTGAGGATAATTAGCCATGAGTAGCATATTTGATTTGTACAGTTTTGTTTCCTAGAGAAGGTAATTTGTTGCTTGGTGAGCTGGGTACATCATCCTCGATGAGATAAACATCCTGAGAGGTGCTGGAATTTGGTGGGATGAAGGAAATAGATGTAAAAGACAGGGGGAAGGAGAGGGAGTTCGTGAGGTTAAAAGAGAGGCTGATTCCAAGAGGCAGAGAGGCTTTTGGGGGCTAAACTGGGTTCTATTAGCAACTAAAGCATTCCTCATCCTCTGGTCTGCCTTTGTGAGATCACCGCTGGAGGCTTGGGGCCAGTTCTGGGTTCCCCAGTTCCAGAGAGACAGAGAACCACTGGAGAGAGTCCAGGGGAGGCTACAGAGATGCTGAGGGCCCTGGAGCAGCTCTGGGAGCAGCAAAGGCTGAGAGCCCTGGGGCTGGGAGCCTGGAGAAGAGCAGCCCCAGAGGGCAGCTGAGCAATGCTCAGCAAGAGCTAAAGGAGCTGTGGGGGGCAAGAGGCTGGGGCCAGGCTCTGCTTAGGGGTGCCCAGGGACAGTACAAGGGGCAACTGGAGGTGGGAATACTGCAGCTGGGGTGGTGCTGAGGAGCTCTGTGAGTTCCTCACATCCAGCAATCTCTCCTTAGCACTTCCTGCTCCTGCCCTGGAGTGGTCAGGGACTGGCACAGGCTGCCCAGGAAGGTGGTGGAGTCCCCATGCCTGGAGGTGTGCAAGAACCCTGTGGCCATGGCACCCGAGGCCATGGTTTGGTGGCCATGGTGGGGTTGGGTTGAAGGTTGGACTGGAGGATCTTGAAAGTCTCTTCCAACTGAAACAATTCTATGACTGTGTGAATGATTATGCAACCAAACCATCTTGTGATTCATATTTTGTATAAGGGGAAAAAAAGAAGACAAAAAGGGTGGGGGGGTAAAGGGTTATTGATTTCCTTGCTGGAGAAAAGGAAGAGGAGAGTGCAGGGAATCTGCCATATAGATATTGTTAATTGTTCTCTGCTGGTTCTGCTTCCCTGGAGAGCTTTATTAACAATCCCCTTGGCAGGGTGCAGCAGGATGAAGTAGGCAGAGCACAGACACTGAAACTGCTCTGGAAGAAAGGAAGATGCAGAGGAACATTCTGGAAGGGCATGGGGAATGTTCTTCACCGAGTGGATGAAAGAAGAAAGCCCTTGAGCAGTAAGCAGTGGCCACAAGATCACCCAGGACAGGGCAGAGCCCTGCTTTCCATTGCACCCAAGGAAGAACTGTGGCAGTCCATCACCTGGAGGGTTTGTTCAGTCCCAGCTGGATGCCAACTAGAAGTAACAAAAGGCAGTTTGTGGGGGAGGGAAAAAGCGAAATGGTTTGGACAGCTCTGGCTGGAGAGTTCACCAGCAAGGCAGCAGCTGTTGCATTCTCATTCATGCAAGGTTTGACATCATGGTGTTTGGTATCACTCCAGGCTGGGGATGAAGGGCTGCAGAGCCTTGTGGAGAAGGCCTTGGGGGGTCTGGGGGTATAAAGCTGGGCAAAAGCTGGCCCTGTGCCTCTCAGCCCAGCCCTGTCCTGGGCTGGTCCCCAGGAGTGTGGGCAGCAGGGGCAGGGAGGGGATTCTGCCCCTCTGCTGTGCTCTGCTCTGTTGAGACCTCCCCTGCAGTGCTGGGGCAGCTCTGGGGTCCTCAGCACAGGCAGGGAGCCGGTGGAGCAGGGCCAGGGGAGGGCACAGCAGGGCTGGAAGCCCTGTGCTGGGAGCCAGGCTGGGAGAGTTGGCCTCGGGCAGCCTGCAGAGGAGAAGGCTGCAGGGAGAGCTGCTGGTGGCCTTGCAGTGCTCCAAGAGGACAATCAGGAAGCTGGGGACAGACTCTAGAGCAGGGATCCTGCTGGGACAGCACAAGGGGGGATGGTTTGGGCTCCAAGAGGGAGACAGAGTGGAGAGAAGGGAGAAAGGTTTGATGCTGGGGGGGGAGAGCCTGGCCCAGGCTGCCCAGAGAGCTGGGAGCTGCCCCCTGGCTGGCAGCAGGGCAGGGCAGGGGGTTGGGGCTGTGGGCAGCCTGCCCTGCTCGGGGCTGTCCCTGCTGGCTGCAGGGGGCTGCACTGGATGCCCTTTCAAGGTCCCTTCCCACCCAAATCATTCTGGATGCTATGATGTCATGGTTCCATGACTCTCTGGTAGCTGTGAGCTGCTTCCTGAGCTGCCTTTGCCCCTGCAGCCCTTGGGTGTGCTCAGCACTGGTGGTGTTTGGGCTCACACAGCACCTCAGGGCCAGGTCACCTCCCTGGGCTTGGGACTGGGTTGGTTTTTTCCCATGTCCTTACCCTATAGAAAAGCAAAGCAGGAGGAGGGGACACAGAAGCAGAAAGAACCCCCAGCAAGCCATGCTGTTCTCAAAAGCCTGGTAGCTGATGAGTATTGATTAGGTCAAGGTGACCTATTCCAACACAATGCTGTTCTTCTGGTCTCCAATTCAAAACAGCTCTGGTAAATAAGATTAATAGAACCAATTTGCTGCTCCCCAAGTAAGGTTGTAATACAGCTCCACAGCACTGGGTTCACATTGGCAACAGAAATTAACAGCCACTAAAGCACCATGCAAGCACAGAGAGGAATTTCCAGGGCAGTGTGCAGCCATCGGGGCCTTTATTGATGCTGAGGTCCCAGCTGATAGGAACTGACAATGCTCTGCAGGATTTAAAGAGCTGTCACAGACCTCTCTCCTACCTTTTTTTTTTGCCCTCCCCAAGGTTCCCTGTGCTCCTTTGGCTTCTTCTTCAACTGGGGAGCCCAGACCTGGCCCCACTCCTCCAGCTGTGATCTCATTAAGGCAGAGCAGAGGAGCAGGAGATCCTCCCTTGCCCTGCTGGCCACACTCTTCTTCATGCACCTCAGGATTCTTTTGCCCTGCTGTGTTCCAGGGGCATTTAGCATCTCCTGGCTGAAACTATCCAGCTCCACACTACTGAACCTCTCTAGTTTCCAGGCTCTGTCTCCCCTTCGACACTCTCCACCGGGCTGCCCTTTGCCTTTCTGGCTGAGAGCTGGAGGCACAGAGGTGGTGGAGCAGCCAGGGCAAGCCGCTGGTGGATTTTGTCCCTTGACTGCACTTGAACCCAAGGGCTCCAACCCACAAGGCACAACCACCTCCCCAAGCCCTGCCAATGTTTCAGCAATATGCTAATCTGGGTACTTACAGGCTGCTGCTTTGATTTGTTTCCCATTTCCTCCCAGCTCCAGGAGCTCCATTAAGAGGTTGGGAAACTATTTAAACAGCTCAAAGAAATTATCAGCTTTGCCTGCTCTCAATCACCTGCAAATTCCTTTTCCTCTTGAAGAGTGCAGGGGTTTTTTCTCTTCTACCTGTCAGGCTGGGTGTAATTAATGCTGTCCTCCTGCTCTCCCAGCTGCCACACTCCTTCCTTCCCCTCTCTCCATGCCACCACTGCCTTTGCAAGTTTGGAGGAGATGATTATTCTGCTAAAAAGCAACCCCCCCCCCCGCCCCCCAAAAGGAAGGGTTTTTTCATGTGACAATAGGAAATCAGCTGCAGCTTGGCTCAAAAGCTGCTGCAGGGTATGCTGAGAAGGGACCTGAACACAGGGAACCGTAGAAGGGTTTGGATTGCAAGAGAGCTTAAAGACCATCCAGGTCCAATCCCTCTGCCAAGGTCTCCTCCTTGCTCAAGGCCACCCTGCCTTGGAGCACTTTCAGGCTTGGAGGCTCCACAATTTCTCTGGGCAACCCTCTCCAGTGCCTCACAACCCTCACAGGGAAGAATTTCTTCCTACTGTCTAGGAAGAACCCACTGGATGGGCTCTCAAAGGCTGGCCCAGGCTGCCCAGGGAGCTGGTGGAATCCCCATCCCTGGAGGTGTTTCCAAGAGGCAGAGATGCTGTGCTGAAGGCCACAGATCAGCACCATCCCTGTCTTGAACTGGGGACCCCAGACCATGGCCTCAGAAGGGCAGGGCAGAGGGGGAGGAGAACCTCCCTTGCCCTGCTGGCCACACTCTTCTTTGTGCACCCCAGGATGCCCTTGGCCTTCTTGCCCACAGGGGCACATTGCTGCCCTGTGGATACCCTGCTGCCCAGCAGCACTCCAAGATCCTTCTCCAGGGAGCTGCTTTCCAGCAGGCAGAAGCCTTGCAGCAGCTGAGCCACGAGGGGGGACAGAAAGCCTTCTCCTGCAATATTTATCTTCAGCTGCTGCAGATCCAAGGGGGCAGGGAGCTGAAGTTTGGAGCTGATTCAGCTTCCCACAGCCAGAAGACTTTCTGGGTTGAGTTTTTTGTGTTGGGTTGGGTTGCTGCTGGTTGTTTTGTTGGGTTTTTCCCTGCAAGGTCCATAAAAAATGGAGCTTTGGCTTTTATTTTTAATAGGGATGTTAAAAGATTTAGAGCAGAGACCTTGTTCCTTTATGAACCCCACAACAAAGAGCTCCTTGGGGCACTCTCTGCTCCATTCATCTGCCCCACAGACACCAAAGGCAATGGGAAGGAAGGAAGGGGGTGGGGGGAGTGGGGAGGGAGGGCTGCAGCCATTTATAGCCATGGGATGGAACAGGAAAATCTGTTGCCAGGAGCAGCCTTTCCCCTTCTGTTTTCTGGGTTTCCAATATGTTCTCTGTGTGCTTCCAAGCAAAACACTCCCAGACATGTCTGCCAGCAAGAAACAGAGCTGAAGGAGGAGTGCTCTGGGGGTTTTTTCATGTGGTGATCTTACATCATGGAGGGGAGACGGCAACCCCCAAAGCCAAACTGAGAGTCACAGAGTCCTAGAATGGCTCAGGTTAGGAAGGGGCCTCAGAGATCATCTGCTCCACCACCCCCTGCCTTGGGCAGGGAGACCTCTCAACAAGAAGCTGGTGGACAATTTCATGGGGGAGAACAACAACCACAAAAAGGACATCAAAGCTCTGTGGCTGTCAGCCTGCTCTGTCTTGCTTCAAGCTCCTGAAGTGCTGCTTGGTTTGCTGCCTGGTTGCAGAGACACCCAGAGACCTGTTCAGAGTGGCTCAGCTTGGAAGGGAGCTCAGAGCTCATCCCCTCCAACCTCCCTGCCACGGGCAGGGACATCTCTCAGCTGGCTTTGTGCAACCAAAGCCATCAGCCTGGCCTTGGACACCCCCAGGCAGGAGGCAGCCACAGCCTCCCTGGGCAGCCTGGGCCAGAGGCTCACCTCCCTCCTACTGAAGACCTTCTTCCTCAGCTGCAGTCTGACCCTGCTCTGCCTCAGCTCCAAACCATTGCCCCTTGCCCTGTCTCCAGACACCCTCAGCAAAAGTCTCTCTGCAGCCTTCCTGCAGGATCCCTTCAGGTGCTGGCAGGCAGCTCTGAGGTCCCCTTGAAAGCTTGGAAGTGACTCCACTGCCCACTGCTGCTGTGGGGACTGACGAACCATTCCTGACTCCCAGGCAGGTCCTGCCCAGGCCTCCCCACAGCTTTCCCTGGAGAGGGAGCAGCGCTGGCTGAGGCTCACAGAGCATGGTAGGGGGTTGGAAGGGACCTCTGGAGATCACCCAGTCCAGCCCCCAAGGGCCCTGCTGTGAGCTCTGCAGCCTGGCAGCTTTTCATTCACCGGAGGATTTCCTGTGCCACACTTTCTGCTCTGTCCCCCGACGTTCAGCTGGTGGTGCCCCCTGGCAGCACAAGGCTTGGAGCGGCAGCAGAGCCTTCAGGCAGCACTTCAGGTGCCACTCACCAAAGGTGGCAGCAGCTTTGGCTGCTGCTCCACACCTGGACCTGTTTTCATCTTTCGTAGCCCAAGGTGACATCACAGGAGGGTCTGTTCTGGCTTTCAGAAATCGAATATCCACTTTTCTCCTGGATTCCCTCAGGAAGCAGTGAGGGAAATTGTTTTCCTGTCCTGCAAACCACTTCTGAAACTTTCCATTCCCCAGCTGAGGAGGTTTGGGCTCTCTGTGCTGCCTTGTTTCTTGTTTGCTCCCCTGAAAGCAATACATTCCATTTTCCTCTGCCCATTTCAAAGCACTTGGATTGGTATCAAGCTTGAATTCTGAGCTCCTTTCTTCACCTTGCAAAATGAAAAGCGCTTTTCAGCTTCATGTGGTGGCAGTGCAGGAAGTTTTTCATATCAGCCTCTCCACATCAGTTTGGGCAACTCCTGCTCTGAAAGGAAAATATTTGCTTGAAAGTCTTGCAGCCATTTCTTCCACTTAACCTCCCCCTGGCATCAGAGCCAAGTGCCATTGAATCAGAATGGGTTGGCTTGGAAGGGAGCTCAAAGCTCAGCCAGCTCCAACCCCCTGCCATGGGCAGGGACACCTCCCACCAGCCCAGGCTGCTCAAGGCCTCATCCAGCCTGGTCCTGAACACCTCCAGGGAGAGGGCAGCCACAGCCTCCCTGGGCAGCCTGTGCCAGGCTCTCCCCACCCTCACTGCCAGGAATTCCTTCCAGTCCCAATCTCCCCTCCTCAAGTCTAACTCCAGTGAGGCTTTTTCCTTTGCATCTCAACATTTCCCAGCTACTTTAGACACCTCGAATGATCTCCTGCTTCGCCTCACACCCTGCTTCTCCTCTTCCCCTGCTCCAGCTTCTCCTGTCTGTAATTTCTATGTGATTCTTGGACTTACCTCTCCTCCTGGGAAGCCTGTTGGGTGGCAAGGGTCAGCAGCACCCCACCTGTCACAGAATCATGGAGTGGTTTGGGTTAGAAAAGGCCTCTGAGGTCACCCAGTCCAGCCAGCAACCCAACCCCACCATGGCCACCAAACCTTGGCCCCAAAGTCCAGTCCCCTCTTGAACACCTCCAGGGACGGCGACTCCACCACCTCCCGGGGCAGCACATCCCAATGGCGAATCACTCTCTGGGTGAAGAACTTTCTCCTCACCTCCAGCCTCAACCTCCCCTGGCGCAGCTTGAGACTGTTTCTTGCACACCTCCAGGCATGGGGACTCCAGCACCTCCCTGGGCAGCCTCTGCCAATCCCTGGCCACTCTGGCAGCACAGAAATTGTTCCTCCTCTCCAACCTAACCCTCCCCTGGCGCAATTTCAGGCCATTTCCTGAGATAAAGCCACACCTGGCTGCAGCCTCCTCTCAGGGAGCTGCAGAGAGCAACGAGGTCTCCCTCAGCCTCCTCTGCTCCAGGCTGAACACCCCCAGCCCCCTCGGCTGCTCCTCCCCAGAGTCTTCCTCCTCTCTAGCTGGGGATGTCCCTGCTGACTGCAGAGAGCTTGGGACCAGCTGACCTTGACCGATTGCCTCTGTTTGCAGAGAAAGAGGAGAACAAAACCCAGCAGCCACATCGGGTCAGGAGGAGGCAAATGCAACCGAGTGAAGCTGACTTGGAGATCTGAGCGAAGGCTTGGGGAGGGGCACACTTTAAGCAGCCACTTTCTGAGCCCAGATCAGGCAGCAGCAGCAGCACCATTAAAATCATGAATAAAACATTGGTTCAGATGCAAAAGCTTAAGGGGGTGGGGGTGGGGGTGGGGGGGAGAAGCATCTTTGGGAGTGCAGAGCTGGCAGGTAAAGAGGCAGGTGAGTGACAGGCCCGGGCTGGGGCTGCTCCAGGCTCCAGCAAGCAAACCAGTTTGTGGGTTCCCAGGAATTTGGAAGGGGGGGGGGGGGGGGGAAGAGAGAATAAAGACTAAAAATGTCCCATGCAGCCACACCTGCCACGGACGCCAGGAGTGAGGAGGTCTGCAGAGCACACAGCGCACGACAAGCCTTACATAAACGGCCTACAGCAGCCCAGGGCTCCCTCTCTGATCTGCCCAAATCCAACGGAATTATTCATGGCTCCCGATGCAATATTCATGGGGCAGTGGCCGCTGCAGCCAGCTGCTTTCACTTCTTTAATTAATATGTTTGGCCAAAGAGAAATTTAACTTTGGGGTTGGGTTTTGGGGTGGATTGTGGAGGTTTTGGGGGGTTTGTAGTGGGCTGGGGGTTGGGGGGGGGGGGTTGCCTCTCTCATTATGGTAATAATTTAGGTCAGGCAAGAGGCAATGATCTCATTGGGCTGGAAAATCCTCTGGGGACTTGTTGTCAAGGGGCAGGGCAGGGCTGGGCACCCCCTGAGTGCCAGAGGCTCTCCAGGAACCTCTCTGCATTCCCAGAGGGAAGAAGGGAGAGAGGCTGATGGGCTGGGAGAGGAACTCCAGCAGCTGGGCTGGGAAGAAGAACAATGCCCTGGGAGAGAGACACAGAGACACAAACCAAGAGCCAAGCCAAGCCCTGAGGGCAAGGAGGGCACCACTGGCACCACTGGTGCTGGGGGCAGGCACTGGGCAAGGCCCAGCCTGGGCTCAGCACCAGAGGGGAACCAGGTCAGGAGCTGGGTTGAGGAGCACAGGGCTGGGGCTGGAAGCTTCAGCAAGGAGCTCCCTGGGCAGAGCCTGAGCTGGGCAGTGCCAGCCCTCAGCAGAAGTACTAACAAGAGTATCATAAATTGTTGCAGCAGGTATTTTGTAGGAAGCACAACATCCAACAAGCCCAATCCAAGCCTAAAATCAATAGCAGCAGTTCCACTGCAGCCTGGATGAAGCCTCACAAATGATCTTTTTAATTACAAGAGTCCTCCCCCTCTCCAGGGCTGCTGCTACAGGACAGGATCCTGGGCAGTGCCTGTTTCCTAAGGCCACCAGACAAGCAAACCAACCCTGCCCCCTGCCCCCTCCCCTCCCCCGGCCTGCAGCAGCCTTGGAAATTCCCTTTTTGGTTTAAAACTCCTTTGAATGACGAAGAGAAAGGCACAGGAGCAGCAGGAGTGATGCAGTGAGGAAGTGGGAAGAGGTGCTGCAAGCTCATGTCTTAGACTCATGAAGGTGTTTGGGGTGGAGAAGACCACTGTGACCAAGTCCAGCCCCCGACCCAGCACCACCCTGGCCCCGGGGGCCATGGCCACACAGTCCCTGCGATCACAGCACTGCCTTGCTTGGAAGAGACCTTGGAGGTCACTGAGCCAAACCTCCCTGGGCACCTCCAGGGGTGGTGACTCCACCACCTCCCTGGGCAGCCTGGCCCAGTGCTTTTAGGCCATCAGGTTTGACTCTGACTTCAGTTCGATTTGCCTCTAGCTTCGGTCAGGTTCCCTGGCTAAGGAAAGGTTCCTTTTTTCCCCCTCCCCCTGTCTTTAATACTTTATAGTTTTGGGCTCCTTTTTGGTTATTTTGGGGGTTTTGAGTTTTGGTGTGTTTTTTCCTGACTGCAGTGATCATCTTCAGCTCCATGGAGGAAAGCTAGAGAAGACCTGGAAGGAAGAGTGGAAGGGCAGAGCCAAGCCCACTGCAACACATCCATTTGTCGGGGGGCACACATGCAAGGTGCCTACAGCTACCCAGAGACTTATGGATGGGTGTCCTACAAGGAAGAGTTTTCCCCAGCAGGTCCTGGACTACCATTTTGACTCCAAATAGTTGTGGGTTTGTCCCCAGCAGATGTCCTAAACACCTCTCCATTGCCAGCAGCCAGCAGGAGCTGCCTCCAGCCCCTCTCTCTCCTCTGCAACTCCTTTCTCTTCCTGGACAAGCAACAACTCTGGAGTTAATTGAATGTCATTCAGCCTGCTGAGCTGTCCGGGCAAGAAACTGCAGCCTCCTTTCAGGGAGCTGTAGAGAGCAGTGAGGGCTAATAAGATCCCTTTTCTGGGGCTGCTCTTCTCCAGGCTCAACAGCCCCAGGGCTCTCATCCTGTCCTCCTCACACAGCTGTTCCAGTCCTTCATCATCCTCATAGCCTGCATTAGACTCTCTCCAGCCTATCCCTGTCCCTCTTGAAGCAGGAAGCCCAGACCTGGCCACAGTCTCTGGCCGTAGGCTCAGCAGGGCAGAGCAGGGGCAGGCAGGGGAACCTCTGCAGCCCCAGGCCTCCTAAGCCACCTCAAACTCACCTCTGCCTATTCCCCACACAGATCCCTGCTCCCAGACTTGCCCTGCCCAGCGTGTTTCCCAGCAGGGTGGCTTCCAGCCACGTCCCTCTTCTTCCTGCCCTCTCCTCGCCGGTGCTGCCTTCATCTTCCTGCATGTTTTATGCAGCTGCATTCATAATTAAAGAGCAGCATTTGCTGCACAGGGGAGTCCTGAAAGGTTTTGCATCTCAGGCAGCAGAAGGCTGTAATGGATCAAGAGCAGGATGCCTTTGCTTCACCTTCTGAAAGCCATTTGCACCCGAGAGTCGGAGCAGCCCCCCTAAATGCCACGTCCTGGAGCAAGAAGGATGCCCAAGCCCCCTCCTTTCCACAGCAGGCTGTCATTACCCTGTTCAATTATGCATCTCTGCTGGAGAATTGAAAGGAAGCAATGTGCCCAGGGAGCAGGTGTGTTTCTCCCAGCCCTACCAAATAATTTAGGCTGCCACATAATATTTTGACAGCCCCTCTAGATGTGTGTGTCTGGGGGGGGTGTGAGTGTGTGTGTGCCTGTCTGGCAGGCAGGAATTCTCCTCCAAGACAAGAGGCTCTGTGAGATGTGCAATAAGGAAGGACATCAAAGGCTCTCAGAAGCCCAAGGAGGTCAAGCTGAGACCAGAGATGTGACAGTAAGAATCAGATCTCAGTTGTTTAACCAAAAAGAAAGAGGAGGGGTGGGATGGGTGTCAGTTCCTGCCCTGACTTCCCAGCCTCCACGAAGCAAACACTTGGGAGCTGAAATTGCCTCACTAAAGAGGCACCGAGGTGCTGGGGTTGATGCAGCTTGCCAGCAGTTGTGGGCTCCACACCTTTGGAACCTCTGAGAGGGTGGGCAGAAAGGGCTTCAAGTAATAGGATGAGAGGGAAACAGCCTCAGGTTGCTCCAGGGGAGGTTCAGGTTGGAGATGAGGAACAACTTCTGCCCTGCAGGAGTGGTCAGGGATTGGCACAGGCTGCAGGGGAGCCTTAGGTTGGAGATGAGGAACAATTTCTGTCCTGCAGGAGTGGTCAGGGATTGGCACAGGCTGCCCAGGGAGGTGGTGGAATCCTCCTCCCTGGATGGGAAACCTGTGGCCATGGCAGCTGGGGCCATGCTTTGGTGGCCATGGTGGGGTGGGGTTGCTGGCTGGACTGGATGATCTTAGAGGTCTTTTCCAACCTCAATGATTCTGTGATTCTAAGTCAGTCTGTGTGACACCACTGAAACCTTCACCCCTGTGCACATTGCTCTGCACTGCACCTTGAATTTCAGAGCTCAAGTTCCAAGCCAGGTTCAGTGGATCACAAGCAAATGTTTCTGCAAAGGAGAGTCAAAAGTGATCAGGAAAACTTCAAATCACTTTGGGCTTACTGGCTGCAGACCTTTGTCTGATAGAGAGTCAGGGAACCACCTTAGAAAACTGGAGTTGTTCAGTTGGAAAAGACCTTCAAGATCATCCAGTCCAACCAGTCTCCAACTCCACCAAGTCTGCTGCTAAGCCAAGGCCCTCAGCACCACATCTGCACAGCTTTTAAAGCCCTCCAGGGATGGGGATTCAGCCACCTCCCCAGGCAGCCTGGCCCAGGGCTTGACAAACCCTTTCACTGAAGAAGTTTGTTCTGATATCCAACCTAAACCTCTTGTGGAGCAACTTGAAGCCATTTCCTCTCATCCTATCATTTGTTCCTTGGGAGAAGAGCCCAACCCCACCAGGCTGCAGCCTCCTCTCAGGGAGCTGCAGAGAGCAATGAGGTCTCCCCTCAGCCTCTTCTCCACACTGAACACCGCCAGCTCCCTCGGCTGCTCCTCCCCAGCCCTGCTCTCCAGAGCCTTCCCAATGCCCCCAGGTTGCACTGCTGGTGTAAATGGCACTAAGATGAAGGTCTCCTGGCCACGAGTTTTGGCTTTCCTTGCTCTGGAGGCAGTTGAGCATTGCACAGACACAGAGGCAGAGCCCTCAGCACAATGCCATCCTCAAGTGCTGTTCCCTCCTGCAAGCAGAGCAAAGCTTCAGCCTCATTAATGCTCTGCTGATGTTCATTACCTTCACCTTGTTGATTGAGCAGAGCAAATATTTTGCTTTCTGATTGCAGACAGCAAGGTCTTGGCTCAGATCAAGCTGCTCTTCTGGGGGCTCCAACCCTCTTTGCTGCACCCAGTGGCCCAGCACCTGATTGTCACCTCCCAGCCCATGCCATGGTGATGAAAAGCAGACCCTGTGCTCTTCAGGCAAGGGATCTTCTCCTCCTTCCCCTCTGAGGAGCTGCTTTAGAAAGTGTGTCCTGACATGACCTCCTCTTGGTGCTGGCAATAAACGTTGTGAGACTGCTGGAGAAGGAGGCAAAGTGCCCAGGGAAGAGGAGGGCTTCTGTGCAGCCTGGTCCCTCTTGCCTTCAGGAAAACCTTGCTGCAGGTTTCAGGAGCTAATAACTCAAATGACAACCCAAAGGTTCTTCTGATTCTCCTCTTCCCTTCTTTCCCTCTCTTTCCATCCTTGTTCATCATCCTATCCAAAGCCCAAATCCCCAAAGAGCTCTCTCCAGCTACAGCTAGATGTAAATCCCCACACTTGAGAGCTTTTACCCCAGCAGGGCTTGAGGCACCACATCTACAGCTCCACCACATCATCTCCTCTCTTTCTGCATCAGCAGCTGAGGTCACCTGGTGGCTGACAAAAGGGCAGATCAAAAGGGAAAGGCAATAGCAGGCTGGATGCTCACTGCTCTCCAGGAGCCCATCCTGGGCTGGGAGAAAACAGGATCTTCACTCCCATTTCCCCCTTTCCAACTTAATTTTGGTAGATTTTCTCCTTTTGTGGAGTATTCTTACTCCTCTTTGCCTGTGTTTGCCAGGCAGCAGTCTGTTCATCCTGGCATCATGAGGACCAGGGAGGAGCTGCTGGTTTCTGGGAAGGGGCTGCAGATGGGAGCCTGTAGGGCAGATCTAGGTTGGACATAAGGAGGAAGTTCTTCACAATGAGGATGGTGAAACACTGGACCAGGTTGTGCAGGGAGGTGGTGGAGTCTCCATCCCTGGAGGGGTGGGAAAGCGCTGGAGATGTGGTGCTGAGGGCCATGGTTCAGTGGTGAACTGGCAGTGCTGGGGTAAGGGTTGGACCTGATGAGTTTAAAGACCTTTTCCAACCCAAGCCACTCAGCGAACTCAATGAAACTCAGTGCTCAGCAAAAGCCAGGGGACAGTGAGTGCCCTGCTGAAAAACACTGCAAGAGGTTCTCAGAGAATCACAGAGCTGGCAGGGCTGGCAGGGACCCCAAGGCTCAGCCAGTCCCAACCCCCTGCCGTGGGCAGGGACACCTCACACCACAGCAGGTTGCTCACAGCCACCTCCAGCCTGGCTGCAAACACCTCCAGGCAGGAGGCTTCCACCACCTCCCTGGGCAGCCTGTGCCAGGCTCTCACCACCCTCATGGGCAACAACTTCTTCCTCACAGCCAATCTCAATCTCCCCACTTCTAGTTTTGCTCCATCCCCCCCAGTCCTATCCCTCCCTGACACCCTCAGAAGTCCCTCCCCAGCTTTCCTGGAGCCCCCTGCAGATCCTGGAAGGCCACAATGAGGTCTCCTGGGAGCCTTTCCTCTCCAGCCTGCACAACCCCAACTCCCTCAGTCTGTGCTCACAGCAGAGCAGCTCCAGCCCTCTGCTCCTCCTCGTGGCCCTTCTCTGGACACCTTCCAGCCCCTCCAGATCCTTCCTGGCACAGAGGCTCCAGAGCTGGCCCCAGAGCTGCAGCTGTGCTCTCAGCAGAGTGGAGCAGAGGGGCAGAATCCCCTCCCTGGAGCTCTCATTAGGAGTACCAGGAGGTACAGCTGAGTGTGCCCCGGAGCCAGCACTGCTCTTCACAGCACCAAGCTGCAAGTGCCAGAACAGAAGAAGTTTTCCTCAGAGGTGCTGGCCCGAAGCAGCACACAACACACTCTGTGCTCTGCGCCAGGAAGCTTTTCCCTTCCCAGAGTTCAGTAATGGCCACCAGAAAAAAAACCACAAATGGGCCAATGAGACCCCAAGGAAATAACAGCAGACAAAGTGCTGCTGCAGATCAGGAGAGAGCTTTGTTGTTTACAAGCAGATAAAAAAGAGCAGATCTGATGAGGCTCGTTGGAAAGCAGAAACCCAAACACAATCACTGCAGAGATTGAACTTTCAATTCCCTTCCAATCCACCCTGACCTCTGTCACTGCTGCTCGTGCACAGCCAGAGCAGCTGGATTAAAGAAGAGCCCCTGCACGGTAAAGCAGCACTTCCAGCAGCTTAACAGCTCCATTTCAGCTCCGCTCCCTGCTGCCCTGCAGTGCCTGAAGGGCCTGGGGGGATTGCTCATCCATCTCCACTGAATTCCCAGGCAGATTATTAAGCTGGAGGTAGAAGCCTGGTTATCACTCCAGAATCAAAGTGGCTCCATGAGTGGAAAGCAGTTCCCATCCCAAAGCAGCTCATGGAAAGAGGTCAGGCATGGCACAGGACACAAAATCAGACACAGGTGCCAAGGCAGCTCCCTGGAGAGAGCATTAGCAGCACAGCCTGCGTGGGGCACACTGGGACAAGCATCACACTTCAGGACATTGTTTACCTCTGTTTGAAACCTCTCAGAGTCATCAGCTGAGCATTTCCCCTTCTCCATATACAGAACCACAGAATTCCAGCTTGGTGTGGTTGAAAGGGACCCCTAGAGATCAGCCAGCCCAAGCCCCCTGCTCCAGCAGGGCTCCCACAGCAGCTTCCCAGCAGCACAAGGACCAGGGGGGTTGGAAGCTCTCCACACCAGGAGACTCCACAACCTCTCTGGGCAGCCTGCTCCAGGCCTCCAGCACCCTCACAACAAACAACTTTCTCCTCCTGCTCAGGTGGAACCTCCTGGGTGCCAGTTTGTGCCCCTTGCCCCTTGTGCTGCCCCTGGGCACCACTCAGCAGAGCCTGGCCCCAGCCTCTTGTCCCCCACAGCTCCTTCAGCTCTTGCTGAGCATTGCTCAGCTGCCCTCTGGGGCTGCTCTTCTGCAGGCTCTCAGCCCCAGGGCTCTCGGCACACAGAGCTGCTCCAGGCCCCTCAGCAGCTTCCCAGCCTCCCCTGGCCTCTCTCCAGCAGTTCCCTGTCCCTCTGGAACTGGGGACCCCAGGACTGGCCCCAGCCCTCCAGCCGTGGCCTCACTAGGACAGAGGAGAAAGGAAGCAGAGCCTCCCTCGGCCTGCTGGCCGCACTCTCCCTCATGCGCTGCCCAGAGGATGCCACGGAGCTGGGTGAGGATGCCGAAGAGGCCGAGCGGAGCGTGGCCGAGCACGGCACGAAGCTGCCTGCTCCGCCTCAGCCCGCGAGCCCACGCAGCAGGCTGCCCACCCTGCCCCCCGGGGCGCTCCTGCCAGGGCTGCTCCTCAAGCTCCAAGGAAAGGTGATGAGTCAGTTCCTCTATCTTGATCAAATTCCTCTGGAACTGCAAGAGCAGCAGAATGCACTTTTATCTGCGGGGAAAGGCAGAGAAATAGAGGGCAGAGATTAGACTCAAAGGACAGCAGCAGCACATTCCAAAACCTGAGATTCTCATTAAGCCAGAAAGGGAGCGGGGGGGGAAGGAAGAAGGGAAAAAAGCCACAGTGACAAATGTGCTGTGCCGTGGGGGAGATAATGGAAGAGGCCAAAGGAAAAGTTCATTATGCACAGGACACTTACAGGTCTCTCCAGCACAAAGTTTGGGCTCTTCCAGGAAAGACAAATGGAAATGGGGGGGAAATCCTAAGGAAGGCTTGAGCAGAGAGAGGAGGCTGCTCCTCAGCACGTGGTGCAGGCTTCAGCCATCAAATCAATAGGAGTGAAGGGGTTTATGCCATGAAATATAAGCATGCCACTGTTAAACAATATCATGATGCTTCATGGAGTGCAGGGGGGCAGAAAAGAGAGAGAATAAAGAAGGGGAATCAGTGGCTTGTGAAAGTTCTGCTTCTCTCTATTAAATAGCAGGATGGAATTACCTGATGGAGGGGAGAGAGAACCTCCTGCTTCAATAGTTTTCCTAATTTACTCAATCCCTTAGAACTCACTGGGAAGCTGAAAACCTCTCCCTGAAGTTTATAGACACAGAGGAGAGTCTCAGGCAGATAAAACCCCAGGGAGGCTGTGGCTGCCTCTTTCCTGGAGGTGTTCCAGGCCAGGATGGATGAGGCCTCGAGCAAGCTGGGCTGGTGGGAGGTGTCCCCATGCCTGGAAGGATTTCAAAGCCATGGAGATGTGGTGCAGAGGTTTAGTGGTGCCCTGGCAGTGCTGGGGTAGGCTTGGACACCATGATCTTAAAGCTCTCGAGGGAGATGATTCTCCCCCTCTGCTCCACTCTGCTGAGACCACAGCTGCAGCTCTGGGGCCAGTTCTGGAGCCTCTATTGCAGGAAGGATCTGGAGGTGCTGGAAGGTGTCCAGAGAAGGGCCATGAGGAGGAGCAGAGGGCTGGAGCTGCTCTGCTGTGAGCACAGACTGAGGGAGTTGGGGTTGTGCAGGCTGGAGAGGAGAAGGAGGCTCCAAGCAAGCTGGGGAGGGACTTCTGAGGGTGTCAGGGAGGGATAGGACTGGGGGGGATGGAGCAAAACTAGAAGTGGGGAGATTGAGATTGGATGTGAGGAAGAAGTTGTTGCCCAGGAGGGTGGTGAGAGCCTGGCACAGGCTGCCCAGGGAGGTGGTGGAAGCCTCCTGCCTGGAGGTTTTTACAGCCAGTCTGGATGTGGCTGTGAGCAACCTGCTGCGGTGTGAGGTGTCCCTGCCCATGGCAGAGGGGTTGGCACTGGCTGAGCCTTGGGGTCCCTTCCAGCCCTGACAATTCCACAACTCTTCCATCCCAAAGGATTCTGTGTTTCTCTGGTTGCTTTTATTTTTACTTTGACTAAAATGTGGCACTTTGCAACCTGCCATTTTTGGGGATGCTGAAGCACTCTTTTAATGATCTCCCATCTACTTTTTGGAGCTGAAGTACCTGCAGCCTCTGGAAATTGAAAGACTGGACCATTGCAATTCATTTCACAAACATGGGCTCCTGCAGCACTGATGGGAAAGACTCCAAAGGGTTTTCATTTAGATAACTTGGCCACGGCCAGAGAGGTTATTTCAGCTTATCCCAATCATCACAACCTCTCAGCTCTGTGGGCCAGGGCTGGGACTGCACCTCAGAAGAGCTTTTGGAGTGTCAGCAAGTCTAAATCTGGTGTCTGCTGGGGCATGGCAAATGGGGGGAATTATCTGCTGCCAGAGCCTTCAAATATGCAGTAACTCCATAACTGTTCACAGGCTCCTCCAGAGCTTTGATCAGGACACACTCTGAGGCGGTTTGTGTATCACTGTCTCACCAAACAGGTGAGGAAACCAAAGCAGGTTTCATGAGGACCTGAGCAACAGCAAATGGAGCCTGGAGCAGCTCTGTGAGGAGCAAAGGCTGAGAGCCTGCAGAAGAGCAGCAGCAGAGGGGAGCTGAGCAATGCTCAGCAAGAGCTAAAGGAGCTGTGGGGGGCAAGAGGCTGGGGCCAGGCTCTGCTCAGGGACAGCACAAGGGGCAAGGGGCCCAAACTGGAACCCAGGAGGTTCCATCTGAACAGGCTTGGCCCTGGGCATCCCTCAGCTGGCTCCTGAAGATGCCCTCCAGGGGCTGCAATCCCTTGGGGAGCACTCGAGGCTCCCCTGTCCTGGCTGCTGCTCCCCACAGCTGCCACCTCTGCCTTCCTGCCCCCCAAGGGGTGGCACAGGCTGTGGCAGTGCCCTTGGTGTGGGCAGCAGCAAGAGTGAGGCAGAGGCTTTGTGCAGCCCAGGCCTTGGCAGGAGCTCTGCCCTGAGCTTGTCCCTGCTAGGAGCAGCCCCTGGCTGTGCCAAGCTGCCCTGAGCTTCAGCAAGGTGCTCCCTGGGCAGAGCCTGAGCTGGGCAGTCCCTGAGCAGCCCCAGCCCTGCCCTGGCTCCCAGCAGGACACTTACAAATGTTGCACATTCAAACAAACAAACAAAGGAAGCAACAACCCGAAGAGCCCCCGGAGAAACAAAGCAGCTAAGCCAGGAAGCAGACAAACAAACCACCAGCCCCAGGAAGCCTCCCAGAAGCTAAACAAAGCCCAGAGCCGGGGAAGGTGGCGAGTCTGCAGACTTCCTAGCTCCACACAACGTCCTTTGGAGACCTCCCAGCACAGCCTCTGAAGCCATCAAGGCAGAGCTCTGATCCACCAGCGGCTGCCAGATCATCAGCCCATGGCATGACCTTGGGGGCACTTCAGGCTTCTCCCCGTCCTTGCCCACCCAACACCGGTCCCTGGCCGCAAGTGGCTGAGGAGCCGGCAGAGGACATCAGGTAGATGTTTATAGCCTGTCTCTGATCACAGGATTAACAGCAGGCACTTAGGCAGCTGCAGAAGAGGAGGATCAATGCAGTGAGGGAAGATCCAGCTGAGTCCAGGCAGGAATCATTCTCCGTCCAAATGGTAGAGATCTGACTTAAAGAGCCATTAACAGCCCTGCAGCGCCGGGCTGGGAGCTGCCTGCCTTTCATTTCCCAGCATATTGAAGAGCATTAACTGGGACAATGGTGAGCATTAAGGAACCAGCCAAGCACCCGGCACGGCAACAGTTCATCAAAAATCAATTATTCCATAACCACTGATTAATAGAACCCACTTGCACTCCTGGGATCCTTTCAGCCTCTCTGCTAACTCAATAAGCTGGGGAGAAGGACCAGGAGGAAAAATCAACTGAAATAAAAGGAGGAAAAAATAAAATAAAAGGAGAAAAAAATAAAAGGAGAAAAAAAATAAAAGGAGAAAAAAAATAAAAGGAGAAAAAAAATAAAAGGAGAAAAAAATAAAAGGAGAAAAAATAAAAGGAGAAAAAAATAAAAGGAGAAAAAATAAAAGGAGAAAAAAATAAAAGGAGAAAAAATACAATACAATACAATAAAAAATACACCAAAAGGAGAAAAAATAAAAGGAGAAAAAATCCAATGGGCAAAGGAGAACTTCTTCCTAACATCCAGCCTAAAAAAATAAAAGGAGCTACAACCTCCCTTCAGGTAGTTGTAAAAAATAAAAGGAGCCTTTCCTCAAAAATCCAAAAAGGAGTTCCAGCAAGTCAACATCCTTCCTAAACTGAGGGGCCCAGAAAAAATCAAAAAGGAGTACAGGGCAAAAAATGATGCAAGCCAGGATGCCATTGGCCTTCTTGGCTGCCTGGGCACACTGCAGGCTCATGTTCAGCCTACAATCAACCAAAAGCTCTCCAGACTTGGATGTGTTAAAAAAATAAAAGGAGCAAATCAACTGCTGCCCCCAGCTTGGTGTCATCTGCAAATTTACTGATGATGGACTCAATGCCCTCATCCAAAAAAATGAAGAAAAAGGAGTTCCTAACCCAAAAAAAAATAAAAGGAGTCCAGGTAGAAAAATAAAAGGAGAAAAAATAAATCCAAAGCCCCTGGGTAAGTGCTGTGTGATCGCACTCGAGATGACCCGTTCCATAATCTTGCCTGGCACTGAGTCAAAAAAATCCAACCGGCCCTTCTTGTGGAAAAGCTTCCAGTCTTCTGGGACCTCTCCAGTGAGCCAGGACTGCTGAAAAATGATGGAGTGGCTTGGAAAAAATAGGAAAAAAGGATCTCAGCACCCTAGGAAATCTCAGCACCCTAGGAGGTAATAAAAGGAGAAAAAATAAAAGGAGAAAAAATAAAAGGAGAAAAAAAATAAAAAAGAAAAAAATAAAAGGAGAAAAAAATAAAAGGAGAGGAGAAAAAATAAAAGGAGAAAAAAAAAAGGAATAAAAAGAAAATAAAATAAGGGAAAAAAATAAAAAATAAAATAAAATGAGAAAAAATAAGAAAAATAAAAAATAAATAAAATAAGAAATAAATAAATGAAATAAGATAAGAAAAATAAAATAAGAAAAATAAAAGGGAAGGCCCATGGGAAGGTGACCTTCGCTTGACAGGGATGCTGCCATCCTGCACTCCCTCTTTCCACACTAACACTATCGAGGTGGACTACAAGGAAGCTGGGAAGGGGCTGTGGAGAAGGGCTGGGAGTGCCAGGCTGAGGGACAATGGCTTTGAGCTGGAGAGGGAGACTGAGACTGGGGATGAGGAAGGAATCCTTGGCAGGGAGGGTGGGGAGAGCCTGGCACAGGCTGCCCAGGGAGGCTGTGGATGTCCCCTCTCTGGAGGTGTTCGAGGCCAGGCTGGATGAGACCTTGAGCAGCCCGGGCTGGGGGTAGGTGTCCCTGCTGTGGAGTAGATGATCTTTAAGGTCCCTTCCAACCCAAAGCACTCCATGATTGCTGTTACCTTATGGAAGAGTGGGCTGAAGAGAGGAGAGAGGAGGTGACCTAGCAAGGGCTGGGTGGCAAGGTGGGTTGTGAAGGCACAAGCAGCCACGGTTGCTGCTCCATGGGTGCACAAGCAGCCAGCCAATACCTTGCAGCCTCTGCACTCTTCATATCCAATTCCAATTGCAGTCACTCCACCCTGACAGCAGAGCTGGGTATTAACCTACTTTCTGCAGGAAACCAGGGAGAAAAATGCATCCAACAAAAGGATTAAAACTTCCCTGAGACTAATTCCTGCCTTTTGCTCCACGTTCAGACCATAATTCTCTCTTAGAGGTGCTCTCTTTGCTCAGCTAAATCACAGCAATTACATTTCATTCTGGGATGTCTTTTTCTGGCTTTCCTTCTCCCCCTCTAAGATGTTCTTTTTCAAACCAGGTCTCAGGTCTGCTTCGTGCCCTGAGCAGAAATGGAAGGCTGCCCTTGAATGCCACCCTTCAGCAGTGTCCCCACTGCAGGGCCACCTCTCCCTCTCCATGGTCTTCCCAACAAGGCCACTCACTGCCAAAACAAAAAGCGGCAACTGCAAGAAAGATTGACTGAGGAATGCCAAAAACTTCCTTTCTGGGCTCCCCAGCCCCAGAGGGACAGGGAACTGCTGGGGAGAGTCCAGGGGAGGCTGCAAAGCTGCTGAGGGGCCTGGAGCAGCTCTGGGAGCAGCAAAGGCTGAGAGCCCTGGGGCTGAGAGCCTGCAGAAGAGCAGCCCCACAGGGCAGCTGAGCAATGCTCAGCAAGAGCTACAGGAGCTGGGGGGGCAAGAGGCTGGGGTCAAATTCCTCCCAGTGGTGCCCATCCAGTCCAAGCCCCCTGCACTCAGCAGGGACATCCTCCACCAGAGCAGGCTGCTCAGAGCCTTCTCCAGCCTCACCTTTAATGTCTCCAGGGATGGAGCCTCAACCACCTCCCTGGGCAGCCTGCTGCAGTGCTCCAGCAGCCTCCTGGTGCAGAACTTGTTCCTCACATCCAATCTCAATCTGCTCTGCTCTCATTTCAAACCATTGCCCCTCATCCTCTCACTGTTTGCACACAGGGACAGCACAAGGGGCAATGGGCACAAACTAGAACCCAGGAGGTTCCATCAGAGCAGGAGGAGAAAGTTGTTCGCTGTGAGGGTGATGGAGCCCTGGAGCAGGCTGCCCAGAGAGGTTGTGGAGTCTCCTGGTGTGGAGAGCTTCCAACCCCCCTGGTCCTTGTGCTGCTGGGCAAGCTGCTGTGGGAGCCCTGCTGGAGCAGGGGGCTTGGGCTGGGTGGTCTGCAGATCCCACTTGTGTGACATCTGACAGCTCTGCTCTTGACTGTGCACACACAAACAGCCTAAAAGGATGAGTGCTGTGGCTCTGCAGTAACCTCCAGAGAGGCAAAGCAGGGTTTTGACTAAGGGAAAACTTAAAATCTTCCTTTGAAGTCTCTGACTGAGCATCAAGAAGAAGCACTCAGCCCTGAAGTTCCCTTAGCTCACAGTTTGGTTCTGGATGTCTTTAAAGCCAGTTTGGATTAATATTAATAATAATTAGCTCCAGTTTGAACACCTTTCCTGTGGGCAGTGGCAGTCACCTTCTAAAGGGAAGGAGTTCCTCATGTGTGATGAGAAACCCAAGCCAGCCATTTCTCGCCCTTCCCAAGCAGCAGTGTGGAGAGTGGTGGCACTGCCCCTGGCAGCTGAGAACACACAGCTGTGCCTCTCCAAACCCACTCCATGGGCCCCAGGCTCTTAGTCTGTTGGCTTTGGGTTCCACAGCACAGACACTTCCCCACACAACCCAAGCTCTGTGCAGCTACCTGCAAGCCAGAAGCTTCCTGAGGCCAACCAAGCACGAAGCTATCTTCTCCCAAGGCAGCCTACACCTCTGACTGCAGAGCATGGGTGGGCTTGATGATCCCGAAGGACTCTCCCAGCCAAACCAATTCCATGGTTCTATGATTCCCTTGCCCACTTGCAGTAAAATATGAAAGACAAAAGACACAACTGGGATGGCAAAACCCCAGCAACCTGCAGCTGTCATCTCCACGTGCTGGAAGCTTCCCCCATCTCCTTTCTACTCCACTCACTCAGCTTTGCTCTCTGTTGCTTCCAAGGCCAAATGGAGAACGAACAACCCCACAGCAGAAGAGCAGCACAGCAGCAGGTAGGAACTGCGACACATCCATCTGGCTGCCAGCACGAGGAGCCACCTTGCACCACTTCCATCCAAGGGATGCTGCTGCTCAGCCAAGTGCTGGGAATGCTGGCAGGGTGCAGACAAACACCTTCAGTCTCCCAGAAGTGGTTCCAAAGGGAGTAGCTGGTCTAAAAAAAACCAGATTGATGAGAGCAGTGCAGGACTGGGCTAGGGGAGTGGAGTCCTGGTGGAGGAGCCTGGGGCTGGGCTGGGGCTGCTCTGCAGAGTGCAGTGCCCAGAGGATGAGTTACTCCCCTGAACGAAACATCCATTTGGAAACTCACACAGCCTGAAGAAGAGCAAAGCAGTTCTAGAAACTGGGTTTAAACAACCTCAAATCTGTCCTGCTTGCAGTGCCAGCTTCTGCTTAGACATTCCCGGTCTGCACAAAGGCAAATAAGAGCAAAATCTGGCCCCCAAACTGCCAACAGTGCTGGGAAAGCTAATTTAGGCTTGTAAAATATTGAAGTGTATGTAGAAGCAGAGCTCAGAGCTGAAAAACCACCAGAACTGGCTTTAAAATCCCAGACTCCAGCACAGGGGGGCTGGAAGGGAGCTCTGGAGCTCCCCCAGCCCAAGCCCCTGCTCCAGCAGGGCTCCCACAGCAGCTTGCCCAGCAGCACAAGGACCAGGGGGGTTGGAAGCTCTCCACACCAGGAGACTCCACAACCTCTCTGGGCAGCCTGCTCCAGGCCTCCAGCACCCTCACAGCAAACAACTTTCTCCTCCTGCTCAGGTGCAACCTCCTGGGTGCCAGTTTGTGCCCCTTCCCCCTTGTGCTGTCCCTGGGCACCACTCAGCAGAGCCTGGCCCCAGCCTCTTGCCCCCCCAGCTCCTGTAGCTCTTGCTGAGCATTGCTCAGCTGCCCTCTGGGGCTGCTCTTCTGCAGGCTCTCAGCCCCAGGGCTCTCAGCCTTTGCTGCTCCCAGAGCTGCTCCAGGCCCCTCAGCAGCTTTGCACCCACCCTGGACTCTCTCCAGCTCTCTCCTGAACTGAGGAGCCCAGAGCTGGCTCCAACCCTCCAGATATGGCCCTGCAAGGGCAACCTCTTTTGTAGCCCTCCACCAGGCAGGCCAGAAGCCCTCCACATGGCCAGAGCTCCATCACCAGAGGAAAAACTCCATTTTACCACTGCTGGTGACAGGACTTACACTTAGCTCTGTGCTCTGGCACAACTTGTAGCATGGGGCACGGTGTCCTCGAGCCAGAAGCTGCTCAGATGTTAGCAGAGTCTCCATGGGATGCAGTACTTGGTTTCAGGAGGAGTCTGGGTGCCTTTCCCACATCTTAGGGCCATGGTTCAGTGGCTTAGCAGCAGTGGTTGGATTGTGAGCTCCAGGTGAGTGGCTGGACTTGATGATCTCAAAAGTCTCTCCCAGCCTCAACAGTTCTATGGGTCTCTGACCCTGGAGCAGGCTCTTTAAAGTTTTCCCCAGATGTCCAACACATCCAAAGCATTCCATGATGTATTCCCAGAGCCTGAGGGAGGTTCCCAGAGGGAGAATCTGATGGGCAGCAGGGGGTTGAAGCACTGCAGATGGCATGAGCACCACAGCTGTCTGCCAGCTCCAGCTAACAGTGCTGGGCTGCTCTCTGCTGCAGGGGGAGCAACCCATAGCAGCTGTGCCCAGATGTTGGACCACACCACCCCCAGGGTTCCTTCTGCACAGCATAAACCCCTCAGCAGTGACTCCTGCAGGGCAATTTTCCTCAGGGGTAGAATGGGAGCATCATCAGCTGTGCCCTGTGGGCATCCACCAGCAGAGATACTGCATGGAAGCTGAGGCAGGATGGAGGTGGTGCAGCCAAGGCCAGCCACGAGCAGTGTGACCACTTTGCCTGTTGTGGCTTTTGGCATCCCAAGCAGGCTCAGGCAGAGCTGTTTGAGCAGTCAGCTGTGGAAGGCAATCAGGATAAGGATCTGCTCTTCCAGCCCTCTCTTCCTCCTGGAGACCCAGGCAATCCCACTATGGCTTCCACAGCAGGCAGAGAATGGTCTGTGTGTGCTGCTCACAGAAGCCAACAAAGAGCTTAGGACCACAACACAATGTTTTCCCCCAGCCAAAATGCATGCAGCACCACTCAGAGCGAAGTGGTTTCACATCCTGACACCACAGGAGGGGAAACCCTCATTTTTTCCCACAGGTAACTCTTTCCAAGGAACAGTTTGGTCTCCTAGAATCATTCAAAGCTCATCCAGGGACATCACTCAGCAGGGACATCCTCCCAGAGCAGGCTGCTCAGAGCCTTCTCCAGCCTCACCTTGAAGCTCTCCAGGGATGGAGCCTCAACCACCTCCCTGGGCAGCCTGCTGCAGTGCTCCAGCAGCCTCCTGGTGCAGAACTTGTTCCTCACATCCAGTCTCAATCTGCTCTGAGGGACAATGGCTTTGAGCTGGGAGAGAGGAGTCTGAGACTGGAGAGGAGGAAGAGATTCTTGGCAGTGAGGGTGGGGAGACACTGGCACAGGTTGCCCAGGGAGGCTGTGGATGCTCCCTGGAGGTGCTCAAGGCCAGGCTGGATGGGAGGTATCCCTGCCCCTGGCAGGGGCTTGGAGCTGGATGATGTTTAAGGTCCCTTCCAGCCCACTCTGGGGCTTAAGCTAAATTGGAGTGGAGCATTTGAAAGCCTTGCATGATGCAGATAAAACAGCTCTGCTGTGGCTCTTCCAACGGCTTCCCTCTCCCTGTTGCTTTTGCAGTTCATCTTCCTCAGGGAATCCAATGGAGCCAGCAGCCTCCATCCCTGCAGCAGCCAAATGTCCTTTTTATCAAGAGAAAGGTGCAGGCTTTTAGATGAACTTGTTCTCCCCTGAACAGCTCCTCTGGAGGCTAATCCAAGCACAGGGCCAGGCATGTGAGGGGGAATCACTCTCATGGAGAGGAGAGGCTCCCTTCCATATTTGCTGTCCAGTTCTGCTCTGGCTCAAACCATTTCAAAGTAACTTCAGAACTAAGCTGTGGAGCTTTCCCCTGAGGAGGTACAGCCTGGTGTTCCTACTCAGGTCCTGAGGTTCCTACTTGGAGCCTGAAATTCCTATTCAGATTCTGACATTTCCACTTAGTTTCTGACATTTCTATTTGGAGCCTGACTTTTATGTCTAATTTCATTACCTCCAAGCATTTCCATTTCCAGCCCTTCACTTTGTATCCCTTTGTTAAACTGGGGGGGGGAAATCAAATAGAAAGTAAAGCAAAATAAAGTAAAGCAAAATAAAGTAAAGCAAAATAAAGTAAAGCAAAATAAAGTAAAGCAAAATAAAGCAAACTACAGTAAAATACTGTGAAATAAGGTCAAATGGACTTCCAAAAGGTCTAAAAAGCATTTGAGGGGAAGAGGACCTTTAGTGCCACGTGAGGGTTTCCCTCCACAGTGACTATGATCAGTGTTGAGTGCACCCTCAGCCAGTGTGGAGGTGATACCAACCTGAGTGGGGCAGCTGGCAGAGCAGAGGGCTGGGATCCATCCAGAGGGAGCTGGAGAAGCAGGCCCACACCAACATCCTGAGGTTCACCAAGGCCAAGTGCCAGGTCCAGCACCCGAGCTGGGACGACGCTTGGCATCGACCCGGGTTGAAGGCGAAGGGCTGGAGAGCAGCCCTGTGGAGAAGGACCTGAGGGTGCTGGTGGGGCAAAAGCTGGGCATGAATCATAGGATTGTTCTGGTTGATAAAGACCTCTAAGAACATCGAGTCCAACCAGCAACCCAACCCCCCGTGGCCACCAAACCCTGGCCCCAGGTGCCACGGCCACAGCTTTCCTGCACACCTCCAGGCATGGGGACTCCACCACCTCCCTGGGCAGCCTGTGCCAGTCCCTGACCACTCCTGCAGCACAGAAATTGCTCCTCCTCTCCAACCTAAGCCTCCCCTGGCACAATTTCAGCTGCCAACATCCTGCTGCTGTTCCGTGGGGCAGTGCAGGGAAGGAAGCCACCTCCTGCGCTCAGGGGAGCAGTGCAATGAGTCTGGGCTTTACTGGCTCTCCTCTGCCTGGTCTGAGCAAAGGACTTTAAGCAGCTCTGCTGGTTTAGGTCTGAGTGCATCTTCACTGCATCATGTTTATGATGCCCTTCACTCCCTCTTAGCTTCCCCAGTAAAAGCTCTGCCTTCCCCTCCTGGCTCTTGCCTATGTGACTCTATTTGATTCTCGCTCCCAGCCAGGAAGGCTTTGGGCAGAGGCTAAACCATTCCCATGGTGCTCCCAGGCTGTGCTCCTGCTTGAAATCAAGGCAAGCCTTGAGCCATGAAGACCAGGCTTGTGCAGTCTTTATCAGGCAGCACCAGTGCACTGGTGGTGCCTCTCTTGGTCATATTCCCAAGCCCTTCCAGAAGTCACTTTGACTTTTTCCAGCCTTTTGGGTTTGTTTTCATTCTTCTAAGGTGGCCAAATCTTCCAGGGCAGCACAACACCCAGCTCCAGCTCTCCACAGAGCCATACAGGGAGTTGGGTTGGAAGGGACCTCAAAGCTCATCCAGCTCAATACCCCTGCCATGGGCAGGGACACCTCCCACCAGCACAGGCTGCTCAAGGCCTCATCCAGCCTGGTCCTGAACACCTCCAGGGAGAGGGCAGCCACAGCCTCCCAGAGCAACCTGTTCCAGTGCCTCACCACCAGTCCTCACAGGGAAGAATTTCTTCCTAATGTCTAATCTCAATTTTCTTCAGCCTGGTGGAAGATAGACTGAGATTAGACACTAGGGAGAAGTCCCTGGATGCTGGAAACCAAGCTCAGTTTTTGTCTGATATCTGAGCTGCTGCTTGCTTGTGGTCACCTCTCCACCTCCTGCCCCTCCACATCCCACCCCTTGCTCCCCTGAGTATCCCAGGGGTGCTGGGAGGGATCACTCCCCGGTCCCTGTGCACATTCCATGTCCTTTGGAAGCAGGACAACAAAAGCACCACTGCTGTGCTGATATTCCAAAGCTTTTAAGGTTGCTCTTCTGCCTTTGAATGCAACTGGAGGAGTCTGACTGGGGGAACGACCACCAGGCAGAGAGAAGGGAAGGCTTCATGAGAGGAATCCAACGGTGCACAGACGGGGAAGTAAAACAAGCACCGAGCCCCAGAGCAGCTTGGAGAGGACCTTTAAAGGTCATTGAGTCCAACTCCCCTGCAGTCAGCAGGGAGATCTGCAGCTAGAGCAGGTTGCTCCCAGCCCCAACCAACCTGCCCTTGAATGTCCCCAGGGATGGGGCAGCTCCCACCTCTTATCCCTTCTTCCCTTCTCCCAGTGCTGTAGACTCTGTTCTGGCTGCGCTGGAAAGCCCTGCGGCAGGAGCAGAAGGATTTTCCCTGACCTCTGGAGCTCTCCATCCTCCAGATCTGCCTGGGGGGTGGAGGGGAGCCATAAATTCTTTCTCCAAGCCACTTGGCAGAACTAATCTCTTTTAATCTGCCCTCTTTATGGCATCTCTTTGGTCTGAAAAAACCCCTCTGATTTACTGACTGTCAGGAAAGACCATGAGGTCTGCATCTGTCTTCAGCAGCTCACTTCCTTCAGTGGTGCTGAGTGGGGAGGCAGAGGATTTAAAGGATGCCTCTCAGTCACTGGTGTCTGACAGAACTGCAGTTTTACCTCAACAGAGAAAATCATTCAGAGGGAATCAAGAATTTACTGATGTTTGATTTACATGAAGGTTGTCTGCCCTCAGCCTCCTCTTCTTTGGGCTGCACACCTCCAGCTCCCTCAGCTGCTCCTCCCCAGCCCTGCTCTCCAGACCCTTCCACAGCTTTGTTGCCTGGCTCTGGACCTGTTCCAGCCTCTCAATGTCCTTCTTGGAGTGAGAGAGCCAAAACTGAACCCAGGATTCGAGCCCTTGTCTCCCCAGTGTCCAGCCCCGGGGCACAGTCCCTGCCCTGCTCCTGCTGCCCACAGCATTCCTGATCCAGGCCAGGCTGCCGGTGGCCTCCTTGCCCACCCGGGCACTGCTGCCTCATCTTCAGCTGCTGGCACCCAGCACCCCCAGGGCCCTCCCTGCCAGGCAGCTTCCAGCCACTCTGCCCCCAGCCTGGAGCCTCCCGGGCTTGCTGTGGCCCAAGGGCAGGACTCGGCCCTTGGCTTTGTTGAACCTCAGCCCACTGCCCTCAGCCATGGCTCCAGCCTGGCCACATCCCTCTGCAGAGCCTCCCTGCCCTCCAGCAGACCACCAGTGCCACCCAGCTTGGGGCCAGCTGCCAGCTCACTGAGGGTGCCTCAGTGCCCTCACCCAGGTCGTTGCTGAAGATGTTCAAGAGAGCTGGAGCAGCACTGAGCCCTGGGAGCAGCACTGCTGACCAGACCCCAGCTGGGGTTAGCTCCATTCCCCAACTCTCCATTCCCCAGCTGCATTCAGCTCCATTCCCAACTGGATCCAGCTCCATTCCCCAGCTGCATTCAGCTCCATTTACAACTGGATCCAGCTCCATTCCCCAGCTGCATTCAGCTCCATTTACAACTGGATCCAGCTCCATTCCCCAGCTGCATTCAGCTCCATTTACAACTGGATCCAGCTCCATTCCCCAGCTGCATTCAGCTCCATTTACAACTGGATCCAGCTCCATTCCCCAGCTGCATTCAGCTCCATTTACAACTGGATCCAGCTCCATTCCCCAGCTGCATTCAGCTCCATTTACAACTGGATTCAGCTCCATTCCCCACCCAGACTGAACTCAATTTCCCAACTGGATTGAACTCCATTCCCCACCTGGGTAGACCTCCATTCCCCACCACTCCTTGGTTCCCTGACCCTGCTCTGCCGGAGCCACCAGGAGGCAGAGGCCGGCCTGCAGTGCACCACAGCCTGCACCCTCTCACCCCAAAGAGCCTAACGGAGCTAATCCGAACAAGGCTACCCAGGGGCACACAAAAAAGCCACCCAGCTGCAGGACTGAGGAGCATTTTCACCCACATCCTCTGCAAGGGGACAAGCCTTTGGAGCTCTCTGCCACGTCCTGGGCGCTGCAGCTGTGAGTCAGGAGCGCGAGGCAAAGCTGCGCGCAGCCCTGCGCCCAGAGCGAGCTGGTTTGGGCTGCCGGGCGGGAAATGCTTTCCTTGGTGGAACTCCCGAGCCCACTGGGGGCTGAGACACAGATGGATGAGCTGAGCAGACGATAAACCTGCTGCAGGAGCTTGCAGTTAATTGCCCATCATCTTTTTCGTTGTCTCCCCATCACACACTCCACGCCCACCTCGCCCAGCAAAGGTAACCCGGGTGTCAGGAGCCATTTGTCTCCGGCGCTGTCTGCTCCTCTCCCTCCCGCTGCTGGAGTGCTGGGGGGGACAAGACAAATTTTGCTGAGCACTCACACAGCTGAAGCACACCACAGCTTCCAGCAAACGATCTCCCCTCTCTAATGAGGAGAAACACCTTCTGGAGCCATTTGCATGCTAATATCTTTATTCCTGAAACAATAAAGCAAGCTGGGGCTCGAAGAGCTGTTAGAACAGAGCTGGCTCAGCTGCCTGAGCCAAGGGCAGAGAGCTCACCACAGCTGGGGGGACAACAACCTCCTGCACCAGGACAGCTGAGGGCGTGACTTGCTGGGGAGCAGCTCTGCAGAGAGGGACCTGTGAGTGCTGGGAGCTATGCTCGGGGTGATTCGACACCTGTACGACAATACTGGTGGACAACGAGATGTCCATAAGCCAGGAATGTGCCCCCAGGGCCCAGAAGGGCACTTGGATTGCATGAAGAAGAGCATGGCCAGCTGGCCAGAGCAAGATTCTCCTTCCTCTCCACTCTGCCCCAGTAAAGCCACGTCTGGACTATTGGGTCTGGGCTCCCCGGTTCAAGAGAGACAGAGAACTGCTGGAGGGAGTCCAGGGGAGGCTACAGAGCTGCTGAGGGGACTGGAGCAGCTCTGGGAGCAGCAAAGGCTGAGAGCCCTGGGGCTGAGAGCCTGCAGAAGAGCAGCCCCAGAGGGCAGCTGAGCAATGCTCAGCAAGAGCTGAAGGAGCTGTGGGGGCAAGAGGCTGGGCTCAGGCTCTGCTGAGTGGTGCCCAGGGACAGCACAAGGGGCAAGGGGCACAAACTGGCACCCAGGAGGTTGCACCTGAGCAGGAGGAGAAAGTTGTTTGTTGTGAGGGTGCTGAGCCCTGGAGCAGGCTGCCCAGAGAGGTTGTGGAGTCTCCTGGTGTGGAGAGCTTCCAACCCTCCCTGGTCCTTGTGCTGCTGGGCAAGCTGCTGTGGGAGCCCTGCTGGGGCAGGGGCTTGGGCTGGATGATCTCCAGAGCTCTCTTCCCACCCCTACCATGCTGGGGTTCTCAGATGCTGTGACTGAAGCAGGGGATTTGATTTGCTCCATGAGGCTCTCTGTTGTAAGCCCTTGGGAAGTGCTGGAATGCCTCTCAACAGTGCTCTGCTGAATTAAGGTCTGGAACTGAAATCATCTTGTTGCCATTAAGAACCATTGCTGTGCTCCATGTTCCTCTAGCAGGGCACTGCAGATGCCCATCCTCATCTTTGCTGCTCACAGCATGGTAGGGGCTGGAAGGGACCTCTGGAGATCACCCAGCCCAACCTCCCTGCTAAAGCTGGCCCCGCTGCTTTGCACTTGATGACCACCTTACCTTTTTCCTCCATCAGAGGAGCCATTCCTCTTCCTTCAGGATGTCTTCAAACAGCCATGAGATGGAAGGTGGTTGAGTGTGGGATTTTCTTCCCCCATCCCTTTCAGAAGGCTGCCACCACATGGGGGATCTGTTTCAGTACAAGGCTTCAGTTTGGGTTCTGCAAAGAGGCAGCTGAATGGAGACAGAGCTTCAGGTCAGCCAGGGAGCTCTGGTGCCACACCGGGAGTGGTGGCACCACAGCAGCTCCCTGCGTGTCTGCAGCTGGGTATTGAACCCTCCCCTCAACCTGCCCTTTGTGGTGCAGCATCCTTGTCGCTGCCTTTCCTTCCCCTCTTCTTGCCCCCTTCCAGCACCCACAAAGCTTGCCTGCATCTGTGCCTGGCAAAGGGCTTTCCTCTCACACCTCTGAGTGCAGGAGAGCTGTTGCAATTAGCACGAATTAGGTTATGAATAAACACAATTGCCCTCGTTCCCTGCCTGATGCTGCAACTAGGAATCCCCAAGGAAAAGGGGAGAAAGGGAAATGAGGGAACTGGGAAGCCCTGCCTGACATCAGAACTTCTCCACCAGAGGTGATGTTATTATAGACCAAACTGTGGCCTCCAGCCATGCCAGGGGAGGGGTAGGTTGGATACTGTGAAGAGTTTCTTTCCTGGGAGAGTGGTCAGGCCTGGCCAGAGGCTGCCCAGGGAGATGGTCACCTGAAGCTGAAGGTTTCCAGGCTTTTTCCCTCTTCAGAGCAGATACCTCTGTGCCTGTGCAGAGCCAGCCTCAGCTTCTGGTGTGCACCTCTGTGCCTGTGCAGAGCCAGCCTCAGCTTCTGGTGTGCACCTCTGTGCCTGTGCAGAGCCAGCCTCAGCTTCTGGTGTGCACCTCTGTGCCTGTGCAGAGCCAGCCTCAGCTTCTGGTGTGCATCTCTCAGCCTCTGGGGCTCTGTGCACCTCTGCTGTTTGCAGAGTGATGCTTCTGCAACCCGGAGTTGCCAGATTGCATCAAACTGAAGTCTCAATAAGGCTCTGGCAGTGTCTGGGCTCTAATCTGTTTTCAGAGGAGGGATCCACCAAGGATTTTCTGCTCGAGATAGCAGCCTATAAAGATAGGGATTGATGAGGAGGCACGACCTCTGAGAATCAAATTTCCTCTCCTTCACTGTTGTCCCAAAAGAGTCACTTCAAATTTCAGATAATCCTCAAGCCATAGAGCAGGGTGAGTGAGGAGGAACCTTAAAGACAATGATTAGGAAGATGGGGTTTGAACCATGGGGAAGGTGCAGAGCTCCAGGAATTGATTTCACAGGTGAGGCAAAGCAGTAGGTTCAAGCACGGAGCTGCTCAGGAGAAGAGAGGGAGGACAGCATCAGCAGGATGGAAATGAGGGCTTTGCTCTGGAAGAGCAACTCCTTCTGCCTCAAATATGTGAATATGCCTTTGTTGGGGATTTTCCCTCCCCCTGGCGTTGTTTGCCCAGGGTGCTGCTGGGAAGAAGGTTAATTGTGATTGTAGTTGGGAGCCCTCTAAGCTGAAGCACTTTAAGTGCCTCCAGGAGCAGACGGTTGGCTGATGGTATAAACAAGCCTGTCCTCTACACTCCACTGGATCCATATTGATCCATACAGCAGAGGATCTGCCTTATAGATTTTAAACTAGCCCTCCTCTGGCCCAGGGTGCTGGGGGGCTTGGAATTCTTTTATCCTAAATAAGTCTTTCAGAGAGGCTTGAATTCTAAAAGCCACCGACTCCTCCTTGCCTAAGAATCACAGCAGGGGAGGGCTGGAAGGGACCTCCAAGCTCAGCCAGCTCCACCCCCTGCCACGGGCAGGGACACCTCCCCCCAGCCCAGGCTGCTCAAGGCCTCATCCAGCCTGGCCCTGAACGCCTCCAGGGAGGGGACAGCCACAGCCTCCCTGGGCAAACCTGTTGCCTGAAAGGGTTGCCACAGCCTGGCAGAGGCTGCCCAGGGAGGTGGCCGAATCCCCATCCCTGGGGGTGTTCCCCAGAGGCAGAGCTGAGCTGCGGAGGGCCATGGCTGAGCCCCAGGCTGGGCAGAGCTAGGGGCTGGTGGGACTGGAGCAGCTGAAAGGCCTTTGCCACAACCCCAAGGGCTCTGGGACTATTTTCAGGCAGCTTCTTTGGCCACCAGTGAAAAGGTGAAAACTCTCCAGTGAAGGCTTTGCTGCTGGCATCTGCTTAATGATTTATCCCTTAGCACCTTATCAACAGAATTAAAGCCCAATATTTATCCAATTATTTTTATTTAAGGATCCAATTATTTTCTTGGATAAATATCACCCAATAAAAAGAGATACACAAACCAAGCACCCAAACAAATATCACCCAATTAGCCAATTTAATTATCCAATTATTAATCAATGATAATGAAATAATCAGCCAAGCACAGAGCCTTGCTGTGCCTTGGGCACCTTCTGCCTTCCTCTGTTGCCATCACACAAGCTGTGTGTGTGGGGAGAGCTCCCCTGAAGAGGATCACAGAGTCACAGGTTAATTAGGCTGAAAATCCCCCTAAGATCATCAGGTCCAACCTGCTGCCCAGCACCTCCATGACCACCAGTTCCATGGCCCCACGTGCCATGGCCACAGCTTCCCTGCACCCCTCCAGGGCTGGGGACTCCAGCCCCTCCCTGGGCAGCCTCTGCCAGTCCCTGACCGCTCCTGCAGCGCAGAAATTCTTCCTCATCTCCAACCTAACCCTCCCCTGGTGCAACCTGAGGCCATTTCCTCTCATCTTGTCACTTGTTCCAGGGAGAAAAGACCAGCTCCAGCCTCACTCCAACCTCCTTTCAGGGAGCTGTAGATAGCAATGTGGTCTCCCCTCAGCCTCCTCTTCCTCAGGCTGAACACCCCCAGCTCCCCTCAGCCTCTCATCAGAAGACCTTCTCTCCAAGGCCCTCACCAGCTTTGTTGCCCTTCTCTGTACCCACTCCAGCACCACAGAATCATTTCAGTTGGCAAAGGCCTTTTCAGCCCCTCCAGTCCCACCAGCCCCTAGCTCTGCCCAGCCTGGGGCTAAGCCATGGCCCTCGGCAGCACAGCTCTGCCTCTGTGAAACACCTCCAGGGGTGGGGATTCAGCCACCTCCCGGGGAGCCTGGGCCAGTGTTGAGAACGCTTCCAGTGAAGACATTTCTGCTAATGTCCAACCCAAACCTCCCCGGCACAGCTTGAGGCTCTTTCCTCCTCCCTCTGTATACAAATCACAGCATCACAGAGCTGTCAGGGCTGGAAGAGACCCCAAGGCTCAGCCAGTGCCAAGCCCCTGCCATGGGCAGGGACACCTCACACCACAGCAGGTTGCTCACAGCCACCTCCAGCCTGGCTGCAAACACCTCCAGCCAGGAGGCTTCCAGCACCTCCCTGGGCAGCCTGTGCCAGGCTCTCACCACCCTCATGGGCAACAACTTCTTCCTCACAGCCAATCTGCATCTCCCCACTTCTAGCTCTGCTCCATCCCCCCCAGTCCTATCCCTCCCTGACACCCTCAGAAGTCCCTCCCCAGCTTGCTTGCAGCCCCCTGCAGATCCTGTAAGGCCACAATGAGGTCTCCTGGGAGCCTTCTCCTCTCCAGCCTGCACAACCCCAACTCCCTCAGGCTGTGCTCACAGCAGAGCAGCTCCAGCCCTCTGCTCCTCCTCGTGGCCCTTCTCTGGACACCTTCCAGCCCCTCCAGATCCTTCCTGGCACAGAGGCTCCAGAGCTGGACCCAGAGCTGCAGCTGTGGTCTCAGCAGAGTGGAGCAGAGGGGCAGAATCCCCTCCCTGCCCTGCTGGCCACACTTCTCTTGCTGCAGCCCAGGCTCTGCTTGGTTCTCTGGGCTGCAAGTGCTGACTGCTGGCTCCTGCTGAGCTTCTCCTCCCCCAGCACCTCCAGGTCCTTGTCTCCAGGGCTGCTCTCAGCCAGTCCCTGCCCAGCCTGTGTTTTCATTCCAGACGGGGGGAGCAATGTGCCATTTCTTTCCCTCAGCTCACTGGCAAAGCCGTGGCAGTAATTGGACGATTGATGTAATTGCACATCCAATTGGAGTAATTGCACATGCAAATCAGGGATTATTCTCCCAGTTATAAACCTTCTGTGAGCAGCCACAGGGCACTTCCCTGCTGCTGCCGAGGCCCATAATTGTATGTGTGCTTTTCCCACCCAGCACTCTGCCTCGCTGCCCGTGCTGCATCCTACCTGCTCATTTGTTTCCTCACGCCGCTATTACCCAAATATTGCAATAGCCTTTTACACAGCAAGCCATAAAAATCATGGCTCCAGCCGTCTCATCCTCGGGGCCGGGAACCCATTAGTGCTAAACTCCGAGGTGGTTGGCTTTATGAGAGGGAAAGAAACGCTTAGCCAAGGTAAGAAAATCAAAGGCTCCGCTGGGCTGCGGCCGGCGGCACGCGGCGAGCCAGGGGCCCTGCCGGCTGCTGAGCCTGTGGAGGGGAGGGCACGGCAGGAGGATCCTTGCTGCGGTTTCTCAACCCTCCTGTGGCTCATGATGACATCTGAGGTGTGCTGGCTTCTTCTTTCACTCTTCCCCCCCCTTTTCCTTGGTGGCAAGAGATGTGCTCTGTGGCAGGGCAGAGGCGCTGGCTGTGAGCTTCCATCCATTCATTTACGGTCAGCTTTCATCACGGAATCACAGAATCAACCAGGCTGGAAAAGACCTCAGAGAGCATCAAGGCCAACCTGGCACCCAACACCTCCTGACTAACCAAACCATGGCTCCAAGTGCCACATCCAATCCTTCCTGAACACCTCCAGGGATGGGGACTCCACCACCTCCCTGGGCAGCACATTCCAATGGCTAACAACTCTCTCTGGGGAGAACTTTCTCCTTACCTCCAGCCTAAACATCCCCTGGCACAGCTTGAGACTGTGTCCTCTTGTTCTGCTGCTGGTTGCCTGGGACAAGAGACCAACCCCCTGCTGGCTACAGCCTCCTTCATTCACTCACAGAATGGCTTGGGCTGGAAGGGACCTTCAAGATCCTCCAGTTCCAACCCCTGCCATGGGCAGGGACCTTCCACCAGCCCAGGCTGCTCAAGGTTTCATCCAACCCGACCTTGAACACCTCCACCACCTCCCTGGGCAGCCTCTGCTAATCCCTGACCATTCTTGCAGCACAGAAAATTTTTCCACACCATCATCCTAAGCCTCCCCTGGCACAATTTCAGGCCATTTTCTCTCCTTCTGTCTCCTGATATCGGGAGCAGAGCCCAAACTCCATTTCCCTGCAGCCTCCTCCCAGGGAGCTCTAGGGAGCAATGAGGTCTGCCTTAGCCTTTTCTTCTCCAGAGCCCCAGCACCCCCAGCTGCTCCTCCCAAGCCCTGTTCTCCAGACTCTTCCCCAGCTTGGTTGCCTTTCTCTGGGACCTGCTCCAGCCCCTCAGTGTCCTTCTTGGACACTGAACCCAGTATCTGAGGTTCCCAGTCCAGAGGGACAATCCCTGCCCTGCTTCTGGCCACACCATTGCCGATCCTGGCCACACTGCTGGCTCCTGCTCCAGCAGCTTACACATTAAGCCCCAAATCAGAGAGGCACAAGTACCTCCAGCCTTGAGGAACACAACCTGAGCACACCTGACTCATGTGAGTTGTTCATTTGAAACCTCTTTAAAAGTGACTCCAGTGCCTGGGCCGGGGATGCCTCCTCCTGGCCAGCCCACCCCTGGGCACGCACTGCACCCTGCTGCCATCATCTTTAATGCTGTTAAATAATCTTTCCAATAACAATATTACCTCCAAGAGCTCTTTGTTCCAGATGTGTTTTTCCAGCAAACTCCCAAATCTGGCCATTGGGTACCAGCTTGCCCTGAAATAAACAGAAGGTAGCAGGGCACCCAGAGCTGGGCATCTCCCCTCTGCTGGGCACTGCTGAGGCCTCACCTGGAGTCCTGGGGGCAGCTTTGGGCCCCTCACTCCAAAAAGGACATTGAGAGGCTGGAGCAGGTCCAGAGAAGGGCAACAAATCTGGGTCTGGAGAGCAGGGCTGGGGAGGAGCAGCTGAGGGAGCTGAGGGTCTGGAGGGAGACCTCATTGCTCTCTAGAGACATCCCCGGCCCAGGCACTGAGTCACTTTTAAAGAGGTTTCAAATGAACAACTCACATGAGTCAGATGTGCTCAGGTTGTGTTCCTCAAGGCTGGAGGTACTTGTGCCTCTCTGATTTGGGGCTTAACGTGTAAGCTGCTGGAGCAGGAGCCAGCAGTGTGGCCAGGAGGCCACCAGCATCTTGGCCTGCATCGGCAATGGTGTGGCCAGAAGGAGCAGGGCAGGGATGCTCCCCTGGACTGGGAACCTCAGATACCGGGTTCAGTGTCCAAGAAGGACACTGAAGGGCTGGAGCTGGTCCAGAGAAAGGCAACCAAGCTGGGGAAGGGGCTGGGGAGCAGGGCTGGGGAGGAGCAGCTGAGGGAGACCTCATTGCTCTCTAGAGCCCCCTGAGAGGAGGCTGCAGTGAGCTGGGGTTGGGCTCTGCTCCCTGATAGCAGGTGATAGGAGAGAAAATGGTCTGAAATTGTGCCAGGGGAGGGGTTAGATTGGAGATGAGCAACAATTTCTTCCCCAGAAGGGCTGTCAAGCCCTGGACCAGGCTGTCCAGGAAGGTGGTGGAGTCCCCAGGCCTGGAAGGGTTTCAAAGCTTTGGAAAAGTGGTGCTGAGGCCCTGGTTCAGTGATGACCTGGGAGTGTTGGGGTCAGGACTGGACTCAAGGATCTTAAAGGTCTCTTCCAACCAAAAGGCTTCTGTGGTACCAAAGCCCAGATGATTGCAGTTCAGTATCACTCCTCTCTTCCTCCTCCCAGCAGGTACACACAGGAGAGCTCTGCTCTAGGGCCCCTGCTTGCTCAAACCACAAATTAGACCCTGGGAGGAAGTTTTCAGCTAGAGAAAAGATTCTCCTCTTTTAAAATGACTTTCCTGTCATTAGGAGGTAATTAAAAGGGATGGCACAGGGGCACAGAATGGTAGGGGCTGGAAGGGGCCTCTGGGGATCAGCCAGTCTAACCCCCCTGGATCACCCAGAGAAGGTCACACAGGAACACATCCAGGTAGGTTTTGGGAGTCTCCCCCACCTCTCTGGGCAGCCTGCTCCAGGCCTCCAGCACTCTTGAAGTACAGAAGTTCCTCCTTGTGTTTTAGATGGAACTTCTCATGTTCAAGTTTGTGCCCCTTACCCCTTACAGAGTCACCACAGCTACAAACAGCTCCAGCTCCTCACCAAAGCCCAGGGTGCAGCTCCCCACCAAAGCCCAGGGTGCAGCTCCCCACCAAAGCCCAGGGTGCAGCTCCCCACCAAAGCCCAGGGTGCAGCTCCCCACCAAAGCCCAGGGTGCAGCTCCCCACCAAAGCCCAGGGTCCAGCTCCCCACCAAAGCCCAGGGTCCAGCTCCCCACCAAAGCCCAGGGTCCAGCTCCCCACCAAAGCCCAGGGTCCAGCTCCCCACAGCTTTCAGCTGAGTTCTGCCTCTGGAGCCTGCAAGTCCTTTAAGGTCATTTTTCCCCCTGCAGCTATGGCAGAGAGGCTTCAACTGAAGAGTCTGCTAAGAGCAAGAACCTCCTTGTGCCCTCTTGAGACAGTCAGGATGGTGCTTCACAAGCCAGCTGCTGTCTGCTGCAACGTGCTCAGGCTCCTTGTGACCAGACTCAGGGGTCTGGGCTCTTCTGGGCTCTTCACCCTAGGAGCAAGAGAGAAAAATAATTAACAGAGCAGACTTAGCAGCAGGGCACTGCTGGACTTGGGCTGCCAAAGGTTCTGAGGAGCGAGAAATCAGCCTGGCTACGGGACAGGGGGCTCGGGGGTGTGCTTCGAGCCCCTGCACTCCCATGACAAGCTTTGGGTGGATGAACCTTTGAGAAGAACTCTTCTGCTTTCTGCTCACCTTCCCTCCTGCCCTGGCACATTTGGTTCTCATGTGTCAGCCTCTGTGTCATTAGTCACAGGGCTCAGCCTCCAAACAGAAGGGGCGGTAAATAAACACCCTGACAAAGCAAACACATGCAGCAGCACAACAGTTCCCTTTTTGTTTGCTGATCCTTGATCTGCTTTGGATCAGTTCCAGGCTCTTCTGGCAGCTTGCTCCATGGGCCTGGGGCTGCCTCTTGCTGGGGCTGCTTACCTCTGCTCCTTACTGCAGGGATGCTCTCAGGCAGGTCAGGGTGCAGAAGGATGAGGGGGCAGAGCCAGACCCCTCAAAACCAAAATCAGAGGAGAAGTTTTGCTGTGCCCAGCAGAGCTAATTTGAGGAGAGGAAGCAGGGCAGGGACAGCTATGGCCCGCTGCAGCTCCTTCCTCCCTTAAAGGTCTGATAGATATCAGCAGCAGCCTGCACCTGGGGAGCAATGGAGCTGGAGGAGATGCTGCTGGTGGAGGCAGTTTCTCATAAAGCTCTGTGTTCCCTGGACACCTCTCAGGCCTCCTCACAATCCAATCGACTTTTAACGGCCATCCTTTACCCCTCTCTTCTCCAGAGCAAGCTGCAGCTCAGCCGCCGAGTGGAAATCACTGAGAAGGAGCCCCAGAGCCACACAAATTCAGCACTGATTGGGTGGAGGTTGGGAGAGGGAAGGTCACAAAGTGATGCAGCTCTGCCACCCAACCTCTGTGATCATGGGATGAGAAACCAGGAGTGAGTGAGGTAGGTCTGGTGAGGAGCAGCTGGGGGAACCGGCGGGGTTTGGTCTGGAGAAAGAGATGAAGAGTTTGATGTCTCTTTACAGACTAAACATGCAGCCAGCCCCACTTGGCCTTCCATGGCTGCTGAGAGGAGGTCTTGAAGGGGAGAGTTAGTCCTGAGGAGGGGCTGAGGGACCTGGGAATTGTTTAGCCTGGAGAAGAGGAGGCCGAGGGGAGACCTCACTGCTCTCTACAGCTCGCTGAGAGGAGGCTGGACACAGGCTGGAGCTGGTCTCTTCTCCCAGGCAACAAGTGATAGGATGAGAGAAAAGAGCCTCAGGTTTCATCAGGGGAGGTTCAGGTTGGACATGAGGTTTGTAGCCTCCATAACTTCTCTGGGCAACCTGTTCCAGTGCCTCACCACCCTCATGAGGATGAGCCTCCTCCTCCTGCTGCTTAGGAGAACATCAACCCACCAAAGGGCTCTCAAGCACTGCAACAGGTTGCCCAGGGAGGTGGGGGATTCCCTCATCCCTGGAGATATTCCAGGTCAAACTCGATGGGGCTCTGAGGAACCTGATCTAGTTGGGGCTGGATGAGCTCTGAAGGTCTCTTCCAACCCAAACCCTTCCATGACTCTGAAACCAGCAGCTCCCCTCCCACCCTCACGGTGCTGGAGCAGCAGCTCCGAACTCAGACGAGCACCCACCAGGAAGAAGAGCCAAAAGCCTTCCCCTGGCTGCTTCCCTCTGGTTTGCAGTTTCACAATCTGTATGCAAATGAAATTAGCACTGGCAAAAATAATTACAGTTGCTCATGGGAGGATTAATAACTGAAGTCTGCCCTGCCTGTGTCGAGGCTTAATTCGATTCTGCTGCGTGGATTAAACGAGGAAGCAAATCCTGCGCCGGGGCTGGCAGCTCCCAGCTGCTCCCAGCTGCTCCCAGCACCGGGGCTGCTCTTAGAGCAGGGGAAAGGGTCCTGTCAAGAGAGCTCAGACTGCCCCTTGGCTCTGCTCAGACCCCCACCTCAGCCACTGCTGGTGACCCCAGCAGAAGAGGGACGTAAACACTGCTGGAGTGAGGCCAGAGGAGGCCAGAAAGGTGATCCCAGGGCTGGAGCAGCTCTGCTGGGAGCACAGGCTGAGGGAGCTGGGACTGTGCAGCCTGGAGTGGAGAAGGCTCCAGGGAGACCTTAGAGCTGCCTGCCAGGACCTGAAGGGATCCTGCAGGAAGGCTGCAGAGAGACTTGCTGAGGGTGTCTGGAGACAGGCCAAGGGGGAATGGTTTGGAGCTGAGGCAGAGCAGGGTTAGAGTGGAGCTGAGGAAAAGGTTCTTCACTGTGAGGGAGGTGAGCCTCTGGCCCAGGCTGCCCAGGGAGGCTGTGGCTGCCTCCTGCCTGGGGGTGTCCGAGGCCAGGCTGAATGAAGCCTTGAGCAGCTGAGCCTAGCTGAGAGACATCCCTGCCCATGGTAGGGAGATTGGAGGAGATGATCCCTGAGCTCCCTTCCCCCGAACCCATTCTGTGGTGCTCAGTTAGATGCTGCTTGAAGAGAGAGGAAAAAAAATCACACAGCCAGATCCCAATCTCAAAGCAATAAACCTGCCCCCCCCCCCCCAAATCACCAGGACCCCTACAGCCTTCTGATTTTCACTCCACTTGGTGCTAATTCCCTGTGAAGCTACCCAAGAGATGAATGAAAATCCAGAAGATTTGACTTGAAACAGGGGGAGGGGGTGGAACCCCCCAAGGGTGAAGTTCAGACAGTCAGAGCCACCACGACACTTGTCTCAGATCCTATTACACTTGCCCCCAGACTGCTCACAAATTGCCCAAGGTTTTCCACTCTGCAGCTGCCAGAGCTGCCAGGAGCAGTTTGCTGAGGTGCTCTGTGCCATCTCTGGCATTTCCAATCCCACTTCAACGCTGCTCTGCAGGAAAAGCAAGAGGGGAAAAATCACTTCCCACAGCATTAGAACTTCTCTTTTAACTCCCCCCCCCCCAGGTGGATTGCAAGTTGTTGACAGCTCACAGGAATGGAGTTTTGCTTGTTCTAACAGCAGCGGTGCCTTCAATCGCTGCACAAAACAGACCCACCTCGAGGAGCAGCAGCAGAGCCCTGCAGAGCCCCTCTGCCTCCTGCAGAGCCCCTCTGCCTCCTGCTCAGTCACACAGTCACAGAACTGCTTTCCTTGGGAAGGGCCTCTGAGATCACTGGGTCCAGCCAGCACCCCCACACCCCCACGGCCATCAGAGCACATCCCAAAGTGCCATGGCCACACAAGGTGTGCTTGGGTAAATCAGAGACCCCAGCACGGTGAGGCTTGGAAAGGAGCTCTGGAGCTCCCCCAGCCCAAGCCCCTGCTCCAGCAGGGCTCCCACAGCAGCTTGCCCAGCAGCACAAGGACCAGGGGGGTTGGAAGCTCTCCACACCAGGAGACTCCACAACCTCTCTGGGCAGCCTGCTCCAGGCCTCCAGCACCCTCACAACAAACAACTTTCTCCTCCTGTTCTGGTGGAGGAAGAAATCTTGTACCCTGAGGGTGGTGAGACCCTGGTTCAGGCTGCCCAGGGGGGGTGGGAGAGGCCCAATCCCCAGTCTCCTCCTGGGATCCAGTTTGTGCCCCTTGCCCCTCTGCAGAAAGGAGCCCTCTGCTCCAGATGCACCACCACAGTCCAGCAGACAGGAGCAGTTCTCTCTTACTTCTCTCCCTTTCTTCCTCCCTTCATGTCACACAATCACAGCATGGGTTGGGTTGGAAGGGACCTTAAAGCTCATCCATTTCCAAGCCCCTGCCATGGGCAGGGACCCCTCCCACCTGCCCAGGCTGCTCAAGGTCTCATCCAGCCTGGCCTTGAGGACTTCCAGAGGTGAGGCTATGCAAAACCACCATGGAGATGACTGAACTTAAACCTCCCACAAGTGCCACCCAGCTCTGCTCACCAGCAACTTAACACCAAAGAGAAAAGGGCAAAAGGCCAACCACAGCCATAGGAATTGCTATGTCCATAGCCAGCTCACCCTGAGGGTGCAGGAGGAGACACCTTTCAGAGCCTGATGGAGCTGGGGGCCTTTAATTGACTTCCTCTTTATCAACAGCCTAAAAGAGCTTCACTTTTCTCTGCTTCCCATTAATGGGACCCAAGACCATCATCCAGCTGCTGTCTTAGGTTTACAGATGGATTACTGAAACCCAACCCCCAGCTGCCAGCTCGTTTGGCAGCACTTCTGCAGAGCCATTTCCTCCTCTCCTTTTTTTTTCCCTTGCTCCCCCGACAAGCAAAACCAAAACTCTCTTTTCCCTGATGTAGTGACGAGCTCTGGACCTCAAAGGAATCCTCCCCAGCACACTTCCCCAGCCCCTCTCAGTACCTGCAGCAGCTCAGGAAGGGTTCTGCTGCTGGTGTTTCATTCATTTCATTCATTTCCTCACTGTCAAACAAATCCACCTCCGCCAGAAGCAGCTTTCTGCATTTCTGAGGGAGACTGAAAGAGCTTCCCCCAGCTGAGGAGGAGGCTTTGCTCCTGGCTAACCTCTGCAGCCTTCCAGCAAAACATCTGCACTTATCTCCTCTGGGCAGAGGGCAGCTGCCCATCCAGCTATGGACAAACAAAACAAATGCCTGTTGCTGTCTGCTGAAAGATCATCATCATCACCACACACACCTTGCAAAAGGGTGAAAGTGCTGCCAGGAAAAGCTTTGGAACAAATGATGTCCTCTCCTCAGAAAGGAATGCGACCAGGCTGGGGCGAAGGCTCCACTTGGCATTCTCTGCTGCTGGTGAATCAGCGCTCTGCTGGCCAAGGAGGACAATGAGCCCCTGGGGGGCACGAGGAAGAGGGAGGGCAGCAGGTCAAAAGGGGTTCTCCTCCCCATCCTCTCTGTCCTAGTGAGCCCACATCTGGAGTGCTGGGTCCAGTTCTGGGATCCCCAGTTCAAGAGGGACAGGGATGGGCTGGGGAGTATCCAAGAGAGGATGAGGGAGGGATTGGAATACCTCTGTGAGGAGCAAAGGCTGAGAGCCCTGGGGCTGAGAGCCTGCAGAGGAGCAGCCCCAGAGGGCAGCTGAGCAATGCTCAGCAAGAGCTAAAGGAGCTGTGGGGGCAAGAGGCTGGGGCCAGGCTCTGCTCAGTGCTGCCCAGGGACAGCACAAGGGGCCAGGGGCACAAACTGGCACCCAGGAGGTTCCATCTGAGCAGGAGGAGAAGGTTATTTGGCGTGAGGGTGCTGGAGGCCTGGAGCAGGCTGCCCAGAGAGGTTGTGGAGTCTCCTGGTGTGGAGAGCTTCCAACCCCCCTGGTCCTTGTGCTGCTGGGCAAGCTGCTGTGGGAGCCCTGCTGGAGCAGGGGGCTTGGGCTGGGTGAGCTCCAGAGCTCCCTTCCAGCCCCCAAGCATGCTGGGGTTCTGTGACACTTCCCTGAACTCAATATAAGCTCAAGATGGGCCCAGCCCTGATTTCCCTCCTCTCCTTGCACACTGCTCAGAGGTGTTCCCTTGCGGAGCAACCCCTGCAGCGCATCCCTGTCGCTCACCACATCCCTGTCGCTCACCACTCTGCCTCTCCACTTCCTCCTGGTGCTCCAAGGGAAGAGACAAGAAAACCCTCACCTGTGATTTAATGTTGCCATTTAAATGCATTAAGATTACTTGCTGAAAAACCTTTAAACACCAAGATTTAATGAAGAAATTAAAGCAAACTGTAGCCTGGCTCTACTGGAGGACTGATCCCAAGGAAGTTTAAGCAGCAGAGGATGAGAGGAACCTTCTTTATTTTCTTTAGTGCCTCATCAAAATAGGAAGGAGCTGAAACTTGGCCAGGGGTGCCTTGCCCCATAAATAATCAGCTCTTTACTTGCATGCCTCGTGCACTATGCAAAATGTTAAGCAGCCTCCTCAAAGAGCTCCACATTATAGAAACATCTTTCAGCATCCATAAAATATTTGCTCCTGCATGAATCACTGCTTTCTGCAGGCTTTTATTGCCCTCCCCCTCCCACCAACCTCCCCTCTGCAAGCTCACCTGATGCAGGAAGGACACTGAAGCATCAAAAACGCAAACCAAGGCGGTTCAGGTTGAGAAAGCAAAAGTTGTTGCCCATGAGGGTGGTGAGAGCCTGGCACAGGCTGCCCAGGGAGGTGCTGGAAGCCTCCTGCCTGGAGGTGTTTGCAGCCAGGCTGGAGGTGGCTGTGAGCAACCTGCTGTGGTGTGAGGTGTCCCTGCCCATGGCAGGGGGTTGGAGCTGGCTGAGCCTTGGGGTCCCTTCCAGCCCTGACAGCTCTGTGATGCTGTGACTGTGAGTGTATGTGGCATGGGAAAGGTCACCATGGACTAGGTAAGGGCACCAGGGGAGGAGGGGGTTGGAGATGAGGAACAATTTCTGTGCTGCGGGAGCAGTCAGGGGTTGGCACAGGCTGCCCAGGGAGATGGTGGAGTCTCCATCCCTGGAGGGGTGCAAGAAACCTGTGGCCATGGCAAATGGAAGCACAGAGTGGGAGCACAGAGTGGTCTGGGTTGGAAGGGACCTCCAAAGCTCATCCATTCCAACCCCCTGCACTCAGCAGGGACATCCTCCCCCAGAGCAGCTTGCTCAGAGCCCTGTCCAGCCTCACCTTGAAGCTCTCCAGGGATGGAGCCTCAACCACCTCCCTGGGCAGCCTGCTGCAGGGTTCCACCACCCTCATGGTAAGGAACCTGTTCCAAACATCCAGTCTAGATCTGCCCTTCTCTGGTTTGGAGTCACTGCCTTGTCCTACCACCACAGGCCTCTCTAGACCTGGGGACATGGTTTAGTGGCCATGGTGGTGTTGGGTGGATGGCTGGGCTCTGTGATCTCAAAGGGCTTTTCCAACTCAAACAATCCCATGACTTACATTGTACAAAGAGCAGGAGCAGAGACCTGAGCTGTTCCTCCTCCTCCTCCTCTGCAGGCTGCTGGGTTTCAGGAGAAAATGGAGACTTTCCTCTCCATCTGAAGCAGCTGAGCAAGAGGCACAAAGGTTACTCCTCAAGAGGAGTCAATCAAAAGGATTTAAAAGTTCAGCAGAAGGAGGTTTGCCTCTTGTCACCTGTTGCCGAACTGCTCAGACTCAGGGTGCTTCCTACCAGCCTCCAAGAGGCTGAAGAGCAGCTCAGCAGCAGCAGTCGAGGAAGGCAGCTGTGGTTACTCCTCTCCTCTCACAAACAAGGCAGTCAACCCACGGGTCACAGCCTCACAGGATGTCAGGGGTTGGAAGAGACCTCAGGAGATCATCCAGCCCAACCCCCTGCCAGAGCAGGAGCACAGAATCCAGCTCAGGTCACACAGAGCACGTCCAGACAGGGCTGGAAAGGCTCCAGAGCACGAGGCTCCACAACCTCTCTGGGCAGCCTGCTCCAGGGCTATCCCGGGGTGCAGCTGAGCAGAGCCTGTCCCCTCCCTCCTGACCCCCAGCCCTCAGCTATTGATAGACATTGATCAGATCCCCCTCAGCCTTCTCCTCTGCAGACTGAACAGCCCCAGGGCTCTCAGCCTCTCCTCCCCAGGCAGTGCTGCAGTCCCTTCATCATCCTCACAGCCTAAGCCAAGCCACCCTGGAGCAGAGCTGGAGGCAGCATCCCTGTCCGTGCCCACAGCCTGTGCAAGCTTTTCCTGGAAAGCCGAGGTGATGGCGCTCCTCAGAAGCTTCCCTGCGAGGGACAGAGTCATTATTGCAGGCTATGTGTCGGCCCAGAAAGGCCCCTGATGGGCCATTAAGGCCATCAGCCTGGTTAAGAGAACCGGGGCAGCAGGATAAAAGCCAATTCTGAGACTCTCAAAGAACCAAACCCGAGTTCAGAGCACAGATAGCTGCTGGGCTGCAGTGTCTGGAGGAGGGTGGGTGCAGAGCCTGGGCAGGTGGTCAGAGGAAGCAGCTGGGGCCACGGCCGGACCTTTCGCGCAGCCCTCCAGGCATGGGGACTCCCCCACCTCCCTGGGCAGCCTCTGCCAGTCCCTGACCCCTCCTGCAGCACAGAAGTTTTTCCTCATCTCCAACCTGACCTTACCCTGGCACAAGTTCAGGTCATTTCCTCTCCTTCTCTCACCTGATATCAGGGAGAAGAGCCCAACCCCCGCCTGGCTGCAGCCTCCTCTCAGGGAGCTGCAGGGAGCAATGAGGTCTCCCTGAGCCTCCTCTGCTCCAGCCCAAACCACCACAGTTCCCTCAGCTGCTCCTCAGGACTGACTCTCCCCTTCAAGACCTCCTCCCGCCAACCATGGAAGGCCAAGTGGAGCTGGCTGGGGTTTGATCTGTACAGAGACAAGAAACTCTTCGTCTCTGCCTTCCAGAAGAAGTTTTGAACATGGAAGAAGTTTTGTTTTTTTTTTCCCCCCTTCTAAATGCCATCCAGAAGTACATTTTCTGCCATCTCCTTTTACAGTGCTTGAAGTCTTTCCATCAGCTCAATGAAAATGTCTTGCATGGATCTGGAAACACCCCCAGGAGACCGGCACTGGTATCATTCCTGACTCTGACTCAGTGGCAGAGAAGCTTGTTAGAGAAGGTAATAAAAGCCTAACAGCTAAGAACTGCACTGTGCTGAAAGCATTTAGCAATTAAACATCAATGAAGGATTTTTTTTTTATGCCTGTATCAGCCACATTTTGCATCTTCTAACCCAGAGGGCAGCTGAGCAATGCTCAGCAAGAGCTGAAGGACCTGTAGGGGGCAAGAGGATGAGGCCAGACTCTGCCCAGTGGTGCCCAGGGACAGCACAAGGGGCAAGGGGCACAAACTGCAACCCAGGAGGTTCCATCTGGACAGGAGGAGAAAGTTGTTTGCTGTGAGGGTGCTGGAGGCCTGGAGCAGGCTGCCCAGAGAGGTTGTGGAGTCTCCTGATGTGAAGAGCTTCCAACCCCCCCTGGTCCTTGTGCTGCTGGGCAAGCTGCTGTGGGAGCCCTGTTGGAGCAGGGCGGGTGGGATTGGATCATCTCCAGAGCTCCCTTCCAGCCCCTCCATGGGATTCAGTGTGAGCCAAGCACAAAGCCAAGGCAGCCCAGCAGAGAGTCCACTGCTCTCTCTCTCACACTTAAGCAAAGAAAAATCCCCAGCTCCTCTGGAAGAGCCTTCCTGGTGACACCACCTTGCTAATGAAAGCTCTCCCTGTTGTTCCCTGGCTGGTAAGTGCCATCCCCACCCTTCTTTGCTCAGGGTGGGATGAGTCACAGCAGCTTCCAGTACTTCATGCTATGACTAAACTCCATCTCCACGGGCTGCAGGCAGCACCCCCTGCCCAGGCCACATTTCAGCAAACCTCCCACTACAATCAGCAAGCATTTTGCAGGGGTTATGGGGAAAGAAGCATGGAGCAAGGTCCATTGCCAGGGAAAGGAGATCTTGGTCTTCCAAGTGCATCATTCCCACTCCAGCCAAAACTTACATCAGGGCTCCTGGAGCAGGCATTTGACCCCTGCCAATACAGGTGTGGAGTCTTTGCCACTTTAAAGCAAGACCTCTTAGGTGTTGAGCACACTCCCTGTGCCATCTCTGCCTAGCAGGGACCACAGCCCAGGTCAGGGTGAGGTAGAAGTCACAAGAATCTGCAAGTGGGGCTGAGAGAGACAGAAAGAGCAAAGCAACTTGGAGCTTCGTAAGGATGAGCTCCTTGTGAAGCCATTCTCTGTTGTAGTCCTGAAGCTCAGACCGAGGGCACAAGCTCCAGCAGGAGCTGGAGTGTCCTTCACTGCTCATCACATACATACATAACAGTGTCATATGTCAACAGGCATACATAACAGTGCCACAAATACATCCTGAGGCCAAGGAGGTCAATGGGCTGCTGGGCTGCATTAAGAAGAGTGTGGCCTTTGGCTTGAGGGAGCTTCTCCTACCCATCTAACCCATCCTAGTGAGGCCACAGCTGGAGTCCTGGGTCGGGTTCAGGGCTTGCCAGTTCAAGAGATTCATCCATTCATGGGATGGTTTAGGTTGGAAGGGGCCTTAAAGATAATCAACTCCCAGCTGCCCTGCCATGGCATGGGGCAGGGACAGGGACAGGGAACTGCTGGAGAGAGCCCAGGGGAGGCTGCAAAGCTGCTGAGGGGCCTGGAGCAGCTCTGGGAGGAGCAAAGGCTGAGAGCCCTGGGGCTCCCTGTGTGGAGAGCTTCCAACCCCCCCCCTGGGCATTGTGCTCCTGGACAAGCTGCTGTGGGAGCCCTGCTGGAGCAGGGGGATTGGACTGGGTGATCTCCAGAGGTCCCTCCCAGCCCTTACCATGCTGGTGTTCTGTGGGCACACACAGAGAGACCCTACCCCTTACCACCGTGCAGGGCTGAGGGGCAGCCGTAACCGTGCATCACCTGTGTGTGCAGGGGTATAAACTGGATGGATGGATGCGTTTCAGAGCACAGAATTAACCAGGTTGGAAGAGGCCTTTGAGATCATCCAGTCCAGCCTAGCACCCAACACCATCCAATCAACTAAACCATGGCACCAAGTGCCTCATCCAGGCTCTTTTTGGGTCTAACATGTAGATAAACACACACTCCTCTGGTGACAGGGAGAGATGTCTCTGGAAGACACACAGAGATGCATCACTAAAGGACACACACTGAAAGACACAGGGGGATGCGTCCCTAGAGTCTCTCTCATACCAGTGCAATTCCCAGGTGACTCTCCCCAGGCAGCCAGTAAAAGCAGGAAGTTATTCAGCAGCACCTTCACCTTTCCCTTCATGAAGCTGTTCCTCCTCACTGTGGAAATGGCTTCAAATCCATCTGTGGATCAGACACCTCACACATGCATTCTTGTCCCCTCTGCTCGGGACGTGTAATCAATTCCAGCTCAGCAGCTGTGGAGCAGTGGCAAGAGCCCTGGAGGAGCATTTGCTGAGGGAGAGGCACTGCCAGGGGGTAGAGGCCGTGGTGGTACCGAGCTTTAAGGCCACCAAATGATTATTTCATGCAGTGCCCTGCCGAGGCTGCTGTGATTTGCTCCTCCAGGATGGGCTTCACACAGCAGCAGAGCAAGGGGCTGCCCAGTGATCTGTTTAAAACATGCTGACTGATTTCTCACAGAGAGGTCCAACAGTCTGGAAACTCATCCACTGGGTCAAGTGGAATTTATAGCTACACAGGCAGGAGCTGCCCTGGTAAGTGAAAACAGTTTGCCTTCGGAATTCTAAGCGAGAGCTGCCGCCCCTGACGGCTGCACATAAAAGTTTAAGGACTGCTGCAACAGTTCCAGTCTCCTGCTCGGAATTGTCTGGGCAGGGAGCTGCTGGAGAGAGGCCAGGGGAGGCTGCAGAGATGCCGAGGGGCCTGGAGCAGCTCTGGGAGCAGCAAAGGCTGAGAGCCCTGGGGCTGGGAGCCTGCAGAAGAGCAGCCCCAGAGGGCAGCTGAGCAATGCTCAGCAAGAGCTAAAGGAGCTGTGGGGGGCAAGAGGCTGGGGACAGGCTCTGCTGAGTGGTGCCCAGGGATGGGACAAGGAGCACAGAGTGGAACCCAGGAGGTTCCATCTGAGCTGGAGGAGAAAGTTGTTTGCTGTGAGGGTGCTGGAGGCCTGGAGCAGGCTGCCCAGAGAGGTTGTGGAGTCTCCTGGTGTGGAGAGCTTCCAACCCCCCTGGGCACTGTGCTGCTGGGCAAGCTGCTGTGGGAGCCCTGCTGGAGCAGGGCCTTGGGCTGGGTGAGCTCCAGGGGTCCCTTCCAACCCCCCCATGCTGGGATGCTGTATCTCACCCAAAGATTCTGCATTTTGCTGGGATTTGCTGGGAACTCAGCTGGCAGGCAGCTGCCCAACATCTGGAGCAGCAGGAGGTGCCCTCACTTGCACAGGAGCTGAGCAGGTGCTAAGCTTCACACCACCTCCAGCCTGCACTCAGGCTGTGACACGACTCAGACAGCACCACAGACACCATTTGACCCCGAGCAGCATTTCCATGCACAGAGCAAAGCTAGCGAGGAGGAGAACTTCCAGCAGAGCCACAGTCAGCCTGTGAGGCATACCAAGGCAGGAGAGGTCAGACACTCTGCTCCCCTGCTGTCATCCCTCCTGGCATTTCATCCCACCTCATTATCTCGTGGGGCTGTTTGTTTGGGGTTTTTTTTCTCTTCCCAGCTGCAGCTAAGTGACTTTTAAATCTAGTAGAGCTCCTTTGAGACTCATGGGTTGCTCCCCCCAGCCCCTTCCCAGGAGCCAGCAGGACTCTCAGCACCTCGGCAGCGCCATCAGGGCTGTCAGCAGAGGAGGGATGGTGACAGGATTTGTGCAGTGGGAGGCTAACAGCTGGCTCCTCCATCCAAGAGGCAGAAATTAGAGAGCTCTGAGGCTGTCGGGTCCATCTTTCTGCCACATCTTTCCCCAGCCCATTCCGAGGCACAAGGGACAGGATTCAGCACCTCTGGCTCCAGCTCCCCGTGCAGCCAGGAGAGAGGAGCAGCAGGGGCAGGGCTCGCTGCTCCTGACAGCCCTCCCGGTGAGGAGAGCCTGAGGCTGATTTGTTCTTCTGTTCTGTGGCTCCTAATTACACCCTCTGCACTTAGCTGGGGCACAGCTTGCCCCAAACAAATGTTGTGAGGAGCAAAAAGCTCCCTTCAGAGAGCTGAGGAGAGAAATGGCAGAGAGGGAAGGGAGGAGAGGGAAGGGAGGAGAGGGAAGGGAGGAGAGGGAAGGGAGGAGAGGGAAGGGAGGAGAGGGAAGGGAGGAGAGGGAAGGGAGGAGAGGGAAGGGAGGAGAGGGAAGGGAGGAGAGGGAAGGGAGGAGAGGGAAGGGAGGAGAGGGAAGGGAGGAGAGGGAAGGGAGGAGAGGGAAGGGAGGAGAGGGAAGGGAGGAGAGGGAAGGGAGGAGAGGGGAGAGGGGGGCCAAGGAGGAGGAGGGGGGGGGGGGCAGAAGAAGGAGGAAAGGGGAGAAAAAGGAAAGGAAGGAAAGGAGGGGGGAAAGAGAGAAAGGGGAAGAAGAGGAAGGAAAGGTGTGGGGAAAGGAGAGGGAGGAAAGTGGAACAGAAAGAGAGGGAGAGGAAGCACAACTAAAGCTTCTTTGTGACAAATCAAGGGGAGGAGTTTCCCATCAGGGTGAAGTTCTGGACTCTGCAGTATCAGCAAGGCCAGAGGCAGGAGGTGGTTGGACTCAGGACACTGCTGAACTCTTTCTACCTTGAGGCCATTGACACTTGTGCACTTAGCTGCAGTGCCCAGAGGTGTCCCCAAGGAAGAGCTTTGCTGCCTTTGCCCTTTTGGCTGCATGAAATCAGTTTCAAACTGTTGGACAGAAGAAATCTCTGAGGTGTTTGCCACACCCTGAGAATCACAGAAGGGGTTGGGTTGGAAGGGACCTCCAAAGCTCATCCAGTCCAAGCCCCCTGCAGTCAGCAGGGACATCCTCCACCAGAGCAGCTTGCTCAGAGCCTTATGCAGCCTCACCTTGAGTATCTCCAGGGATGGAGCCTCAACCACCTCCCAGGGCAGCCTGCTGCAGTGTTCCAGCAGCCTCCTGGTGCAGAACTTGTTCCTCACATCCAACCTAAATCCTCTCTGCTCTCAGTTCAGACCATTGCCCCTGGTCCTGTCCCTGCAGGCCGCTGGGAGCAGTCCCTCTGCAGCCTTCTTGGAGCCCCTTCAGGTACTCTAAGGCCTCCCTGGAGCCTTCTCTCCTCCAGCCCCAGCTCCCTGAGCCTGGCCTTGCAGCAGGGAAAGCCTGGGCAGCCTCACGTGCAATGGAAGGCAGATCTTCCTCCCCAGTGCTCATTTATCCGAGCTGAAACCTGAATCATAAAAATAATCACCGTGAAGGGCATCCAAATCCCATTTTCTTCTCTGCAAAGCCCACACAATTAACTTGCTTCTCTGTGCCTACCTGCTGGTGTGCATTGGCCCCACAGAGGCATGACTAAGAGCTACAGGAGAAGGATTTGGGGGTTGTAAGAGCAGAAATGCAGAGGCAAAGAGCTAGAGAAGGAACTGTGCCCCTGAGAGCAGCCCAGCCCCTGCACCAGCTCAGCTGGAAGCTGTAGCACCACTGGCCCTGCCCTGCTCAAATGAGACATCCTCCTCCTGCAAACATGGGATGGAGATTGTCCCCGAGTGGACAATGCATTTGTGGTGTGACAATTAGCTTTCAGCATGATAAATCTGAGAGCAAAACCTGGCCAGGCCAAGAGATTAATCACTGCCTTTATTTAAATCCAGCTTTATAACCCTATGAAATTACTCCAAGGAAGACAAAGTTAAACTGGGTCCTCAGCCATGGCAGGCAGGAGAGCTTTGATCCATTAACCTCAGATGATGAACCACGACACGAGGGATGCCAGAAAGAAAAACACCAAGGAACTGGTTCACAGATCACAGAGCTGCTCTCAGCCCAGGCCAGGGGCCACCCAGACACCCTCTACGTGGTCACCAGCAGCTGCCTCTGCAGAGCCCCTTCCAGAGGACCACAGAGGCTTTGGTCACACCACTGAGCACAGAGAGATCAGCACTTGGCTTTTGCAGCTCTCTGCAGTCCTTGCTGGGATTGGAAAGAGCCATGCAAAAGAGCAGCTGCTGGCATGCAATAGCTTCAGAGGGTGCTGAGACAATGGGACACCTCCCACCAGCCCAGGCTGCTCAAGGCCTCCTCCAGCCTGGCCTTCAACACCTCCAGGCAGGAGGCAGCCACAACCTCACAACCTCCCTGGGCAGCCTGTGCCAGCATCTCCCCAGCCTCACTCTCAACAATTTCTTCCTCCTCTCCAGTCTCAATCTCCTCTCCCAGCTCAAAGCCATTGTTCCTCATCCTGGCACCCCCAGCCCTTGTCAGAAGTCCCTCCCCAGCTCTCCTGTAGCTCCCTTCAGGTCCTGGAAGGCTGCTCTGAGTCTCCCTGGAGCCCTCTCTTCTCCAGGCTGTGCAAGGAGCAGCAATGGCATTGGTTTGCCTGTGGTTGGACTCAGAGACTCTGCAGTGCAGATCTCGGAGCCAGGCTTGGCCCTGAGGTGCAGGATGAGCCTAGCAGCCTTGCTGCAATACCACAGATAAAGCCTTTACTGCAGAGCCATTTGGAGACCATCAAAGCATCCCTCCACAAGCTCCACTGGCACCTCTGCTCCCTCCAACCCCTTCCCATCCTGCTGCTGCTGGGCAAAGTGCTTCATTCATTTGAGATATGCTTACCCTACCTCCCTGCAGGCCTTGGCTCCAGGGTCTCCTCCTCTCTTGTGGTCTCCTGCCTGCATTTTAGAGATGAGATCTCCATGTTCTCCTCCTCTGGAGGCTGTTCAGCAACTCATCTGTGCCAGTCCTCCTCTGCCAGCATTACAGATGTCATCTGCCATTGCAAGTGGCTGTGCCAGCTCCTCTCTGTGTTTGCAGCTGTCTGGTAGGTACTCACCAGTGATGAGAGGCTGGACAAATCCAGCAGCAGCATCTTCTCTTCACCTGTGGGCTGCAAATTGCCAGCGAAGGTGGCTAATGAAGTTGGCAAAGCACAAGGTAAAAGGCAGCAAAGTCCTTGTGAAATGAGGTGTTCAGGATTAGAAAGGATGGGAAAAGCAGATTGGAGGCCAAATCACCATCCTGTGACTGTCCAAAGCAGGCTGGTAGCAGCACCTCTCCAACCTTCCAGCCAGATAACTTCAGAAGAGCATCTGATGATCCCCTTGAAGCAGAAGTTCTCAAAATGAGCTCAGCAAAAGCTTTGCTTTAACCTTTTGCAGCAGATCACAAGGTAAGCTCAGTGCAGCCCTCAGCTGAGGGCAGAAAAGGACCTGGGGGTGCAGGCTGACAGCAGCTGAAGATGAGCCAGCAGCGTGCTCAGGTGGCCAAGAGGGCCAAAAGCATCCTGGCTTGGATCAGCAGTGGTGTGGCCAGCAGGAGCAGGGGAGGGATTGTCCCTGGGCACTTGGGAGGCCACAGCTTGAGTGCTGGGTTCAGTTTTGGAGCCTTCACTCCATGAAGGGCAGTGAGGGGCTGGAGGAGGTCCAGGAAAGGGTTGGTGAAGGGTCTGAAGAACAGGGCTGGGGAGGAGCAGCTGAGGGAGCTGGGGGTGTTCAGCCTGGAGAAGAGGAGACTGAGGGAGACCTCATTGCTCTCTGCAGCTCCCTGGGAGGAAGTTGAAGCCAGGTGGGGCTTGGTCTCCTCCCTAACATCAAGCGATAGAAGAGGAAACAGCCCCAGGTTGCACCAGGGGAGGGTTAGGTAGGTAATAAGGAACAATTTCTTTGCTGCAGGAGTGGTCAGGGACCGGCAGAGGCTGCCCAGGGAGGCGGTGGAGTCCCCATGCCTGGGGGTGTGCAAGAGCCCTGTGGCCTTGGCACCTGGGGATGTGGTTAAATGGCCACGGAGGGGTTGGGTTGCTGGTTGGACTGGAAGAGCTTAGAGGCCTTTTACCAACCTTAATCACTGTGTGACCCTATGGAAACTGAGCAACAGGATCCATCAGGGAAAGCACCTCATGGGGGCAGCTGCAGAGCTTAACACCTCACTCCATGGCTGCTCCAGAGCTTAAGATCACTCTCAGAGGAGCTGATGCTCAGACTCCAGCTGCTTTTCCCCACCTTCCGTCTCCCACCACAGCCTACCCCACTAAAAGCCTGGAAGGCTGATAATTAATAGGGGAGGCTGCACATCACTTCAGGTGCTCCACTTCAGCTGCAGATGCTTCCATTCCTCCAAGTGCTCTGCTGCCTGCTTCAGAGGAACCTTTTCATATTCAAATATCTTCCCCTCTGCCTGGCTGGACGGTGCCAAAGAGCCACTGAAGAGCCTTTGTGCATCCCTGGAGCAGCAGCTCCTTTGCTCTGCTCTGTCCTCTCGGGGGGCAGAAAGATTCCCTCTGAATTATTTAGCAGCTGCAGAGTCAGAGATTGTTTTCCAAGTCAGAAGAGGGAGAGAAAGTGGAAAAAAATGCAATTAAGAAAAAGAGGAAAAGAACTCCCAGGCTTGGTCATTAGCTGCCACAGCCCTGCTCAGAGCACATGTTCACAGAGGACCACGTGGCTGCTCTCTGGTTTCAGTCACCATAGAGCCAGGAAGGTTGGAGGAGAGCTCTAAGATTCAGTCCAACCTCCTACCCAACTCCACCATGGGCACCCAACCACGGCCCCAAGTGCCATGGCTACAGGGTTCTGGAACCCCTCCAGGCATGGGGACACCACCACCTCCCTGGGCAGCCTGTGCCAGGCCCTGGCCCCTCTTGCAGCACAGAAATTTTCCCTCCTGTCCCACCTAACCCTTCCCTGGCACAGCTTCAGGCCATTTCCCCTCCCATTCCCTGGTACCAGGGAGAAATTGTTTCCAGTTTCCGACCTCAACCTCTCCTGGTACAATTTCAGGCCATTTCCTCTTGTCCTGTCAGTGATGGAACAAGAGGAAATGACCTCAAGGTGCACCAGGGGAGGGTTAGGTGGGACATGAGGGACAATTTCTTAATTGAAAGAGTGCTCAGGGAGTGGGAAAAGGCTGCCCAGAGAGGAGGGGGAGTCCCCATCCCTGGAGATGTGCAACAAACCTGTGGCCATGGCCCCAGCTGCTTCCTCTGACCTTCTTCACATGCTGGAATGTTGCATCTGGCTCTGGGCTCCCCAGTGCAGGAGGGACAGGGATCTGCTGGAGGGAGTCCAAGGGAGGGCGTCCAAGGGAGGGCTCCAAGGATGCTGCAGGGACTGCAGCACTGCCTGGGGAGGAGGAGAGCCCTGGGGCTGTTCAGTCTGCCGAGGAGAAGACTAAGAGGGATCTGCTCAATGTCTATCAACGGCTGAGGGCTGGGGGTCAGGAGGGAGGGGACAGGCTCTGCTCAGCCTCACCCTGGGGCAGGCCAAGAGGCAGTGGATGGAAACTGCAGCACAGGAGGTGTGCAAGAAACGTGTGGCCACGGCACCTGGGGACGGGGTTTGGTGGTTCTTGGGGGTGTTGGGTGGAAGGTTGGACTCAGCCTTCGAAGTCTTTCCCAACCCAAACACCACCATGAGTCCTGAAAACGCTGACAGCTCCTTAATTGGAGCTCTGCCGAGCACAGCTCCACCACAGCCATTTGCAAGCCTCTTGTTTCAAGCCCATTTTTAGGCTGTTGAAAGCAGCTGTTGATATTCTCTTGTCATCTGAGCGTGTCAACAAGGCCTTGCAGGCATCTCTCAGCAGCAGACTCTTTCTCAGCAGCAGGTGGGATGAAATGGTGACAAACAGGGGGAAGGCAGCACGTAGGAATAAACTCTCTTAATATCCTCTTTGTTTCCCCAGCCCTGGCTGCCTGCTTGGTTGTCTCTCGCAAGCAGCCAAAGCAGAAGCCTCATCCCCACGCCTCGCTCCTCCAGGAGATTGGAAGCAATTTCTGCTCCATGTGCGGTCCCCAGGAAAGCACAAAGGGGCTGCAGGGAGACTGAGGGGAAGCAGCCCAGCCTCGGCAGCAAGCACTGACAAATGCCCTTCTCCCAGAGCACCTTTGGCAAGGAGGCTTTGAGAACCTGGCAGAGGAACAACCTGCACCCCAAGAGCTGCCAGCACCCCTCTCATGGCTGCAGCCTCTTTGGTTGTGCTGCCATAGATTCATGAACTGGGTTGGGCTGGAAGGGACCCTAAAGCTCATCCAGTGCCAACCCCCTGCCACGGGCAGGGACACCTCCCACCAGCACAGCTTACTCAAGGCCTCATCCAGCCTGGCCCTGAACACCTCCAGGGAGAGAACATCCACAGCCTCCCTGGGCAGCCTGTGCCAGTGTCTCCCCACCCTATACCACACACCTCTTGTGCCTTGACCCACAGGCACGTGCAGGGGATAAAGCGATCCTCTAAGGGTTGCTCCAGGCTGTATCATGTGCTCGCACCTGGCGAGGACCCAAGGCTGGGAATCCGGTCCCCAGGCAGGAAGAAAAGCAGCAAAAAAATGAATTTCCACAGCCTGGAAGTGACACAAATAACTGTTAGCTCTTCCTCTGCCCGAGTGAGGCCACAGCGGGAGCACTGGGGCCAGCTCTGGGCTCCCCAGTTCCAGAGGGACAGGGAACTGCTGAGCAGAGTCCAGGGGAGGATGCTGAGGGGCCTGGAGCAGCTCTGGGAGCAGCAAAGGCTGAGAGCCCTGGGGCTGAGAGCCTGCAGAAGAGCAGCCCCAGAGGGCAGCTGAGCAATGCTCAGCAAGAGCCAAAGGGGGTGTGGGGGGCAAGAGGCTGGGGCCAGGCTCTGCTCAGTGGTGCCCAGGGACAGCACAAGGGGCAAGGGGCACAGACTGCAACCCAGGAGGTTCCACCTGAGCATGAAGAGAAAGTTGTTTGGTGTGAGTGAAACTTCTGCTCAGTGGTGCCCAGCTGCTGTGGGAGGGGTTTGGGTAGAAAGAGAGGGAAAGGCCACGATGGACATGGAACATCCAAACTCTTTCTTCTGTGGTTGATAAATCACCAAAACCCACAACTTTAGCCTAGGAGAAACCTCAGCACTTTTTGTGGCTTCCAGGAAGGGGCTGCACAGACAGTGCTGGGCGAGTTCCAAGCTGGAAAGGGACTGAGCAGAAGCAGCAGGACCCCGACTGTCAGGAAAGGAAGCAGGCAACGTCCATCCTCCCTGCTCCTCTTTGAGGAAAGCATGGATAGAGCCATAGAAGGGTCTGGGTGGGAAGGGACCTCCGAAGCTCATCCAGTCCAAGCCCCCTGCAGCCAGCAGGGACATCCTCATCTCGATCAGGTTTCCCAGAGCCTCACTGAATATCTCCTGGGATGGGACTCCAGCTCCCTCCCTGGGCAACCTGCTGCAGTGTTCCAGCAGCCTCCTGGTGCAGAACTTGTTCCTCACATCCAATCTCAGTCTGCTCTGCTCTCATTTCAAACCGTTGCTCCTCCTCCTATCACTGCAAACAGTTCCTCTGCAGCCTGCTTGTAGCCCTCTTCAGGTACTTGAAGGCAGCTCTAAGGTCTCCCCAGAGCCTTCTCTTCTCTAGGCTGAACAACCCCAGTGAGACAAATATTAAGGCCACTATTAGGTCTCCCCAGAGCCTTCTCTTGTCCAGGCTGAACAACCCCAGTGAGGAAAATATGAAGCTGAAGACCTCCTCCATGTCTTCTACAGTCCCCAGCAAAACAAAATCCCACCCAAAACTCATGAGCTGACACAGAAAGGGAAACCTCAGAGGTGCTGCCCAGCCCTGGGTACCCTCCACAGGCTCCAGCCCTCCTGGAACCAGCTGGCTTTGAAGTGCAGAGCTCTCACTTTCCTTTCCAGAGTGATTAAATTGCAGTTTATGACCCAAATAGAAATAAGCAAATGCAAAGCTGTTTCACAGATGATGTTAAAACCACCTTTGAGCATAAAACCAAAGCGTGCCTCTGTATTAAGTGTGCCACAGGAGGAGAGGACAGGCACAATCCAGAGCAACACAGCAATAGATGTTTTATGGAGCCATTACTGGGAGCCTCAGCTGATAAATGGAAGGGGTTAAAATGTTTTCAACCATTTCATTACTTGTTCACAGCAGATTAATGCTGGCTAAGAGCAGGCATCACTTAGAGTGTCTTTTGCTATTGTAGTTTTAGAGCACCACTGTAAATAGTTGGTTATTATACCCCAGAATCCCAGCATGGAGAGGGCTGGAGAGGAGCTCTGGAGATCTCCCAGTCCCTGCTCCAGCAGGGCTCCCACAGCAGCTTGCCCAGCAGCACAAGGACCAGGGGGTTGGAAGCTCTCCACACCAGGAGACTCCACAACCTCTCTGGGCAGCCTGCTCCAGGCCTCCAGCACCCTCACAGCAAACAACTTTCTCCTCCTGTTCTGGTGGAGGAAGAAATCTTGTACCCTGAGGGTGGTGAGACCCTGGTTCAGGTTGCCCGGGGCGGGGGAGGGGCCCAATCCCCAGCACCATTCCAGGCCAGTCTGCCTGGTGGTCTGAGCAACCTCCCCTGACTGCAGGTGTCCCTGCTGACCGCGGTGGGGTGGGACCAGATGACCTTGAAAGGTCTCTTCCAGCACAAAGCAGTCCCTGGTTTTATGGCCCAGCCCCTGCAGGAGCACCATCAGGAAAGGTCTGGCTTTGGTCTCTAAGGAGACCACATTTCCTCTGCAGCTGTAGGGCTACAATCCCCAGTCAGATCCTAGAGTGGCTCAGGCTGGAAGGGACCTCAGAGCTCCCCTCTGACCTCCCCACCATGGCATGGGCACCTCTCAGCTGCTCAGGGCCTCCTCCAGCCTGGCCTTGACCACCCCCAGGCAGGAGGCAGCCACAGCCTCCCTGGGCAGCCTGTGCCAGAGCCTCACCACCCTCACACTGAAGAGCTTCTTCCTCAGCTCCAGTCTAAGCTTCCCAAGATCCAGTCTGAGGTTCACCCTCCTGGCACCCCAGTGTCAGCCCACAGAACTATTTTTGTCCCCAGCAGACAAGCAGCAGAGCAAGGCAGGACTTCAAATCCAACCCAGTGCCAAGGCAAAGAATTCCTGGGGAGCATCCATCGCTCAGCACTGTCCCCAAGCCTGCTTTCAACTCTCCTTTTGCTCTCTGTCCTGCAGTGCTCACTACCAAGCCACATCTAACACTTGAGCAGTCCTCATGGAACTCCACTTGCTTCTTCAGAGGTTGTTGGGTTTTTCCCCCCTCTTATGCTAATTTTCCTCTTCACACACACTTGCAGTCTCTGAGGGGAAAAGGGAGGGAGAAGAAAGGTGAAAATGCTTTGGGTTTGTTTTGTTTCAGACCCACAGCCATCAATAAAGGCAAAGCAACAGAAGCCAGAGTGGTCCCTACTGCATTGCCTGCCCTTGAAATATTGACACTGTGGTGGGAGAGGGATTTTTCCCCCTCCCCCTTTCCTTTTGCTCTTGAAAAACCACAGCTCATATAAATGTTCCCATTAGCAAGAAATATGTCACATCAAAACGAATGGGACTCAGCCCATGCCCGTGCAGCTCCCTGCCGCTCAGCTCCACTCAATCTGAGGCGAGCACAGCGATTCTGCCACCCCAATCTCCTTCCCAGACAGAGAGGAATGGAGGCGATTCTCCCTGGCTCTCCACCCATGAATGGGCTGCCCAAGGTCTGAGTGATTACCTGGGACCCCTTCACTTGCACTGCACCATTTATTCCAGGGCTGGGCAGAGAATCAGGGAACAGTAGAGGCTGGGAGGGACCTCTGGAGATGCCATTGCCAGGCACCCCCTGGGGCACCAGCCTCGAGAGTCCTTCCTTGCAGACAGAGACTTTGCTTTCTCAAGATGCAGAATGGCTTCAAGTGAGATACAGAATCCCAGCTTGGTGAGGGGGTGGGAAGGGACCTCTGGAGAGCCTCCAGCCCAAGCCCCCTGCTCCAGCAGGGATCCCACAGCAGCTTGCCCAGCAGCACAAGGACCGAGGCAGGTTGGAAGCTCTCCACACCAGGAGACTCCACAACCTCTCTGGGCAGCCTGCTCCAGGCCTCACAGCAAAGAAGCTTCTCCTCCTGCTCAGGTGGAACCTCCTGGGTTCCAGTTTGTGCCCCTTGCCCCTTGTGCTGTACCTGGGCACCACTAAGCAGAGCCTGGCCCCAGCCTCTTGACACTCACCCCTCAGATATCTATAGACACTGATCAGATCCCTTCTCAGCCTTCTCTTCTCCAGACTAAAGACCCCCAGGTCTCAGCCCTTCCCAAAGAGCATCTGAGCAATGCTCAGCAAGAGCTAAAGGAGCTGTGGGGGGCAAGAGGCTGGGGCCAGGCTCTGCTCAGTGGTGCCCAGGGACAGCACAAGGGGCACAAACTGGAACCCAGGAGGTGCCACCTGAGCAGGAGGAGAAAGCTGTTTGTTGTGAGGGTGCTGGAGGCCTGGAGCAGGCTGCCCAGAGAGGTTGTGGAGTCTCCTGGTGTGGAGAGCTTCCAACCCCCCTGGTCCTTGTGCTGCTGGGCAAGCTGCTGTGGGAGCCCTGCTGGAGCAGGGGCTTGGGCTAGGGGAGCTCCAGGAGGTCATTTCCAGCCCCCAGCAGGCTGGGATGCTGTGGAAATCCCTGTTGAGACAACTCAGGTCAGAGATGATCTATTTTCTGGCTGCTCTTCTCCTTTTATAAAGCACACTCAAAAGATCAAAATGTTTTGGCAGTCTTCAGCTGGAGCAGGGCCAGAATGAAGGTATCTGCCACCACCTCCAGGAGTGACATTAAATCTATTAGAGCAGCAGGTTATAGACAGATCGATGCTCAAGGGTGATTAAGTGACTAAATCACTTCATATGAGCACAGCAGACGCCTCCCTGCCTGGCCAGTGGACAAAAGGACCCAGGAATAAGGTTAGCAGCTGAAATGCCCACAGCCAGCCCGGCATAAATCTCCCTAAGCAGTGTGGGCAGAGGGGGAGAGGCTCCGTGCGGGCCTGCCGGCACACGGGCGTGCCCGCAGCTGCTGCCGCGGCAAGACTCCGCAGGATCGACCCCGGGAGCCAGCTGCCCGTGTTCCAATCGCTTCCAATGTTCCCTAAGGCCCCCAAGGGGGGTTTTTGAACCCCGTTGATATGATTACATTGATGAAATGATTACACTCCTGGAATTTGCGCCGGGTGCCTCCCTGCCCCGGAAAAGCAAGCGTGCTGGAGCTGGCTGCGCGGAGAAGTTGCCCGCTGCAGTAACTCTGAGTGCAGGCTGAACCACAGAACCACCACAGGAACAAAGAGAAACCTCCCAGGAGCCCTGCCTGGGCTGACGTGCCCAGGTGCTGCAGGTTATTCTCCCCCTTCGTCCTGGGGGAGATGAAGATGCTGCAAGCCCTGTGAGGAGAGGCTGAGGGAGCTGGGGTTGCTTAGCCTGGAGAAGAGGAGGCTCAGGGGAGACCTTCTTGCTGACTACAACTCCCTGAAGGGAGGTTGTAGCCAGGTGGGGGTTGGTCTCTTCTCCCAGGCAACCAGCACCAGAACAAGAGGACACAGTCTCAAGCTGTGCCAGGGGAAGTTTAGGCTGGAGGTGAGGAAGAAATTCTCCCCAACCAGAGAGATTGGCCCTGGGGATGTGCTGCCCAGGGGGTGGTGGAGTCACCATCCCTGGAGGTGTTTAGGAAGAGCCTGGATGAGGCCCTTGGTGCCCTGGCTGAGTTGATCAGATGGTGCTGGGTGAGAGGTTGGACCTGGTGATCTCAAAGGCCTTTTCCAACCTGGTTCATTCTGTTCTATTCCTAATCCATACTGAAGGTGGCTGTTTTCCTTTGCTCACCCCAGCAGCTTAGGGGTTGCAGAGGGCCTCTGAAGAGCCTCCAGCGCAAGCCCCCTGCCGCAGCAGGGCCACCTGGAGCAGGCTGGGGTCTGCCCCAGACCTGCCAGATGACAGAATCACCGAATCATGGAACAGGTTGGCGTGAAAGGGACCTTAAAGATCATTCAGTACCAACACCTCCCACCAGCCCAGGCTGCTCAAGGCCTCATCCAGCCTGGCCTTGAGCACCTCCAGGCAGGAGGCAGCCGCAGCCACAGCCTCCCTGGGCAGCCTGTGCCAGAGTCTACCCAGCATCACTGTCAAGAATGTCTTCCTCCTCTCCAGTCTCAGTCTCTCCTCTCCCAGCTCAAAGCCATTGTGCCCCATCCTGTCCCTCCCAGCCCTTGTCCACAGTCCCTCCCCAGCTCTCCTGGAGCCCTTCAGGTCCTGGAAGGCTGCTTTACGGTCTCCTGGAGCCTTATCTTCTCCAGGCTGAACAGCCCCTCCCAGCCTGTGCCCATAGCAGAGGTTCTCCAGCCCTCTGATCATCTTCTTGACCTCCTCTGGACCCTCTCCAGCAGTTCCATGCCCCTCAGGCTTGGCTCTTCAATCACAGCTCAATGGCAGAAAAGAACTCCAAGCTTTTGCTGGTGCCACAAGTGTGACAAACCCAATTTCCCTGCCACAGCCAGTGTGGAGAGAGAGAGGAACCTGCATCCTCTTCAGTCTTAAAGTCAGCAAAGAGCTTCCTGAGGTGTCTCAGTGCCTAGGTGAACCTCTGGGGCTTACAGGGCTCGCTAAGGAGCAAGCAACAGGCAGGGTGGTGGAACCTGCTCCTTATTCCCTGAGATATTCCCCAAGCAGGGAACAAAATTAGACTACACTTGACTTAGCTTTCCTGAGTACCTCCTGTTAGGCCACCCATGAATCAAAGAACAGGGCAGAATCTTGGGCAAGAAGATCCCTGTGGCAGGCACAGGAGAGCAAAACATCCCAGATAAAGGCAACCAAAAGCATCCTGACCTCCCCCCCCCCCCCCCCCCAATAAGATCAATTATGGTCTGAAAGCAGGAACTAGGGAGAAGCAAGGGAAAGCCAGGTGGGGTTTGGACTTCTGGACGCTCACAGTTGTCAGGTCCTGGGACACCCATGCTGTGCATCTGCTTTCAAGAGAGCAAATTTCTCTACTCACAGCACTCACCTCACTGCCATGAGCCAGGGCTGGGCTGGGCACCCCCTGAGTGCCAGAGGCTCTCCAGGAACCTCTCTGCATTCCCAGAGGGAAGAAGGGAGAGAGGCTGATGGGCTGGGAGAGGAACTCCAGCAGCTGGGCTGGGAAGAAGAACAATGCCCTGGGAGAGAGACACAGAGACACAAACCAAGAGCCAAGCCAAGCCCTGAGGGCAAGGAGGGCACCACTGGCAACACTGGCGCCACTGGCAAGGCCCAGCCTGGGCTCAGCACCAGAGGGGAACCAGAGTCAGGAGCTGGGTTGAGGAGCACAGGGCTGGGGCTGGAAGGCAGAAGGGACAGAGTGCTGCTGGCACAGCAGCCAGGGAAGGAGAGGCTTGGCCCTGGGCATCCCTCAGCTGGCTCCTGAAGATGCCCTCCAGGGGCTGCAATCCCTTGGGGGGCACTTGAGGCTCCCCTGTCCTGGCTGCTGCTCCCCACAGCTGCCACCTCTGCCTGCCTGCCCCCCAAGGGGTGGCACAGGCTGTGGCAGTGCCCTTGGTGTGGGCAGCAGCAAGAGTGAGGCAGAGGCTTTGTGCAGCCCAGGCCTTGGCAGGAGCTCTGCCCTGAGCTTGTCCCTGCTAGGAGCAGCCCCTGGCTGTGCCAAGCTGCCCTGAGCTTCAGCAAGGAGCTCCCTGAGCAGAGCCTGAGCTGGGCAGTCCCTGAGCAGCCCCAGCCCTGCCCTGGCTCCCAGCAGGACACTTACAAATGTTGCACATTCAAACAAACAAACAAAGGAAGCAACAACCCGAAGAGCCCCCGGAGAAACAAAGCAGCTAAGCCAGGAAGCAGACAAACAAACCACCAGCCCCAGGAAGCCTCCCAGAAGCTAAACAAAGCCCAGAGCCGGGGAAGGTGGCGAGTCTGCAGACTTCCTAGCTCCACACAACGTCCTTTGGAGACCTCCCAGCACAGCCTCTGAAGCAAAGCCAACAGGTGAGAGGAAGCAGCAGTCTAGCAGGGAGGTTGCCGAGCCCCCAGCACACGAGGAGCACCTCCCCTCCATCCCCAGGGAGAGCTCACATCGTTAGTGATGAACAGAAACCAAAGCCGAGAGCAGCAGACTCCAGGGCGAGGCTCGGAGCAGCTCTTCGGGATGTTCTCTGCCCCTGCTCAGAACAGTCCCAGGAGGGCTTTCAGGCAGGTTTAGATCCACAGCTCCTCTGCACCTCAGAGGGACTGGCAGGTCGGTCAAGCCGACTCTGGAGATCAAAACTTTCCCTCCAGCTTTCATTTGCCTTTGTCCTCCTCTCCAGCACAGCCACCGCCGCTGCTGTGCAGGGGGAAGCTGCTCCACCAAGCCAGACTGAAAGTATGGGGCAGGGAGGGGGAAAGGAGGGAAGGAACAGCAAAGTGTGATGAAGGCAAACCAAAATGAGATGGAGAGTTGATGCTTCCACACTGCTTTCTGCCACCTGCCCCTGGAGAGCGATCCTCTGGAGCAGGGGAGACGCTGGGGCGCGCAGGGGCGACGCTGGGGCGCGCAGGGGCGACGCTGGGGCGCGCAGGGGCGACGCTGGGGCGCGCAGGGGAGACGCTGGGGCGCGCAGGGGCGACGCTGGGGCGCGCAGGGGAGACGCTGGGGCGCGCAGGGGGCGACGCTGGGCGCGCAGGGGCGACGCTGGGGCGCGCAGGGGCAGGGCGGCTGCATCTCTGCAAAGGGCAAAAGGCTTCTGGTCATTTACCCACCCTGCAGACGTCTGCCTGGGAGGCTATTGGCTTCCTTCTCTTCTTTTTATCCTCTCTGTTCCAATTTACTCCAGTCAAAGGCAGGAAGACCTTAGAGCTGCTTTGCAGTACCTGAAGGGCTCCAGGAGAGCTGGGGAGGGACTTCTGGCATGGGCTGGGAGTGCCAGGATGAGGGACTTAGAGCTGGGAGAGGGGAGGCTGAGACTGGAGATGAGGAAGGAATTCTTGGCAGTGAGGGAGAGCATGGCACAGGCTGCCCAGGGAGGCTGTGGCTGTCCCCTCCCTGGAGGTGTTGAAGGCCAGGCTGAATGAGGCCTTGAGCAAGCTGGGCTGGTGGGAGGGGTCCCTGCCCCCGGCAGGGGGTTGGCACTGGATGATCTTTGGTGTCCTTTCCAACCCAAAGCATTCTACAAATCTATGACAAAAAGGAAAAGAAGGATGATAGAATCATGGAGCTGGGGAGGCTGGAAGAGGCTTCTGAGACCTCCAAGTCCAGCCTCTCACCCAGAGCTCACAATCCACCACGGCTGCCAAGCCACAGCCCTCAGCACCCCTCCCCACAGCTCTGAGACCCCTCCAGGGATGGGACTGCACCACCTCCCTGGGCAGCCTGAGCCAGTGCCTGGAAAGCCCTTCTGGGAAGAAATTGTTCCTCTAGTAGGAAGGTTGGATGTTTCCAACCCAAACCATTCTGTGAAGCAGGGGCAGGACACACTGCTGCCCACCTACCTTGTCCTGGGCAGTGGTTTCTGAACCCCACGTTCCAAACCTCCTCACCAAGCAGTGGTGAGAGACTGAAATGTTTGCTGCAGCCCCTCTCTCCTTGCAAGATGACTCTCAGCCAACATTAAAGTGCAAAGTGCTTTGACAGTCCACGCCTGGATGTGTGTTTTGATCCTTCCTAAACACTTGCAGGAAGCAGCAGAGCTCTGCAGCAGTTAATGGACCAGAGATAATGACCAGGGCTGGTATGATTTACTGTGCACAGAACAAAAACAAACCCAAACCCACTGTGGGCAGTGGAGCATAGGACAAACTGAAGCACTGAACCAATGTGGGGGGCAAGAGGCTGGGGCCAGGCTCTGCTCAGTGGTGCCCAGGGACAGCACAAGGGGCAAGGGGCACAGACTGGAGCCCAAGAGGTTCCACCTGAGCAGGAGGAGAAAGTTGTTTGCTGTGAGGGTGCTGGAGGCCTGGAGCAGGCTGCCCAGAGAGGTTGTGGAGTCTCCTGGTGTGGAGAGCTTCCAACCCCCCTGGTCCTTGTGCTGCTGGGAAGCTGCTGTGGGAGCCCTGCTGGAGCAGGGGCTTGGGCTGGTGAGCTCCAGGAGGTCCCTTCCCCGCCTCTTCATGCTGGGATTCTACTAAGCTGTGGTTTTGCTGAAACATGAAGCAGCAGCAACAGTTCTGCAGCCAAAGCAAATCCTGAACCCTTCCAGGTGCTCAAGCTGCAGCACTCCAGGGAAGCAGAAGGGCTTCCTTGGCACAAAGCTGAGCCCTCAGAATCAAGCCCAGGGGCTGGGATCAGCTTCCAGGGGAACTGTTTCAAGTTCCTCTAACAACTACTCTTTTCTCTCTGCATTTTATGCAGCAGCCAACCCCAAAAGCATCCAAGCCACTGGCTCCTGGTGGCTCCAGCCCATTGCACAAGCTCGTTAGGGACCAGGCTGCAATGAACCAGAAGTTTGTCACTTTGGGACTTAGTGACTTGCTCTGGATGGGCTGGAGGCTGCTGTGCCTCCTCCTGAGCTTGGTCAGGATGAGTTTTAGTGCTGTCATAGATTGCTGCTGCCTGTTTCATCCTAAGCACATCCCTCACCCTGAAGGCATTCAGCAGCAGGCAGGGGAGCTTGGAAAGAAAGACCAAAGGCTTGCAGTGATCTCATTCCCATCCTGAAGAATTCCTCTTGTAAGGATCAGCAGCCAAGGCTGAATTCTCTGCAGAGGATCCTCTCCAGCACAGCTCTCCACACAGCAGCAGCAGTTCCTCAGTGCACTTCTGTGTGCACAGGTGAGGGACAGGGAGTCCATCCCTTAAACATCCTCCAGCTTACAGGTACTCACTGCACCAGGGCACGGTCTCATCAGAAGCTGCTTGTGGCCAAGAAGGCTGATGGTGTCCTGGGGTGCATGAAGAAGTGTGGCCAGCAAGTCAAGGGAGGTTCTCTTCCCATTCCACTCTGTCCTAGTGAGGCCACATCTGGAGTGCTGGCTCTGGGCTCCTCACTTCCAGAGGGACAGAGAACTGCTGGAGAGAGTCCAGGGGAGGCTGGGAAGCTGCTGAGGGGCCTGGAGCAGCTCTGGAAGGAGCAAAGGCTGAGAGCCCTGGGGCTGAGAGCCTGCAGAAGAGCAGCCCCAGAGGGCAGCTGAGCAATGCTCAGCAAGAGCTGAAGGAGCTGTGGGGGGCAAGAGGCTGGGGCCAGGCTCTGCTCATGGTGCCCAGGGACAGCACAAGGGGCACAAACTGGAGCCCAGGAGGTTCCATCTGAGCTGGAGGAGAAAGCTGTTCGTTGTGAGGGTGCTGGAGGCCTGGAGCAGGCTGCCCAGAGAGGTTGTGGAGTCTCCTGGTGTGGAGAGCTTCCAACCCACCCTGGGTGCTGCTGGGCAAGCTGCTGTGGGAGCCCTGCTGGAGCAGGGGTTGGGTTGGCTGAGCTCCAGAGCTCCCTTCCAGCCCCCAGCAGGCTGAACACTGTAGCTGAATGAACACAAAGGAAGTGTCCTCGCTGCATTGTCTTTGTCATCACCTCACACTTGTCCCTGAGCCCACTGGGATTGCTCTTGCTGCTGCTCTGTTTTTCCTGTTCTTTTGGTGAATTGTAAGGCAGGGAAGTGAAGCCATTCATAATTCAGAGCTGCAGGAAAGACAACATCCTGAGGGCACAACACTCTTCTCTCCTGGCCCTGTGTAAGCATCCAAACATTTTCACATCCTGCTTTTCCCCACCAAAACCTCTCTGGCTTTAGTTTTGTCTATCTTCATTTCTACTCCTGGAAGAGTAACTGTTCCTGTCTCAGGAGGGACAAGTTCTTGGTCTCTCCTCCCTAGTTTCAGGTGACAGAAGGAGAGGAAATGGTCTGAAATGGTGCCAGGGGAGGCTGAGGTTGGAGAGGAGGAAGAATTTCTTTGCTGCAAGAGTGGTCAGGGACTGGCAGAGGCTGCCCAGGGAGGTGGTGGAGTCACCACCCCTGGAGGTGTGCAAGAAATGTGTGGGCACAGAATGGGCCAATTGAATTAGCCAATTATTAATCAATGATAATGACATAATCAGCCAAGCACAGAGCCTTGCTGTGCCTTGGGCACCTTCTGCCTTCCTCTGTTGCCATCACACAAGCTGTGTGTGTGGGGAGAGCTCCCCTGAAGAGGATCACAGAGTCACAGGTTAATTAGGCTGAAAATCCCTCTAAGATCATCAGGTCCAACCTGCTGCCCAGCACCTCCATGACCACCAGTTCCATGGCCCCACGTGCCATGGCCACAGCTTCCCTGCACCCCTCCAGGGCTGGGGACTCCAGCCCCTCCCTGGGCAGCCTCTGCCAGTCCCTGACCGCTCCTGCAGCGCAGAAATTCTTCCTCATCTCCAACCTAGCCCTCCCCCGTGTGGAGATGTAGCTAAAGCCCAACATAAGCCTCACTGGGGGCATTCAGAGCCTGCTGTAACTGTAGGGTTTGCCTTTCCCCCCACCCCCCAGATCACCTGGGGATGCTGTTCAGAGAAGCCAGGCTGTGCTGCACAGACACCTCCCCAGCAGCCTGAGCCACGCCGCAGGGAGGGTTGGTGCTCCTACAACTCTATCAGCTGCAATTTACACTTTAAGGCTTAGCCCCAAAATATTTTTTGAGCAACAACAACAACAACAACAGGGAAAAAAATACCACCAGCCAAGCAGGGTTTAGTGTGGCACACAAGTGGCTGAAATACAGGAGCTATTACAGCAATGGAAGGAGGCCTCCCAACGCCCAGCAGAAATTGATGGGTCCATTTCTCCAGGAGATGCAGGAGCTGCTGGAATAAACCATGAATTAGAGTAATGGGAGGGTGCAGGAGCACCTGGACAGATCCTTCCACACCTAGGAAATGGATATGAATGTCTCTCTCTCTGCCTCTGCTTGCCCAAGGCACAAATAACGATGCCCAGGTGGAGTTTCCAGAGGCATCTCCTCACAAATCCAAGCCGCCAGGCCAGGCCCTGCTGCTTCAGTCAGCAGCAGCATATTTTTCTTTTCCTGAGGCAAACAAGGAGGTAACACTTCAGGGAGCTCAGGGGCAGCTGCCAGAGCTCAGAGCTGGGGGTGCAGGGGGAAAGGAGAAAGCTTCTGTCCAACTCTTTCAACCCATGGGCTGCAGCCAGGGCAGTGTGGGCAGCAGGGCAGGAGAGGGGATTCTGCCTCTTGGCTCTGCTCTGTTGAGACCTCCCCTCCAACCCTGCCTCCAGTTCTGGGGTCCCCAGCAGAGGAGGGACACAGAGCTGCTGGAGTGAATCCAGAGGAGGCCACAAAGATGCTCCAAGGGCTGGAGCAGCTCTGTTGTGAGCACAGGCTGAGGGAGCTGGGGCTGTGCAGCCTGGAGAGGAGAAGGCTCCAGGGGCACCTCAGAGCTGCCTTCCAATAGCTGAAGGGATCCTGCAGGAAGGCTGCAGAGAGACTTCTCCTGAGGGTGTCTGGAGACAGGCCAAGGGGGATGGTTTGAAGCTGAGGCAGAGCAGGGTCAGACTGGAGCTGAGGAAGAAGCTGTTCGGTTTGAGAGTGGTGAGACTCTGGCCCAGGCTGCCCAGGGAGGCTGTGGCTGCCTCCTGCCTGGGGATGTTCAAGGCCAGGCTGGATGAGGCCTTGAGCAGCTGAGTCTAGCTGAGAGGGGTCCCTGCCCATGGTGGGGAGGTTGGAGGAGATGATCTCTAAGGTCCCTTCCAACCTGAGCCATTGCAGGGTGCTCTGGCTTTTATGGTTACTGTGCTGCTCCTCAGCCTCTTTCACACTTGGAGAGTTTCACTTTTCTGAACCATCCAATCATGGAATGGGTTGGGTTGGAAGGAGCCTCTAAAGGTCATCTAGACCAATTCCACTGCAGCCAGCAGGGACAGCCCCAAGCAGGGCAGGCTGCCCACAGCCCCAACCACCCTGCCCTGCCCTGCTGCCAGCCAGGGGGCAGCTCCCAGCTCTCTGGGCAGCCTGGGCCAGGCTCTCCCCACCCCCAGGCTCAAACCTTTCTCCCTTCTCTCCACTCTCAATCTCCCTCTTGGAGTTCAGACCATCCCCCCTTGTGCTGTCCCAGCAGGATCCCTGCTCAAACCTCTGTCCCCAGCTTTCTTCTCAGCCCCTTTGAGCACTGCAAGGCCACCAGAAGGTCTCTCTCCTTTCTCCCAGGAAGCTCTAGAGCAAGACCTGACTCACACAGGCACAACAATTGGACCTACCTTGGTCTGGGCTCTAGGGCAGAACCAAGCAAATAAAAAGTGAATCCTCCCATTGCAGGATCCACTTCAGTTTCATTCCTGTCAGGTCCTCAGGCTGCTGGCAGGGCTGGGGCTGGTTCTTGGTGGCATCCAAACTGATTTGCCCTGCAAGCACGTGGGGGGAACACTGGAGATGAACGAGGCACAATGTGTGCTGCTGGCTTAACACACCCAGGAGGGAGAAAGCTCCTTGGGGTTTTGCTGTCAAACAAAGAGAGGGAATCTATCAACTGCTCTCTTCTAATATCAATTTTTTATCCTTGATACCTTTTCTTTCAACCTCCAGATGTCTGAGGTCCTACCTACAGCATGTTGTTGTCTCAGTGCTATTTATCCACCACCTGCCTGTGTTTCTTGGCAGGAAGGAACAGCAGAAAGTCTCTGGCAGATCTATCAGCAATGCCTTCCACAGCTGCTGCCATCAGCCAAAGGAGTCCCCTGCAGTGCCCAGGGCAGCCACATCCCCTGATGCTGGGCTCACCCCAGGTTCTGCCTGCTCTCAGCCCACCCCAGCACACAGCCTGGGGGTGGGAGCTGACTTGGGCTGAACAAAAGCAATAAAACTTAGAAACAGCGAGGCTGGAAAAGGCCTCTGAGACCATCCAGTCCAGCCAGCAACCAGCCCCACCATGGCCAGACATCTCCTGAACACCTCCAGGGATGGGGACTCCACCACCTCCAATTCTTTGCTGACACGTTTTGACACCATCTAAATCATGGTTTGGGTTGGAAGGGACCTTAAAGACCATCTCCACCCTGGGCAGCCTGCTCCAGTGCCTGACCACTGCTTCAGTAAAGAACTGTTTCCTGGTGTCCAACCCAAACCTCCCTCGACACACCTGGAGGCCACTCCCTCCTGTCCTTCGAGGCACCAAGAAGCAAGCTGCTGCCATCAGGGGGGGGAGATAATTACACAGAAACATTTATCTTGCCTTTTTCTTTTCTTTTTTAATCAGTTTTGCTGCTATTTAGGATATTCCAGTGACTCAGAACTGGCTGGAAGCACAGCAAAGGAGGCTGGAGCCTGCCGTGAAGAGCAGGCTGCCAAAACTCTCCCTGGCAGGAGACAGCAGTGGGCTGGAAGCCACCTCGGCTCCAGCAGCCCCAGCACACCTGGAGGCAACTGTCAGAGAAGGTAACACCAAGGAGAAGACTCTGCTCTGCACACCCTTTGTGCCCCAGGGGGCTTGGGAAGAGCATGAGGCAGTCCTTGGAGCCCTTGAACTCCCTGTTTTCAGTCACAGAACGGCTTGGGTTGGAAGGGACCTCAGAGATCATCAGCTCCAACCTCCCCACCGGGGGCAGGGACACCTCTCAAGGTGAGGAGGCTGAGGGGAGGCCTTCTGGCACTCCACTGCTCCCTGGAAGGCTGGAGTGAGGTGGGGGTTGGTTTCTTATGAGGTGTCTCTGCCCATGACAGGGGGGTTGGAGCTAGATGATCCTTGTGGTCCCTTCCAACCCTGACTGATTCTACGATTCTTCTGCCAAGGAGCAAGTGACAGGACAAGAGCAACCAGCCTCAAGATGCCCCAGGGGAGGTTCAGGTTGGATGTCAGAAGGAGCTTCTTGACTGAAAGGGTTCTCAAAGGCTGAAACACAACCAAAGGATGACCAGCACAGACGAGAAAAGCCAAGAAGGACGAACTTGGTGCCATGGTTTAGCTGACCAGATGGTGTTGGGTGAGAGGTTGGACTCGATGATCTCAAAGGTCTTTTCCAACCTGGTTAATTCTATTCAATTCTGAGAGACACAAAATGGACAGGAAAAGTGAAGAAGGATGCCCTGAGTGGGCAGCTCAGGCAGATACAAGGGAGCCCAAGCTCTGCAATCATTTGTTTCTGAGACAAAACCTGCAGGAGCAGAGTGAGCAGGCAGCAGAGAGGCTGCTGAAAATATATGCTGCTTAAAATAAAATACACTGCTGTCAGGATGAGGCCTTCCTGGGAGCCCAACAGCTCCTGCTGAGGCTGCAGGGTGCATGAGGAGCTGCTGGAGCCACCAGCTCTGCCATAACTCTCTGCAAGTGATAGCTGCCTGACAGCTGTGTTCTACCACCCTGCTCCCCTGATCTATGCCTGACGGCACTGCAGATGACCTGCTGCGAATGGAAGCACAATGCAGGTGGCACAGAGGAGCTGCTGGAGAAGCTGGCCTCTAAAATCCATCAGCTGCAGAACGTTCTTGCTCCTCACCTGCAGCCAACTACCCACTGCCAGGCACCACCGGGGGCAGCAGCCTCAAGAGTCCTTCCATGCAGACAGAGGCTTTGCTTCCTCAAAATGCAGAATGGCTTCAGGTGAGATACAGAATCCCAGCAAGGCTGGAAGGGAGCTCTGGAGCTCCCCCAGTCCAACCCCCTGCTCCAGCAGGGCTCCCACAGCAGCTTGCCCAGCAGCACAAGGACCAGGGGGGTTGGAAGCTCTCCACACCAGGAGACTCCACAACCTCTCTGGGCAGCCTGCTCCAGGCCTCCAGCACCCTCACAACAAACAACTTTCTCCTCCTGCTCAGGTGGAACCTCCTGGGTGCCAGTTTGTGCCCCTGGCCCCTTGTGCTGTCCCTGGGCACCACTGAGCAGAGCCTGGCCCCAGCCTCTTGCCCCCACAGCTCCTTCAGCTCTTGCTGAGCCTTGCTCAGCTGCCCTCAGGGGCTGCTCTTCTGCAGGCTCTCAGCCCCAGGGCTCTCAGCCTTTGCTCTCTCCTCACAGAGCTGCTCCAGGCCCCTCAGCAGCTTCCCAGCCTCCCCTGGCCTCTCTCCAGCAGTTTCCTCTATCTCTTGACCTGGGGAGCCCAGAACCAGACCCAGCACCCCAGATGTGGCCTCAGTAGAACAGAGTAGAGGTGGAGGAGAATCTCCCTTGTCTTGCTGGCCACACTCTTCTTCCTGAGCTGGGAGAGCCCAGATTAAAATCAGCTACAAAAGACACATTGAGTAGAAAAGCCACTGAGCATGGACTGGACCTTTGGACCAGGCAGAGAGCTCCTGCAGAGTTGTTTGCTTGTGGGGAACCTTCAAAGAGGACTTTGAACAAAGATTTGCTGACAGGAAGCAGCATTTCCTGCTCCCATTTTCCATGGCACTGCTGTCAGGCTGGGTCAGACTGATGCTGATGGATGACAGTCTGGGGACTCTCTCTGAGGGACACCTCAGTGGCCTCCCCATCACAGTGGAGATTTACTGTCAAATATTGAATGCTTCACATCCAAGTCTTCATATCAACAAGGTCAAAGTCACAGGTCTCACACTTGTGTGACAGCTGCAAACAAGCCAGCCCAAGGATGAGCAGGAGATTGATGAGTGTGGCCCAGGTGAGCATCCCAGCTCTGCAGCAGCAGCTACCACCACAAGCACCTCACAGGAGAGCCATAAAAGCTCCTTCAGGGTAGAAACTTGCTTTGGTTGTTGGGTTTGGGTGTTTAAATTGATGAGGGCTTGAGCACTCCAGAGACACAGGAACTGCTCTGAGCACAACTTGTAAGGAACTAACATAAGGGGGCTCCAAAAAGTTCTCTCTCGTTATCTCCACCCCCTCCATAAAAAACTGTTATAGTTTGCCTCCACAAAACCCCAGGAGAGGATGTGCAGGGGATGTGCTGCCTTGCAGGAGCTTCGTGCAGAGCACCAGCCACCTGTGTGCTGTTCTTGGCTCCTTGCAGTGTCCGGGCTGACCTTGGCCTGCCGGTGGGGTTGCCTGCCACAGGAGATTTGGCTTGTCCAAGGAAGGAGACACAGAGACTAGAATGAGACACTGAGATAAACAGATTAAAATCCCATTAAGCTGTGACTCAGTGCAGACAAATCAAACCATTGCAATAAATATTGCTGTCTGGAAAGAAAAGGCTTGATGGTATCTGGAGGGCTGGGTCCAGTTCTGGGCTCCCCACTTCCAGGGAGACAGGGAACTGCTGGAGAGAGTCCAGGGAAGGCTACAAAGATCCTGAGAGGCCTGGAGCATCTTTGGAAGGAGCTGCAGAAGAGCAGCCCCGGAGGGGAGCTGAGCAATGCTCAGCAAGAGCTGAAGGAGCTGTGGGGGGCAAGAGGCTGGGGCCAGGCTCTGCTCAGTGGTGCCCAGGGACAGCACACACTGGAGCCCAGGAGGTTCCACCTGAGCAGGAGGAGAAAGTTGTTTGCTGTGAGGGTGCTGGAGGCCTGGAGCAGGCTGCCCAGAGAGGTTGTGGAGTCTCCTGGTGTGGAGAGCTTCCAAATCCCCCTGGTCCTTGTGCTGCTGGGCAAGCTGCTGTGGGAGCCCTGCCGGGGGGCTTGGACAGGGTGAGCTCCAGAGGTCCCTTCCAAGCCCTCACCATGCTGGGATCTGAGGCTGGGGAAGGAAGGAGATATCCCCTCCTGGGTGCCCATTTATAATGCAAGTGAGAGGCTCCACTGATCACTCTCAGTTATTCCTTCTGGAGGGCAGAGGCTGAGGAGCTTCCTGTGTCTCCAACACAAGTCAGCCACGCTGGGAATAGAATAGAATAGAATAGAATAGAATAGAATAGAATAGAATAGAATAGAATAGAATAGAATAGAATAGAATAACCAAGGTTGGAAGAGACCTTGAAGATCATCGAGTCCAACCTGTAACCACAAACCTCACAACTAGACCATGGCACCATTAGCACTCAGGTGCAAACTGGCACCAGCTCCCCTGCTGCTGGGCCTGGTGGTGGAAGCAGAGAGGTGCCCTGAAGGATCTCCCCCTCCATTCCCACTTTCCCCTCCCCCTTCAGCAGCTGCCTGCACAGGGCAGCCCACCCCTGCCCCACTTCTCCATCTCCCCAGAGCCAGCTGTTCACAGCTGGGTAAGAAACATTCCACAGGTGAAAGGGAAGAGGCTCTTTGGGTCTGAGGCAGCAGAAGCTGTTGTTAATCACATCTCAGCTGGAGGTTGTGCTTTGCCAGCCAGGACGATCTGCCTGTTCTTTAGATGTTTGGTAATGACTTCCCTGAAAGCAATCCCTTAGGAAAACAAAAAACCTAACACCACCAAAACAAATACATGAAAGAAATCGACAGCAAAGCTCTGCGCAGAGCAGGGGGAGAGCAGCAGGGTGAGCCGAAGAGGAACCCAACAGCACTGCTGCAATGCACCCTGCTGGAAGGAGAGAAGAAGGAGTGCTGGCAAGGAGTGAGAGGCAGTGAAGAAAGCACAGCAGAAGATCCCAGGGTGCCACCAGAGCATCACAGAATCATTAAGGCTGGAAAAGAAAGACCTCCAACATCATCCAGTTCAACCATCAACCCAACACCACCATGCCCACTGAACCCTGCCTGGAAGTGCCATGTCTACAGCTTTCTGGAAGAGCTCCAGGGATGGGGACTCCACCACCTCCCCGGGCAGCCTCTGCCAGCCCCTGACCACCTCCACAGTCTGTGGCTGCTGCAAGCTTGTTTCATCCTCTCAACCTCAAGTGGCCAATTCAGGAAGTCTTCATCTAAACGTTCCTTAGGCACACACAGACAGCATGGATGAGAGGCAAAGAGCAGATTCATTCTCACTACCTCTGAGGGACCTCCACAGGAGACCTGCAAGGGGAGATGTAGGAGCCACAGAGCTTGGTCCTTGCTAGGGAGCAGCAGAGCTTCCAACCATGCTGCCTCCTCCCGTCCACCAAGGAGCTTTGCAGGCAGAGTTTCCCGCTGTGCTTTGATCCCTCCCACAGCAGGGCAGGAACCTCAACCAGGAGGTGGTGGAGGCGGTGGTGGTGGAGGAGGAGGTGGTGGTGGTGGAGGAGGAGGCCTCCTGCTTGGGGGTGTTCAAGGCCAAGTTGGATATGGCCTTGAGCAACCAAGTCTAGCTGCGAGGTGTCCCTGCCCGTGGCAGGAAGGTTGGAGCAGATGATCTCTAAGGTCCCTTCCAAGCCACTCTGTGGCATCCTGAGTATCTGGTGGGTGTGGGGGGAAGGGATTTTCAAGAGCAACTGCAACTTTCCAGCAGCAGATCAAATCTCACCTCCTACCAAATGACACCAGCCACAACTTATTAGTCTCCGAGCCAAGCGCTTTGTGCTCCCTGGCAGCCAAATAACCTCCAGATGTCTTTGCCCAGCTCCAGCTAGTGATGGTGACAAGGAGGCACACTGTGAGCACTCTGCCACTGCCACTGTAAAACTGGCTGATGAGCATGACTGAAGCCATGGAACAGCCATTAATAAATAATAGGGGGAATAATGAGTTATTAACTGCAAAGAAGAAAGAAAATTTCCACGGTCTAGGTGCTCAACAGCAGAGGCCACTCCAGACATCAACTCACTGAACAAGCTGTCCCTGAAATCGTTTGGAGGACACTTCTTATTTGGGGGGGGGGAGGCGTTGGAAAACAGTCTGCAGCCTATTAGGACTGTCACAAATCTTACTGATGGCTCCAGGGGAAGTTAGCCAGCTTGGAACACGAGAGGGGAAAAAACCCACACTAAAAAAAACAGCCCAAACCCACCAGCCACCAACCCCCAAACTTTCAAGTGTTATGGAATCAATAAATGACAGAAGGGAGCTCTAGAGATCACCCAGTCCAACCCCCCTGCCAAAGCAGGATCACAATTAATTAATCACAGACCCTTTCTTGAGGGAGTCAATGTCCTCCCCCCCATCCGAGGCACAGGACCAGCAGCTCTGAAGGGAACAGCTGAATAAATCACCAAGAAACTGGTCAGAAGGTGAACAAATGCAGAGAGAGGCCTGAAGTGTGTGAAGGCTCCAGATACCTCCTCAACACAATGCAGTGACCATGGCAGCAAACAATCCATTTGCCAAGCTTCAGAGCTTCACCCTTGCCATGGAAAAATACCAACAAATAAGCTCCTTTTGCATCTGAGCTTCCCCCAAATAGCATAGGATCGATGAACCAGGCTGGAAAAGAGCTCAGAGCTCATCGAGCCCAACCTACCACCTAATCCCTCACACCTCCTGGCAGCTAAACCACGGCTCCAAGTGCCACATCCGAGCCTTCTGTGAACACCTCCGGGGACAGTGACTCCACCACCTCCAACCCTGCCTCCAGCTCTGCTGTCCCCAGCAGAGGAAGGACACAGAGCTGCTGGAGAGAGGCCAGAGGAGGCCACAAAGATGCTCCAAGGGCAGGAGCAGCTCTGCTGGGAGCACAGGCTGAGGGAGCTGGGGCTGTGCAGCCTGCAGAGGAGAAGGCTCCAGGGAGACCTCAGAGCTGCCTGCCAGGACCTCAAGGGATCCTGCAGGAAGGCTGCAGAGAGACTTTTGCTGAGGGGGTCTGGAGACAGGCCAAGGGGGAAAGGTTTGGAGCTGAGGCAGAGCAGGGTTAGAGTGGAGCTGAGGAAGAGGTTCTTCAGTGAGAGGAAGGTGAGACTCTGGCCCAGGCTGCCCAGGGAGGCTGTGGCTGCCTCCTGCCTGGGGATGTTCAAGGCCAGGTTGGATGAGGAGCAACCAAGTCCATGTGAGAGCCATCCCTGCCCATGAGGCTGGAGTAGAAGATCTCTGAGGTCACTTCCAACCTGATCCCTTCTATGATTAGCTCTTTAATATTTAGCATTTCTATTCCATAAGCAGCAGTTACATTTGACTCCACGTTCCCTCTAATCACCACATCAGGCTGGGGTTTGTTAAATACATCCTCTGATGAAGAATTATCTGCAACACTTAATCAGACCAAAATAAATTCAAGTCAGCCCTGACATCTGCATCAGATATAAATGCTCCTTTATTTTATTTTCCAGTGAGTTCTGGCTCTATTTATGCCTGTGTAGTAAATACCAGTAAAATGAGGCACTATTTATGAGATCCAATTATGGCTGTGCATATAGCCCAGGATAATATTTGCTTTTGCAATTGCTGCTGGGAAGGAGTGAAATGTTGGCAGGATGCTTGACAGGCAGTGGCACAGGCTGCCCAGGGAGGAGGAGTCGTCTCCTTCCCTGGAGGGGTGCGAGAAACGTGTGGCCGTGGCACCTGGGGACAGGGTTTGATGGCCATGGCGGGGTTGGGACAATGGTTGGACTCAGTCTTTGAGTCAGTCTTTCCAATTTAAATCATAGAATGGTGAGGTTTGGATCTCTAGAGATCAAGTCCAACCTGAGTGCCAGAGCAGCATCACCTGCAGCAGGCCACACAGGAACCCCTCCAGGTGGATTTTGGAAGCTCTCCACACCAGGAGACTCCCCAACCTCTCTGGGCAGCCTGCTCCAGGCCTCCAGCACCCTCACAACAAACAACTTTCTCCTCCTGCTCAGGTGGAACCTCCTGGTTCTGCCCACTGCCCCTTGTGCTGTCCCTGGGCACCACTGAGCAGAGCCTGGCCCCAGCCTCTTGCCCCCCACAGCTCCTTTCTCTCTTGCTGAGCATTGCTCAGCTGCCCTCTGGGGCTGCTCTTCTGCAGGCTCTCAGCCTTTGCTCCTCACAGAGCTGCTCCAAGCCTCACACGGAGGTGGAACCTCCTGGGTTGCAGCTTCTGTCCATTGCTGCTTGTGCTACCACTGGACACCACCAAAAGAGCCTCAGACCTTCATCTTGCCCCCCAGCCCCCAGATATCTATAGACACTGGAGAAGAGAAGGCTGAGGGGGAACCTGCTCAGACTGAGCAGCCCCAGGGCTCCCAGCTTTTCTTCACAGCAGAGATGTTCCACTCCCTTCATCACCCCCACAGCCTCCCTGGGCTCTCTCCTCTGGATCCCTGCCTCTCTCTTGACTTGTTGCTGAAATGATCCTCTGAGGCCTGTTTCTCACCCTCATTTTTGAGCACAGCAGCTCTGCAACCCCCTGCTACCAAAGCATTTAGCATCCCAGGAGAGGGGAAAACAAAATACTCTAAGAATCTCTAAGCGCCCAGACTGCTGCCTTCAACTTTTCTCCCACCACTGGGTCAAGCTGCTCTAAAAACCAAACCAAAAATCCATCAACTGGAGATAGTTCAAACTGGAAAGAAGCTTTAGGAAGCCCTTCTGCAGCAACTATTTCCTGCACTAAATCCTCTCTTGGCACTAGGAAAGGAGGAGGGGGTGGAAATAAGATTGAAAGAACTAATATGGCTCTGGCAGTCTGTAACTCCAATGTATATCTATTAAGAGGACATAATAAATCATCAAAGGCTGTCAGCAGCAGAGACAAAGCAATGAGTTGGAAAGCAAGGATTAAATAAAGTTTAATAAAAAAAAAACTACCCCCAAAAATTGAAGAAACAAAATAGAAGCAAAAGCAGATATGAAGCAGTGACAAATGGGAATCAATACTGAGCCTGTCATCCCACCACAGCCCTGAGACATCAACTGTCCCTGCATGGCCCAAGTCATTTCCAGGATGATCTGGGCTCCAGCTTGGGAAGGATTTAGGAGAGAGTGTTTCAAATCAGCAGCTCGCACTGGGACACACACCAGCAAACGGTGCTCATCTGAGCAGCAAGTGAGGTGGCATCACTCACCTTGTCCAGAAGAGACCACAGGAACCTCTAGAGAGAGAAGGTTGATCAGAGCTGAGGGCTTCAGGGAACAGAACAGGCAAGGAAGAGGGATGCTCACCACAAGGTGATGAAAAGGAAGGGGTGGAAGCTCGAGGAGAGAGGAGATGGAGACAAGAGGAAGAAGAAATTCTCAACAGTGAGGGTGGGGAGACACCGGCACAGGCTGCCCAGGGAGGCTGTGGATATCCCCTCCCTGGAGGTGTTCAAGGCCAGGCTAGATGAGGCTTTGGGCAAGCTGGGCTGGTGGGAGGTGTCCCTGCCCCTGGCAGAGGGCTGGAGCTGGATGAGCTTTGAGGTCCCTTCCAACCCAACCCTTTTCCTTGCGTTTCTGTGATTTGACTGCTGCTTGTTTGAGCTGCTGGCAGTAACTGACCAAAGCCTGGCTGCACCCATGACTTGCCTCCAAATGCTCATCAGTTGTTTTCTCACTTGTTGGTGCAGGCTGGGAGAGGAGGGAGGATTGAAAATGCAAATCCCAGCGGGGTGGCAGTCAGAAGGGACTTCCAGAGATCACCCAGCCCAGCTAAAAGGAGCATCACCCACGGGCCGGCCCGTCACAGACCCGTCCCATGACAGAGTCATTGAATCATAGAATGGGTTGGGTTGGAAGGGACCTCAAGGCTCATCCAGTTCCAACCCCTGCCGTGGGCAGGGACACCTGCCACCAGCCCAGGTTGCTCAAGGCCTCATCCAGCCTGGTCCTGAACACCTCCAGGGAGGGGACAGCCACAATCTCCCTGGGCAACCTGTGCCTGTGTCTCCTCACCCTTGTTGTGAAGCATCTCTCCAAGATCTCTTATCCAGTAAGATGAACAGTTAAGAATCTTGAGGAAAACAAAGAAACCTTTAAACCCATCCAGCACCTCATTGCCCTGCAGCTCCTTTCTGCTGGTCAGGATTTGTTCCCCCCCTACCAACCCAGCACTCAGGGTACCCACACAGAGGGGTATTGAGAACGACTACTTTGTGAGGAGCGCTCAGCTGGGATGGATGGCTTCTGTTTGAGGCTTTCAAGAGGCTCAGGCAATTTCGCCTGACTGCCCATCCAGATGAGGAAGATCTCATCAAGGGATGAGCCTCAGGACAGCAATGAGGCTGTCTCCAGCACCCGCGGGAGATTGCTGCGCCTCAGGAGCTGCCGGGGGCTGCTTCTCCCTTGCGAGGAGCCATTCCCAGTGATCGCTGCCGCACCGAGGAGACAAACGGCTCCGATTTGCACACACGGGATGTACCAAGTGCTTTTGTCAACTCATATTCTTCTCTGTCAAGCATTTCATTGATCTGGCAGCTGGAGGAAGGTGCCAGAGTCACGGCCGCCGCCAGCTGCGGCGCAGAGCCACAGAAGGGGAAGGGCTGGAAGGGACCTCTGAAGATCAAGTCTGCTGCCACCCTGCTGCCAGAGTGGAATCAACTAAAGCAGGTCACACAGGAAGAAGTCCAGGTGGGACTTGAAACTCTCCAGAGGGCTCCACATTTTCAGACAGGTGAGGTTCTTCTTCTTGAGAGCAGACATGGACATGAGAGCTGACTGCAAAGCTTCACCCTGCATCCCCTCTGCGCCTCTTTGGTGTTGAGATTGTGCCAGGCAAGGATTAGGTTGGAGAGGAGGAACAATTTCTGTGCTGCAGGAGTGGTCAGGGAATGGCACAGGCTGCCCAGGGAGGTGCTGGAGTCCCCAGCCCTGGAGGTGTACGAGGAATGTCTGGCCATGGTACTTAAGGCCATGGCTTGATGGCCATTGTGGGGTTGGGCTGGTGTTGGACTGGGAGAGCTTGGAGGTTTTTGCCCCAACTGAAAAAATTCTGTGGTTCTAATGAGAGAGAAAACAATCTGCCAGCCCATGAACCAACCTTCAGCTGCTGGAACAGGTCCAGAGGAGGCCACAAAGATGATCAGAGGGCTGGGGATCCACCCCTAGGAGGACAAACTGGGAGAGTTGGGGCTGTTCAACCTATAGAAGAGAAGGCTCCAGAGCCTTCCAGCATCTGAAGGAGGCTACAGGAGAGCTAGGGAGGGACTTGGACAAGGGCTTTGAGTGGCAGGATGAGAGGCAATGGCTTTGAGCTGGGAGAGGGAAGACAGACTGGAGATGAGGAAGAAATTCTTTAGAATGAGGGTGGGGAGACACTGGCACAGGCTGCCCAGGGAGGCTGTGGATGTCCCCTCCCTGGAGGAGTTCAGGGCCAGGCTGGATGAGGCCTTGAGCAGCCTGGGCTGGTGGGAGGTGTCCCTGCCCATGGCAGGGGGTTGGAGCTGGCTGAGCTCTGAGGTCCCTTCCAACCCAAGCCATTCTGTGAATCCTCCTGCAGCACCCTCACCAGCTCCCAGATTTTGCACTTGTTTTTGTTTCCCCCTTCAGGAAAGCAATTAAAGCTTCCTCCAAGTGACTAAGGCTGCTGTAAGGCTCAGCCAGCCTGCCTGCCTGCTTAGCTGCATTCAGCACTCCTCTGCTCCTGCCAGATTAGATAACGTGGTCAGGGAGTTTGAAAGGCAGCAATGCACAACTCATTTGCATCACTGCTTTCAATTTGCTTCCCAAAAAAAAAAAAAGGAACAACAACCCAAAAAAAAGAGAATAAAATAAATGTTTTCTCATTTAATTATTAGCCCATGGTAAACTAGTTATCAATTAATTGCTAGCAAATGGGAGGGAGTGAGAGTTAGGGCTCAGATCTCTTAATGGCTCCACTGCTGCTTTCTTGTTAAATGCTAATTAAAGTTTTAAACCAGCCAGACATTAGTTAAGTCAAAATGCTTTTAACAAGATCCACACTGAGGTACAAAACACATTTCTACTACCCATTATTTTTATGCCAGATCAGGGGAAAGGCAAAGCAATGAGGACAGATGAGGGTTTTTCCCCCCTTTCCCACTAATATATGCCATTATTGGGATGGTTCTTAAGTGAGCAAAGGATTTGGTCATTAGAAGCATAGAATTGTCAGGGCTGGAAGGGACCTCAAGGCTCAGCCAGCTCCAACCCCCTGCCATGGCCAGGGACACCTCCCACCACAGCAGGCTGCTCACAGCCACCTCCAGCCTGGCTGCAAACACCTCCAGCCATGAGGCTTCCACCACCTCCCTGGGTAAATTAGGTGAAATGTCTTCACTGCAAGAGAGGTCAGGCAGTGGAACAGGCTCCACAGTGTCCCTCCAGTGCAACCTGCCCTGGCTGAACCTGCTCTGGCAAGGGGGCTTGGACTAAGTGATCTCCAGAGGTCATTTCTAGCTCCTATCATGCTGGGATTCACCTCAGACATTGAGGGCTGGAGCAGGTCCAGAGAAGGACAAAGCTGGGGAAGGGTCTGAAGAGCAGGGCTGGGGAGGAGCAGCTGAGGGGGCTGGGGTTGTCCAGCCTGCAGCAGAGGAGGCTGAGGGAGACCTCATTGCTCTCTGCAGCTCCCTGAGAGGAGGCTGCAGCCGGGGGGTTGGGCATTTCTCCCTAGGTGATAGAAGAAGAAATGGCCTGGAACTGTTCCAGGGGAGGGCTAGGTTGGACATAAAGAACAAATTCTTTGCTGCAAGAGTGGTCAGGGACTGGCACAGGCTGCCCAGGGAGGTGGTGGAGTCCCCATCCCTGGAGGTGTGCAAGAAATGTGTGGCCATGGCACCTGGGGCCATGGTGGGGTTGGGTCTATGATCTCAGAGCTCTTTCCCAACCAAACCAGTTCCATGATTCTAGGTCTTCCTTAACTCCATGTGTTTGCCAGATGGGTGATCAATGCTTCAAACCCCCAGGCAAGACCAGTCCTGACTGCCAAGTCTTTGCTAACCCAACCGATTCTGGTTTGCAGTTCACTCAAGGTCTCATTCTGGAAATGCAATCCCTCAGCATCACACCCCAGGGCTCTGCCTCGCTGGGAACACGACTCAGCTTTATCTCCCTCTTCAGCAGTTCTGACTCATCTCAAAGAAATAAAGCTCTGTGTCCCAGCCACACTCTTTACTCACACTCAGATCTCTCATAGTCTGCAGGAAAGGTGAGGAGCAAAGAAAAGGGTTTTTTTCCCAATCAGTGTTTATACTGCTGGGAGCCAGAGCAGGGCTGGGGCTGCACAGGGCTGGCACTGCCCAGCTCAGGCTCTGCCCAGGGAGCTCCTTGCTGAAGCTCAGGGCAGCTTGGCACAGCCAGGGGAGAAGTTTAGGGCAGAGCTCCTGCAAAGGCCTGGGCTGCACAAAGCCTGTGCCTCACTCTTGCTGCTGCCCACACCAAAGGCACTGCCACAGCCTGTGCCACCCCTTGAGGGGCAGGAAGGCAGAGATGGTAGCTGTGGGGAGCAGCAGCCAGGACAGGGGAGCCTCAAGTGGCCCCAGGGGATTGCAGCCCCTGGAGGGCATCTTCAGGAGCCAGCTGAGGGATGCCCAGGGCCAAGCCTCTCCTTCCCTGTCTCTGGAGGACTCCCACAGCTCTCAGTATTGCCTTCACCCTTTCCTCAGTGACACAGCCCTGTGCTGCCCAACGACCAGGACATCTTTTTCCCTTCCTCATCAGCCTTCATCCTGAGGACACAGGGGAGCTTAACTCCTTGGGTCAGAGAGAGGTCTCCTTGCCCTGAAGAGCAGCAGTGATTTATCCACCATCTCACCACCTTTCTCACTGGAGGGAGGAAGCCCATGTACAGCTTCCCTACTTTCTACACTAAGTAGCAGTCAGAAAATATTCCTGCAAGACATCAAGCTAAGCACTGAGATTAGAATCAACTTGCTGGAAATAATCTGAAATTAAAACTTTAGGCAAGAGGAGAGCTGCAGCAACCCCCAACGTTATTTTTAGTCTGGCATTTCAAGCCAGTTCAGTTACTAGAACAAGAAGTGTGATAGATTACAGCTCAGCTTCTCCCTTGGGCTTTGCACTCTTGAAATGGTGCAGTCAAAAGAGGGGGTGGAAAAAAAACCCACCACAAACAATCATCTCAGAAGGGCAACAGCAGCTCAGGGAAGGTCTCCACAGAAGGGGAAAGGGGCTTGGGTCAAACCATGAGGTGCAAAGAGAAGCAGATTGCAGCAGTCGCAAGGACCAACACTAACTTCTCCTAATGTGAACAGAACAGAACAAGCTTCTCCTAATGCCTCTAATTTGGAAGCAATAATTCCATGATACAAACCCAGATCCCAGTGGAAAAAAACAAGATCAAGAATTCATCTTGAGGCTCAAGTAGAGCTGATATCTTCATCTTTAATTAGGCACTGGGTGGTCAGAGGGGCTGACAGGCCAACGGATTCGGAGCCTGTAGAGCAAAGAGGGAATTGATGGCTTGACAGAGAGGAACGCAGGAATAGAGCCCCCCGAGGGGCCGGCCCCCCGGGGCTCCCACCCCTGCCCCCCGAGGAGCTGCCCCCCGGGGCTCCCCCCTGCCCCCCCGAGGGGCCAGCCCCCCGGGGCTCCCATCCACAATTCCCCCTGCTTCCAGGTGCCCCGAGCGGAGCTCCCCAGCCCTGCTGCGCCCTGCTGCCAGGCCCAGGCGGCTGCCAGCAGCAGCAGCACCCCGAAGCCCAAGCTGCTGAATGCTTCTGAAAACGAGACAGGAATGTCAAGCCCTGAAGAAGGGCTTTCTGCAGGCACCGGCAGTCATTAGAAGGGTAAAAGTCCCATTGATTTCCAAGTGCAGCTCCATCTCCCTGGACAGCAGAAAGCCCTGTGCCAAATGCCAATTAAAGAAGTCCAGAAGTGAGGGTTTTTGGGGTTGGTTGCCACTGAATTACGATCAAATGTGGTCCTCCAGCACCTCCAGGGCCTTGCAAAGATTCCAGCTCCTGGACTAATTTAACAAGTTCTTTGAAACAGAAATATGCAGCCACAGATTTATTAACCTACCTGTAAGAGACTAAAGAGATGCTTTAGACCCTGCAGCTGCTGCTCCAGATTCTCCAGCTTGGAGCAGCGTGAGCCCAGAGACAGAGCAGACACCAAAGGGAGCAGTGGTTGGAATACAAAGCAGATCCCACAGCTGGAGAGCTACATCCAACAGCAGCAGCAGCAGCTCCCAGCCACGGGCCAAGGGAAGCAGACAGGGGGTGGGAAATGGGAAAGGCCAGGCTGGGCTCCAGGTATTCCACACCCCACATCCAGACAGTTAATCAACAGCCACTGCCTGCTTGCAGCCAATCAGCACAATCGCTCAGCATTAGTTTTCCAATCCCTTTTAAAGCAGCAAAGTGGAAAATTTCCCTTTTCTTAGCCCAAATCCTCCCCCAGGCTGAGGGGCTGTGCTGTTAGCATCACACAGATGCCCAGTTTCCCCTCCCTGGCAATGGGGTTTTCTGCAGGTCCATGGGGAAAGTCCACCTCGAGGATCATCAAACCACTTTGCTTGGAAAAGACCTTGAAGAAGTCCAACCTTGACCTCAACCCTGCCAGCTCACCACCACGCTGTGTCCCACAGCACCACATCTCCACACAGCTTTTAAATCCCTCCAGGGATGGGGACTCCACCACTGCCCCAGGCAGCCTCAGCCAGGGCTGGACAACCCTTTCAAGGAAGGACCTGTTCCTCATGTCCGACCTAAACCTCCCTGGCACAACCTGAGCCTGTTTCCTCTTCTATTTTCTTGGGAGAGGAGACCAACCCCCACCTGGCTCCCACCTCCTGTCAGGGACCAATAAACTGAAGGTTAAAGTCAACCTTCAGATGGAACCTCCTGGGTTCCAGTTTGTGCCCACTGCTCCTTGTGCTGTCCCTGGGCACCACTGAGCACCACCAAGAGCCTGAGCCCAGCCTCTTGCCCCCCACAGCTCCTTCAGCTCTTGCTGAGCATTGCTCAGCTGCCCTCTGGGGCTGCTCTTCTGCAGGCTCTCAGTCCCAGGGCTCTCAGCCTTTGCTGCTCCCAGAGCTGCTCCAGGCCCCTCAGCATCCTTGCAGCCTGCCCTGGACTCTGCCCAGCAGCTCCCTGTCTCTCTGGAACTTGGGAGCCCAGAGGTGGACCCAGTCCTCCAACTGTGGCCTCACCAGCCAGGGCACAGCTGGGTGTTTACCTCACCAGGAGGCAGCAGGGACAGAGCTGCTGCACGCTGAGCTCCAGGACAGGCTAAAATTGCTTTTTCCCAGCACCCAAATTGCCTTTCCCAGCACCACTGCTTTTTCCAGCTCCACATTTAGGACCATAGCTGCAACAGAACCACTCCATGGCTGAGCTCCTGCAGGGAGAGAGGAGAAAATTGATGAGAAAACTGCCAGGAAGAAAAAAAAAGCAGCAGCAGCAGCAGAGTGGGGAGGGGGAGGTGAAGCAAAAGTTGCCACCCAGGGATGTTAGATTGAGTTTGAGAAGATTGTATCTGATCAAAAGCTCGTGACACCAAGGCCTGTGCTGGAAAGGTAATGAGTCAGAGGCTTCTCTGGCTGCTTTGCATGCCCCACTTGCACTGCTTGCACTAGGGGGAGGGAGGGATGGATGGCCTGAATATCTTCTGGGAGATAAAGGCAAAGCTCTTGGTGAACAGGTTAATTAGAAAAGCAGCTTTCGCTGGTGCAGAGTAAACAAGCATCCCACGGGGTGAAGCTCACTTCCTTGTGTGGCTGAAGGACCTTCTGAAGGCACTCGCCTTCGCTGCAGGCAGAGATCAGAACACCTCCTCCAGGAGAGGACCTCACCTCTCACAGGGAGGTGTCCTGCTAAAGGCCACTGATACTGAAACTGGAGACCTAAACTCGGGGCTCCATCCTCCATATGATGCTCATTTATCACCTCCCTGCAGCCATACAAAGATGAAGATCTGCTCTGCCCTGGTGAGGCCACACCTGGAGTATTGCATCCAGCTCTGGGCTCCCCAGTTCAAGAGGGACAGGGATCTGCTGGAGAGAGCCCAAGGGAGGGCTGTGAGGATGCTGAAGGGACTGCAGCACTGCCTGGGGAGGAGAGGATGAGAGCCCTGGGGCTGTTCAGTCTGGAGAGGAGAAGGCTGAGGGGGGATCTGATCAATGTCTATCAATAGCTGAGGGCTGGGGGTCAGGAGGGAGGGGACAGGCTCTGCTCAGCTGCACCCTGGGATAGGACAAGAGGCAACGGATGGAAACTGCAACACAGGAGGTTCCACCTCAACATGAGGAGGAACTTCTGCACTGTGAGGGTCACAGAGTCCTGGAGCAGGCTGCCCAGAGAGGTTGTGGAGTCTCCTTCTCTGGAGCCTTTCCAGCCCCGTCTGGATGTGTTCTGTGTGACCTGTGCTGGATGCTACGGTCCTGCTCTGGCAGGGGTTGGACTTGATGACCTCCTGAGGTCCCTTCCAACCCCTGACATCCTGTGAGCTTCTCTTGGATCAAGCAGCAGCTCCTCAAAGAATCAGCCAAAGGACAGCTGAAGTCAGGGTGTCCTCTGCTGCTAAATGGTCAGCTCCTTCAGAGGGATCCAACTTGATCTGTTTAAAGATGTCCCTGCTGACTGCAGGGGTGTTGGACAAGGTGACCTTGGAGGGTCCCTTCCAACCTAGATGTGTTCTGTGAAGGTGTTTCCTGAGCAGGAGAGCTTTGAGACAGGAGAATTATCACATACCACAAATGCTTCTGTCTGCCAAGGTTGGGAAGCAAACACCTCTCACCACAACTGATGTCCTTGGGGCTGGAGCCCAGAGTGGAGTTAGTTAAGGCAGCTCAAGGATAAATCTTCTAAAGTACATCATGATAGGGATCTGAGATGAGCAGAGGGCTGGAGCTGCTCTGCTATGGAGGCAGACTGAGGGAGTTGGGGCTGTTCAGTCTGCAGAGAAGGCTTTGAGGAGATCTAATTGTGGCTTTCCAGGATCTGCAGGGGTCTACAAGAAAGCTGGGGAGGGACTTCTGAGGGTGTCAGGGGACTGGGGAGGATGGAGCAAAAGTACAAGTGGGGAGATTGAGATTGGATGTGAGGAAGAAGTTGTTGCCCATGAGGGTGGTGAGAGCCTGGCACAGGCTGCCCAGGGAGGTGGTGGAAGCCTCCTGCCTGGAGGTGTTTGCAGCCAGGCTGGAGGTGGCTGTGAGCAACCTGCTGTGGTGTGAGGTGTCCCTGCCCATGGCAGGGGTTGGCACTGGCTGAGCCTTGGGGTCCCTTCCAGCCCTGACAATAAATAAAGCAAGCACATCATGAAGCTATTTTTGTGAAGGGGGGATAATAAAAGCCAAGCTCCCAGCACATTGTGAGAAGCACCCAACTCAAAGAAAAGGCTTCTCCAACACCCTCCCCCCTTGGCCATGACTGGCAAAGGCACTAGAAAGAGCCAGTCGTGAGGCTGGGAGCAGCTGGCTGTTCGTGTTGTCATCTTAGCATAAACACTTTCCAGGAAACAAGTCCTTGACAACAAAGAAGTTGATTTTTTGTTGGGCTTTTTTTCCCCCCCTCTCTCCTCACAGCAGAACAAACACAGAGCCAAGAGCCAAGCACACAGCTCTTGTGTATCAAACACAGCACAAAGAGGGGTGATCCCCCCTCCCAAGGCTTGCAGGGAGGCTGTGTCTAGGAAAACAATTCCCCACATCTAAATATTACAGGTCGGGACTCGGGCAGGAGCTGTCTGAGTCAGCAAGGGATTGCTTGGAGCTCACTTCAAGCTATTACCATTTTCATTTAGTCTCTCTTTTTTTTTTTTAATCATTCAGAACCATTTGAAAAGCAGCTTGGGTGAGGGGGGAAGGCAGCAAAGGAACAGTGAGATTTCCTGAATCAGAGGATCAACTTGGCTGGAAAAGACCTTCAGGATCATCAGGTCCAACCCTCACCCCAGCACTGCCAGGTAGCCACTGCACCACATCCCTCAGCACCACATCTCCAGGGCTTTGAAACCCCTCCAGGGTTGGGGACTCCACCACCACCACCCTGGGCAGCATGGGCCAGACCTGGCAACCCTTGTGGGGAAGAAATTGTTCCTTATAGAACAGAATAGAATAGAATTAACCAGGTTGGAAAAGACCTTTGAGATCATTGAATCCAACCCATCATCCAACACCATCTCATCAACTAAACCAGGGCACCAAGCACCCCATCCAGGCTCTTCCTAAACACCTCCAGGGATGGTGACTCCACCACCTCCCTGGGCAGCACATCCCAAGGGACAATCACTTGTCCTGGGAAGAATTTCTTCCTAACATCCAACCTGAACCTCCCCTGGTGCAGCTTGAGACTGTGTCCTCTTGTTCTGGTGCTGGGTGCCTGGGAGAAGAGACCAACCCCCACCTGGCTACAACCTCCCTTCAGGGAGTTGTAGAGAGCAAGGTCTCCCCTGAGCCTCCTCTTCTCCAGGCTAAGCAACCCCAGCTCCCCCAGCCTCTCCTCACAGGGCTGTGCTCCAGACCCCTCCCCAGCCTCATTGCCCTTCTCTGGACACCTTCCAGCAACTCAACATCTTTCCTGAACTGAAGGGCCCAGAGCTGGACACAGGTTTGTTTGGTTTGGGTTTTTTTACAGCTGTGGATGCATTCTGCCTCCTGCTGACCTCATTTTATATCCATGACCATTTACAATACAATACACCAGGTTGGAAGAGACATTCAAGATCATCGTGTCCAACCCATCAGCCAATCCAACCCACCTAATCAACTAACCCATGGCACCAAGCACCCCAGCAAGCCTCCTCCTGAACACCTCCAGGGATGGTGACTCCACCACCTCCATGGGCAGCACATTCCCATGGGCAATCATTCTCTCTGTATAGAACTTCCTCCTAACGTCCAGCCTAAACCTCCCCTGGTGCAGCCTGAGACTGTGTCCTCTTGTTCTGGTGCTGGCTGCCTGGGAGAAGAGTCCAACATAAACCTCTCCTGGGTGCACACTTGAGGCCATTTCCTCCCTTCCTACCACTTGATCTGTGGGAGAAGAGACCAACCCCCACCTGGCTCCAACATCCCTTCAGGAGCTGTAGAGAGCAGTGAGGTCCTGCAATGGGTTCAAGCTGCAAACAAGCTGTAGAGAAATCATACAGTGGTAGGGGTTGGGAGATCAAATCCAGATGTCAAGCCAACAGCACTATGGCCACCAAACCACGGCCCCAGAACCACCCAGGCTGGAAGAGACCTCCAAGATCAGCAAGTCCCACTGACCACCCAACCCTGTCTAATCAACTAGACCATAAAGCTGCCATCTCTAGATGGATTTTGACCATCTCCAGGGATGGGGACTCCACCTCCCTGGGCAATGGAAATACTGCTTCCATCCTTGCATTTGCTCTTACAGCTTGAAAATGGTGAAGGGGACCTACCAGAAAGCCAGAGAGCACCAAGCCTGGCTCTGAAATCTGCACTGCAGAGTCTCTGAGTCCAGCCACAGGCAAGTGAATGCCATTGCTTCCTGGCAGCCCTGCTGCTCCTCGCACAGCCTGGGGAAGAGAAGGCTCCAGGGAGACCTCAGAGCAGCCTTCCAGTACCTGAAGGAAGCTACAGGAGAGCTGGGGAGGGACTTCTGGCAAGGGCTGGGAGTGACAGGGTGAGGGACAATGGCTTTGAGCTGGGAGAGGGGAGACTGAGACTGGAGAGAAGGAATTCTTTCTAGTGAGGGTGGGGAGACACTGGCACAGGTTGCCCAGGAAGGCTGTGGATGCTTCCCGGAGGTGTTCCAGGCCAGGCTGGATGAGGTCTTGAGCAACCTGAGCTGGTGGGAGGTGTCCCTGCCCATGGCAGGGAGTTGGAACTGGAAGATCATGAGGGTCCCTTCCAACCCAGCCCAG